>HG995333.1:12500-1212500 GCA_905333045.1 Lysandra bellargus
TCCTAGTCCCGCTCACTATTACTTCCAGGCCTGGCGGGGGCGCGTTCCTGGGCCCGTGGAATAAGAGGGCCTCGGACTTGTTCAGCGCCACCGACAGACCCAGCGCCTGGATTCGTCGCACAACTTGCGCGACTGCTGCCGTTGCCAATATATTTGCCTCTCGGTGGGACTTAGCGCGGCAGACGACCGCCGTGTCATCCGCGTACGCGACGAGCTCTACGCCCGGAAGATTGGCGCCGCGGAGCACGTGGTCGTATCCTATGTCCCAGAGGCCCGGACCGAGCGACGAGCCCTGTGGGACTCCGCAGTCTACCTCCAGCTCCTCGTGGCCCTCTTCGGTAGGGTACTCCACCGAGCGCTCAGAGAGATAGTTGCCGATAGTTCGGCGCAAGTATCTCGGCACTCGGTGGTACCTGAGCCCTTCCTTGATTGTCTCCCAGGGCAGGGTGTTGAAAGCGTTGGTAATGTCCAACGAGACGACCAACACTACCCCGCCCCGAGAGATTTCCTCCTCCGATATTTGCCGCACGCGCGCTACCGCATCTATCGTTGACCGACAAGCCCTGAACCCGAACTGAGCATCACTCAAGTTCGGGCCGGCGCCCTCAAGATGGCGAGTAAGGCGCGCCCCGATCACCCTCTCCAGGGTCTTGCATATCTCGTCGATCAAGACGATAGGGCGGTAGGCCGACGGCTGGTCCTCCGGTCGTCCCTCTTTACGAAGCAGCACTAACTTGCCCGTCTTCCACCGGCGCGGTACACGGCCCTGCACCAGACATTTGGTAAAGAGCTCGAGCACGTGCGCCTCCAGATGCTTCATGGCCAGAACCCATACGCGACCGGGGACCCCGTCCAGTCCAGGAGCCCTGTGTCTCTGGCTCATTTTATGCACGGCCGCTGCCAGCTCTTCAGCCGACACGGGCGGCACGTCGTCCTCATCCTCAGACTCCGCACTCGATGGTCTCATAACTGGTGGAGACCACTCGGCCCTGGATGGGAATAGGGCCGAGAGTACCGAGCGACGGAGATCTGGCTCCATGTTCTGTGTTAGTGGTGGGGCAGCGGGGCGAAGCTTTTGCCTCACCCATTTGTAAGGCTTGCCCCACGGATCCCGGTCTAATGTGCCCAGAAACTCCTCCCACGCCTCCTGTTTTGCCACCTTTATGGCCTCTCGTAGCGCCTGACGCGCCAATCGGTAGCCGTTGTAGACGGCTTCTTCTTCCACCTCCTGTCTGATCCGTCGACGGCGGTACCGCAAGTAGCGGCGTCGCGCGGCCACGCATTCCTGACGGAGTTGCCTAAGCTCCGGGCGCCACCAGTAGGTCTGACGACGAGGCATGACTGGTCCGGCACGGGGCATCGAGGCGTCGCAAATGTTGCGAGCCGCCTCGTTCAGCCACTCCGCGCATTCCTCGACATCGTCCGACGGCAGAGGTGCCCACGATGCGACGATGGCCGCCTCCTCGAGAAGGTCTCGATCCAGACCTCTCAGGGACCACCTTGGGCCGTCACCGGATGGAAATCGGCGGCCAGGTTCCGACACGGAGACTATTTCGAAACCTATGTATAGGTGGTCCGAGAGGGTCTCGACCTCTCCGAGGACCCTCCAACCGCTTATTCGGCGGGCGATTGTTGGACTGACTAGTGTCAGGTCCACAATTGATTCACCCTGCCGCCGGACGCAGGTACTAGCGGCACCTCTATTGGCTACGACCAGGCCGGTGGTTGCCAGCCAGTCCGTTACTGCTCTGCCTCTCGCGTCCGTCGCCGGAGAACCCCAGCGCGTGGACTTCGCGTTGAAGTCTCCGGCGACGACCACGGGATTGGCTGCTCCGCTCACGAAGGTGGTGAGCCGGAGGAGAAACGCCTCGAACTCGGCGATGTGTCTATTCGGGGAGAAGTAGACCCCCACTACAGTGAGGGCCCCCAAATCCGCGACGACGAAGCCGTGGCCCCGAGTCGACCTCCTTGAAGATGGAGGCACGATTTTGGGACCGAAGACCAAAGCCACCGTCGAGTCCGCGTCGCCCAACCAGTCACCCCTAGGGAGGATCCGGTACGGCTCGGCAATCACTCCGACGTCGATAGACCTCTTCAGCAGCTCCTGAGACCACAAATCCTGCGCTTGAGCGCTGTGGTTCAGGTTCCCCTGCAAGAACCTTATTGGAGCCGTTATTGGGCGTCCATGGGTGCCGCTCCCGCTCCTGAGGCTGCCGTAGATGGTGTGGCAGCCTTGGGCGACTGGCTCTTCATTGAGCCCTTTCCAGTCTTCTGCGGTATCTTGCAGGGCTTACTCCCCACGATATGGTCCGCCTTCCTCCCCTCAGCCGCGCATACCGCGCAGTGGGGAGGGTTTCCGCACTCCTTGATTGCGTGGCCAGCCTGGCCACAGCGGAAACATAGGTCTCCGCGGTGTGTCTCAGAGGGGCATGTCGCCCGCGTATGTCCCGCTTCGTGGCACCGGTAACACCTCATGACGCGCGACGACAAGAGTGTCACGCGCACCACGGTAACCTAACCTAACCTAACCTAACCTAACCTAACCTAACCTAACCTAACCTAACCTAACCTAACCTAACCTAACCTAACCTTTTTTTTTTTTTTTTTTTTTTTAAGGAGGGGAAATGCGTTACGCATCCCCCGCCCCTTCGGGGGAAGGGGCGGGGGTATGTGGGACTCCTTACTTTACGAGGTTTACCCACTAAAACCCCCCCAGCCCTTCGTCGTGCGCCTAGTGCGGGAGGGACGGGTACCGCAGAGCGACTTCAAATCCGCCCCTTCCCGCGCGCAGCCGCAACCGGCTTCTTCTCCCAGCGGCTTCAGCCGCTGACCTCACCGAGAGCCCCCCGGGCCATAGGGGAGCTTTCACCTCGGGACCCTTTATGCGGACGGGGATCCCCCGATCGCCGCCCGCGGGTCTAGGCCTCCATCCCGGCAGAGACAGGCGGAGCCCGCACGGCCTTTGGCTTCGGCTTTTGCCGAGCCTTCTTGGTCGGGGCCTTCTCATCACGGGGGGCCGGCTTTTTAGCAGACGGACATCTGCCCAGCACGTGCCCCCTTTCCGCCCTGCCAGCGGCCTCGCACAGGGCGCAGTTAGGCTCTGCAGCCCCGCACTCTGCCGCCTTGTGCCCCGGTTTCCCGCAGCGAAAGCAAGTCCCACTGCGGTCCACCAGGCACTGGCACTTGGCAGCCACGTGGCCGGTGTCTTGGCATCGGAAGCAGCGCGTCGGCCTCGCGGCCAACAACGCCACTCTCGCCAGCACCCAACCAACCCGCAGCCGCCCAGAGCTCAAGAGCTTCTTGGCGGCCGCGACTGGGAGGCGGACCCAACACGATCCGTCCCCCCGTGGCCCCTCTCTAATTTGCCCGACCCGGACATCGCCGGCCAGGCACTCTCCATCTAGTACGACCGCCTCCTTGACTTCGGCAGCCGTCACAGAAACGTCCAGGCCGGCGACGCGCAACTCCGCGCAAGCAGCCGGCCTCCCGATCTTTACTTCTTGAGGCAGGACGGTCCTAAGCCTCGCGGCAAAGGCGTCCGCCTTCTTCCCGGCGTCCTGACCAGCGATGGTTAGGAGGCACCCTCCGGTTCGTGCGCGGCGGAAACTCACTTGGGGAATGTCGAGTTCCCCTATGTTCACCGTCCGCTTGGCCGTCTCTAACACCTTGGCGTACGTCATACCCGCCTGCACGGCCGTCTCCTCAATAGTGAGAGCGACGGCCGCAGTGGCGGGGACGCGAAGCCTCGGCTTCTTCCTCTTCTTCGGGGCGGCTGTAGATGGTGTGGCCGCCCCTTTCTTCTTCTTAGGCCTACGTGGGCCAACGGTAGTCCACGGGTCCTCGGCGGGAGGGGCGTTGGTGTTCTGCCCCCCCTGCGCCGCCTCCTGAGCGGCCATTGATGGCCGCTTCTTCTTTTTTCGGGCCTTTTTGCCCTTAGGTGCCGTCGACGCGGCAGGGACCTCTTGCGGGTCAGCTGCCTCGACAGGCGGCCGAGTCGTCTTCGCCTTGGCCGGTTTCCCTTTTGCCTTCGGCAGAGGGGGTCCCGGCGCTTCATTCTCCATAGGCACATCGACGCTTGCGGGGACGGGTAGGATGTCAGTCCCGTCCGACGCCAGCGGTGGCCTCCGCCTCGGCTCCGGCAGGAGTCTGTCCTCCAGCCCAGCCAGCCTGGCGTTTAGCATATTGCCGAAGGTCTCCACGTTCGCACGGGAGACCTCGGCTAATAGCTCGCGCACACCTTCTCCGGCAGGCTGCGAGGTCTGTTTGCGCATCTCGTCCAGCTCCTGGCGAAGGTTCACCACTTGCTTTTCGAGACGCGCGTTCCGGGCCTCGAGCCTCTGTATCTCCTCTGATGAGGAGCGACTCCTCATCTCGTCGAAGACCATTGCGATGGTCGACACCGACTCCCTCAGGTACTTCTGGAAGGTTCCCTTAAGGTTGGCGGATTTCTTGCCGACCATCTCAATGGTCTCCAACGCCTGCTCTACAGTCCTGGCCATGTCAGCGCCCGTCTTCTCCAACGCCTCTTCTCGCGCAGGAGATGAAGCGGGGAGCGCGGCGAGGGCGGAGCTGGTGATCTTCCACGTCCTCCTAGCCCTTCGCGCTGATTCGGCAACCTCTTCCTCGGCTTCTAGCCTGAGGGCCTCCTCCTTTTGCTTGTTGTAGTCGGCCTGCGCCTTAGCGTAGCCGACGTACTGGCCGGTTGTTGGTGGTCGGCCGCGTCCTCTTTTTGGTACAGGTGCCGTCTCCTTACTAGTAGACGGCCCTGCTTCGTCTTCATCCAGTAATCGCCTCTTGATAGGCGTTGTCCGTCCGGTAGGTGCGGGCAGGCCCACGACGTCCAGCGACATATTGCTGCCGGACGCCGAGTAGGAGGCCTCGCTGTCATAATCGATGTGGCGGCCGCGGTCGCAGGCAGGTATGATACCCATCCTACGCGCCGCCTCCCTTATATCAGGATCCGTCTCTTCCGTCGATAGCGTCACTTCAGATGAAGAATCCCTAGCCGGCGCGGTTAGGTGCGCCGGCCTGGGATCCACGCGCTTTTTAGCGCCGCCCTTCTTCCTCGCCGCCTTAGCGGCCCCCTCGTTCTTCCTCTCCTCCAAAGCATGTTTGGGGCCCCCAGTATACACGGCCCGATCCCCCGCCGAAGCGGGAGTGTGGGATTCTCCGGCTTTGCCGGTACCCACCCTGGGAGAATTATCTGCATGCTTGTCCTCCATGTTTGATCAGTTAGGGGTGATTCTGCCCCGCGTCCTCGTCGCGTAGTCGCCCACTCGCAATGCACCCCGTCGCCGGACGCTACCAGCTTAGGGTTCGGGGCCCACGGGCCCATCCGTCACACAAACACACACAGATTTTCTCACACAAACACACGATGCCGGCGTTCAGCCACCCCTCCCGTGTCACCGCGAAAAAGCTCACGATGGCACGGGGGAGGTGCCCAGGGACACGAACGTGGACGGACCGGCATCGCCCCCAACCTAACCTAACCTAACCTAACCTAACCTAACCTAACCTAACCTAACCTAACCTAACCTAACCTAACCTAACCTAACCTAACCTAACCTAACCTAACCTTTTTTTTTTTTTTTTTTTTTTTTTTTCTTTTTCCCCGGAGGGGGAAATGCATTACGCATACCACCCAGGCGCAGGGGGCGACCCGAGCGGTGATGTGGGACTCCCGTAGCTAATGAGACCACGGTATACCCACTAAAACCCCCTCCCATCTTCCGCCACGCCGCCTTTTGACGGGGCCACGGGAACGATACACACATCCGCGACCCCGCCAGCGGCCCGAAGACTCCACCATGAGCGCACAACACGTGCGCCCTCCTCCTCGGCCCCCACCAGGGCTGTAGCAGACGCCCCCCGAGTCTGCTACTTGGAGGCCATGTGGCAGATTAGGTCTGTGGCTCTGCCATCGACCACACCTCGGCCGCAGAGGATAGGGCAAGCGGCGCACCGTAATACCTACTTGCCTCTTCCTCTGCGGCCCCACCAATGCCGTTCAAACGGAACGGCCCCGCCAGCTCGCAGGGGGGTAGGGAGAGCGGCAACCTACCACAATGCCTCTCCCCCCCGCGATCCGTCCTCGGCCGCAGAGGATAGGGCAAGCGGCGCACCGTAATACCTACTTGCCTCTTCCTCTGCGGCCCCACCTCGGTGCGCATCCGCAGCGGACTCCTCCAGTCCGCTGGGAGCGCCCTCCTCGGGCCAGGCGGCGACACCGGCCGGCCCTGGTTGCCTCTTTGCTTCACCGCGGTTGTCCAAGCCGCGGTTACTAGAGCCCCACCGCCACGACAAGGCGTGCAACCATCGGGGGGAAACCTAACCTAACCTAACCTAACCTAACCTAACCTAACCTAACCTTTTTTTTTTTTTTTTTTAAGGAGGGGAAATGCGTTACGCATCCCCCGCCCCTTCGGGGGAAGGGGCGGGGGTATGTGGGACTCCCTACACGAGGTTTACCCACTAAAACCCCCCCAGCCCTTCGTCGTGCGCCTAGTGCGGGAGGGACGGGTACCGCGGAGCGACTTCAAATCCGCCCCTTCCCGCGCGCAGCCGCAACCGGCTTCTTCTCCCAGCGGCTTCAGCCGCTGACCTCACCGAGAGCCCCCCGGGCTATAGGGGGGCTTTCATCTCGGGACCCTTTATGCGGACGGGGATCCCCCGATCGCCGCCCGCGGGTCTAGGCCTCCGTCTCGGCAGAGACAGGCGGCACCCGCACGGCCTTAGGCTTCGGCTTTTGCCGAGCCTTTTTAGTCGGAGCCTTCTCATCTCGGGGGGCCGGCTTTTTGGCAGACGGACATCTACCCAGCACGTGCCCCCTTTCCGCCCTGCCAGCGGCCTCGCACAGGGCGCAGTGAGGCTCTGCAGCCCCGCACTCTGCCGCCTTGTGCCCCGGTTTCCCGCAGCGGAAGCAAGTCCCACTGCGGTCCACCGGGCACTGGCACTTGGCAGCCACGTGGCCGGTGTCTTGGCAGCGGAAGCAACGCGTCGGCCTCGCGGCCAACAACGCTACCCTCGCCAGCACCCAGCCAACCCGCAGCCGCCCAGAGCTCGAGAGCTTCTTGGCGGCCGCGACTGGGAGGCGGACCCAACACGATCCGTCCCCCCGTGGCCCCTCTCTGATTTGCCCTACCTGGACATCGCCGGCCAGGCACTCTCCATCCAGTACGACCGCCTCCTTGACTTCAGCGGCCGTTACAGAGACGTCGAGGCCGGCCACGCGCATCTCCGCGCAAGCAGCCGGCCTCCCGATCTTCACTTCCTGAGGCAGGACGGTCCTGAGCCTCGCGGCAAAGGCGTCCGCCTTCTTCCCGGCGTCCTGACCAGCGATGGTTAGGAGGCACCCTCCGGTTCGGGCACGGCGGAAGCTCACTTGGGGAATGTCGAGTTCCCCTATGTTCACCGTCCGCTTGGCCGTCTCTAACACCTTGGCGTACGTCATACCCGCCTGCACGGCCGTCTCCTCAATAGTGAGAGCGACGGCCGCAGTGGCGGGGACGCGAAGCCTCGGCTTCTTCCTCTTCTTCGGGGCGGCTGTAGATGGTGTGGCCGCCCCTTTCTTCTTCTTAGGCCTACGTGGGCCAACGGTGGTCCACGGGTCCTCGGCGGGAGGGGCGTTGGTGTTCTGTCCCCCCTGCGCCGCCTCCTGAGCGGCCATTGATGGCCGCTTCTTCTTTTTTCGGGCCATTTTGCCCTTAGGTGCCGTCGACGCGGCAGGGGCCTCTTGCGGGGCAGCTGCCTCGACAGGCGGCCGAGTCGTCTTCGCCTTGGCCGGTTTCCCTTTCGCCTTCGGCAGAGGGGGTCCCGGCGCTTCATTCTCCATAGGCACATCGACGCTTGCGGGGACGGGTAGGATGTCAGTCCCGTCCGACGCCAGCGGTGGCCTCCGCCTCGGCTCCGGCAGGAGTCTGTCCTCCAGCCCAGCCAGCCTGGCGTTTAGCATATTGCCGAAGGTCTCCACGTTCGCACGGGAGACCTCGGCTAATAGCTCGCGCACACCTTCTCCGGCAGGCTGCGAGGTCCGTTTGCGCATCTCGTCCAGCTCCTGGCGAAGGTTCGCCACTTGCTTTTCGAGACGCGCGTTCCGGGCCTCGAGCCTCTGTATCTCCTCTGATGAGGAGCGACTCCTCATCTCGTCAAAGACCATTGCGATGGTCGACACCGACTCCCTCAGGTACTTCTGGAAGGTTCCCTTAAGGTTGGCGGATTTCTTGCCGACCATCTCAATGGTCTCCAACGCCTGCTCTACAGTCCTCGCCATGTCAGCGCCCGTCTTCTCCAACGCCTCTTCTCGCGCAGGAGATGAAGCGGGGAGCGCGGCGAGGGCGGAGCTGGTGATCTTCCACGTCCTCCTAGCCCTTCGCGCTGATTCGGCAACCTCTTCCTCGGCTTCTAGCCTGAGGGCCTCCTCCTTTTGCTTATTGTAGTCGGCCTGCGCCTTAGCGTAGCCGACGTACTGGCCGGTTGTTGGTGGCCGGCCGCGTCCTCTTTTTGGTACAGGTGCCGTCTCCTTACTAGTAGACGGCAATGCTTCGTCTTCAACCAGTAATCGCCTCTTAATAGGCGTTGTCCGTCCGGTAGGTGCGGGCAGTCCCACGACGTCCAGCGACATATTGCTGCCGGACGCCGAGTAGGAGGCCTCGCTGTCATAGTCGATGTGGCGGCCGCGGTCGCAGGCAGGTATAATACCCATCCTACGCGCCGCCTCCCTTATATCAGGATCCGTCTCTTCTGTCGATAGCGTCACTTCAGATGAAGAATCCCTAGCCGGCGCGGTTAGGTGCACCGGCCTGGGATCCGCGCGCTTTTTAGCGCCGCCCTTCTTCCTCGCCGCCTTAGCGGCCCCCTCGTTCTTCCTCTCCTCCAAAGCATGTTTGGGGCCCCCAGTATACACGGCCCGATCCCCCGCCGAAGCGGGAGTGTGGGATTCTCCGGCTTTGCCGGTACCCACCCTGGGAGAATTATCTGCATGCTTGTCCTCCATGTTTGATCAGTTAGGGGTGATTCTGCCCCGCGTCCTCGTTGCGTAGTCGCCCACTCGCAATGCACCCCGTCGCCGGACGCTACCAGCTTAGGGTTCGGGGCCCACGGGCCCATCCGTCACACAAACACACACAGATTTTCTCACACAAACACACGATGCCGGCGTTCAGCCACCCCTCCCGTGTCACCGCGAAAAAGCTCACGATGTCACGGGGGAGGTGCCCAGGGACACGAACGTGGACGGACCGGCATCGCCCCCAACCTAACCTAACCTAACCTAACCTAACCTAACCTAACCTAACCTAACCTAACCTAACCTAACCTTTTTTTTTTTTTTTTTTTTTTTTGAGGAGGGGAAATACGTTACGTATCCCCCACCCCTTCGGGGGAAGGGGCGGGGGTATGTGGGACTCCCTACACGAGGTTTACCCACTAAAACCCCCCCATGCCCTTCTTCCAGCCGTGGGAGGACACGGGTACTCTTTATCGAACTCCGCATCCTCCCGGCGTTTGCCGCGTCCGGCGCATCTCCGATCCCTTTACGCGGGCGGTGATCCCCCGACCAACCGCCCACGGGCCTATGGCTCTACCTCCATGGCGGGCTGGGGCTGACTAACCCCGGCGCCGCCGACTCCAGGCTTTTTTCGCCGAGCCTTATCGGAGGGAGTTCCGCGTCTCTTCCGGTGCTTGGTGCTGGGGAGCGGCTTTGCCGTGACGCAGCCGGTACTACCCAGCACGTGGTCCTTATCCTTGCCGAGTGCCTCGCAGAAGAAGCAATTGGGCTGCTTCTCCCGGCACTCGGCGGCCTTGTGCTCCGGCTTTCCACAGCGGAAGCAATTCCGGCTGCGGTCCACAGGGCACTGGCATGTCGTCGCTAGGTGGCCGGTGTCAAGGCATCGGTAACACCGCTTAGGCCTCGCGGCCAGCAGTGTCACCTTCGCCGAGACCCAGCCCACTCGCAGCCGCCCTAAGCTAACCAGCTTTTTGGCTGCCGCGACGGGGACACTCAGCCAAAGCGAGCCATCGCCCCACCTTCCAACCTTTATGGGGCCCGTCCTGATAGAGTCGGACGGGCATCCTCCTTCTCTGGCGACCGCCTCGATGACGTCAGCGGTCGTCGCTGAGTCGTCTAGCCCGGCTATACGCATTTCGACGCATTTAGCCGGGCGTCCGATTTTGACCTCCTCCGAGTCTAACACCTCCCGTATCTTAGCGGCGAGGGCGTCCGCTTTCTCGTTGGCGCCCTCACCAGGTATGGTCAGGACGCGTGCGCCGGTTTGAGCCTGGCGGAAGCGAAACTCGAGTTTTTCGATGCCGAGTTCCGCCATCCCGGCCGTTGCGGCGTCTTTCGCCTTTATAAGGACGTCCTTGTATGTAACCCCCTTGGCCACGGCGCTTTCCAACAGCGTGACGGTGATTGCCGCGGTTGTGGGGGCACGAAGTTTCGCCCTCTTTTTCTTCTTGGGGGCGGCTTTAGCTGGAGTAGCCGCCCCTTTCTTCTGTTTAGGCCTGCGCGGGCCGACTGTGGTCCACGAGGCCTCGGCGGCGGGGGCGTTGTTGTTCTGCCCCCCTTTTGCCGCCTCCTGAGCGGCCATTGATGGCCGCTTCTTTCTCTTCTTTTTGGTTTTTTCAACCCTCTTCTCTGCAGGTGCGGCGAGCGGCTGTAAAGGAGCCGCGGCGCCGCCCGCCGAACTCTCGTCCGGTGCCTTTGCCGTTGCCGACTTTTTCGGCTTCGGTGTCTTCTTTTTTGAGGCCGCTGTTGGCGGGGCGCCGGATGATGGGTCAGCACTGTCCGCCGCCAGCGGCGGTCTTCTTCGGGGCTCCGGGAGGAGCCTGTCTTCCAAGCCGGCAATCCTTGCATTGAGCATGTTGCCGAAGGTCTCAATGTTGGAACGTGAGACCTCCGACAACATCTTTTGCAGGTCGTCGGCTGCGGGTCCAGTGACGCGACGGCGGAGCTCCTCCAACTCCCGGCGCATCGCGTTCACTTGACGCAGAAGGCGGTCGTTTTGCGCCTCCAGTGCCCGCATCTCCTCGTTTTGACCGCGGCCCCTCATTTCGGTGACGGCCGCCTTGATGGACGCGACCGCCTCCTTGAGAGCCCGCTGGTACGTGCCCTTCAGGTTGGAGGACCTTGTGGCGACCATCGTCACCATGTCCAAGGCCCTCTCTACGCTACCCGCCAGGGCCGCGCTCGTCTGATCCGTGTCTTCTGCGGTCGGGGCAGGGCTTGCGCGAAGGGAGGCCCGCGCCTCTCTCGCCTCACGCTCCTCCCGTGCCGCCCGGGCTACTTCCTCGACTTTCGCCCTAAATGCAGCCCGGCGTTCCTCCTCCTTCTCCTTTTTAAGCTCCGCTTGAGCTTTTCCAAAGCCGACGTATTGGCCGGTGGTTGGTGGCCGGCCACGTCCCTTCTTTGCTTTGGGAACCGCCCCTTTACTGATGGGCGGCTCCGCGTCGTCGTCCGAGTTGCGCCTTTTCAGGTGCGTCCTAGCCGGTGGTGTTGTGGGCAAGCCCTCAGAGTCCATCGAAATGTCTGAGACAGTATCGTCGGAGTCCTCGGGCCAGTCCTCACTGTCACGTCCGGTGGAATTGTCACGTCCTTGTGGAGCGGCAAGGAGAATTCGCGCATCACGTCGCGCAGAACGACGCGAGGTGAGCGCGTCAACCCCAAACCGACCTCATCGTCATGTCCGGTAGGGGTAGGAGCGCGGGGCTGCGTCCCGAGAACATCCCGATACTGCAGCACAGGCGGCAGGTTGGGTATGTCCCGGATTGGACAACCCCGCTCCTTCTTTCTCTGAGCCAGTCTTTTCACCCGCTCTACGCCGTTAGGCTGGTAGACGGAGAAATCCACGTCCTCGTCCGTAATTGCGTCCGCCACTGGCGCGGTTAGGTGCGTCGGTTTCGGACATTGGCGCGTTGTCGCGCCCTCTCCTTCCTTCGCCGTTGCAACGGCCCCCTTACCCTCACACGCAGTTTGTGCCGCCCCCGTATACGCGCGGCAGACTCCCGGAGAACCGGGAGTGCGGGATTCTCCAGTAGAACTGGGACCCGCCCGGGGAGAATTTTCCAAAATGCGTTTCTCCATAGTGTGATCTTTAAAGGGAGATTCTGCCCTAGTGCCCTTGCGACGTAAGCCACCTGCTCGCCACGCATCCCAAGGCCGGGCACCACAAACCGGGGATTAGGGACCCACGGGTCCATCCATCCACAAACACACACACAAATATACCCAGAAACACACGCTGATGTAGAGAAGAGTTAACCAAAATGAGAAAGATAGAGTAGAGAAGGTGGTGAATAGATAGACAAAATAAAATAAACAACAAACGAAGAGTAAACTATAAAAAGAGAGAAAGACAGGAAAGACCGGCGTTCTGCCATCCTGGATACGTCACTCCGTGTAAAGGGCGGGGTGGCGTACCCAGGCGCCCAGGGACACGAACGTGGACGGACCGGTATCGCCCCCAACCTAACCTAACCTAACCTAACCTAACCTAACCAACCCTTTTTTTTTTTTTTTTTTTTTTTTTTGCGTCGGGAAATGCTCTGACGCATCCCGGGGGAATTGGGGACTCCCCCACGGGTATGTGGGGCTCGCTGCGGTCGTCAAATTGACCGCAGCCCTACCCACTAAAACCCGACGGTATTCTTCGACGTCCCATGCAGGGTTGCGAGCACGCGTAAGCCTTCTTCCGCGGCCCTGCATGTCTTCGCCTGCGTGTCACGGCAGGCCCGTCTGTTGTGGAGCCCTGGGCTCCTGAAGGCCGAACAGAGGCCCTCTCGGGGCTTGTGTAGGCCTATCTCTCCGCGGTGTCGCGATGCACGAAGAATACGCAGCGCATCGCGACCCAATCGGGGACTCGACTCGTTGGGCGACGGCATCCCCATGCCGCCGCCCCGAGCCCCCCGGCTAAGGCGGCAAGTGGTCATCGTTGATGACCCGTCGTCGTCTCGGCCGTCTTCTTCGGCGGGGGTCAAGCGCCTCCAGTTCCCTCACTCGCTCGGCCTCCTCCTTCGCGGCGATGACCTCTTCACAGAAGGTCTGCACCGCTGTCCAATCCGGTTCGCTTGCCAGCATGGCGCGAACCAACGCTGGCAGCGAGAGGTCATGTCCGATGGCGGCCGTGAGGGCCGCCCGTTGTCCTGTCCATGCGGGACAGGCAGAGACGGTATGCTCCGCCGTGTCCCGGTCATCGTCGCAGTGGTGACAGCGCGTGCTCTCTTCTCGGTTCGCGATCTCACACAGGTAACGGCCGAAACAGCCGTGTCCGGTCAACACCTGCGTGAGTCGGAACGAGAGCGCGCCGTACTTTCTGGCTAACCACTCTTTGAGTACTGGCCTGATAGCCGTCACCAGTTCCACACTGACTTGCGGCTCGAGGAGTCGCTCCTCCCAAAGCTCGATGGCCGCTTCTTCAGCTCGGTCCCTCCACCGACGTACGGCGTCCGGTGAGGGGTTGCTTCCCCCCGCGCGGACCGCTGCGCCACGCCAGTACACATCGGCGAGGGTTTGAGCGTCCAAGTCCCAAGGGACGCTGCCAGCAAGGAGGCACGATGCGTCACGAGAGATAGTACGATATCCTCGGACTGCTCGTGTCGCCATCACTCGCTGCAGTCGTCCCAGGGCCAGCCTGTTCTCCGGCAGCAGACCATCCGCCCAGATCGGCGCCCCATACATGACCATCGAACGAACGACGCCCATGTAGAGACGCCGACAAGTCAAGCTCGGGCCCCCGAGATTCGGGAGCAACGAGGCCAGGGCTCCCGCGGACTTCTTCACCTTCTCTGACAGCCGGCGGAAGTGCCGCCAGGTCCGGCGGAGGCGCGTTTCTAGGCCCGTGGAACAACAGGGCCTCCGACTTGTTCAGCGCCACCTTCAGCCCCAACGCCTGGATCCTTCGTACCACCTGCGCGACTGCCGCCGTCGCCAGGATTGTCGCTTCGCGGTAGGTTTTAGCGCGGCACACGACCCCCGTATCGTCTGCATACGCGACGAGCTCCACGCCTGGAAGAGTGGCGCCGCGCAGCACGTGGTCATATCCTATGTCCCACAGTTCCGGACCGAGAGCCGAACCCTGCGGGACGCCGCAGTCTACCTCCAGCTCCTCCCAGCCCTCTTCGGTTGGGTACTGCACCGAGCGCTCCGACAGATAGTTGCCAATTGTTCGGCGAAGATATCTGGGTACTCGGTGGTACCGAAGTCCCTCCTTAATTGTTTCCCAGGGCAGGGTGTTAAATGCGTTGGTTATGTCCAACGAGACTACCAGCACCACCCCACCCCGGGAGATCTCCTCTTCTGAGATTAGCCGTATCCGCGCCACCGCATCTATCGTCGACCGACGAGATCTGAACCCGAACTGAGCATCGCTCAAGTTCGGGCCGGCGCCTTCCAGATGTTGAGTGAGACGCCTGACGATGACCCTCTCAAAGGTTTTGCAGATTTCGTCGATCAGGACGATCGGGCGGTAGGCTGACGGCTGGTCTTCCGGTCGTCCGTGCTTGCGGAGCAAAACGAGCTTCCCCGACTTCCACCGGCGTGGGATACGCCCCTGCACCAGGCACTTGGTGAAGAGCTCCAGTACATGCTCCTCCATGTGCGGCATTGCGAGCACCCAGACGCGGCCGGGAACCCCATCTAATCCAGGAGCCTTGTTTTTAAGGCTCATTTTATGAACCGCAGCCGCCAGCTCTCCAGCCGTCACGGGCGGTATGTCCTCCTCATAACCTAACCAACCCAACCCAACCCAACCCAACCCAACCCAACCCAACCTAACCCAACCCAACCTAACCTAACCTAACCTAACCTAACCTTTTTTTTTTTTTTTTTGATGCGCAGGGGAAACCCTCATGGGTGCCCCGGGTTGGGTACGTGCCTCAGTTAAGCTGAAGCACCCCGGGGGTATGTGAGACTCCTACTCACTAAAACCACCTGCGGTTGCCTTCAGCCGTATACGGAGGGAGTCCTGGATCTGTCTACCACAGGATTCCCTCCACGACCGGCCGGTCTACCTCGCAGGGACCGGACTTCCACCAAGTTAGGCAACGCTTAGGCAAACTAAAGCGTTGCCCTCGACGCCGGGACTAGCTAAGCCGGGCAGGTACCCATCCTGACCCGGAGCCCCGAGGGACGGAAGTTATTGGAGGTTCGCATAGCGACGCCTCCGCACTCCCGTCCTACGCCGGCGGAGCGGAACGGAGGATGGATTATCCTCTCTGTTCCGCTCCGCGGCCTCTTTCTGTGAAAGGACGGATTCACAGAAAGAGACCGCCACCTGCCAGGCCTCATCGCTCTCGAGCATGCAGCGCACCATGCTCGGGAGCGAGAGGTCCCCGCCTAGGACCGCCATGAGATCATGGCGCTGCACGGCCCAACGATCGCACACCTCGAGGGTGTGCTGGGCCGTGTCCTCCGCAGCGCCACAATCATGGCAGGCTGGCGTTGGCTCTCTCCTGGCGACCTTACACAAGTACGCACCGAAACAACCATGTCCGGTGAGCACCTGTGTAAGGCGGAAGGTGAGGGGCTTTCTCTTGCGGCGCATCCACGCCGCAAGAACTGGACGCAGAGCCTCAGCAGTACGTTGACCGTACTGGGCCCGCGCCAGGTCCTCACCCCACCTCCTCAGCAGCCACTGCTCTCCCAGCCTCCGGACCCGCCGGAGCTCCTCCCATTGCAGATCTTCGCCCCGCGACCTCCTCTCTGAAACGAGAAGGTGCAACTCAGCGAAGACCGTCGCAACAAGCTCCCATGGCGGGTCTCCCGCCAGGGCAGTAGCTGCCGCCCAGGAGACCGTACGGTACCCCCTGATCACCCTCACCGCTATGACCCGCTGCGCTTTTCGCAGCTGGGCCTTATTGCGAGCGGTGAGGGAATCCGCCCAAATTGGGGCACCGTACATGGCTATACTCCGACAGACTCCGGAGTATAGCCGCCTGCAGGCTTCACTGGGCCCTCCCACATTAGGTAGGAGTCGGCCCAGCGCTGACGCCGCCCTCACGACCTTCGGTCCCAGCTGCTGGAAGTGTGGGCCGAAGGTCCACCTACCGTCCAGAATGAGCCCAAGACATTTAAGCGTCGGACTCATCCTGACCTCCGTCTCTCCGATAAGGAGTCGAGCTCCGGGTGGGGGTCCACTCCTCCCGGGTCCGCGGAAGAGCAGGGCTTCGGTCTTGCTTAAGCGTACCCGAAGCCCCAACCGCTCTATGCGGCTGACAATGAGGGATGATCCCACCTCTGCCAGCCGCGCAGCCTCCTGAAAAGTCCGTCCCCGAAATAGCGCATAAGTGTCGTCGCAATAGCAGACTAGCACCATTCCGGGGAGGAGACCGCTCCGCAGGACCCAGTCGTAGCCGGCGTCCCATAAATCTGGGCCCACATTTGAGCCCTGCGGGACTCCGCACTCGACGCTCCGCCTCTTTAGAGACCCTGACCCGTCCTCGTACTCGACCTCCCTATCGGAGAGATACTCGTTCAACAGCCTTCCAAGATACGGGGGCACCTCGAAATATTCCAGTGCCTCCCGTATTACGCTGTGGGGAAGGCTGTTGAAGGCGTTGGCGATGTCAAACGACACCGCCACCACCACCTCCCCTTGGCGTTCCGCCTCCTGCGTCACCGATCTGAGGCGCCCTATAGCGTCGACGGTCGACCGACCGGCCCGAAACCCGAACTGATTATCAGACAGTCCGGGCCCAGGGCCTCCCTCCAAGTGTCGAACGAGGCGGGAGGCGAGTATACGCTCAAACGCCTTGCCCACCTCGCTCAGCAACACAATCGGCCGCACCGCCGACGCACAGTCCGGTGGTCGCCCGCCCTTAGGAATAAGGACGAGCCGACCTTTCTTCCATGCTCCCGGGAACTGTCCGCTCTGAAGGCAGCGGTTAAACAGTTCCCGGAGCCTATCTTCGAGGTGCACGAGAGCTAGAGCTAGAACTCTACCGTGCACCCCGTCCGGACCGGGCGCCCTCTTCTTTCTTCGGAGACGGAACAGTACTGTCTCCATTTCGGCATCTGTGACGGGAGGCGGAACACCCTCCTCCATCGAGTCCAGCGTCCGCTGGGCCATCCGCGGCGGTGCGAAGCCTGTTGGGGGCTCCGGGAACAGCTCACGGACGATATCCTCCAGCAGTTGCGGCTGGAGCGTCTCCGTTAATGGGGCCGACTGGGCGCGAAGTTTGTCTCGCGCCCTTTTGTACGGTCGGCCCCAGGGGTCTTTATCGAGCCCCTCCACCAGCTCCAGCCATGCTCGCTCTTTGGCCCGACTGATGGCCAGCTGCAGGATCTCCCTTTTTGCCCGGTAGACCCTGTACAGCCGGTCATCACGCTCCACGTCCTGGGGGCGGCGCCGCCTGCTGCGACAATACGCGCGACGCGCCGCATTGCAGGCGGCGCGAAGGTCGGCTAATTCTGTCGACCACCAATAAACTGCCCGCCGAGGTGGGGGAGGACCCCAAACTCTAGGCATGGCTGCTCGGCAAATGTTATGTAAAACTCCGCCGAAACAGCCAGCCAATTCTTCCACCCCCATAGTCTCAGATGACGGGAAGCTCCAGCGGCCGACTATAGCCGCCTCCTCCGCCAGTTCCCGGTTGAGCTTAGAGATTGCCCAACGCGGGAACACGCTTTGCCCCCTGGACCGAGACGCTGGACTCGATGTGGAGGCTGGAGACACCTCGAACCGTATATATCGATGGTCCGAGAGTGTCTCCACCTCCGTTACCACCTTCCACCCCTCCACCCTACACGCGACGGCGGGAGTGGCGAACGACAAGTCCACCACTGAACCGCCCGTCCTCCGCACGCAGGTCTGGACTGTCCCTGTGTTCAATAAGGACAGTCCCGAGGCTAAAGCCCACTCCTCCACTTCCCTCCCCTTCGGATCAGTGACCGGGGAACCCCACGCCGAGGACTTGGCGTTGAAGTCCCCTGCCACTATGACGGGAAGGGGGGCTAGCCTCCTGATCAGCGGTCCTAGAGCATCGAGGAACTGCTCTAGGGCGGCTAGACTGCGGTTTGGGGAGAAGTAAACCCCAACGACGGCATACTCTCCCCAAGCCGCCACCACGTACCCGGGGCCCCTTATTCTAGGTATGAGGGGGGGTCCAGCGCCTGACCTCACCACAATGGCGACGGAGCCCTCATCGTCCCCAGCCCAATGTGGCTGAGGAGGAACGCAATAGGGCTCAGAAACCACCGCCACGTCAACACTCCACTCCGCCACTATCTGCAGGAAGAGATCCTGAGCTGCGGCGGAGTGATTTACGTTGGCCTGAAGGAAGCTGAGATGTCCTGGCATTATTCAGACATATCAGCTTCCGGCGCCACCTGTCCCCTCCCAGAGGAGGGAACTTTTCCCCGAGTTACTGGGGGGTTACACAATTTACCCCCCATAACGTGGTCCGAGGGTCTGTTCGAATCGGAACAGACCGCGCATTTCGGATGTTTCGCCTTACATCCAGACGCGGTATGTCCAGGTGTACCACATCGGTAGCACAAGCCACTGCGGTCCTTCATTTTGGGGGGGCACAAAGCTGCGTAGTGCCCCAACCCCAGGCAGCGGAAGCAGTGGTTTGGCCGCGCGTCCACAAGATGCGCGGTCACTCTGCTCCAACCGACAGCAAAGCTGCCCAGCTCAACCAACTTCTTAGCTGCCATCACTGGACAGCTCATGCGAGCAAAACCTGCCCCGACTGACCCCCTCTGTATATCACCCACCCACACTAGGGTGGGGGAACATTCACCCACTCTTGCGACTGCAGATCTGATTGACTCTACAGTCGCAGCGTCAGAAAGGCCCGTGAGCTTAAAATTGGAGCATCTCACGGGCCTAGAAATGTCGGCCTCCTCCGCTAAGACTTCAGACAGTCGGGCCGCCAACAGATCCGCCTTATCGTGGCTAGTAGAGCCAGGAATTTCAATCAACCTGGCTCCAGTCGCCGACTGCCTGATGCGAAGGGGGCCGAGTCCCAGCTCATCCAACTTAATGGCGCCTTCCGCCTTTAGGAGTGCCGAACTGTATGACACGCCCTTATCCGCCGCGTCCGCCTTCAATTTTACGAGGACGGCCGTGGAGCGAGGCAGCTGCACCTTCGGCTTCTTGGCCGCCACCTGTGTGGACTGTTTCGGCGCCGTCTTCTTTACAGAGGTCTTCTTGCGGACGACCTCTGTCCACCCGTCCAACACCTCCGACGAAGCAGCCACTGGAGTAGCAACCGACACCGCCAATGATTCTACCGGCCTTTCAGCCGACGCCGCCGGAAACTCTACCGACCTCTCAGCCGATGCCGCCAAAGACTTTGCCAGCCTCTCGGGTTGCGCACTCTTGGATGTGGAGGGGCCAGGGTTGACCGGATCCGGTCGTTCAGACCCCTTCCCCTTTCCTTTTCCCTTGCTCTTATTCTTGGGAGCTGAGGCTGGGCGTACCTCCGGGCGCACCGGGAGAACCGGAAACTCCTCCCGCCAACGAACCGCCGATGTAGTCAGAACCGGAGATAACTCGCGAACTGCGGCAGTCTCCGGTGCAGGGCTTTTCTCAGCGGTGGCTCTCTTTTCGAGAGCCTCCCGCTTCTTATCAGCCGCCAAGGGCGGACGAACCACAGCGGGGGGCGGCAACCGTGCCTCTAACCCCGCCAACCTCCCATCGACCAAGTTGCCCACCAACTTGGCGATGCTCTTCTCCAAAATGCCCAACTGTTCGTTGGACATTGGAGAAGACCTTTCCTTCGCCGCCGACGCACGACTCTCTTCAAAATCCCGCTTGTAAGCGCGGACCTCTTCACGCAGATTCGCCAACTCACGACGAAGTCGGCCATTATCTGCGGTGAGACGCCGGGTCTCCTCCGCCACCGTACGCGAAGCGAGCGCATCTATAATGCACCTCACCGCAGAAGTGGCACGCCGTATTTTGTTGGCGAACCCTCCTTTTAAATTGGAGGACTTAGCCGTGATGCCGAGGATCTCATCAAGATTGCTCTCGGCCGCGCTCAGCAGGTCCTCCGGTCCCATCGCCTCTACATCTATATCGAGGGGTCCTGGAGGCGTAGGATTACTTTCCCTTGCCTCCTTTCGATATGCCTTCTTCTCGAGGGCAGCCACAAACTCTGCCGCTCTAGCTTCCTCCGTTCTCTCGCGCAGCTCCTGTCGAGCCGCCGAGAGTCTACTCAGTGAGCCGCGCGTCTTTCCGCGTTTGGCAATCTGCACCTTGGCTGCCCCGGTGGCAGTGCCAACATCCTCCGTGTCTGAACCGGAGACCTCAGAAAAGAGGCGCTTAGTAGCAACCACCTCCGTCTCCGACATAGAGGGGATCGACTCCACCCCTAACAGCTCCTCAACAGAGACTCCGGCACAAATACCTAGAGTGCCCCGCTTAGGCGCAACATCTGCACCCAACAAGGACTCCCCATCCTCGTCACCAGAACCCGCCTTGTCCCCAAAGGACAAAACCAACCGCGAACTACCATGCCCACGGACCCCCTCCATCGATCCCCCCTGGACCCCCTTAGACTCCTTCACTTCCTTGGACATCCTACCAGAAACCGCAACCGATTACCCGCCTGAAACTCAGACGGAAACCGACCGCGGATTTCCACAGGTTCCAATATACTGAATATTTAATCTTAAAATAAAATTAAATACAAGAAAAACACCAAAAAACTAAATAAACCCAACACCAAATAGAGAATAAACCTAAAGCTATATTTACAAAATAATTCCCCCCCCGTCAGGGGTCGCCCCCGCAAAGGAACACCGGGACAAACTCGTCGACCGGCGCACGTTTACATGGACGACCTACTAACGAATTCCCTACAAAAACACTAAAAATTAAAAATCTCAAAAACCACTGGGGTTTTTGAGACGAAACAACCACCCAAAAATCGGCAACCAAAAGGCGCATCGATAGCCACCTTGAACTCAAAAATCCCTCAACAAGCATAGGCTCCGCCTCGGAAAATTCAAGCTCAACCTAACCTAACCTAACCTAACCTAACCTAACCTAACCCAGTTCCGCTCCGACCGTGGCCCGAGCAACACGCAAAATCGCGCGCTCCGTCCTTAAAAATCATTTTACGCGGCCAAAAGTGTTAAAGTGTAGTGAGTTATACGTCATTCGACGCGGCTTGACGAGAGGAAAGTGACAGTGAAAACCGCGTGGAAATCCGACGTCCCTGGCCGAAGAAATCGACATAAAACCGGATTTTTCACCGGTTTCTGACGTTTGGACGCGTGCGGCGCGCGATTTGTCGCGACAACCCCCTGCTTTCTGGACACCAGTAGACGCCCAAGACCTCTCTCCTACTGTTCCCAAAAAACCAGATTTTTCTGGCTTCTGAGTGAGGAGTAGCAGCTGAAAAACCCGAGGAGGATTCTGGAAGTGTACGCGGGGAAGTGAGGGGGGAGAAAGCCACCACCACCACTCGAAGCGGAGCATCAGGGGCTACGCAAATCAGCTTGCAGAACGAAAATCGGATCAGTGGTTTCCGAGAAAACTGAGTTTCAAAAAGTGCCAAAACTTTGGACCCCCGTATTTTGTGATCCAAAGCGGCGACACTAAATTTTTAAAATTTTATAGTGTGTGCTGTAACGAGGACCCGCAGTGTACAAAGTTTGGTGATTTTTCGGTGAGCGGTTTCGCCAAAAAACGCCAAAAATATACAGTATAAGAGTTCTTATACTGTATATTAAAATATACAGTATAAGAACACATAAAACAACATAAATTTAATTACAGCATAATAGAAAGTTAAGGAATTTCAAAATTCCCATCAGGTTATTCCCGCTCATTGAAAGATATAAATAATACATTCTTCCGTGTGGCAGCCCTGACACGCCCACGTTACGCCCTAAATACCACTTCGTGTGCGGTCGAGGCGAGTTAGAGGGTAAAGGATGGACGTAAATAACACTGCTATTAAATTCCGACAGGCGCTTTGATTTCCAAATTTGAAGTAGCTTTTTCTTTTAAATAAACTAGATTTGGGTTCGGAAAATACTCAAAAACCAAATAAACGTGAATAAACTTGCGACTGACCTAGCGTTTTTTCGATTCGGCCGACGAGAAGTGTCCAAAAACTCGAAATAAAGACTGACGGAACGAGGTTTATAAAACCGAAATTAGAATAGGACCAGTTTGTCTCCTTTTGGAACAACTGTTAGTATATAGGACGTAAGGTATAACTGTGATAACGAAGGTCTTTAAGACTGAGTAACATACAATTAAGAACTGACCAAGTAATATAGACAATTAAATAAAACTAAATAATTAGCTTTAGTTAGGTATTTGTACAACTCTATAGTATTATTATAATTAAGTCTGGTCGTATAAGACAGGATATCAACATATCTGGTATATCCGATAGTCTAGAGTTAGGATATTGACATTTTAAAATTTTAAAAATAATTTAATTCGGTCCCTGCGAGAATTTATGAGTAACGAAATAAGACTGACTTGTGTTTTGCTCATAAAATCAATCGAATAATAAACTGAAAAATAATTAAAGATCCTGACTAAACAACATCTATAATTAGATCAGGGATATTAACATAGGTAAAGTGACAAGTTAGTCCTTACTAGCTAACTATTTATACATATTAACCATATTATAGACTGAAAATATACACATATTTACATATAATAGATTTAGGAGTTAGGACTATAGTAACATCACAGTTATTAGTAGGATATAGACCGAGTGCATCATTTTTGGTGCATTCGTTAGGATAAGGTTTTAATTATACACTATTTTAGTTATATATCTGAACAGTATCTAGGTTACACTTAGAACTTGATTTCATACTACTGTAGGACCAGTTGTACCATATTTGATACAGCTGTTAAGATAATATTTGGCTAAATTTGCATCTTATCACTTATTAACGATAACATACTGACTAAATTCCAATAGGAAATAATTCCTAATTATATAGTTGACCATAGCAACAAACTCAAATTTTGTTGCTTTTAAAAACCGACAGGCGTAACATTTTCTCTCTAGAGTTCAATAGAAATTAGAAACATTAAGATAATAAACTCAAGTCCCTGCGAAAATTAAAAAGCAACAAGTTTTGACTCTCTAGTGTTTTGCCGTAAAATTCATAGGGCGAAAGACCCTCAACCTTAGTACAAAAAGCAAAGTAAAACGTGTCAAAAATAAGTAAAAAACAACTAATTAATAATTTATTATACAATAAATATACAATAACAATTTAATAATATAAAAATACAAATAATAATACAATAATACAAAGTAATAAAATAATACAAATTTGGCTAAAATTATATCTAGGATAGGACAATTACAATAACATTAATTTGCTTTACTCATTATATTTTGACTATATTCGTTGTTGCAGTAGTATTTTAACTATATACATTTTAAATAAATATATATTTACAATTTTATTTTTATAGTTATTATTATATACAATTTTAAAATTTGACGCGTTCCCCCTTAATAACTTAAAATGGCAACGGTGCATACACCGAAAGGCCAAGTCTCCCAAGCTCAAAAATTGGCAAATAGATCTTCGCTTAGTAGCCCGCAGCACAGCCCGGCTTCAAAAACTTTCAGTGTTGACAGTAACGATAACTCGGATGATGTTAATTCTATATTAATGGATACGATACGATTAACGAAGCACTCTACAAGCCTGCTAAACCAGACTAGGAACATGAAGGGGGAGTTAAAGACTGGTTTAGCAGAAAACTTGAAGATTATACAGAATAGGATAGGGAAAGCCCTCGAATCTAATAAAAAGAGAGGAAAAGTGATGAAAGAAGAAGAAAAAACGACACAGAACTTAGGAGTTCAGTGTGATAGGGAAGTCAAGGGTAGAAGCAGTGACTGTGAGTGCAGGGCGCTTATCCAAGAAATGTACGACAAACTTAAAGGTAACCTACAGTACTTGGGAACCAAGCTGAGGGATGAAATAAGATCTCAGCTTGACTCTCAAACAGTTAGGGTGGAGGAAGTAGGAATGGCTAGGGCCAACTTAATAATTGAGGAAACAAAAAACAACATAAAAGGTGCTATGGAGGAGTGGGGGGCCAGGGCCCCGGCCGAGCCGCAAACCGCTACATATGCGGAGGTGGCGCGCTGCGGGAGTCAATCCCCGCGGCCCGCCGCCCCCGCACCGGTAGCCGGTAAGCGACAGCCAAAGCCCAAGACCCTCCACTCACTTGTAGTTACCGACAAAGAGAATTTCATGTCGACGACCGACATTGTTTCGGAAGTAGGGAAGATAATAGAGCCCACCAAAGAAGGTATTAAAATAGATAGGATAAGAAGAGCGAAGGGTCGTAAAGTTATAATAGGTTTTAGCGATAAAAAAGAAAGAGATAGAATAAAGGAGAAGATAGAGAGTAGTGAGAGTAAATTCAATGTAGAGACCATAGCTAATAAAAACCCGCAGGTGGTGCTGTATGGAGTGCTAAAGTCGACAACGGACGACGAGGTATTTTATGCCATAAAAAATCAAAATAAGCACCTCCAACCACTGCCACCTCCGGGCGTAACGTATAACCTAGAAGTAAAATATAGGCGAAGGGGAAGAGACCAAGAGACTGACCACGTAGTATGTACGTTGTCCCCTCAGCTGTGGCAAACCTTTACAGCAGCCGGATATGTCTACATAGGAATGCAGCGAGTGCGTGTCGCCGACCAGTCCCCCCTCATACAGTGCTCGCGCTGTCTGGGGTACGGCCATGGGAGGCGACATTGCAATAGCGAAACCGAATCCGATAAGTGTAGCCACTGCGGAGGGGACCATCGTAAGTCTGAATGTGATAAATTGGAGGAAAAGGCACATTGTATCAATTGTGAAAAGGACGGCTGTAAAGACACCAAGCACGATGCGTTCAGCGCGGGGTGCCCGGTGCGAATGAGGTGGGATGCAATAGCACGTGCAACCGTTGCATACGATCCAGATGACCAATAGCATTGACAATCCGTAACTCTTCTCATAGTAATATAATATTACGTAAGTTTGAAAAGAAATATGTATCATAAATAAGTATAGAATATATATGCTAGGAATGCAAATTGGAAACCCCTTAAACTGAGTTTAAGGGACCCAAAACGCAGTGTATAATTTATGAATGTTATAATAATCGTATTGTATTTTAATGATATATAACTAAGTATGTATAAAATATATGCTTAAAAAAAAAAAAAAAAAAAAAAAAAAAAAAAAAAAACCTGTCATATATATGGTTATACTTAAAATAACAGAGCATATATGGACTAAGTAATTAATTAAGAATAGAAATCATAAACTATATAAACATAATAACGAGACATTCAATAATTAGTAAGTATATATAAATTTATTATAATATAGAGAAACAGGAAATTGTAATTATTAGAATATAAAACATAGAATATAAGAATATGCATTACTTATTTGTAAATGATATTATTATGTATAAGATATTAAAAAATGTTAACGGATTGTCACTGCAGTTGGTCAAATGCAGCAACCTGATGCATCCCACTCACTTGCAAGGAATTATTTATTGAATAAATATTTTAAGCAAAATAATTGGCAACGGATACCCCGCGCGGAGCGTAGTGTATTGGTAATATAAATGTATAGATAAATTGAAAAATTAAACTAGATAAAGAAAAGTACAGTAATATAAAAGGTATAAATAATTGTAAAACGAAATAAAAAATTGAAACAAAAATGTGTAAAAATAGTAAATAAAAATAAAATTTAGAATGTTATTCAAAATAAATAAGTAAGATGTGAAATATACCAAAATAGAAATATGTAGACAAGTGATACTTATAAGAGTACCTAGCAAAAAATGTAAAAAAGTATCCCTTAAGGAACAGATACAACTGTATGATAATTATATAATTGTAAATATTATAGTAATATACCTCTGTATAAAAAACATAAATAAGTACCCAGATGTAACGAAGCCTGTAAAAATTGTCTCTTCCCTTCGGAAGGGGGAACAAGAGGTCCCAATGTAGGGGCCGTTTAAAAAAAAAAAAAAAAAAAAAAAAACCTAACCTAACCTAGCAAACGGCATGTGCAAGTGGCATGAGCAAAAGGCATGAGCAAGTGGCATGAGCAAGTGGCATGAGCAAATGGCATGAGCAAATGGCATGAGCATGAGGCATGAGCAAAAGGCATGTGCAAGTGGCATGAGCAAAAGGCATGTGCAAGTGGCATGAGCAAAAGGCATGAGCAAAAGGCATGAGCAAAAGTCATGAGCAAAAGGCATGAGCAAAAGGCATGAGCAAATGGCATGAGCAAAAGGCATGAGCAAGTGGCATGAGCAAGTGGCATGAGCAAGTGGCATGAGCAAAAGGCATGAGCAAGTGGCATGAGCAAATGGCATGAGCAAGTGGCATGAGCAAATGGCATGAGCAAATGGCATGAGCATGAGGCATGAGCAAAAGGTATGTGCAAGTGGCATGAGCAAAAGGCATGAGCAAAAGGCATGAGCAAAAGGCATGAGCAAAAGGCATGAGCAAATGGCATGAGCAAAAGGCATGAGCAAGTGGCATGAGCAAATGGCATGAGCAAATGGCATGAGCAAGTGGCATGAGCGTGCAATTCATAAAGTGATTCGCTTCGATTAATGTTTGGTCCCGCGAGCGGCGCTCGCGCCCGGAGACCAATCATTAATCGAAGCGAATCACTTTTAAACTCCACTTTGCGTGCAATTCATATAGTGATTCGCTTACATCAATGATTGGTCTCTCGCGCGGCGCTCGCGCGCGGCGACCAATCATTAATCGAAGCGAAAAGCGAAGTGGAGTTCAAAAATGAATCATATTATGATTCAATATATTATGATTCTCCAAAGCGACTATTTTAGCCCCGCTGAGCACCGTAGGCTAGGATGGGCAGAATCAGTGGCGGGGCAAGACCTAAATTTGATGTGGGCAAGATATATCTTGCGAGGCCCCCTGATAGATGACGCAAGAAGACGAATTTGGAGAAAAATAATTTTTTGATACTCAAACTTTTATTTATAAAACTTTTTTTATGAATATTTGATTATATGTACGCGATCATCGCATTTAGAGTAACCATAAACGGTTATCACTTTTTTTACGGGCAAAACACAAAGGTATCAAGACGTCTTCCGGCTGTGTCAACTGGCAACACAGAAGCACTGGCAATACCGGATATATCTTCACTTCACAGACGACTTCACTTTACATCCGATCCCTGGCCAGGGAACGCATCATCCATTCTTCTACAAACGTAATAATTATATCTTATTTTTACAATTACATCTAACAGTCCACAAGTTTAAAGTAAATAACACAAACAAAATGGTCCTTCAAATATGAAACAAGCGACCTAAGTGCAAAATCAGGAAGGGAGACATCGCCTGCCCACGCCATATTGGAATCAGAACAAAGAAATTTTTTCGGCACTTTCGAACCCAATGGCCACATTATAACTGTGCAGCCCATAATCAAGGAATTAACTGGGGACAAGAAGAAGCAATCGAGTGAGTTCGTTCCAATTTTCCTTTTCCTTACAAATTACAATCATTTCCCTCGAGTTGCATTTCGTATTTTTTTTCAATATTGCATCATCTGACACAATATTCGTACGTAATTATAAATGCAATTACATTAAAATAGCAAAAAATATACTTGTAAATCATTATAGCTTCGTGTTTCTCACAATATTTTTACGATATTTGTGTAATAAGTGTTGTTTCTACTACGATTTCAATTGATTGTTTGTTTTGGTAATCAAGTCAGCGCAGGCGCCGGCGCCATTTCAAGCTCCGCGTGTTTATCACAATAAGTTTCCTTTGTTTATTTCTTATTACGTAAACCGGGTTTTTATTAAACATTGACGTTTTTTAAGGGGCATATTATCGTTCGAAATCTTGTTTTAACATAAAATGGCTTCTATTAAAGATTTAATAAAGAAACGTGGAAGTCTAAAAGCTAAATTAACGTCATTCGGAAGTTTTTTAGAGCTTATTAGTGGTCATGAAACACTCGCCGAAAGACAAAAATGCGAACTAGAATGTCGAATAAATAGAATAAACACTACATTCGATCAATTCGATGCATTACAGACGGAAATTGAATCATTGTCGGAAAAAGTGGAAGACGAATATTTAGTTCGTGAGCAATACGAGGAACAATATTACAGTCTAGTTTCTTCGGCACGCCTTTTGTTGAATACTGTCATGTCACCACCAGCTTCTCGAGATGTATCAATGGTTGTCGATCAAGATGTTAACTGTGCTCCCAAGTTCAATTTACCGGTTATCAGTGTACCTCAATTTAGTGGAGACTACCAGGAATGGTTGGAATTTCGAGATACGTATCTTTCTATTATCCATAACAACAACAACATATCACAGGTACACAAATTTCATTATTTACGGGCTGCCTTAAAAGGCAGTGCCGCTATCATTATTCAAAGTTTAGACATAACAGCGAACAACTACCCCATTGCATGGCAATTATTAACTGACAGGTTTGACAATACACGACTTTTAATTAATAATCATCTACAAGCTTTATTTAATGCAAAAAATATAACAACTGAATCAAGTGCGGAAATTAGGAATTTGATTGATGTTATGAATAAGAACCTCCGAGCGCTTTCTGCACTCGGTGAGCCAGTCGACCACTGGGACTCAGTTGTGATATTTCTTTTATCCAAAAAGTTAGACCTTGCCACTGCTCGAAGATGGGAGGAATATAAAGGCAGTTTAAATTGTAATTCACCAAGTCTTGAACAATTCAAAAAATTTTTAAATAATAGGTGCGATTTATTGGAAACTTTGAATTTTGACTCACAACGTTTAAATTACATTAATAAAAGTCATTCAAACTCATTGAAT
The DNA here is from genome assembly GCA_905333045.1 of Lysandra bellargus. Taxonomy (NCBI): domain Eukaryota; kingdom Metazoa; phylum Arthropoda; class Insecta; order Lepidoptera; family Lycaenidae; genus Lysandra; species Lysandra bellargus. Next base: position 41,336 of record HG995333.1, read on the forward strand.
AGTGACAAAAATTCATTTTTTAAAAAAGACAAACCTAATTTTAACAGTGAACATAATAACAATTCTAAAAGTAACATTTCATGTCCTATGTGTTCACAAAATCATTTTTTGTTTTCTTGTCCATCATTTATCAAACTTGATGTTGATTCACGAATAAAAAAGGTGAATGAAAGTAGAGTTTGCATCAATTGTCTGCGCCCAGGTCATCATCAAAACCGGTGCAGATTATCTAATTGCAAATATTGTAATTTTAAACATAACACACTTTTACATAAAGATAAGGTCAACAAAAATTCATCATCATCATCTTCTGCTTCTACTTCTAATATAGCTCTTACATCAAGCACTTCATTGTCTTCTAATGCATCTTGTGTTCTACTATCCACAGCTTTAGTGCGTGTAAAAGACAAAGATGGCCAATTTCATAAAGCAAGAATGTTGCTGGATAACGGAAGTACTTGCAACTTCATCACCGAGGAACTATGTCATAGACTGGGTTTGGTGAGGCATTGCACTGACTCCGCTATTTCTACAGTAAACAATAACATAACAAATGCCACTCAGGTATGTGAATTAGTTTTTGAGTCTTGTTTAGGTGACTTCAAGGCAAATATAGATTGCTATATTTTGCCTAAAATCACAAACGCTCTTCCTAGTTCTTACATAAACATCACGCATCTACCAATTCCACCAGAAATCAAATTAGCTGACCCCACATTCAACATTCCATCTACTATAGATATCTTAGTAGGTGCAGAAATTTTTTGGGCAGTATTAAATTCAGAAACCTGTAACATTGGTTCGTCTCATCCAAAATTGCATTCTTCTAAACTAGGATGGATTATATCCGGTTGCATTTATAACAATTATACACAAAATGTTTGTTGTCATAATATTTCTAATAATGAATTAGATTACAACTTATCAAAGTTCTGGGAATTGGACTCCATTTCTTCTAAACATACATATTCTCACGAAGAAAAGGCTTGTGAGGATTTATTTAAAGATACTACTTTTCGTACTTCAACTGGTCAATTTGTAGTTACAATACCGTTGAAGGAGTCACCAGACATTTTGGGTGATTCATACGCTTTAGCTAAACGTAGATTTATAGCACTTGAGAACAGATTTATGAGAAATCCTAAATTAAAAAATGATTATGATGAATTTATTAGAGAATACATTAATCTTGGTCACATGACATTAAATTTCCCAAATTCACACTTTTCAAATAAATGTGATGATTTGGCAAGCCGCGGGGTGAATGCTGAGTACCTCAGCGCTTCCGCACTCTGGTGGAGCGGTCCTGACTTTTTACATTCTCCAGAATTTTGTACCACTTCTAATCCAAATTTAGATAACATTTTACTTCCTGAACTTGCACATCATGCGGATATTAAAGTACAACAAAATAATAATTCATTACATCGATTAATTCATAAATCATCAAATTATAAAAAATTAATAAGAGTTTTTGCATATATTAATAGATTCATATTCAATTGTCGAAACAAATTAAACAAAAATAAACATTTTTTAACTTCATTAGAATTGCAATCATCACAACAGCGTCTTCTTAGCTATTCACAGCAGGAAATGTTCCCTGATGAATTTTTATTACTTAAGACTTCTAAGCCATTACCAAAAAATAGTAGATTAAAATCACTTACACCTTTTATCGATAAGGACAATTTAATTCGAGTTGGAGGAAGATTAAATAATTCATTTTATTCATATGACATTAAACATCCTATTTTAATATGCTCAAAACATCATATAACTAAAATCATGTTTGAATGCAAGCATAAAGAACTATTACACGGTGGAGCTCAATTGATTTTATGTAATATTAGAACACATTTTTGGCCTTTAGGTGGTAGAAATTTAGCGAAATCAGTTGTTCATGCTTGCATTCGATGCACAAGACACAATGCAAAGCAAATTCAACCCATTATGGGTAATTTGCCAGCTGAAAGGACGTATCTTGAATTTCCATTTCTCAATACCGGCCTGGACTACGCTGGTCCAATTGTTATAGCTGATCGAAAGGGTCGCGGTTGTAGATTGCAAAAATCCTATATTTGTGTGTTTGTCTGTTTTGCAGTTAAGGCTGTACATCTAGAACTTGTAACAGACCTCAGTAAGGAGGCCTTTTTGGCTGCTTTTAGCCGTTTCATTGCAAGAAGAGGTAAACCTCAAAACATTTACTCTGACAATGGTACAACTTTCGTTGGAGCATGTAATGAACTTAAACGCTTTTTAAAACTTAACAATTCTTATATTCAAGCTAATTTAGCCGAATTACATATAAATTTTCATTTTATACCTCCATATTCTCCTCATTTTGGAGGTATTTGGGAGGCTGCAGTAAAGTCAGTTAAAACTCTTTTGCGTCGCGTCTTAAATTTAACACACTTAGTTTACGAGGAGCTTTCAACATGTTTGTATCAGATTGAGGCAATCTTGAATTCAAGACCTCTTACTCCTTTGTCTACCGAACCGACAGACCTATCCTTTTTAACTCCATCTCATTTTTTAATTGGACGGCCACTTCTGTCTGTACCATATCCCCAACTTGAAAATACAAACATCAATGTCCTTCAACGTTATCAAAGAATAGAGAAGCTCAGACAGCATTTTTGGAGTCGCTACTCTCAAGAATACGTCTATCAACTTCAACAAAAACAGAAATGGCACACTTCTTCTGGGAAACTACAAATTGGAGATATGGTGCTCATCAAGGAGTCCAACGTGCCACCTTTGCTTTGGCTCTTGGGTAGAGTCACAAGGCTAACAAAGGGTAGCGACGGAGTCGGTCGAGTTGCCGAAATACATACAAAAAAGGGCACTTTAATTCGGAGCTTCAATAACCTGTGCCCTCTTCCAATTCATCAATAAATAAAACAACATTGAAGATCATACTTCAAGGCCCGGGAGTATGTACGCGATCATCGCATTTAGAGTAACCATAAACGGTTATCACTTTTTTTACGGGCAAAACACAAAGGTATCAAGACGTCTTCCGGCTGTGTCAACTGGCAACACAGAAGCACTGGCAATACCGGATATATCTTCACTTCACAGACGACTTCACTTTACATCCGATCCCTGGCCAGGGAACGCATCATCCATTCTTCTACAAACGTAATAATTATATCTTATTTTTACAATTACATCTAACAGTCCACAAGTTTAAAGTAAATAACACAAACATTATAGAAAGGTACGTTTGTTCATAATTTACTCCACAATTGCAATTTTGTCGATCAATATTGTAATATTCCATAATAATATTGTAAACGAATATTATATGTGTCTATCTATTTATTACTTCTATGCGCATAAACAACTAAAATGGATATAGAGATAGTTATGAAATAAAGGACATTAAATAGATAAGGTCCCGAAAAAAATAAAATTTGCAACATTTACACATAAATACTCTGTATTTGTCGTAGGTTCTAAAATTAAACCATCGAGGAATAAAAAAACCTTTGATCATGGATGTTTTTGTAATAAATCTAATTTCCAACCTAAGACAAAAAACGTGTTAGTAAGTAAAAAGTTTAAACTTTTTACTTTTGCTCGACTTTAAACTTAATTGTTTCAACTTACTTTCGTAATTTATCTACTATTTTTTCAAAATAATTCTCCCAAGCGTACATTTTGATTACTTGGACTCCGTTCACTAATTCATTCATAACTTTTATACGTTCATCTGTTCGTTTAGCTATTTTCCTTCTGAGGTCAGTTTGTAGAACACTTAAATAAGCTGAAATAAAGTTTTTGCTTAAATATACCATTTTATTTTCTGAATTTACATTAGGTACGTTATGCATTAGAAATTTAGATTATGGAAACTAGACTAGTTTATTAGGAAATTTAGTTGTATTAAGAACTCCAACATCGTTTATTAATAATTTAAATTTTGTTACAGTTCTTAATACACCTACTTTGTTTCCTTCTAAGTAGTGAGGTACTCACACTGCATTAATAATGTTTGGAGAAGTATCACAACAAGGCCAGCTAGGGTCGCCCATCCGATACACTGCCATACCAGGTAAGAGACATAAACAATCAGAATTGGCATCACCCAAATGTAGTGTAGATATAAAGACGCTAAATCAAAACGATTTACATCGTTAGACATAATATTTATTACTTGACCAGCGTCAGTCTTTTTTAACCGACTTCCAAAAAACGAGGAGGTTATATGTTCGGCTGTGGATATTTTTTTATTTTTTTTTTTATTTTTGTATGTTCAACGATTACTCCGCCGTTTGTGAACCGATTTTCGAAATTTTTGTTTTGTTGTATTAGGTTTCACTCCAATTTGGTACCATGTTCACAAAAGTGGTGACCTGATGATGGGATCCAGGAGTAATCGAGGGGACTCCTAGAAATTTATATGGAAATATACGGTGATTTTGGTTTTATGTGAAGTGTACTAAGAATATGCTACCAAAAAGTCAAATATTGGGTCAAGGTATACCATGGTTTCGAAGATGCTGAGAGAACTCCTGACTCTTTATAGATACACGTTTGGGAGTTTCGGCGTTGTTTTAAGAACAGAAAGCATATGCTACCATGCAATTCAAATTCATCATCATCATCATCGTCATCATCATCATTACCACGTCGTGTTAAGGTCACCAATGTCTCATGGCACAAAATAGATAATAGTACAAGGCTATGGATACAATAATAATAATTTTGTACATAACAACACCAATTATTATAGGCTGTTTAATATACACGGCGGTCGGCGCCGCAGAGGCAACGGCGTCGCCGCGCGGCGCGCGGCGGCGCGCGGCGACGCGTACGTAAACATCGTATTCAAGTTCTAACTGGAATGTCAGGGCATGCGGCATGCTGCCAGAGTAGACAGAATGATAGAGTATGCCGACTTAGAACTGATGTAATTTTTTTAAGTTTGACGTATTATGACAAAAGTCGTCGCTAGGGTCGTAACCTACAAATTTAGTTGTTTATATTTTGGCACATGCAAAGAAAACTGTCAGAATTCAATTTCAAAATCTTATTTTTAAAATTAAATTATACCAGCCAGCGCGCCAGCCTTTAACTTATCCTGGCGAAACACGAAAGAAACGACAGATATTAATACTCGTCAGTCTCATAGCAGTCGAAGTACTGGTAGTTATGTCTATTGTGATGCCGCGCTGCGAGCATTTTGCAGCACGTGTTCACTTAGATCTTTTTAAATGTATTGTTTAAATTTATCTATCTACCTGATATTTGGGCCTTGGGGTATGCCGTATGACTCATATCAGTCTTAACAAATTGTAATAAGATACGTAGAATATACGCAGTACCACCGACGACCACTTATAAATTCGCGGACTATGACGGAGGTCAACTTAAGGTGAACGCAGATTTGGCCGCACCGCACGCACCGCAGTCGCCGCATTCGGAATTCTTTATATGAAGTTATAGGCAAGCTCGCATACCTACCTACCCGCGCCGCAGTCTTCGCAACTTCATAATAATATGAAGAATTGCGAATGCGGCGACTGCGGTGCGTGCGGTGCGGCCAAATCTGCGTTCACCTTTAATAACAATTATACGAGATCAATTACCACTCAATATTATGATTTATGTTGTCAATTCAATGCTCACTGCTCACACCAAGCTCACTGTTGAGTTGTCAGACGTCAGTTACTTACAAACTTTCAACAACACAACGAAAATCTGTTACAAGTTACAACTACCTATATAAAACTTCTACGTACAAGCGATAGCGCGACACAGGAGCGCCTCAGTGACATCTAGTGAAGACAATATGAAACTATTTTTTATACAATTTGAATTGGCACTAACCGTTTACCTACTAGGTAACTAAAAAGAGTGAAATTATTATTTTTAACAAAAAATTAAAACCGACTTTCAAGGTAAAAACAATATTAATAGCATCCTTATAATATGAACTAAAAAGTATTAAATAATTTTTCCTATCTAATATGTAGTGCCTTTTCCCGAATTCGGCTAAACTTCAACTATTTCTGTACTCAATCTTCATAATTTTGAAGTCGGTGCCAGTTCCAAAAGTTTCAAATTTTCTGTCAAAGAAATAAAGATTCAGCTATATCTGGTACCGACTTCAAAATTATGAAGATTGAGTACAGAAATAGTTGAAGTTTAGCCGAATTCGGGAAAAGGCACTACATATTAGATAGGAAAAATTATTTAATACTTTTTAGTTCATATTATAAGGATGCTATTAATATTGTTTTTACCTTGGAAGTCGGTTTTAATTTTTTGTTAAAAATAATAATTACTCCTCGAATTTTAGAACCTACGACAAATACAGAGTATTTATGTGTAAATGTTGCAAATTTTATTTTTTTCGGGACCTTATCTATTTAATGTTCTTTATTTCATAACTATCTCTATATCCATAAAATTTAGTTGTTTATGCGCATAGAAGTAATAAATAGATAGACACACATAATATTCGTTTACAATATTAATATGGAATATTACAATATTGATAGACAAAATTGCAATTGTGGAGTAAATTATGAACAAACGTACCTTTCTATACATTAGGGAACAACAAGCAACCCTCACTCTCATACCGGCAGCACCTTGTAGGAGTTCCAAGTGGTTAATCAACAAAGGAATGCCAACAATACATAGGTTCATTATTAAATTATTTACATGTGCGTAGAAGTAATTATGCGAAGTTTTTTCTCCCGAGAAGTAGCCGACAAATAGAGACAGAGTGTACGGTACCATTGCATCGGCCTGAAATAATAAAAATGCTTCAATTGCTTTATATCTATGTTGAGATTTTTGATAATTTGAAGTGATAATAATTATTATTATTGCATTACCATACGGCTATGAAAAGTACTCCAACTCCGATGCCATACAGCATGTATTCAAACCAAAAACATTTTATGATAGCTTTGCCAAGCGAAGGTTGTGTATTACTGGCTTGGACTACTTGCACTTCTGTAAGCCATGCCTTTTCTAAGCGATCTACCAAATATTCCGATTTGTCTTTCTTTGGAGGTCTCCATAGATCTTCTAAAGTAATACCATGCTTATGACCTTTATGAAAGAGGGGAAAACACCTATGTTTAAGGCATAAGAGAAAGAAATAATAAGTTAAAAATTGGGAAATAATTAGAGATGTGCCGATCATGACTTTGGCCGACTAGCCGACTAGCCGATTAGTCGGCTGTAAAGAAGCCGACTAATCGGCCGACTAATCGGCCAAGCCGATCATGGTTTCGGAAGTTTCCGTAACTCTTTTTTACTGCTGCGAATCATGTGTTTACTTCGCGTACGTTACTTTATTTTGTTTCTATGATACAGTTGATGGTTTTCATTAAATATTTCATGTAAGTACATGAAAATTATATTTACAAAAATATTTTTTTTACTAGCAAGTAATTTCAGAAACACTTCATTTAATTTTAAAATGTGTAACACTGATTGAGTGTGATATGAAAACAATATTATAATGTAGGTTTTTCGTTAATGTAGTTTCAATACAGTTTAAACTCTTTATATGTTATAAAGAGTTTAAACTGTATTGAAACGCAAACAACCGTTAACAATGCAAACCAACCGTTTATCCTTTATAACGATAAACGGTTGGTTTGCATTAAAACCCACATATTGAAACACTCTTTATAGCAATACGCCATTCTCTATTACGAAGAAATGTGTCCATATTTTTAGACAGTAAATATTTCTTATCGGTATTGTTGTTCATGTTATGTTATCAGGTAACAAAAAACTTTGAAGCTCCGAAACATCTGAGGTCGGTCTAGCTTTTGTTATCCTTAATCGCCTTGAACACGTGCAGCATGACGCATTGTTTTCTCGGAAGTGATGGTCTTTGACCAAGCATACTGGGTACCTATCGTATTATCAGCTGTTTTTTTGTTCATTCCATATAACGAAAACTCTCTATAACGACAAAAATGCTTAGTCCCTTGAGTTTCGTTATAAAGAGTTTACACTGTAATAGCAAAAAAGTAAAAAGCCGATTAGTCGGCGCTTTTTGCCGACTATTCGCCGACTAGTCGCCGGACGCCGACTACAAAAGTGGCCGAATAGTCGGCTTTACTGACTAGTCGGCGACTAGTCGGCACATCTCTAGAAATAATACATTGATTGGCCGAAGCTAAGGTTAGGTTAGTTAGTGCTAAGGCGAAAATATTATAAAGAGTTGATGAGAAGGTATACTTAAACCAAAATACCTACAACAATTTACAAATATTGTAATTGCAAATATTCGTCGACATTCTTATTATTAACGATAGAAAATAAATTTTTAAGTTCTATGTTAAGTAAGTATAAACATTTTAATACTGTCACGAAATGATAAGAAAATGAGGTCGTTTGAGCCTTGGACTGGTAGAATCTTAATATTATGTAGGTGTTTTTATAGTATCGAAAATTAGCATAAACATTTAACATTCACCTACTTATTTGGATATATAAACAAACGTAACACGATAAAAATTATGTAGAGAATAACGTAACTTACCAAAATAATGTTTTAGAAAAGATACCCTTTTCTTGAGGACTGTTTTTATTCAAGTTTATTTTTAAATCCATGAGTTACAATATAACTCTTGAAGAGTACCTATTACACTGAACGTGGTTGACTGGTCTAGGTAACAATAACGACTGAATGTAATAACTCGTACAAAGATTAAACTTTATCTAATAGATAAAACATAGATTTATAATTATACAGAGAGAAATTGGTAATTGGCCCCCTTCAATATTTTAATGTTTTAACAACGCTATTCAGTATAATTTTGGTGGAACGGGTTACGGGATGCTTGCGACATGCTACTAATTTAGCACCGTACGAATCCAACAGAGGCTGTGATCAAGTTCGATTATCATTTGATCGAGTTTAAACTTGCGACCGGCGAAACTTTTAAGTGTGTGTGATTTTATTTTGATAGTTGTTAAGAAACAGAAATATTTAGCTTTTGTGTACAAACATCGGATAAGTACATCAAACTGTTCTCCTAGGGAATTTAAAAGGTAATTATAAAATTATACATTTTTGGTACGTTTGTTTAAATATTTTATATTAGCAATGATTGTAATTTGGCCCCTTCACATTAGTCGTAATGTGGTTCCAATGACAGAGCTGGAGAGCCTTGGGTACAGTAACAAATTTTTGACTAATGGGCTATGTAGCCTGTGGAGGCTCCAAAGGTGACTGTTACATATTTTGTGATTTTTGCCGTTAAGTTTCACTTATGCAATACATTTAATGTGACATCCCCGGGGGGTCACATTACCATCATTTGATCTCAAAATACCAAATGTGATTGATTAAGAATAATTAAAACTTTTGATTAATGACTATCCTGCACGAGTTTTATTTATTCCCTAATAATACATGTTTAAACAAATGAATGAGAAGTCCCATAATATATTTTTTAGGTTTCTGACTCCTATATTTTTTAAATAATGCTTGATAAACAAAGTTGGGGGCCACATTACCACCTTGTCCTATACCTATTTCATTTTAAACATGTCACTTTAGGGAATCAACAATCAAAACGAGGACATAGATGATAATAATGAATTCTATTATCACAATACCATTATCAATTTTCTTTTACTTTAGCAGTCGATTGTAGGCAGGAAATAAGTAAAGTACCTAGATTGTGGTATCTACATTTTAATAATTCGAAAACCTACTCAAACCTTACAATGCAAGTCATGAAGATTTTATACTTAGACGTTTGCTTTAGGCGCTACATTCCTATTTTTTTTCTTACGCAATGGGTTTGGATTTAAGAGCTCCACATTAAAAGATGCCAACTTGAAAGAGCTATGTAATAAAATATTAATAAAGAAAATAGGTATTAACATTAAAGACGCCTTGTGGCCCAATGGTTCAGTCTTGATTGCCAACGTAAGGCAACAAAATGAAGACACTAGTATGATGATCACCATTCACCTGTCTGACAGAAGATGATCCATGCTTCGTATAGGCAAAAAGGAGGTCCTGACTTCTATACCCGATATCTCACTAGTCGTGTCGGTTATAACGGAACAGTATATTCCCTCATTTAGTATTTACATTTTACTTATATCATTATGTAATACGTGTGGGAGAAACAAGGCGTTACTAGCAGGAGAGAAATAAAAAATATTATCATAATCTATTTCTGATTTTCTTATCAATTAGACTTATCTTTATTTCTTTCTAAAAACGCGGACTTAGCTAAATCGCGTAGGCTTTGTTCAGATGCTGGGCCTAGCTCATTGACCATTCTGATGAAATGACCATCCTCCTTTTGTAGTAATTTATGGGGATCGCCAAATTCAACTATTTGGCCAGCTTCCATAACCTGTAAAGAACATAGTAAGTTAATCATGTTTGAAAGTACCTTTTTGTTTAATAGATGCCATCAGAAAAACAGTGGACCTACTTACTAAGTGTAGGTAATGTAAGGCCAATATTGATCGATTAGGCTGAGAAGGTAATAACCCGATCAAATCATTAAAGCCATCCAGAATATTGAAAGATAGAAGCTTTTTTACAGGCACTATAATATTGTAACTCACAATTATCCGATCAGAGTCAGCGACGGTATGCAGTCGATGAGCTACAGTCACCACTGTGCACTCCGCAAAGTGTTCCCGGATAGATTTTTGTATTAACGCATCAGTGCTGTAAAGAAACGAGTACGTTAATGAAAAAAATAAATTCAATGATGTGACTGATGTGACTGATTGGCAACAAATACTATTGCACGTGGCTTCATGGATTTAGTATATTCCTAGGTCCATGGATTCCATTAACAAGGTGTCTTAATATATCTATTTGTTACGCTCAAAGACCGAAAACACTCACTGAGCGAAAAAATAGCTCACAACGCGTTGTGGTCATAGTGAAACAGCCACGACGCGAAATTTTCGGTCTTTGAGCGTAACATAATATCTACTTTTATACTGTTTTGCTCTTACTTAGGATCCACATTAGCAGTGGCTTCGTCGAGGATGAGCAGTCTGTTGGAGGCGAGGGCGGCGCGCGCCAAACACAACAGCTGACGCTCACCAGCGCTGAAGTTGGAGCCGCCTGATTCCACTGCAGATGATAGCGACGACACGCTATCTTTCAATTTTACCTAGAAAATTGTTTAATATAGCAAACAACTTTAATTAAGGAAACATGACTTTATTATTTTGTTTGTACAAACCTGTTCCAAAGCTTTCCATATATCGTCATCAGAATATTTATCAAATGGATCGAGGTTGTAACGTAAGCTCGCAGAGAACAATACTGGCTCCTGTGGTATTATGGATATTTTCGAACGGAGGTCCTGAAAATTTACCAATAATAAAGCCAATCTCACGGTTGTTTACAATTAAGCGCAACAAATATATGTAGTGAAGTTTATATACTTTTAGCGTTATTTCTCCTGTGTCGATGTCATCTATATAAACGTGTCCATCAATAGGAGCCAGACGAAACAAAGCGGATATTAGCGAAGATTTCCCTGCCCCGGTGCGTCCTACTACTCCTACCTGTCAAAAAGTATCAATTACTACTTTTAACAAAATAAATTGTAGTATTATAAATTGTAGTATTTTATCGTACATAGGTAATATGTGTCATAGAAATTCCATAGAATCATTAGAACGCACAACTATTTATTTTTGTAATTATTATTAGATTGTTAATTTATTTAAGAATCACTAAAAATAAATTAACAACCTATTCATATTCATTGAGCTGATAAATACTTGATTAATTAAAACTTATAATATTATGTAGGTTGACTAGAGAATTATACAACCATATTTTAACCGGTCCTTATTCTATTCTCGTAGTAAAACTGATTTTAAGGCGACATTCCAAATGAATTTGAATTTATTTAGATTATGACTAATAATTTTACTTACCTGTTACCGTAAAGCTTATAACAATGTGTTAATTAATACAAATTACATCATATTTTATATTTACTTACAACTAAGCTCACAACATAGAAAACAAAGAGAAAATAATATACCTTCCAACAACTTTCTATGACTACGTTCAAGTTTTTAAGCACTGGGTCGGAATCCTTTTCGTATCTTAGGTAAAGGTCCTTGAAAACGATTCGTGCTTGCTGTGGCCAGTTTTTGGGCGGTGTGGTGTTTGGCGAGATTTCTTGCGGCAGGTTTGTGTATTCTAGGATTCTTTCTACACTCGTCATTTGAGATACAACTTGGGTTACTTGTTTGATTCCATATTGCAACATATTGACTAGTACTATTGCTTGACTTACAGCTAATCCAACGTCACCTGACTTTGTGTCACCTAAAATGTAATTTATGAGTAAATACCGAGAATACAGAGCTAATACTAGTTAGGAATTTGATCCACTTTATTCTTACCTTTGTCTAGCAGCAACAAGCTGTATGTTACAACTAGGACGTATAACGCTGCAACGACGCTTAACCATATAGAGAACGAAGCATTCGTGATGAGAGATAAGTACCTGAAGAAAGAAAGAACATTATTTATTGCTTTAAAAGACGTATTATTTTATAGAAGCTACAAAGACGATGAGCTATACCAAGCCGCAGTGTGGACGTCTTGTTTGGCATCGAACTGCTGGCACAGCATGATTTGCGCCTGGCACGCGCGTACCGTTGCCAACCCCGACATACTTGCAGAAACGTGAGAGAATACCGGGCTGCGAGTTATACCCTCCAACCTGAAATCAGTCCGAACATATTTTGTGACTACAGTTTAAAGGTCCTATTATAAAGAATGTGAAACTAGATTAATTCCGAAACAAATAAATAATTTATTTTACTATTTTACCTTCTTATAATTTGAGCAGTACTTAAGTAAACAGATGACCACAAGTACATAATGACACCACAAATCAGTGTTGTAAGCAACATGTAAGGATTTACTATAGCCACCATAGCTATTATACCGAACATCACCATCGTTATCTGTAACAATATTCATACTCAAAATTACTGCTGATCAAAACAATATTCGACAAGGTCAGTACAATCTTACTATAATATCTTACCAATATTTTTAATAATAATAATAAATACCTGAATACTTTCGATGTACATTTTAGGCAGCATTTCATCAACAGCACCCATGTCCTTTGAAAATCTGTTTAAAATCCTTCCAGATGGGTTCGTATTGAAAAATCTCATTGTAGCAGTTAGAATGTTACTAAACATTTCATTGTGGAGCTTTATTGAACTACGCATACAGACCCACATGAAAATTAAAGATCTGTAAAAGGTAATGAGAATTTGAAGCACAGTCGCCAGAAATTCATGCAATATGGTCACTGATCTCTATTTAGAGATCAGTGAATATGGTCAATTAATATAAACAATATGTCAAGATTCAAGAATAATAATTAGAATTTAGAAGTAGTCTGTAGTATGTACGAGTAGGTACTTATAAGAAATTTACAATGAATGTTTCTTAAAAATTGAATGTGTAATATAAGAAACCTACCTTTCAGACGTCAATATTATGCACCCTAGCAATGCTGCGCTCCAAATATAGATGTAGTAAAAATGATCAAATTTATTAACATTGCTTATGTCTTCCAGAGTTATTGCTGTTTTAACTATTGTCCCTATAACTGTAAGGTTTGCAATAGTATTGTTTTCTGCATCAGTAGAAAAGTTAGTTGTTGATGATGGTAAAAGTGTATCTAAGTCTTCTGATTTACTGCTATTCATTTCTTGCAAATTTGTTTCCACATTGTTCATCCTAAAAATAAACGAAAACATGAATACATGAAATAGTTAACTCTATTAAAATATAGAATTGTAAATATAAAATTTGAAAAAAAATACTTACCAATGACTTAACCATAGATCACCACCCGAAGTCACTACTTGAGCAATCAATATTGAAAGGACAGTAAATATTAGCAGCATCCAACTTCCTCCAGCTCTGAAGTATTTCAGGTATACCGAGCCAGAAACACTATCTAAAATTCACAAATAAGGCATTTTCTATTTACCTTTTGATTTCTTGCAATAAACTTATCATTATCATACCTTTACGAAGGAGTTCGTCTGTTTCTTGTGAATCGCCCTCATCATCGTCGGCATCTTCTGACATCGGATTCAGTTTTGTTTCATTCTGGATAGTACAGTAAATGAAGGCAAAAATTAGGTGCAACCTCCGATTTCGTTGAACCTCCATCGATTTGGATGAAAATTTGGGATTAAGTACATTAAGCCATCTACTTTATAAGTGACATACGTTCGTATTGCGCTTTTTTTATTTTAGGGGTGAAATCCACCCCTTTTGTTGAAAATAGAAAAAAATGCAGATTAAATCATTCTGACTTAACTAATTGGGTTTAATTCGATAAATTAAATGTTTTTTTTCATGATATTTTATGATTATTTAATTAATTTTTCAACCTTTATGGCAACCATCCCTTTAATCGTGAAAAATACGTTTTGTATTTCTGAACTTTAAAATCGCATATTTACATTGTATAAACAGTTTGTTTAATATTTATGATATAATTTTTGGATAAGACTGAAATATAAACCCCTAAAAGTACCCCTTTATTGCGGAATCACGGTAAAAATTGGGTTCAAAAACTTAATAGATTTATGTTTTTGAACCCAATTTTTTCAGTTTATTTAGTCAGTATTAATTTCTTATTTAGTTTTTTTACGAAATTTTTTCACCCAATGTCTGAAAAATAAGCTTAAAGTTTTTATTTTAATTTTTTTATCAGCTTTAATGACTTCGAATATTTTTTCATAGTTAAGATAAATTTTATAAATATAATATTTCAAACATTGATATTATTTAGTCCAAAATATTCAAACAACGATTTCAAACTACCCTCTGTGCAAAAAATTTACGCAAAGGCTGAATCTGCTAGACTGAAATATTTAATAGACGCACATCATTATAATAAGCCCCTCTCTTATCGAGTCGACATTTACCGTTTTGTTTACTTTCTGAATATTGAAAGACTTGAAAAGATTAACGTATATTTAGTAAGGAGTATATGACGCCTGCAATCGCGCTGGAACCGTAAATTTTTTCGGGATAAAAAGTATCCTATGTCCATATCCATTCCCAAGACTCAAAGTATTTTCATACTAAATTTCAGAAAAATCGGTTGAACCGTTTGGGTGTTAAAAGGTAACAGATAGACAAAAACACTTAAGCATTTATAATATTAGTATATATGCACCTATTGACAGGTTTTCCTACAATATTTGCATCCCAAATCTCTGCTTCAAAATTGTTTTCAAAAAAAATATTTTTGTTTTATCACAATAGCTCTGGTAATTTTTAAGTTATCGGGTTAATTTATAAACCATTTTAAAGGTAATTTAAAGAGCTTTCAGATCAACTTGAACAATACGTTTTAAAGTCCTTGACTTTAAAAAAAATAGGATTAAAAGGTCCTGATTTCATGGTTCTTGCAGTAAAAGTTAGGCTTTAAACGTCTCTATCTTTGTTGTTTTTCATCCTATAAAAATCAAAAGAAAATCAAAAGATTTGTTAAAAAGTGGACACCAATTTTGTTCTGTATCATTTTTACGAAGGTTCAATATTTTTGAAGTTATGTTCAAAACAAAATGATATTTACGAAAATTTGAATAATTTCGATTTTAAGAAATCATTATGTTTTTCAAAACTAAGCATTCTTAACCAAGAAAAATTTTGGAGGTTATTACTTATGCTAAAATAAAGAAAAGCCTATGGGGATAACTATAAATTTTAATTATTGTAGAAATGGTCAACGTTTTATTTTTCGATTTTTCCAAAAAAAATTGAAAGTGTCATCTTATTTTTATCATAACTTGTTCAATTTTGATGCTTTTAACTTTTTACAATACTTATTGGAAAGGTATTTTTAAGCACTTTAAAAAGTTTCAAGGAAGTACATGTCATAAAATGCATCGGTTTACCGTAATTTAAGTTTGAATGCTTAGACTTAGTTACTCGCCGAAAGAAAATATATATTTAATCACCTATACCTCACTTTGAATGAATATAGGAAGGCATTTTAGAGTAGATATTAGTTTATTTTTTATTGGCTTTAATTTTGGTAATTACACATTTTTCGTAAAAACCTATAGTTTCTTAGTTAATTATGAAAAACCGCATTAAGACAAGTATTTTTCTCACGCAAAAACATGATCTTTAATCTTTAATAACTCCGAAAGTATTGGTTTATTCAAAAAACTTTATATAACAAATTTTGCTTAGAATTTGTGTTTCTATTGATTTCTGGGGTTATTTTTATTTAAAAAAATTCACCCCCCGAGAAGGGTTGGCATCCACCACCAGGGCAAAAGCGCTAGTTGGCACTATGTCACTTTTGTTTCTTAGGGTATCCTCCACCTACTTACCAATTTTCATGAAAATCGATGGAGGTTCAACGAAATCGGAGGTGAAAACCTTCAATGCCTCCACTAGGACAAGTCATTGAAATAATAGTTATAGATGTTTGATATTAATATTATAATTTAACAGCCTAAATTACAAAGAGTTTACCTGAACAGTTTCAAGTGAGTCACCAGTGAGTTCCTCCTTTTCGTGTTCTTCAAATTTGTGAAGCTGATCGAAGTGCGGCGAGCGTGATACTTCTTCAAAAGTACCCTGAGCTTCTATTTCACCCTGTTTGAAATGTTTCATATTATTAGAGTAAACTAAAAACGTTCTTGCTATAAAAGGCAACGATATCAATACTGGTTTATACAAGGTTATAATTCTAGATGAATTTTGTTAGGAACATTTTTTTTAAATCCTAGCTGTGTTGCTGGTGACTGGTAACTTACATTTCTGAGTATGACGACTTTGTCAGCGGTCTTCAGGTGGTGCAGCTGGTGTGTGACCAGCACGCGCGTGGAGTGCCGCAGCAGGCCGTTGACGCACTCCGATACCAGGTGCTTGCCCACGTGCGTGTCCACCGCCGACAACGGGTCGTCCAGGAGGTATATGTCGGCCTGTTACCAAATAAAAGATTGAAACTGATAGTATAAGCATTAGCAAATAGCAAAACTATTTAAACATTCTGCTTACATATAAGATGTATTCGCTTATCTTCTATACTAATATTATAAAGAGGTAAACTTTGTTTGTATAATTGTAATGAATAGGCTCAAAAACTAGTGGACCGATTTTAAAAATTCTTTCACCATTCGAAAGCTACATTATCCACGAGTAACATAGGCTACTTTTTATTTTGGAAAAAATTGGTTTTCGTAAGATATTTGAGTTTTTCGGAAAAATAATAATTAAAAAGTTACTTATTTTGCGTACGCTGCCTAAACTATAAAAGATAGAACCATAAAATGTTCCAATTAGTTGTAGATCTTATAAATATCTAAAAAAAAGTCCACGACACACTATACCTATCTATGTCGAGTGAGGCACACCAACCATTTTTTTATTTAAAAAATCTTGAATTTTTTCGGAGTACATTTAAACGCGTTTATTTTACTCATGCTATCAATCCTTATCAAAATAAATTATTTTGTCAATAAGTTTATGTAGATAATATTTGGTCTTTGAATGACTAAAATTGGACGTTTGGTTTTGAAGTTATGGCGAAATTAAAACATTGCGATTTCTACTGCACGGCCCGCGGTTGCGAAGTGGGCATCATCAACGCGGGGCCCGGGGGTGCGCGTGCGAGAGCCCTGCCGAGAGGGGAGTTTAGATCTATTAGATATAGCTATGTCCTTTGTCCACACTCCAAACTGTGCACTTTCATCTTCAATTTTGCATTGCAGCATTGCAATTATTATGACTTAGCACATCCGGTACATCTTCTGAAACTACAGGCGCTTCATTCCCGAAGCTGCCCAGCACCAAGCTCCACTTAACGAGTTGCTTACGGGTTCGGTCAAGGGTTCCCATCCAGTGGACATAACAGGCGAAGCATCAAAGCCCTTTGAGGCTTGCAAAGAAGGTCTATGTCAGGCCGCCTTGCTGGCCCATCCCCGATGCGATGCCAAACTGTCGTTGGTGACGGACGCATCCGACAACGCTATAGGTAGTGTCCTCCAGCAACACGATGGGGATGCCTGGCAACCCCTCGCCTTCTTCTCACACAAGCTAAGTCCAACCCAAAAAAAAATACTCACCATATGACCGAGAGCTGCTAGCAATATACGAGAGCGTAAAATACTTTAGGCATATGGTCGAGGGACGTGACTTTGTGGTCTATACAGATCACAAGCCACTGACATTCGCCTTTCGAAACCGGAAAGAAAACTGTTCCCCAAGGCAGTTCAGGCACCTAGATCTGATCGCTCAATTTACCGCAGATATCCGGCATATATCCGGAAAGGATAATGTTGTGGCGGATACACTTTCACGTGTAGAGGAGATTTCTCAGCCTGTGTCCGCTGAAATAATCGCAGCTGCTCAGGTTGAGGACCCCGAACTGAAGCATCTTTTAGGTGACGCTACCTCACTACGCTTACAGCGTCTTAAGATCCCAGGTTCGGGTAGCCAGCTCTACTGTGACATTAGCACCGCTACGCCTAGACCTTATGTGCCACAAGAGTTACGCAAAGCTATTTTCAACAGCCTGCATTCTCTTAGTCACCCAGGGGCAAAGGCTTCCATAAGACTAGTTTCCGAGCGATATGTTTGGCCTATTATTCGGAAGGATTGTCGCGAGTGGGTTCGATCATGTTCAGCTTGTCAGCGATCGAAGATCACAAGGCATGTGTACTCTCCTGTGGGTAACTTTAAACTGCCCTCATCGAGATTTGCTTTTATTCATATTGATCTCGTGGGTCCTTTGCCACTGTGCCAAGGTTTCCGCTATTGTCTCACTGCCGTCGACCGTTTTACGCGATGGCCTGAGGCAATACCGCTTGCTGACATAACTGCAGAAACGGTGGCAAAGGCCCTACTGAGTGGTTGGATCGCTCGATTCGGCTGCCCATCTGATATTGTTACTGATAGAGGTAGGCAGTTCGAGTCGGCATTATTTAAGAGCTTATCTACGATCGCTGGCTTTCAACACCGCAGAACCACTGCATACCATCCTGCCTGCAATGGACTGGTAGAGAGATTTCACCGTCAGCTCAAAGCCGCAATCATATGCCATGCAAATGACAGTTGGGTGGAATCTCTCCCACTAGTACTGTTAGGCATTCGCGGTTCTTTCAAAGAGGATGCTCAGGCTTCAGCAGCCGAACTGGTGTACGGTCAACCGATACGGCTTCCGGGTGAGTTCTTTGACCCTCAGGCTGATGAGACTGGCGATATGACGGAGTACTTGTCAAAACTTCGAAGTATCGTCAGGAAACTCCGTCCATCACCTGCGACTAGGCTCAACAGTTGGTTCAAAA
The DNA here is from genome assembly GCA_905333045.1 of Lysandra bellargus. NCBI lineage: Eukaryota > Metazoa > Arthropoda > Insecta > Lepidoptera > Lycaenidae > Lysandra > Lysandra bellargus. The sequence continues at coordinate 60,683 of HG995333.1, forward strand.
CTTTTATTCACAAGGACTTAGTTTCCTCTACTCATGTATTCTTAAGGGACTGTACTGGCGGTGGTTTAAAGCCAGCATACTCTGGCCCGCATAAGGTCGTGGAAAGAGGAGACAAAGTTTTCAAAATTTTAGTAAATGGTAAGCAGGTAACCGTATCAATTGACCGGATCAAGCCGGCCTTTATGTTATGTGACCCTAACAACACTCAGTCCACATCTAACACTAACATGCGCCAAAAGTCACTACAGTCACTACCCAAAACGAACACTCTCCATAGCACTCCAAATGCGGATAGCCATGATTTGCCTTCTGCCGATGAGAATATCGTCAAAAGGACGAGGTCAGGCCGTCGTGTCAAATTTACTGACTATTATCGCCCTTGACGGTCTCTGGAGGGGGGTGATGTAGTGACTAGTGTACATAGCTAATTTCTTTTATAAAAACCTTTTTATACTATTTTGTACGACTCTATAATTTATGATTTTTTGACTTGTTTACTTTTTGATAGATTTAGAGAGGAGATTAAAAAAGAATTCAACTGGAATATCGAGTGTGCTATTTTATCATTTTCTCCGACGCACCTTCTAAACAAGAAAGTTGAGCAAGCGATTCACCTCGCAACGACGCGAGGACCTTGCTCACTTCACTTGTTTTGTGATTTAAATGTTTAATATATATGTTTTCATATTAAAAAATGAACAATTTAATAAATTATTTATACTGGAAACGTTGAACTTTTGATATCCTTTGGGCGTTACGGTATTCGATTTGATGATATTCGCGTTGATTATAGTGGAAAATATCTCTTGAAATCAACTTGAAGTATAGTATGAATTAATAAAAGAGGATATGGATATCTATACTAATATCTATACTAATATTATAAATACGAAAGTATCTCTGTCTGTCTGTCTCGCTTTCACGCCAAAAGTACTGGACCGATTGTAATGAAATTTTGTACACAGATAGTCTAAAGTCTGAGAAAGGACATAGGCCACTTTTTAACTGGAAAATGGGGTTGTAAGGGGGTGAAAATGCGTAAATTTGTTCAAAATAAGTTAGTTCCAAAAATTCATAACAGATGGCGCCAAGAGTCTTCTACATCGCGCTATCGCTTGCTCATATCTTTCTATAAGAGGTGGTACCATGTTAAAATAAGTTTTCCGATTTTTTCGATTGTTGTACACGTTATTCAGTAGGCACTTTATCTATGCAGTGACGTATCACGTGTATCACGTAACCTTAAACCTACCAATGATAAATAGTTTATGGGTAAAGACAAAGTTGTGTAATGAGGGGCTAAATAAGCTTCAAATTTGGTATAAATAAAGTTTAAATTAAAAATGAAATATTATGTGCAGGTGCACACTGCACAGCTGTTTTTGGGTAGGTATTTTGATTTAATGGGTACCAGGGTTTTAATTTAACACCAATTTTGTTGACACTGCGCGCCATAAACTGAAGACCACGCGGACGAAGTCGCGGGCAACAGCTAGTAAAATAATAAAAGAGCATATTATATAATATAAAAGTAATAAAAGAGGATATAGATATTCAATCTCCATAATATCTTTTAGGGGCCTTTAAATTTTCTAATAAGTATTACGATCCCGGAAGACGATTGAATTAAATGCAATTAAGATCTTTTTAATCATTGTATATATTTATCTGATATTTGCCTAACGGTAAACACGATTCACTCGTTAGTTTGACTCGATAGTTATATTTTTCGAAATTATGAATCTTTCTGGGCTTTTCAACAAATATCTATTACACTTATTGAGTTACTATAATTAAATAACTTGCACTACTACAATCACACACTTTATAAAATAATGGATAAAGGAAATATTAGTATTGTATTTAATTTTTAAGTAATCATCAAAAACAGTTTTGGGACTTACGACTTTTACTTTCGTGCTATAATGCGGGAACCGTTGTTTCGCGATATTGTTCACTATTAGCTGCAGCGTAAAGCACATTGCGCGGGAGCACGATCACGAATCATTATATCACGATCGGGGAATAGCGGGGTGTGCAGGCGGGGCTAGCGTGCTTTGAAATTTTTGGCAGCAGGCTCTTAACATACTTCTCTGTAGCAGGCGCGGGCAAGGCCCACCCGAGCTCTCTGTCCGCCGCTGAGGCTGGCTCCCCTCTCCCCCACCATCGTGCCGTCTCCCCCCGGCAGCTGCTCGAAGTCGCGGAGAAGTGCACATGCCTCCACTACCTGAACGAACAATCAATAAAAACGATAATATATCCAATTACTTTTCATAATATGAGTGTCATAAAATACTTTCTTAGTACGGTACGTGCCATGAAACTGTAGTTTGTATAAAGTACGAGTTTTGATTCACGACTTCGTGCTGTCCTGATAACTACTGAAGGTAATGAAGTGGTTTCGAGGATAAAAAGTGATATTTAAATATATTAAAACAACAAAAAATAATTTTATTTTAAATATTACCTTATTGTACCTTGCCTTGTCGTATGGTAAACCGAAAAGTATATTCTGTCGGACAGTAGCCACAAATAGCCAAGGATCCTGACTAGCGTACGAAACAGTTCCACCTCCCAATGATATTCTTCCGGAATTTGGTTGCAGCTCTCCCAGAATTAATTGAAGTAACGAAGACTGTAGAAAAATAATCGAATATAATTTACATTATATCATAGAGAATGAACTTTTCTTATAATATTAACATCAAGAGAATTTTCTTTAATGAATATCATTTCATCCTACCTTACCAGATCCAACAGAGCCAACTATGCCAACAAATTCTCCGGGGTTTACTTCGAGCGTAATATTTCTCAAAGTTTGTACGATGGGGTTAATCTGCCAACTAGCAGTAACATTAGAAAGTTCCAGTTTCATTGATTTCTTAACGTGATCACCGTTGAGTTTCATATTGGATAAAGATTCGATATTGTTTACTTTGTATCCCACCGGTTCAACTTCATTGAGTAGTAAGAATTCCTGTAAATTGAAATTGCTAATGCATTAAAATTTTAACCTATTAGTTGCTTTATGCTCTATTTTAATAAGATAAATGTTCTGCATATGTACTGTAGCGACAATTTACCGACTACGGTAAATATAATTATTTTTGAATATGTTCAACCATTAGAGAAATGATCTACCTCAACTCTGTAGTATTAATAAAATGCTAGATATTGTAAATGGAGTAAGTACTATCGACTTATCAGACGATATTTGTCTTGATAAACGCAAGATATCGACACGACGTAAGACATGATAGCGCATATAATCATTATGAGTGCATACTTATGTGTCCAATAATAAAATGGGTATTATCTTTATCAGAATGCAGGCTTGCTTGATCCTAAAATAGTCTCTGACTTTGTATATCTGGGGTCCAACAATGCTATGTCGCAGCTCTAAAGAATATGGAAAGATCGTGTGAGATGTTCTCACGAAAGACAAAAATCAAACACGTCAAGTCCTTAGTTTTCTCTATATTCACCTACGGAGCAAAGAGGTGAGCAGATCTTGATCGAATTGACGCCTTCGTGATGTGGTACTGGTATAAAATACCACAAATACAATGAACCGCCTTTCGTACCAACGTCTCCATCCTTAGTAACTTAAAGATAAACTGTCGTCGATATGCCTACGGAATGTTTTGGATTTCTTAATTCTTTGGTCACATCTCAAGAAAGAATGGCCATGACATTGAACAGTTTGTGGTTACAGGCAAAATTGACGGCCGCCGCCCAAAAGGCCGAAGCCCAAAAGGCCGAAGCCCAAAAGGCCGAAGCCCAAAAGGCCGAAGCCCTATCAGATGGTCTGACCAAGTGCAAACTACGCTAGACACCGGCTATCATGACGCTCTCCATTCTGCCAAGGATTGCCACTGATGGCGTAACGTGGTCACGACTAAGCTCCTAAAGGGGAATCACGACCCTCAGCAATGAGGAACACGACGCAAGGAGAAGGATCTTTAGAATATCATTTGCAAATATTTGGAAATACAAAATATTTACTTACTTCAAGACGTCGCACCGAAATCTTTGACTCTCCAAGGAATGCGAGGGCCCATGGAAAATAAATGTTACATGCTATTTGTAACAAGTTGTAGTATTGTGCTAAAGAGAAGGTGATCTCGGAATTGATTTCCCCGCCCATTGCAATAAATGTCACCAACGCAGCGTAAAGAACCAGCCGCTCCGTAAACACAATGATGCTTGTAGAGAATCCCTTGATCATCATCGTGTGTGTAACGAATTTTACTTCCAATCTAAAAAAAAAAAAACATTTACTAACCCATCAAGCCCCATAAGCTCACCGTTGAGCGAGACACAATGTAATAACAATAGATTTCCAAGAATCCACGATCGAAGGATTAACATAACTTAAGAAACAAAAGGATGTCAAGAGCACATTTAATAGGAGCTCTTGACATCCTATTATTTGTGCACAATATCAATTTTCAATGCAATGATAATATTATTATAGAATTTGTATTTACATATTATCAATATTTTCTTCACATTTCTTGATAGTGTTGTGTGCGTATTACTTGCCACTTTATGGTTATGGCATAGTAATGGTGACTTACTTTCTAAGATTTTCCACTAGCTTTTCAAATGGCTTTTCCCAGGCGTACATTTTGATAACTTGCACTCCATTGACTAGTTCGCTCATGACCTTGACTCTCTCGTCTGTACGTTTAGCTATCTTCCCTCTGAGTTTGGCTAGCCAGCTACTTAAATAAGCTTCAATCAAAATTTAATAAAAGTTAGTAAATATTATAACTTAAAGAGTTAAGTAATTCAATGAAATAGGTAGTGCTATTTTGTTCAAACTAAAATATTACGAAATCTCCTATGTTCGGAATTAAGTTAAAAGTATTTCGAGGACTGATATTCTTTGACAGAAAGGATGTGGTTATGTAAAACGGTAAAACTTTTTTATCCATTTTGTACTTACTTTGTACCAACAAAGTCTGCAGGATAATCACACCCAGTCCGGCCAGCGCAGCCCAAGCAATTCGCTGCCACACCAGGTAAGAAACGAACATGATCACCACTGGCATCACCCAAATGTAATGCAAGTATAAACAGGCTATATCAAAGCGACCCACGTCGTTGGACATTAAGTTTATTACCTGCCCTGTTTCTGTTTTACTTAGACCACTTCGACTAAGCCTCATCATCTAAAAATAATTATTACCATTAAGTTTTATCAAAATATTTCAAGATATTTTGATAAAATTTCAAGGTATTTTGATAAAAATATATTGTTAGCAGTAAGTATTTTTTGGTCCAATTAAAAATTATTTTCAAAAATTATTATATATGCTTTAAGACTTGAATGGAACAAAAGATGCATAGATTCAAGATGAAGAAGATGATGCTTAAATTACCTTCCTATACATCAAGGAGCAGCAGGCTATTCTTACTTTCATTCCAACGATACTTAGCCCAAATTCTGTTAGATTAACGAGAAAAGGTGTAGAAATAATGCATAAATTTAATATTATATTGTATATGTGCGCGTACTTGTAAGACTCAGAGCTTCTTTCATTAGTAAAGTAATTTATGAACAGAGCTAGAGAGTAGGGTATGATTGGCCTGGAAAAGTGAAGTTATAAATTATGAATGTCTAAATTTTATAAAAAAAAAGCAATGTTATCTTTATTTCACAAAAAGCGTAGTAAGTGCAATCAGTGAATGAAACCAAAAAAATATAAACAATTAACTATTTAGTCGGTTCATTTTGGCAAATTAACATAAAAAATTAACGTAAAAATTGTTTACCATATTACGATAAAAAGTATCCCTAAAATAATTCCTAGAATCATGTACTCCAGCCAAAAGCATCTAACGATAGCTCTTGCTAGTGACGGTTTCGAGTCACTTCTTTTAGCTTTTTGAAGTTCCTTAAACCACGCTTCTTCTAAACGGGTTCCCAAATCACCAGACATGTCGCATTTCCGTGTTTTCCACAGATCTTCGACATTTAGACCGTATTTTTTACCCTTGTGGAAGAGATGAAAACAGTGCCTGTGGAATACAAAGTGGAATATGATAAAAATGTATCTAACATCAATTTCTTTCTCGTTACAAAATTTTTGCGATAGGCAAACAAAATATTTTGGCGACAGTTTCCTTATAACATAGAAATTAATTTTATACAAGATTATTTACCACTTGTGCCCGTTATCAAAACTAAGAACCTGTTTAAGAAACTACAAGTTTTAGAATGCTGCACTTACTTAATTAGTTTATTTTAACATATTATTTATGATTGGTATTTGATTTTTTGTTGGAGTACCACAGGAATGCACTTTCAGCTCATATTTGTTTATTATTTTATTTTATTTAATTTTAGAGAAACAGCATTAATTTTTTAAATAGATTATGCTCAATCCACTCTTTAATACAATATATTATCTAGATACTGATAATTAGAGAACGAAAAATATTAAAATAGGAGGAATAATTGAAGGATTAAAACGTCCCGCCCAGTAGGCACGATTCTCATTATTATAATAATTGCATACAAACTTACCACAGAAGCAATTTGGAGAGTAATCCAGCATTTTCCTGGGGGTTATTTTGTGTTAAATTAATTTTGCAATCCATTTTTATTCACTATTTTATGTTTAAACTTATTCGAAATAGATTTTGTATATTTAACACTTTTAGTATTTACAAATTATTTATCATCTTTTCAAACTATTTTGGCGTCACTTATTCACATAATAGGTATCGGGTATCAGGTACTATGTAGAGTCGGCTAGAAGCGTGATCATAAAGCTACAACCGGTACTATACTGAATATATTAGCAGCATATGTAAAGGAATATTCAATATATTGAGTTTACAAGAACGTGTAGTGTGCAGCGTAGGATTACGGTGCCAACGCAGATAACTTTGAGATAACCGATATTGAAGGTGTATTTTTGTATGGGTTGTATTTACTATCACTGTATCTATCGAAGAAATTGATTCATAACCAGATAGCAGTCCTACGGCATTTGGTCGAGTTATGTCAATTCAATTTTAGTCGCAATCTGTCAGCTGGGTTTCATATAACGCGACCAAATTATGTGGTTCCGCCATTTTTAAACGGCCGCCAATTTTAATCGTTAAACGGCGAAATTGTGCAGGGTTATATGAAAAACTGGGAGAAACCATGAGGAGTGTCGAATCAAAAAAGAAATTAAAAAAAAATAATACATACTGCAGAATGTGCAAACAAAAACGGGCTTTGTGTTTTAAAGACAGGAATTTAAATATATTAATAAAAATATATATTTTCGATATCTCCTATTTTTATCTTTCCCATTTATTATTGTCGCCGTTATTTTTGTCTTTCCTATCTCTACTAAAAATAATTTCTAGTGCGGTTCGGGTCGATATCGGCCCGCCACTTTCCCTGGTTTATTTCTCATTTCCTGTTTGGCAGATCCCGGGGCGAATCAAATCTAAAGTAGTTGGGTTCAAGGTTATTCCAACAGTCCAAAAACTGTACACCTACATTATGTTTTCGCAAAGTTATAGTAATTTAATCTAACCTTGTGCTGGTGGGCTGAGAAAGGCCCACCCCGCACTGGCGGAAAAATCATTGGGGGCACACTTTGGCCCGCCGCCGCACCAGACGAAGGTTTAAGATTTTACTTGCCGCAGTAAAGGTGTTAATTACGTTTTGATTTACTAAAATAAGATTAACAACAGAACTTTACAATCCTGTTTATCAATGTTTACCAACTATTATATAGTGCGGAATCCTGGCTGAATATAATTTCATATCTTGTTTTCTATTTGTTTTATATGTGTGTCAAGAACTATTAATGATCACATTGTATTCTTTGATTTGTATACATATGTTACGCTCAAAGACCGAAATCGCTCAATGAGCGAAAAAAAGGCTCACAACGCGTTGTGGTCACAGTGAAACAGCCACGACGCGAAATTCGCGTCGTGGCTGATATGCTTTTCGTTTTTCTTGATTGAATTAATCATCCATAGGTATGGAAGATTATATGTATTTGAATGACCACGCGTACTACAAAATATTTTTTCTTTTACAAAATCACTGCATATCAAGTTTTTCATTATTATTTGTAAAATATCCATACTTCCATGATATCCGTACTAATATTATTACTGTCTGTCTGTCTGGCGCAAAGTGCTATTGTTTGTTATTGTTTTTTTTTAAAATAAGGTAATCTGATCTTAATAAATAATAAGTATTTAGTTTTATTTTTATTTATACTTTTATAATTTAAATATAATACTAGTCGATGCCCGCAACTATGTTGCGCCAGACAGACGGACAGTAATAATAATAGTACGGACGGACAGTAATAATAGTAGTAATTCAAATATAATCTTCCATACCTATGGACAATTAATCAATCAAGAACAGATCAAGAAAAACGAAAAGCATATCAGTCACGACACGAATTTCGCGTTGTGGACTTTTTGCGATTGCCAGAATGCGTCGTGGCCGTTTTCATTAGAGCCACGACGCGAATTTCGCGTCGTGGCTGTTTCACTGTGACCGCAACGCGTTGTGAGCCTTTTTTCGCTCATTGAGCGATTTCGGTCTTTGAGCGTAACATATATATTAGAATGCTTTGTTATCAGACGATACCAACAATAAGCAAACATGAATATATTCTGAAATATTATCATATCTAGGAAAAGTGCGTAAAATGTGTGCAGACTCTTCTTCAACCCTTTCTACTTGATATATGATATTGAATGTACTGTAACTTATTGGTGGAAATTCATGTTTCACAGTAATAAATATACACTTTTCATGCACCTATGCCACTTTATTAATTTAGTTTATTACAATTTTAATGTTTTACGACCGGTTTCGATAACACGATGATTTTGTCGAAACCGGTCGTGTAAAACATTAAAATTGTATTAAACTAAATTAATTAAGTAAGTGGAATGAGTGCATGAAAAGTTCATATATTTTATTATATTCTACTTGAAGTATAAGTTAGCAATTTAAACTACTTGAGCTGTTGCTCTAATGATTTTAAAAATGTTAACGCCTAAAATGTTGTTATACCTACTACACAATGCTGTTTGTCGCTGTAACCTGACCCCCTCCAGGAGGATTATGTTTTTGGAGTGTATAATATGTTCATTTATTTGTCATGTTCATCATAACATGGCGATGATCATCAGATCATCTTCGTGAACAGCTTATTGGATTTGAGAATGAGACTTGAGAAGTATCCTTATTACTTAAATCATAAATGGTAGATACATTTATCTCACGGTTAAAAAGTTGGTATTTTTAATCCTTACCTACCTTATATTTTATCATCGTAACGTTAAGGTTCCATCAGTTATAAGAAATCTAAAAATTATTGGAAATAACAAACAAACATATTGGTTATCGAGATTTAATAAATTCATATACCTTAGTCGGTACTCGGTAGAAAAGCAGTCCTCATTCCTTATCATTACATTGGAAATAATATTTTTTTATCGATAAGTGGAGGTAGGCTTGTAGATTTTATAATTTTACAAAAGAGTATTAAAATCTTTACCTGACTACAATCTTCTATAAATAATATCTTCGATAATATATATGATAAATGTATTATTTACAAAGTCTCCGTTTCATATTATTTACACCTTACACTAAGTTACAAGGTATATTATTTAGCAGTACTTTCCAAATACGCCACTCGTGCTAAATCTCTAACGCTCTGTTCTGCTGCTGGGCCCAATTCTTGGACCAGGTCAATAAAATGTCCCTTATCCTGTTGTAATAGTTCATGAGGATGTCCGAATTCGACTATTTGTCCAGCTTCCATTACCTGAAATGATTTTATTTCATTAGCTACTAGGTGACGCCAGCAACTCCACTGAGCCAAAATTGGTTTATCGTGCAGAAACTGTACGTATTTTTTCGGAAAAAAAATGTCCTATGTCCTTTCACGGGACTCAAAGAACCACACCCAGCAAAATCGGTTCAGCAGTTAACGCGTGACGAGGTGACACACACTTTCGCATTTATATCTAATATATAAGTATGGATTGAATATTATTCTGCCTGCAACTGCATTGCGCCAGAGTTTAAGTACAACTACCGATTTCCTTGAAGTCAAACTTTGAGTACTTACTATAATACGATCAGAGTCTGCAACCGTATGCAGCCGATGCGCCACCGTCACCACCGTGCATTTGGAGAAATACTTTCGAATCGACTTCTGTATCATCGCATCCGTACTGCAGAACAACCAATTACGTTAAGCTTTTGTCACAACAACCTTCAATCAATAGATACATCTGAAGATGGAAGTACGAGGTGCCCAGAGCAAGCATCATTGAAGCATAAAAATAGTGTTAGTATAAAAAAGTAAGAACACAACTAACTTAGAATCCACATTAGCAGTGGCTTCGTCGAGGATGAGCAGTCTGTTGGAGGCGAGGGCGGCGCGCGCCAAACACAACAGCTGACGCTCACCAGCGCTGAAGTTCGAGCCGCCTGATTCTACCATCGATGAAAGTGAATGGACACACTTTTTCAATTCCACCTGCAAAACCCAAAAGTAGTACGTTACGCTCCTGATATGACGAATTTATCGCGATGCTATTCGCTACTGTAGTAGTAGCTAAAGAAGTTTTATTTCAAGAAGAAAATGTGCTCACAAAATATCTGTTAGTACCTGGTCCAAGGCTTTCCATATTTCTGCATCTGAATATTTATCAAATGGATCCAAATTGTAGCGCAGGCTTGCTGAAAATAGCACTGGTTCTTGAGGTATAATGGAGATTTTTGAACGCAGCTCCTGAACAAAATACGTACTTAATTAAAAATTAACAATCATAATCTAATTTAATTATAAATTAATTCAAACGAGTACAATAAGTTTATTAAACTTTAATAATGCATTTCACAGAAAATACTTTAAAATTATTAGGTATGTATGCACCACAGTATTTAAAAGAACTATATTGAAGGCTGAACATTACTTTCAATGAAATTGTTCCGGTGTCAATGTCGTCTATGTAAACATGTCCATCAAGAGGAACCAAACGGAATAAGGCAGATATCAGCGATGACTTCCCTGCACCAGTGCGCCCGACTACTCCTACCTGCAAATATTTATATATTTTTTAATCCATAAGCAACTCATTACCAATGCAATATTGTATTACTCCGTGATTTACCTTCCATCCACTTTCTATAACAACATTTAAATTTTTGAGTACGGGTTCACCATCTTTATCATAACTTATGTAAACATCTTTGAATACAATTTTAGATTTCTGCGGCCAATTTTTAGGAGGAGCAGTATCAGGTGAGGATTCTTGTGGGAGATTTGTATAGTCAAGGACACGTTCAACGCTGATCATTTGCGATACTACTTGGGTCAATTGTTTGATACCATACTGTAACATATTAACAAGTATGATGGCTTGGCTCACAGCTAAACCAACATTTCCAGATTTTGTTGTGCCTAAAACAAAAATGTAATGTTTATTGATGATCATACTGTATACTATACTCCTTTGATTTCTAAGTTTATTTATTATTAAGAAAATAAAGGAGAAAAAATTGTACCATCATCGAGCAATAAAAACGTGTATGTCACTATCGCAACATAAAATGCCGCCATAAAACTCAGCCAAATTGCAAATGAGGCGTTTGTGAGTAATGACATGTACCTGAAACAAGAAACGGCTATAGAAGAAGGATTTCCAAGAACTATTAATAAAGATTAGGACTACAATGTAAATATTATACCAAGCCGCAGTGTGGACGTCTTGTTTAGCATCGAACTGCTGGCACAGCATGGTCTGCGCCTGGCACGCGCGTACCGTTGCCAACCCCGACATACTCGCAGACACGTGAGAGAATACCGGGCTGCGTGTTATACCCTCCAACCTGAAATCAAAGAAGCAGAATTACTTTGACGTCATATCGAAAACAGATTAGCAATCCAAAAACAAATCCATTATCAATTTCACACCGAAGTGAGATGCAAACAATCGCGCTTTGCATTGTCAAACAATGCTACATCGCTTTACACGTACATTTTTTATCATTAGGTATGTTGCTTTGTTGCATCGCGTCTCGTTAGATCACAAATTATTTAATAATGACTAAATAAATTAAATATTGCTTCTGTATGAACCGATCTTGAGCCTATAATAACTTCAAGTAACTCACCGTCTGATCATTTGCGCACTCTTCAAATACACAGACGTCCAAAAGTACATGATCACACCGCAGAAGAAGGTGGTGAGTACCATAAAGGGATTAACAATGGCTACCAATGTCAAAATACCACACATTAGCATAGTTATCTGAAAAACAAATGATAATGTTAAAGACATTTTTATGGCGAACGACAAAATAAACATTTAAAATTCTACTTGTTATTACGTGAATGCAGTCGATGTACATTTTCGGCAAAATTTCATCAACAGCTCCCATGTCTTTTGAAAATCTATTCAATATTCTTCCAGAGGGATTCGTATCAAAGAATCTCATTGTTGCAGTGAGGATGTTACTGAACATTTGGTTGTGTAGTTTAATGGAACTTCGCATGCACACCCACATGAATATGAAAGATCTGAAACAGAAGATCAAATCGTAATATACATCGCAAAATCGATTTAATCCATTAATTTCCTGACAATTATTTATGAACTTATTTTATAAAATTACTAGCGGCCCGGTACGTGCTTCGCTATGTATAAAGTGAAATAATACAAAAATCAGTTAGAACATCGATTCATTTCTTTAAAAAATACATTACTTAATAGCTAGCTATTTAAAACTTAATCCAAAACATTAAGATATACAATTTTCTTTTTCCATTTTGATTGTAAATCACTCTGGAACAGGCAACAACAGGCAAAAGTGTGACAGTGCACTTGCATGTTACTACTTGTATTATCGAAGCAACTTACATCTTAGAAGTAATGTCAAATGTGTGCCTTACTTTCTGGAGTTAAGGTTGAATTTGTTATGTTCAATTTTGGTGACATTGGTGACCCTGACGTGGTAATGATGGTGAATTTAATTTGCATAGTAGCATGCTTTTAGTTCTTAAAACAACGCCTAAACCCCCAAACGTGTATCTATAAGGAATCCGGAGTTCTCTTAGTATCTTCGGAGCCATAGTATACCTCGGTGCAATATCTTGCGATTTGGTAGCATATGCTTAGGATGCTTCTTATAAAACCAAAATCGCCATATGTTTCCATATAAATTTTGAGGAGTTCCCTCGATTACTCATGGATCCCATCATCAGATCACTACTTTCTTTCTGTAAAGACTTATGTGTTCTGCTTAGTGACTTTGGATCCAGGATACATCCTCATAATACGAAAACTCATAATCAGCTGACTTCACTACTATAGAATTTCTTAAAAAACTCCAAGCATATTATACTACTGTACTTAGTGTTTATCAAGCAATGCTGAAAATGACATGTTCAAACACCTATCTCTAATAATTAGGCTCTAGAGTTCTAGGTTCTCTGACTTTCGTTTTATTATAATTTATAGCACTAATTCCGCATGTTAACTCATCATAAAAAATATTCATAAACTACTTAAAACTACATTAATAGATCTATGTTTGTCCCAATTTTGAACCGATTCTGCTGAAACTTGGCATGGGGATACTTTGAGTCCCGGGAAAGGACATAGGATAGATTTTATCCCGGAAAATGTACGGTTCCCGCACGATAAACTAATTTTGGCGCAACGGAGTTGCGGGCGTCATCTGGTTTATACTTAGTCGAAGCGACGAACGAAATGACTCACTAATATTGAACATTAAACAAATTCAACCGTAACTCCAGAGCGTAACGCACACAGTCACGTAACATTGGCGACCCTGATGTGGTAGTGATGATGATGGTGATGATGATGATGAATGTAATTTGCATAGTAGCATATTATGCTGGCAGCGCCCCAACCCCCAAACTTGTATCTATAAGGAGTTCGGAGTTCTGTTCAGCACCTTCGAACCATGGTATATCTTGGTGCAGAATCTTACTTTTGGTAACATATGCCTGGAATACTTCATACAAAAGCAAAATCGGCATATGTTTTCATTTAAATTTTGAGGAGTTCCCTAGATTACTCCTGGATCCACTCGACCGATTATGTGCAAACTTCACATAAACTATCTACTAAATAGTCCGAACAAACCCTGAAAATTTGATTTGGATAGGTGAGCCCGTTCTTGAGTTATAACTTATAAAGTGACAACGAAAATTGCCACTTATCTATACTTTAATATTATAAAGCGGAAGTTTGTTAGTTTGTTTGTTTGAACGCGCTAATCTCAGGAACTACAGGTCCGATTTGAAAAATTATTTCAGTGTTAGATAGTCCATTTATCGAGGAAGGCTATAGGCTATATTTTATCACGCTAAGACTAATAGGAGCGAAGAAATAGAGGAAAATGTTTAAAAAAACGGGGGCAAATTATTTGAAAGGGCTTATTTAAACGCGCTAATCTCAGGAACTACTGGTACGATTTGAAAAACTCTTTGAGTATTAGATAGGCCATTTATCGAGGAAGACTGTTGGCTTCATTTAATCACGCTAAGACTAACAGGAGCGAAGAAATTGAGGAAAATGTGGAAAAATCAGGGGAAATTATTTTAAGGGCTTATTTGAACGCGCTAATCTCAGGAACTACTGATCCGATTTGAAAAATTATTTCAGTTTTAGATAGGCCATTTATCGAGGAAGGCTATATGCTATATTTTATCACGCTAAGACTAATAGAAGCGAAGAAATAGAGGAAAATGTGGAAAAACGGGGGAAATTATTTGAAAGGGCTTATCTTACGAACTACTAGAGAAATTTTTCTCTTATTTGGGTCAGATAGGAAGAAGAGCACGTGAAGGATCAAAGGCTTTTTTTGTGGACTAATTTGTCTGTGAAATATCTAATAATTTATACGGGCGAAGCCGCGCGGAACCTCTAAAAATAATAAAAATGAATCCATATTTCCCTTGGTTGCGACATCACGCGTAAACAGCTGGAACGATTCTGCTGAAATTTGGTATAGATATATTATATACTTTGAGTCCCGGAAAAGGACATGGGATACATTTTGTCCCAAAAAATGTACGGTTCCCGCACAATAAACTTTTATGATTTTCGCCTAACCTATTCAATCTATTTTGCTGAAATTTGGTATAGAGATACTTTGAGTCCCGGAAAGAACATAGGATATATTTTGTCGCGGAAAAATGTACGGTTCCCACAAAATTTACTTTTATGATTTGCGCGTAAACTATTCCATCGATGTACGGGAACAACTATAAACTGAAGTCCACGCGGACAAAGTCGCGGGCAACAGCTAGTTTTTATATATTAAGATTGTTTGTGCAAATATTAGTGTAAAAAAGTAAAAAAAAAAATACCTTTCAGAGGTCATTAAAACACATGCCAATAAAGCTACACTCCAAATATAAATATAATACGTGTGATCAACACCATTCGCTGAGCTAATTTCAGTGTTAAGTTCAATTACAGTCAGATTTTGGCCTATATTCGTGTTGGAGCGATCAGAATTTAAACCAATTACTGTGGTGTTATCAGGGCTCATCAATATAGGATTTGTGTTGTTCAATGTTTGAGTACTGTTCATTTCTTTTGAATTAATCTGTACATCGTTCATCCTGGAACAAACACATTATAATGCATATTATTACTAATAATTATTATTATTTATTACTATTATTAAGTTGCTTGTGTATTCAGTTAAGAAATATTTTAAATACCAATGTGTAAGCCAAAGGTCTCCTGCTGATGTGATAACTTGTGCTGACAGAATTGATAGGACAGTCACCGTTAGCAGCATCCAACTACCTCCAGCACGGAAATAATTAAGGTAGACGGAGCCCGAAACACGACCTAGAAATTAAAAAAAAGAGCCTATTACCATAACCTTACGTAAATTTAAAATCTGTAGTTTTCATTCCAGTGTGTGTCTTTAGTACCTTTTCCCATCAGTTCATCAGTCTCTTGTGCTTCATCCTCATCTTTATCTTCTTCTGGCATCACGGCGGGAGTTTCGTGAGGCTAAAATCAAATGATATCTTAGTTACAAAATGGTTTGATAAACCAGGTGGCATTAAACTAAAATAAAAATTACCTGATTCAAGACTTCTGTTTCAGATTTCTCAGTAAGATCAGTAGCAATTATAGATCCACCATCTTCGATACCAATTGTTTGCTTAAAGAATGGTGTTTTTACTACTTCTTCATAAGTGCCTCGTGTTTCGATTTCACCCTGTAATCGTTATTTATATATTTACATACTAAACATACATATTAATGAAATTACTACAATATAAATCAGTTGTCAGTGATAAATTGCGTCGTTTAATGTATTCAAGTGTATGACAATGTTTCTATACTTACATTTTGTAGCAGCACTACTTTGTCGGCTGACTTGAGATGATGCCATTGATGTGTGACGAGAATGCGAGTCGAATGACGCAGCAGACCCATCACACATTCTGAGACGAGATGTTTCCCCACGTGAGCATCTACGGCGGATAGAGGATCATCCAAAAGATAAATATCAGCCTGAAAATCAGTGATATTAAGATTTAATTGTTTGGTAAAGCGGCAACATTCTTATTTGTATTGGATTAAGTCAATATTAATTGCTTTCGCCTATCTCTGTCTGATGAAGAGTCAACATAACCATTAACGATAAGATATATCACTCACAAGTCACAATGCGTTTCATATACACTACAATGGTTACATTTAAATAATATAATAAAATTCTATGGATATAAGAACGCAAATGATCAGTTATCGTTTTTGTAATAATATCAATACAGTATGTAGCTCAAATTACATACTTCTCTGTAACAGGCGCGGGCGAGGCCCACTCGAGCTCTCTGTCCGCCGCTGAGGCTGGCACCCCTCTCCCCCACCATCGTGCCGTCACCCCCCGGCAGCTGCTCGAAGTCACGGAGAAGTGCACATGCCTCAACTACCTGTAGTTATAGAGTTGTTAATATTGTTAATAAGTATTTACTTTCCATTTCATCGAACATCGTGACAACTGATATAATTCTTATAACTAACTAGATGACGCCCGTAACTCCGTTGCGCCAAAATTCGTTTATCGCGCGGGAACCGTATATTTTACCGGGATAAAAAGTATTCTATGTCCTTTCCCTTTTACTCAAAGTATCCCCATACCAAGTTTCAGCAAAATCGGTTCAGCGGTTTGGACGTGAAGAGGTAACAGACAGACAGGCATACAGACAGACACACTTTCGCATTTATAATATTAGTATGGAAGTATGGATAATAAATAAAGATCATTGAAAAAAAAAAAAACTTATCAAACTGCACGTTTTAGTGCAAACTTCTATTTGTGAAAAAATCTGAATAAAATAAATATAAAAATACCTTATTGTATCTCTCTTTATCATAGGGCAATCCAAATAGAATATTTTGTCTGACAGTTGCCGCAAAAAGCCAAGGTTCTTGGCTGGCATAGGAAATCCTTGCATTTCCAAATTGCACTTTTCCAGAAATTGGTTGTAATTCACCCAGAAGAACTTGCAGCAAAGAAGTCTGTAATTAGGAAAGACGGTGTTAAGAGTCCGTATACGAAATTTTGCCGATGAATACGAAATTGCAAAGGTTCGCTACAGAAATATTATTAGACTTTTAAAAATATATATTAATTATTAGATTTAAAATATATTTAAGCGCGGAAAGCCGACTCGAACCTTGCGGCGAGTAATATAATGTGAGATTTAGGTTGTTTTGAATCGTGTTGTTTGGCACAATTTGTTTTTTTTTTCTTTTTTCTCGAATTGGATAGAATTTTATCCATATTTGATCTATAGATTATTTTTTCTTTTTAAGAATTACAGCTCCAAGTTGCCGAAATTAACAGCAATTCTTCTCTAAAATTTTGCCGAATTACATATTTTTTTACTCAACTACTAGCTGTCCCGGCAAACGTTTCTTTGCCATATTCTCAGACCAATAAAAAAAGAAAGACGGAGTATTTACAGGTAATGGGGTGAAGTCGCTGTCGATCAATGTGTGCGTCACGCCTAGCATAAATACGCTAGGCGTGCGCTTGTGTGCAAAAAAATAATGTTGCCAACTCAGGGTTTCAGATTGTCAAACTCCCATCCTGTTGCAGTCTTATTAAACTACTAAGTAATGACTACAAAAGTTGCTATCAAACTAGATTGTTAATCATCATTCATTAGTAATTGCTGAAAAAAGTAAATACTTAAATATCTATATCTAATAAATTATGTGTTTCAACTAAGAACAGACAGACAGACAGACAGACATACATACAGACAAAAATTGTAAAGAATGTTGTTTGGTGTATGCAGTATGTATCGTATACAGATTAATATGCAAATAGTAAAAAAATCTTTCAATACTACAAACAGACACTCCAATTTTATTTATATTAATAGATTTTAAATGAATAACGAATTTTAGGTTAAAAATAAACATTTGTCAGGATAATACAGCACGTAATAATATTTTTCCCCTATTATGGGGAAAAATATCTTGCGACCAGCATGCAACACTGGTTGAGGTTCTGTGTTCCGAGACTCCCGAGACAATTTTTAAAACTAATAAATTAAATTCGTTATTTCGGTGGTAATACATAAATATTCAACTAATTACTTGTGAAACGTAATCCCACAAGGTTTCTTTTGAGCACAAGAATTGTTTTTGCACCATTTAACGATGCAGGACGGCATATTTTGATATTTCTTGACACAGATGAAAACGACATGCGCCGTCACTCGTTGAAACCGGAATGGCGGGCGGCCGGCTTCCTATGGCCGTATCGGCTTCCTATTGCCTGCCTCACCGCGTAGCATGGATGGCTCTGTCTATCTTTTTTTATTGGTCTGAGGCCATATTATAATTATTAAGTATATCGCCCGTATTATTTTATTGAATTAGTGACTAAAATATAAGTATGTCACCATGGCAACGTCCATCGCTATCCCGTAACCCGCGTCGCATAAACAATGGTCGCTCTTTATAGACAAATAATTTGCAATAAATGAAAATTGCGACTATAATTTGAGATTTAAACTATCCTATCTCTCAAGTTGGATCGAACTGCACATGGTGTGCGAATTTTATTATAATCGGTTAAGTGGTTTAGGAGTCCTTTGAGGACAAACATTGTGAGACGAGATTTATATATATTATATATAATATATATATTTCATATTAAAGTGGTAAAAGTAATTCCAACATTTTATAGACGACTTTCTCAACAGTACATTGTATTTTTTTCATATCGTTAAGACATCAATACAATCCATAAACAGGTGATATTCTAAACCTTTTACAGCAAAAATCACAAAACTGTCGCGGGTTTGAGTTGGATTATTTAAAAATACTTTTTAAAAAAACTAGCTCCAACATTAGATTATAATTGAAATGATCTTACATGTTGTACATTAAAACTTATAGAAATACTGTATTTTAACTGTTAAATCACGTCTATTAAATCAGCGAAATCGGCAAATTTCGTTAACACGTATCAATCTTTACAATTTGCGGAAGTTTCGTACGTATAGCTATAGACTAAGGACTAACCTTACCAGATCCAACAGAGCCCACGATCCCAACAAATTGTCCTGGATACACTTTGAGAGTTATATTCCTTAGCGTTGGAACGATAGGTTGGATCTGCCAACTTGCAGCTACGTTCATAACTTCAACAAATCCTCTTTTAGTTCCGTCACCGTTAGCGTGTTCTCCATATTTTGTAATATCAGGTTCAACGTTGTTGTTCGGTATGTGGTCCTTTGATTCTATTTCTTCAAGTAAAAGAAATTCCTGTTAATATAAAAGAGCTGCATAATAATTTGTACATGAGAAGGTCCTCGCATCTCTTGATTCTCAAAAGACGAAGTTGGTGAAGAGAAGAGTAAACAAAATATCTTAATGCTGTAAGTACTTACTTCTAATCGTCTCAAAGATATTTTTGATTCGCCAAGGAACGTCAAAGCAAGTGGGAAGAATATATTGCTGGCCATTTGCAGCAAATAATAATATTGTGCCAGGGAGAATGTAATTTTAGAACAGATTTGTCCTCCTGTAACGGTAAACGTTACAATAGCAGCAAATAAAACCAGTCTCTCCGAGAATACGACGAGACTTGTACAAAAGCCTTTGATCATCGCCGTTTGAGATATAAACTTGATTTCGTATCTGAAATATAGATGAGTTTATTGATTTTACTGGTTTTTAATATAAGACACGTTTTTTTATGAATGTCAGGTAAGCATAGCTCTACAAAATGTAAATTTAAGGCTCTATATACGTTGGCGAATGCATCTGCTGATTTTCTCAATTCAGATCAGTCGGTGGCAAGTGTAGATGAGATTTAATGATTAAAAAGAGGTACCTTTAAGACTCATTGTAGTGAACTCTACAACGCGTTATAAAATATAGTCATGCTAGTCTAGAGAGTGTTGACCAGCACGCTGGTCAAAATATGTAAGGAAGAAAACTGTTGCATTGGTTTATTACCGGTTTTTATTTTTGATTTTTTCAACTTACTTTCTCAATTTTTCCACAAGCTTTTCAAAAGGCTTTTCCCAGGCGTACATTTTGATAACTTGCACTCCATTGACTAGTTCGCTCATGACCTTGACTCTCTCGTCTGTACGTTTAGCTATCTTCCCTCTGAGCTTCGCTTGCCAGTTACTAAGATAAGCTGTAACATATTAACTGTTCATTAGCTTATCATACAGGATGTAATTTTTGATATACGTCGGTAAATTGAGAAGTATTTAGTACCTAATCAAAATTATGGTAAGCCGTTGCCCGTTTAAGCCATTGCAGTCACTTACGATGTTAAGAAAAACAAAAGAATTGTATGCCTCAAGCCATCATGTGTTTTAGTTATTAGAAGATATATTAATATCTGATAGATTATATCAATGTGTATTTTTATCAGATGAATTGTCAAGGTCACGTTAAAAACACGTCCAAAATTGCTCAATGTCATTTTTTATATTAAATATTGGTTCGGTCCAACTTACTCTGTACGAGAATAGTCTGCAGGAATATGACTGCGAGACCAGCAAAGGTGGCCAAACCAATTTGCTGCCATATTAGGTAGGACACGAGGACCACCAAAATCGGCATTACCCAGATGTGGTGCAGGTACAGGGCAGCCAAGTCGAAACGGCCCACATCATTTGACATCAAATTAATCACTTGACCGGTTTCCGTTTTGTTCAGTCCTTGACGATTCAATTTCAAAATCTGGAAAAAAGGAATTGAATCTTTATTTTTATCCAAAATTCGTGTAATATAATGAGATCTGCCAAAGTAAAATGTTTTATCAAAAGTAAAATACTTATTATGTCAATTATGTGAGTGTTTAGATATATTTGAATATTTACAATTAACTAAGTATAATAATTTCTTTAACGCATGTTACCGCGCAACTTTTTCAATTAAATTTGTTTTTCGAAATAAATACGAATCGTACATTTTCGGGAAACTACCCCATAGCCTTTCTCGAAACTTAAGGCATAGATTAGCTATCAAGGGAGACACTACGAATTCTAATAATGCATGACGAATTGTTTTTCCTAATTCAAATATTAAACAGTAAACAAAATTAAAAATATCATTTTAGCAACATCCATTGGAACATAGTTGTTCCATGTATTAGTAATTACTAATTAGTAATTACTAATTAGATACTAATTAATATTCATTTTTATGACTTTACATTCAACTTTAATTTAGTAATTTATTTGTATATATTTTATACTATCTATACTTATAACACATGTCCTGACTGACTGACAGATTCATCATCGCTGAGCAAAAACTCTTAAAGTTACAGCCACGAAATTTGGTGAGTAGGGTTGTTTTATTAAGTAGATACCAACTAAGGATGGAATTTTGAAAATTTTACCCCGAAGGGGGTGAAATAGGGGTTGAAAGTTTGAATGAAAGTCCGTCATTCTTAAGTTAGGAACATGAAACCCATCTCCGTTATTATAGTATGCTAACGCGGACGAAGTCGCGGGCAACAGCTAGTATAGTATATATATGTACAAATAAATTAATATGTGCTTAATGAGAAAAGTTGCAGCGAATAAGGCTCCAAAAATACTGGACTTTTTTGGCATTGACATAATGTTTAATGACCTAAACTTAATTTGTTTTGAGTTTATTATGGGATACTTTTTATCATGGGAAAATGTATCTACGAAGTACGATTACAACCGGATAATGTTTTTATGCGGGCAGAGCCATGCGCAACGTCTACGGTCTAATCTTATACCTTTAAACGAGCAATTCTTGTATGTATATATATAATTGGAATCTCGGAATCGGCTCCAACGATTTTCATGAAATTTAGTATAAAGGGGGTTTCGGGGGCGATAAATCGATCTAGCTAGGAATCATTTTCATAAAATGTCATTGTATGTGTGTTTTTTGAATTTTTTGAATACGGTCATATAGCTAGTATATTGTTATACTAGCTGTCCCGGCAAACGTTGTTTTGCCCATATTGTTTTATTGAATTGACTAAAATATAAGTATGGTGTCCATAGTCGTCCGACCTGGCTCTCTTAGGCATTTTCAAATATTTAAGAAAATAATTGAATGCGCCAATACGACAGTTCATGGGCGTACCGAGGGGTGACAGGGGGGTCAGCCCCCTGGAAGGTAAAATAAATGTCAATTTTCCTTGCAGCTCAAGTTAGCTAGCTAGCTTTCCCCTAGCTGAAATCCTGGGTACGCCCATGCGACAGTTGAATGAAAGAAGATGACGAAAATTGAAGATGAAAGTGCACAGTTTGGAGTATGGACACTGGATATAGCTATATAGATCTAAACTCCCCTCAGCAGCGGCTCTCGCACGCGCACCCCCGCCTTGATGATGCCCACTTCGCAACCGCGGGCCGTGCAGTAGAAATCGTAATGTTTTAATTTTGCCATAACTTCAAAACCAAACGTCCAATTATAGTCGTTCAAAGACCAAATATTATCTACACAAACTGTACTTACTGACAAAATAATTTACTTTGATAAGGATTAATAGCATGAGTAAAATAAACGCGTTTAAATGTACTCCGAAAAAATTCAAGATTTTTAAATAAAAAAATGGTTGGCGTGCCTCACTCGACATAGATAGGTATAGTGTGTCGCGGACTTTTTTGTAGATATTTATAAGATCTACAACTAATTGGAACATTTTATGGTTCTATCTTTTGTAGTTTAGGCAGCGTACGCAAAATAAGTAACTTTTTAATTATTTTTTTTCCGAAAAACTCAAATATCTTACGAAAACCAATTTTTTCCAAAATAAAATGTATCCTATGTTACTCGTGGATAATGTAGCTTTCGAATGGTGAAAGAATTTTTAAAATCGGTCCAGTAGTTTTTGAGCCTATTCATTACAATTATACAAAGTTTACCTCTTTATAATATTAGTATAGATGAAAAGTTTGAAAGTCTGGCCGTCTCAAATTGAAGCGATAGGAATTAGGATAAAGGAAGATTTCCATTGAGGCAATAACTGAAATTAGTCGTGTCTGTCACTGTCGTGTCAGTGCACTGCCATAATGTAAATTATATTATTAGTCAGCAGTCAGCACAATAGACTGACGGCAGCCACTATGTAAATCTGCCTTAAAACTTTCGTTCACTTTACCTTTCTGTACATCAATGAGCAGCAAGCTATCCTGACTCTCATGCCAATACATCCCAGGTAGAACTCCGACTGGACCAGCAGCAGAGGTGTGGCCGCTATGCACAGGTTCAAAATAATATTGTATATGTGCGCATACTTATACGACTCTGCTGTCTTCTCCTTTGAGAAGTATTCCATGAATGAGGCTAGAGAGTAAGTCACCATTGGCCTGAAATATACAACATAATAAGTATCGAAAATACCAATCTATAGTAATATTATAAGTGCGAAAGTATGTGACCTATTCACGCCCAAATCGCAAAAGCGATTTTGATGAAATTTGGTATGGTGTTACTTTGACTCCCGAAAAAGGATTCTCTTTCGGAAAAATGTACGGTTCCTGCGCGATAAACGAATTTTAGCAGACCGAAGCTGCGGACGTCATCTAGCTAACATTATTATAGTCTAACGTAAAAGGCTGACGTTACATGACAGTTCGAATGGAACCATATTTAAAACTGTATTAGTATGGGAGTTACGTTTCCTTAGGTTTTATTATTCGTAGAATATGCAGTAAAATGTGAATCAAATTCGATATTTCCAACTAAATTGCATTGGCGCATATTACACGCATCAATATTATCACGATTCCATGATAATATGGATGGTTTAGGAGCCCGGGTTACCCTCGAAATTCTCATACATACGTAATACCAAAATCATTTTCTCATACGAAAATATTTAACATGTTTGAGTTATTTTTCAGCTTAAAATACTATAATATAATATTTAAACACTAAAAAAAAATTGTGTATACTTTTTTTTTACTAAATTTACTACTAAATATTTAAACACTAAAAATAGAGTAAAACACTAAAAAATATATAAATAAATATTAAATTTACTACGAAGTATTTCAATTCTAAAAAATATTTTTTAGTATTTACATATTTTGTAGTAAATTTACTATTTATTTATATATTTTTTAGTGTTTTACTCTATTTTTTAGTGTTTAAATATTTAGTAGTAAATTTAGTAAAAAAAATTTATACACAAAAATTTTTTTTAGTGTTTAAATATTTTGAAGTTAATTTTTGTTCAGGAACCTAGGTAATTACTATATTAAACTAAAAATAACTCAAACATGTTAAATATTTTCGTATGACAAAATGATTTTGGTATTACGTATGTATGAGAATTTCGAGGGTAGCCCGGCCCCTTAATAGGCCGAATCGCAGTATCGCAGTAGTACTTGCGATTTGCGTGATACTAGAATCATGATAATATTGATGCGTGTAATACCTGCCATTGCCGTTCATACTTCGGTAATGTCCGGGAGGACAGGTTTCAAAAAGTATAGGACCATCATTTAGCCCACTAACCAGACTCGGGTTAGTGAACTTTATTTTATGCATAAAGGGCAATGCCAGATTGCATGGCAGGTTTTCGTTATCGCCAAATTTTGAACCAAAGGGCAACAAATTACGAAACTATAAAAATTGTCCTTAGGGACGAGCATAATATTATAAAAAACTTATCTTTATCCCCTAGTTCTACTAATTTGCTATTCATAAAACAAGGGTATCATCAATGTGTAAGTAGCTTTTTAAAAGTGACATCATTATGAATTCAAGATAACATTGATATAATTTTCAAAATCACTCGAGTCTCGATTGAAAATACTATGAAAAGTACCAATAATAGGGTCGTAACTCATAACGATGCATCGTGTGATGGTACTGATAATTATGATGATGATGATGATGATGATGATGAATGTAATTTGCATAGTAGCATATGCTTTCAGTTCTTAAAACATCGCCGAAAGTCCCAAACTTGTATCTATAAGGAATCCGGAGTTCTCTTAGTATCTTCGGAACCATAGCATGTCTTGATGTAAAATCTTACTTTTTGGTAGCATATGCCTAGGATCCTTCACATAAAATCAAAATCACTATATGTTTCCATATAAATTTTGAGGAGTTCCCTCGATTACTCATGGATCCCATCATCAGGTCACCACTTTTGTGAACATGGTACCAAATTGGAGTTGAACCCTATACAACAAAAGAAAAAATTTGAAAATCGGTTCACAAACGGCGGAGTAATCGTTGAACATACACAAATAAAAAAATAAAAAAAAAGTCCACAGCCGAACATATAACCTTCACCTTTTTTTGGAAGTCGGTTAAAAATCCACGAATCACGAAAAACCCAGCTCGGTTTTTGAAGTCGATCAGTCATTTGTTTAAAATAACATAAAAACATTTACCATACGATCAAAAATAACAGGCCGATTCCAATACCGCATAGCATGTAATCAACCCAAAAGCAGTTGACTATTGCTTTGCCTAGGGATGGCTGGACGTCATTTTGCTTTGCCTTTTCTACTTCTTTCTGCCATTCCTTCTCTAAGCGATCTCCCAAGTTGGCAGATATGTCTTTCTTCTGTGCCTTCCATAGGTCCTCTATTGTCAGACCTTGCTTGCGACCTCTATGAAATAAGTGAAAACACCGCCTGGAATCAAACACACAATGTAAAAGTCACGCTCAAATCTAGGATTATGTGAAATGGTTGTAAAATGAAGATTTTGACGATAATGATATTATGTCAAACACTCCTTTAAATTAAAGTTTAATCATCATTAAGTGTCTCTGAATGCATCCGTTAAATTCTTCGGAGTAGGTACTGACATTAGTGACGTCATTTAAACAGTCTCGACATTGCATTTGCAAGTGCAAAGAAAATAATTATTAATGAATTAATATTCTTTATTCGAATTTTTCGACGAAGCAACACGAGTGACGTTAATATCCGTCTTCGCTTTCAATTATTTTTAATTTTTATTGTTCAAAAAATATTTTGATTTTTGACTCGCTTTTATGTACAGTCTAGAAAAAAAAATTGAAACTTTTTTTAAGCTATAAAGTTCCAACCTCGGGAAGAAGTAGAGAAATTTTTCTGTTTCTCACCCATATATTTTACATAAAAACATTTTAAGAAAGTGATAACTAATACTTAATATTAAAAGGAACACTTACTCATGAACCCCCTGGTTCCTGTATCTTCTGAATGTAAACAAAAGACTGAAACTCGACCAAATCAATGTGCTTTAATAGTATAATTTCTTTAATTAATATTAAGACACTAGATGTTCCGCGCGGCTTCGCCCGCGTAATTTAGGAATGTCATGGAAACCGTACATTTCTCCGCAAAAAAGAAAACTATGTCCTTTCACGTGGTCTATTCTTCACGTGCGCCAAATAACATAAAAATTGCTGCAGCCGTTTTTTCCACATTCTCCTCTATTTATTCGCTCCTATTCGTCTTAGCATGATAAAATATAGCTTATAGCCTTTCTCGATAAAAGGACTATCTAACACTGAAAGAATTTTTCAAATCGGACCAGTACTTCCTGAGATTAGCGCGTTCAAATAAGCCCTTTCAAATAATTTCTCCCGTTTTTTCCACACTTTCCTCTATTTATTCGTTCCTATTAGTCTTGGCGTGATAAAATATAGCCTATAGTCTTCCTCGATAAAAAGGCTATCTGACACTGAAATAATTTTTCAAATCAGACCAGTAGTTCTTGAGGTTAGCGCGTTCAAATAAGCACTTTCAAATAATTTCTCCCGTTTTTTCCACACTTTCCTTTATTTCTTCGCTATTATAAGTCTTAGCGTGATAAAATGGACTATCTAACAATGAAATAATTTTTCAAATCGGACTTGTAGTTCATGAGATAAGCGCGTTCAAATAAGCCCTTTTAAATAATTTCACCCCGTTTATTCCACACTTTCCTCAATTTTTTCGCTCCTATTAATATTAGCGTGATAGAATATAGCCTATAGCCTTCCTCGATAAATGGGCTATCTCACACTGAAAGAATTTTTCAAATCGGACCAGTAGTTGCTGAGATTAGCGCGTTCAAATAAGCCCTTTCAAATAATTTCCCCCCGTTTTTTCCCCATTTTCCTCTATTTTAATTGCTAAGATTTTAACATAAGCCCCACATATCTATCAAACTCTTCATTAAATTGATGTATAAGTAAACTATGTATAATCATCATAATGTTGTGCGGCAGTTAGTTATTGAACGGCGAGTGTCATTATTATTTTGGCCATGGCCGTGACCTCGCTAACATACACGTAATATTTTATTACAACAGTATTCATGTAACCTAGTGCCTAAAACAGATTCAAACTCACCATAAAAATATTTTCGACAATATATTCGCATTTTCTTGAGGATTTTTCTGTGTTAAACTAACTTTGCAATCCATTTTAGAAAACAAATTTTTTACTTAACTGTCCATTAAAAACTCACTGTACAATGAACTATGGATTTAAACAACGAACATTTAAACGGAGTATAAGTATCGTTTATAGCACGTTCGCATTCAGTAAGAACGTCTGTTGTACTAAGACCTAAGTTTAGTTTTATCCGGCGAAAATATGTGACGACGAGATAACCGTTATACGATAGTCCGATTGCCGCGTGATATGCGTTTTTTTTTTCGTATAAATAGATAGATTTTTAATATTTTTTTAATTAAGGTAAAAGACCTAATGCTAGACACTGAAGTAAAAGATGACACTTATGACAAAAATACCATAAAAATAAGAATTATTCTAATTATTTCTCACCACTGTAAATTTTATAAGCTTCATAAACTATCTGTTGATGTGAAAAAATATATTAGGGACGCCTTCGAGAACAAAATTTTAAAATGGGATCGTTTTCGTAAATAATATGACCGCGTCAACACGCGCTCGGCAATTTCTTAGCAAATAGGTTAAGGAAGGCGTGCCCGTAAGTTTTGAATACATTTATTTGATTTTTTGTAATTTCTATTGATTTCATTGGATTAACGGTCATGTTGTTATAGACTAATAAATGTTTATTTAAGATTTTTTATCCATTTTCCCTAACAATATAAAGGGTGTCTACTATTAGTTCTTGAAAATGTAAAAAACCTAATAGATGACGTGGATCTCATCTTTGAGTTTTGCAATACATACTAAAGTTATTTTGTACTTTATTCTACTGCAAAAATCATCACTATTCTCTGAAAATATAATTCTAATATTAACAATCTAAGAACTTAGAAACCTAAAAATGGACATGGTGTCTAATATTAGACCTTGTACTGATCTAAAAATCGATTGCTTTAGTTTTTTATCAGTAAAAAGAAGAAAAAGGAGAGCTGAGAAAAGAAAGAAGAAAAAAGAAGAGGCAAAAGAAGCATGGAGACTAAAGACTGAAAATAAATTTGCTACGAAAAAAATATGAAAAATAAAAATAAAAAAAAGATAGTTTCAGCATGGAAGAAGAATGAATGGAATCTGGAGACAACGTGGATAATATTTCTGATGCATGTAGTTACTATGATGAAGTAAATGAAATCTTTTGAAAAATGGCAAATAAAGACCTATTATTAGGAAAAATGTAAAATGTAATGTAATGTTCTATGTCTACTATTAGTTCATATTGGTGTCTACTATTAGTGATGTTCGTTTTTAGGGTTCCGTACCCAAAGGGTTTACGTTAAACGGGACCCTATTCATGAGACTTCGATGTCTGTCCGTCTGTCTGTCTGTCTCCAGGCTGTATCTCAAGAACCGCTATAGCTAGAGTTCTGAAATTTTCACAGATTGTGTATTTCCGGTGCCGCTATAACAACAAATACTAAAATAAAAATAAAATTAATATTTAAGGGGGGCTCCCATACAACAAACGTGATTTTTTTGACCTTTTTTGCTCGTAATCAATAATGATAAGAGGTAGGCACTTGAAACTTTCACGGAGGCCTTAAATATATGTGTTATTTAATAATTCATAATAATATTTAAATATAATAAAAAATTAAGGGGGGCTCCCATACAAAAAACACAATTTTTAGTCTATGTTTGCTCTATAACGGTACGGAACCCTTCTTGCGCGTGTCCGACTCACACTTGGCCGATATTTTGTGTTGTCATCTATTAGTACTTATCACTCAGTTTACAAAAAGACCAATAATATATTTTTTAATTGATTTGTCAGACAATAATTATAATAGTTTTATTTTGTAAGAGTTACTGAAGACATGGAAGAAGTTATCAATCCTTTATTTTCATAAATATATATTTTATAACATTCAAATGTTTCATGTTTCCTTAAAGTGTCTGCCATTAGGTCTTTTCCCTTAATAACATACAGTAATAGCTAAGAGAAAAAAGTCGGGGATACATTAGAATATTCCAATATATCCCGATACTATTTTTATAATCCAAGCAACATCTAAAAGACAAACATTTCCGGGTGATTAATTCTACCAACAAACAAACATTTAGATTTTTGGTAATTAAATTTTATGTAAATAACTTCTTTTTGTTCTACTTGTAAGCCTCAGTAACCAGCAAGTTCAGCAACCATCTAGGCATCTACATAATATTTAAGTAGGTCCTACATTAACATTTCGTCTCTACCTAGATTTCTAAAGGTGCCAGACCTTTAGAAATACATTAAGTTTAGATTTAAATAAAATTATTACAAAAGATTTACAATAAATTGTTTTATCTAATATATAAAATTCTCGTGTCACAGTTTTCGTTGCCATACTCCTCCGAAACGGCTTGACCGATTCACATGAAATTTTGTGAGCATATTGAGTAGGTCTGAGAATCGGCCAACATCTATTTTTCATATCAAAAATTATTTATATGGCAAAACAACGTTTACGGGACAGCTAGTATAGTATAACATTCTCATAATTGCTTAATTTGCTCTACTACCCTCTACATAGATCCGCCCTACAATTTGAATGTGAACATTTTTCTTCAAATACATAAACAATACAAAGTATGTTTCAGAAATAAAAAATCTTTTTACTCTTATAAATTGCGCTTTATTGACTTATTTACAATTTACACTTCAAGCAAACCTCAGTTTCCTAGTTTTTATCATTCCAGTAAATGGTAATGATACAAGTGTTATTATCGTTTTGAAAGCGAGTCTTGAACTTACTATATTATCGTCTGGCGAGCCGCCAACTCGCGTGGTCACTGACATTGAGGCGGCTGCAAGAGCGATATTTCATTAATAGCATCCTTATAATATGAACTAAAAAGTATTAAATAATTTTTCCTATCTAATATGTAGTGCCTTTTCCCGAATTCGGCTAAACTTCAACTATTTCTGTACTCAATCTTCATCATTTTGAAGTCGGTACCAGATATAGCTGAATCTTTATTTCTTTGACAGAAAATTTGAAACTTTTGGAACTGGCACCGACTTCAAAATTATGAAGATTGAGTACAGAAATAGTTGAAGTTTAGCCGAATTCGGGAAAAGGCACTACATATTAGATAGGAAAAATTATTTAATACTTTTTAGTTCATATTATAAGGATGCTATTAATATTGTTTTTACCTTGGAAGTCGGTTTTAATTTTTTGTTAAAAATAATAATTTCACTCTTTTTAGTTACCTAGTAGGTAAACTGTTAGTGCCAATTCAAATTGTATAAAAAATAGTTTCATATTGTCTTCACTAGATGTCACTGAGGCGCTCCTGTGTCGCGCTATCGCTTGTACGTAGAAGTTTTATATAGGTAGTTGTAACTTGTAACAGATTTTCGTTGTGTTGTTGAAAGTTTGTAAGCAACTGACGTCTGACAACTCAACAGTGAGCTTGGTGTGAGCAGTGAGCATTGAATTGACAACATAAATCATAATATTGAGTGGTAATTGATCTCGTATAATTGTTATTAAAGGTGAACGCAGATTTGGCCGCACCGCACGCACCGCAGTCGCCGCATTCGCAATTCTTCATATTATTATAAAGTTGCGAAGATTGCGGCGCGGGTAGGTAGGTATGCGAGCTTGCCTATAACTTCATATAAAGAATTCCGAATGCGGCGACTGCGGTGCGTGCGGTGCGGCCAAATCTGCGTTCACCTTAAGTTGACCTCCGTCATAGTCCGCGAATTTATAAGTGGTCGTCGGTGGTACTGCGTATATTCTACGTATCTTATTACAATTTGTTAAGACTGATATGAGTCATACGGCAAGGCCCAAATATCAGGTAGATAGATAAATTTAAACAATACATTTAAAAAGATCTAAGTGAACACGTGCAAATGCTCGCAGCGCGGCATCACAATAGACATAACTACAAGTACTTCGACTGCTATGAGACTGACGAGTATTAATATCTGTCGTTTCTTTCGTGTTTCGCCAGGATAAGTTAAAGGCTGGCGCGCTGGCTGGTATAATTTAATTTTAAAAATAAGATTTTGAAATTGAATTCTGACAGTTTTCTTTGCATGTGCCAAAATATAAACAACTAAATTTGTAGGTTACGACCCTAGCGACGACTTTTGTCATAATACGTCAAACTTAAAAAAATTACATCAGTTCTAAGTCGGCATACTCTATCATTCTGTCTACTCTGGCGGCATGCCGCATGCCCTGACATTCCAGTTAGAACTTGAATACGATGTTTGCGTACGCGTCGCCGCGCGCCGCCGCGCGCCGCGCGGTGACGCCGTAGCCTCTGCGGCGCCGACCGCCGTGTATATTAAACAGCCTATAATAATTGGTGTTGTTATGTACATAATTATTATTATTGTATCCATACCTATGCCTTGTACTATTATCTATTTTGTGCCATGAGACATTGGTGACCTTAACACGACGTGGTAATGATGATGATGACGATGATGATGATGATGAATTTGAATTGCATGGTAGCATATGCTTTCTGTTCTTAAAACAATGCCGAAACTCCCAAACGTGTATCTATAAAGAGTCAGGAGTTCTCTCAGCATCTTCGAAACCATGGTATACCTTGACCCAATATTTGACTTTTTGGTAGCATATTCTTAGTACACTTCACATAAAACCAAAATCACCATATGTTTCCATATAAATTTCGAGGAGTTCCCTCGATTACTCCTGGATCCCATCATCAGGTCACCACTTTTGTGAACATGGTACCAAATTGGAGTGAAACCTAATACAACAAAACAAAAATTTCGAAAATCGGTTCACAAACGGCGGAGTAATCGTTGAACATACAAAAATAAAAAAAAAAAAAAAAAAATATCCACAGCCGAACATATAACCTCCTCGTTTTTTGGAAGTCGGTTAAAAATAAAGGATATATTACTAAAAATCTAAATGTTTGTTTGTTGGTAGAATTAATCACCCGGAAATTTTTGTCTTTTAGATGTTGCTTGGATTATAAAAATAGTATCGGGATATATTGGAATATTCTAATGTATCCCCGACTTTTTTCTCTTAGCTATTACTGTATATTATTAAGGGAAAAGACCTAATGGCAGACACTTTAAGGAAACATGAAACATTTGAATGTTATAAAATATATATTTATGAAAATAAAGGATTGATAACTTCTTCCATGTCTTCAGTAACTCTTACAAAATAAAACTATTATAATTATTCTCTGACAAATCAATTAAAAAATATATTATTGGTCTTTTTGTAAGCTGAGTGATAAGTACTAATAGATGACAACACAAAATATCGGCCAAGTGTGAGTCGGACACGCGCAAGAAGGGTTCCGTACCGTTATAGAGCAAACATAGACTAAAAATTGTGTTTTTTGTATGGGAGCCCCCCTTAATTTTTTATTATATTTAAATATTAATCTACTAGTCAGGTCAGTCAAGAGTCAAGACATAATTTACTCATAATATAATACTTTAGAATGTGTACGTGTTCCTCGTAGACTGTAGAGAGTTCACTGTGAAAGTAGCAGCGCTGAAAGACCAATTTTTTTTTTTCACTTATGTATGAGGTAATTGGTGACGCTGTGGCCAAGGGCCCATACAAAAGTGAAAAAATACATCTTTCAGCGCTGCTACTTTCACAGTGAACTCTCTACAAGGAACACATACACAACCTAAAATATTATCACTCAGTTTTGTCACACACTTTGTACGAGACGACGCAAAGTATAGGTTACAGTTTTTAGTTAGGGCAAGAACGTTTATAGTTTAGTGAATTTGTGTACGAGACAATATATTACCAAATTCCTTCGGAATTAATTCCTTTATCAATTTAAAAAATATATTTTGTGTGTAATTATTAGGTATTAGTTAAACTGTGTAGGTTTTGAGTCCGATTTGAAAAATACTTTCAGTGTTAGATAGCCCATTTATCAAGAAAGGCTATAAGCTTTAATTTATCATGCTAAGACTAATAGGAGCGAAGAAATAGAGGAAAATGTGGAAAAAACGGGGGAAATTATATGAAAGGGCTTATTTGAACGCGCTAATCTCAGGAACTACTGGTCCGATTTGAAAAATTCTTTCAGTGTTAGATAGCCCATTGATGGAGGAAGGCTATAGGCTATATTTTATCACGCTAAAACTAATAGGAGCGAAGAAATAGAGGAAAATGTGGAAAAAACGGGGGAAAATATATGAAACTAGATGACGCCCGCAATTCCGTTGCGCCAAAATTCGTTTATCGCGCGGGAACCGTACATTTTCCGGGATAAAAAGTATCCTATGTCCTTTCTCGGGACTCAAAGTATCTCCATACCAAATTTCAGCAAAATCGGTTCAGCGGTTTGGACGTAAAGAGGTAACAGACAGACACACTTTCGCATTTACAATATTAGTATGGTGACAATACACCTGATGATGACTTTATCGAAACCGGTCGTGTGAAACACAATTGTAATAAAATAAATTAAATAAAGTGGAAAAGTGCATGAAAAGTGTATCTTATTACTGTGGAATATTAGTATGGATTGCTTATTATCTTAAGAACTACTGGAGCAATTTCTATGTTATTTGACAAACGTGAAGAATAGACCACGTGAAGGGACATAGGCTTTTTTTTTGCAGAAAAATGTACGGTTGTGTGAAATTCCTAAATTACACAAGCGAAGCCGCGCGGAAATAAAATCGTAGGAAAGTCAATTCTGTACATTCAATATTTTTGTACAATAAATAATACTTGGTATGTGATATACTTTGCTAACGCGGACGAAGTCGCGGGCAACAGCTAGTAATTAATAAAATAGCCAGGTCCACCTAGTCTAGCCTAGTCACGAACTGTCACCAGCAGTATTTCCGGACCTATACAACCTCCAAACCTTCAAGAAGAGAGCGTATTCCCTCTTCAAAGACCGGCAACGCACCTGCAGCTCTTCTGATGTTGAGAGTGTCCATGGGCGACATTAGTTGCTTTCAATCAGGTGATCCGTTTGCTCGTTTGCCCCCTTATATAAAGAAAAAAAACAAGTACCTACTTCAGGTAAGTTACAAGGTTCGTTTAAATTTTAATGAAAAAACCGGCCAAGTGCGAGTTGGACTCGCCCATGAAGGGTTCCGCAGCAGCAATTAGAATTATTTCTTTTAAATTATAAGGTCTTTGATTTATTTTAATATTTAATTTTTGATATAATGAAAGTTAAATTAAGGTTTACCATTTATGACGTATAAAAAAACTACTCGCTAGATCTCGTTCAAACTAATTTTCGTTGGTAGTTTTTATAGTAATGTACATCATATATTTTTTTTTAGAATTATCATGAATCATTTATTATCATACTTTAGAAGTTAGAGGGGGGACACACATTTTGCCACTTTGGAAGAGTCTCTCTCGCAAACTATTCAGGTTAGAAAAAAATGATATTAGAAACCTCAATATTATTTTTGAAGACCTATCCATAGATACCCCACACGCATAGGCCAGATGAAAAATTTTTTTTTGTTTCATTTGTACCTATGGGGACCCCTAAAATTTTTATTAATTTTTCTATTTTTGTATCAAAATCTTAATGCGGTTAACAGACTACATCTACTTACCAAGTTTCAATAGTATAGCTCTTATAGTTTCGGAGAAAAGTGGCTGTGACATACGGACGGACAGCCAGACAGACAGACAGACAGACAGACATGACGAATCTATAAGGGTTCCGTTTTTTTGCCATTTTGGCTACGGAACCCTAAAAAATGAGTAATTATCCGGTTCTTCCACTCACGTCTTTGAAGTTTAATTATTATTTATTACAATTGCTTGTGATATCGCGGTGTAGCGGCGAAACTGCTCTTTAGCCCAGACGCATATATAAATCGAGCCTTATAGGATACTAGATGACACCCGCAACTCCGTTGCGCCAAAATTCGTTTATCGCGCTGGAACCGTACCTTTTTCCGGGACAAAAAGTATCCTATGTCCTTTCCCGGGACTCAAAGTATCTACATACCGAATTTCAGCAAAACCGGTTCAGCAGTTTAGACGTGAAGAGGTAACAGACAGACACTTTCGCATTTATAATATTAAGTATGGATATTATAGAGTTTCGGCGTTACATCGAGATATTCGACTAGCTGATAATATATTTTAAGTATAATATTAAATAAGGGTTCCGTTTTTTGCCATTTTGGCTACGGAACCCTAAAAAGGTAAGGGTTGCTTTTTTGTTTGTAAGCATTAAACAAACTCCCGACAGGTTCATTTGATTGATGATGGTGTTGATTTTAAACGGGTATCATTTAAGCTATCACCAATTTAATTAGTTTTGTGTTTCTTAAATAATAGGGTTTGTCCTCAAAATAGTAGATCTGTCACCAAAATGTAGTCACCAAACAATGCAAAATCAGTTCCACAATAAATCACCTAAAATCCTGAGATATAAGGTCTAGTACCAAATAAATGTTTTTGTATGTATTATAATAGGTGTGTCCTAATAAGTATTTAAGCAAACCAATTTAAAGAGATCACCAATAAATCATATTATGTTACTAGAAAATTGCATTAAGTTCAAATAAAAAATTAGGGTTGTCATCATCGTTTCAACCAAAAGATTCTGCTACTTAACTAGACTCCCAAGGTTCTAAATTTCCACTGGTAGTATAAATTATATTTAAATAAAATTTTTAGCAGAGTAGTAAATAAAACAATTAAAGTCAAAATAATCAATATTTATTGTTTAAAATAATTACCACTGAACAATCAGCGCTAGTTTAAAATAGCTGGCTTATGGCTAGCAGAATAGTAGATAAAACACTTAATTAAAGTTAAAATATTTGGTTAATTTTTAAAGCGCGCCAATTTGTCTCCGCCCCTTTGATCATTTTTTCATTAAAATTATAAATTGATGTATTAAATTGGTAACGAATACTATTAATTTAATATCTGAACGAAATAAAATGTTACTACTGTATTGGTGACAAAATATCAAATAAAAAGGAGTCGCAGTCAGGGATCGATAATCGATTTATTTGGTGACAGATCTACCATTCTGAGCACAGAGCTATTATTTAAGTAACGAAACTGTTATTATAAGAACGAAGTTTATATTTATGTAATGCAATATAATTTTATTGATTATCGATCTCTTATTTTACACATATATTAACATTAATTTGATAATTCATACCTGGGAACAATTTTTGTTTATCTGAGAACGAAAATATTTCGTGGCGATAGATCTATTTATTAGGTAATTACGTTTGC
This sequence comes from Lysandra bellargus, assembly GCA_905333045.1. Classification (NCBI taxonomy): domain Eukaryota; kingdom Metazoa; phylum Arthropoda; class Insecta; order Lepidoptera; family Lycaenidae; genus Lysandra; species Lysandra bellargus. The sequence continues at coordinate 97,845 of HG995333.1, forward strand.
GACAGTCTGAGGACTTAAAAAAAACCAAAAAATATTTAAGTATTTATTTAAAATTAAAAATTACAATTTAAAATTAATTATTCTAAAAGTGACTGTCCTAATCGAAGTTGGATTAAGGAGAAGTTGCTGGCCACTGCTGTGGGAAAGTTGCAAGAGCGCGAAGTCAGCTGGTTTGATTCATTAGGGTTCCTTAATTCCTCCACCCCTAGAGAGGCAACTATTTGAGAATTTTGAGCGAAAATGTTGCCGGGATGCTTGTGCCTTCAGGGCTTTCCTTATTCTTGTCTTCTATTTCATCTTCTTTATGCGGCTTCTCTGCTTTTCTAGTAGTCTTCATCTTGTGCAGGTATAAAATGAGGATAAGTACACCTGTACTTAATAACAGCGTATATAATGGTATTGTAGTATGGTATATAGCTGTATTGTGTCCATGATCTATTCGTAGTGGCTGCTGCATTATAATCTTTTCTTGAATACTATGAAGTCCTTGTAGATTGATTGAGGTGATGTTCAAAGTGGTGTCGGGCTGGTGAGCGATGTTGTCTGCAATCTTCATCAATTTCAGGGGGTGTCCTTTGAGTTCGTTGTTCTCGTTGACTATTGTGAAATCTTCGGTTATAATTTTGCATTTGATTGGAATAGATAATAGGTAACTTCCTTTCAGCTTGGTGAACTCCTGGGTGCTGCATGAAATCTGTATCTTTTCTTCGTGTGGGAAAGATACAACATAGTGTACGTCGTCCAATTTTTCCATTGAGTCTCGTAGAAGGTTGATTGAAGTTAAGTGGCATGTTTCTTTCAGAACTTGGCTGGTGATGAGGTCGTGAATAGGTTTCGTGCGAAGACGGTGATTGAAGTCCTTCTCACAGAGATACCAGTTATTATACTTCGGGCATTCAGCCTCTATGTACACGAATGACATCTCGTTAGTTGCAATGAAAGGAGAGGGCGGAATGAGAGCCTGAGCTTTCCTATTTGGTATCACTGCTAATCTATATAAAGTAAAACTATCCTTAGAAATAATAGGGAATCTAAATATAAAAACTACCTGTCTATTACTATAATAGGAACCAGATTTTATAACATCGTAATAATTTCTTAATTCTAAATCTAAAATTTTATCTTCACCATAAATTGATTTCATTTTATTAACCATTAAACCTAATACATCTATACTAATCATCGAATGATGCATGCTCGATGCATGAACAAACGCTAAACTATTTTCTATTCTCATTAACTCATTTAATAAATCATCTATATTCTCTGTTAAAATTACTAAAAGCTGAGCAAACTTAGCATATTTAATTAAAGTGAAATCCTTATTCTTATTACTAGCTAAAATTAACGATAAAGTACTATTTATTTTACTCTGATTATCTACTAATTCGGATAAAACACTGCTATATTTCGTTATAAATTCCTTACTAATACTTAATTGATTGTTCATTTCATTACTTATTTTATCTTGATTTTCTTCTAAAAGTTTAATTGCTTGATTATATTTTAAAGCATCTGTATAGTCTAAATTTCCTGTAATACTTTTAATAACTGATCCGAGACCATCTATGATTCCTCTTTTAGCTCTTGAAGGTTCTAATGATTTTACTTGATCAAATATGTCATCTAATTTATTAAGCAAATATTTTATTTGAATTTCATAGACTGCATATGTATCATTATTCAACTGGTTTTCAAAGTCTTTCAATTGGTCCTGTAAAGTCGTCATTTTGTCTTCAATGTCGTCAAGTCTTATATATTGAATAAATGTATGGTAGTGTGTAGTAATTTTCATATGTCCAAGTCGGTATGGTAGTAGTCCAGGTCCGTCGTCAAGGCTTTCTATTTTTATTTCTTTATGATGTGCCAGGGGTATTATTATGAGTATCAGCATGGGTATCCTGTAACAAATTTGCTGCTTTAGGAATCCGTTTTAAACGAGATTTTGCAACGGGACCTCGCTTTTTTCTAGTGTATATGTGTATGGGTAAGTCTGCAATAACTGAGTCATGTGTATAACGTGGTGCTGTCTTTTGTCTAGCTGCTGATGGGTTCCTAATAAAAATCTGCTGACCGGGTGCATATTCTGTTTCAGGTTCACGTGTCCTATTTCTATTTTCTATTAAAGCTTGCCTATCGCTAAGGGATGAACTATTAACTATATCATAGACTTTCTGCATTTGTTCTTTATGAATCTGTAAATACTGCTGTAGCATTTGTTGAGTTATGTCAATGTCTAAGCATTCCCTTGGGTCAAAATGTCCGTTTAACAAGTCAAATGGTCTACATCTGGTAAAACTATGAATGGAACTATTGTAAGCTATTAGTGCATAAGGCATGAGGTTAACTACTGGACTATCTTTGTGCTGTAATTTTAAAAGTCTAATATGTTCTAAAATAGTAGAGTGAAATCTTTCTATATTTCCATTATCATTAGGTGAATGTGCTAAAATTTTATGGTGTTTAATTTTGTGAAGCCGGGTGAATTCATTAAATAGCTGATTTGTAAATTCTGTTCCATTGTCTGTAACTATAGTCAGAGGTACACCATGGTGGGTACAATATTGTAAAAGGGCTTGTAAAATACTAATTGCTGTTCCATCACGCAGATAATATGCTTGTCCGTACTTAGTAAAAACGTCAATGAATGTCACATATTTTACATTGTCTATAGTCAGTAAGTCCATATGAATAATTTCAAAGGGTTTTGTAGCTGGAGGGACAACATTAAATTGAGGTCTAACGGGGTTTCGATCATATTTCGCCTGTCCACATATTACACATTCTGAAATAAATTTAGTAATTTCAATTTTCATTTTTGGCCAATAGTAATTTCTAGATAAAGCTAAATAAGTTTCATTAATTCCGCGGTGATTGGTTTTTCCGTCATGGTAATGCTTAATTATTTCCTGCTGTCTAAGTTATTCTTTAACATTTTCTATTTCCTTCTTTACTAAAACTAGATTCATGGAAGAACTTTTAAATTTATCCTGTAAAATCGGTATAATGGTATACATATCTGAAAGAGGGTTAACTAATATGGCTGTTTTAATTTTGGGACTAATATATTCTTTAACGGCATTAATTAAATCTATTTCTAAGTTTGTTTTATCTAACTGAATACTAACTCTTGTATGATTTTCAAAGGGCTTAGTTACTATGGGTTTTCTTTTTACTCCATTTACTAATGTAAAAATTATTTGTCTGTGAAATTTATTAAGGGGATCGTCAACTGTGGGTATGCTAAGGATAGGGTTTTCATTACTGCTATGTGCTGTCATAGTTGAAGAATTAGATTTTTGGCTAGCTGTAATTGTTGAGGAATTTGATCTTTCAGGTGCAGTTATAGTTGATGAATTTGAAGGTCTGCGTATGGTATTAGATGGGTTTCCTAATAATGAATTTAACTCGTCTATTTCTTGTATAAGGGAACTAGTTTCTTCTGCATGTATTTCTATTCTAGAGAGGGCATCTGCATTTGTATTATTTTTACCTTTTTTATATATTACTGTATAATTATATTCGCTTAAACGTAACCTCCATCGTGTAAGACGTGAATTTGGTTCTTTTAAATTCATCATCCATTGCAAGGGCTTATGGTCTGTAATAATTTGAAATTTCCTGCCGAATAAATATGGCCTAAAATATTTTGTAGCCCAGACAATTGCTAAAAGCTCTTTTTCTATGGTGCTATAATTTTGTTCACTATCGTTAAGAGTCCTAGATGCATAGCAAATTGGTCTATCTGATCCTATTGGTCCTTGAGATAAAATAGCTCCTATGGCAACATTAGATGCATCTGTGGTTAAATTAAATTCTTTATTAAAATCTGGGTATTGCAAAACTGGATCATTTGTTAAAATTACTTTACATTTTTCGAAACAACTTACATATTCGTCATTTAAAATAATTTTCCTACCTTTCTTTAGACACTTTGTTAAGGGTTTAGTTAATTTTGCGAAATCTGGAATAAATTTACGGTAATAACCAATTAAACCAAGAAATTGCTTTATTTCTTTGGGAGTTTTAGGTATGGGATAATTTTTAATTGCCTTTATTTTATCTGGATTGGGGTTAACGCCGTCTGCTGTAATAATATGACCTAAGAAAGCTGTTTCTCTTTTGAAAAATTCAGACTTATCCATTTGGATTTTAAAATTGGATTCACGGAGTCTTTGAAATACTTTTTGCAAATTAATTATGTGCTCTTGTAGTGAAGTGCTAAAAACTATAATATCGTCTATATATACTAAGCAAATTTTGTTCTGAAGTCCTTTCAGTACATCGTCCATTACGCGCTGAAAAGTGGCTGGAGAATTTTTTAATCCCATGGGCATTCGAAGAAATTCGTAATGTCCATGTTCAACATTAAAAGCTGTCTTGTGTATGTCTTTGGGGTTCATTTCTACTTGATAAAATCCACTAGCTAAGTCCAAGGTCGTAAAATACTGACATTTGCCTAATTTGTCTAATACGTCATTTATGTTAGGGATCGGGTATTTGTCATCTATTGTTTTTTCATTAAGTTTACGGAAATCTACTACAATTCTCCATTTTTTCTTACCTGAAGCATCTACCTTTTTTGGAACAACCCAAATAGGCGAGCTCCATGCCGAATTAGAAGGTCTAATTATTCCCTGCTCTAACATTTTATTTATCTGTCCTTGTACTTCTTCTCTATGTATGTATGGGTATCTATAGGTTTTACTGTATATAGGCATTTCATCTGTAGTATTAATTGAGTGTTTTAATCTATTTGTAAAAGTAAGGGGTTCTCCCTCTAAGTAAAATACATCGGCATACTGAGAGCAAAGCATTTCTAAATTTTTAATTTCTTCCTGATTAAGATGTTCTGTACGTAGACGCTCTAAAACTTCTTTAACTCTTTTTGGCTGATCGGATAAATTAGTTTCAAAATTATTTAATTCTGCTGAGGCTGCTCTATCCATTGAGAAAATAACATCACTTTTACTAGGGTTAATAATTTCTACTATTCCTCGACCATTTTTAACGGTTGTAAGACATTCTCCTATTATACAACTAGAAATTTTCTGTTCTGGAACATAAACTTCACCATCATGAAAGTTAATAGGGATTTTTAATAATTTTGAGGTGCCTGCGGGAATTATACTTTCATATAGATTTACGTTACGAGAATCATAGACGTGGATGGGATTTGAAGCTGTTTTAGTTATAAGGGTTTTATTTTTATAGTCTATTATCGCATCAAATTTATCTAGAAAATCTGTACCTATTAATCCGTCGAAAAAATCGTGAAACTTATAGACGTAAAAAGTTAAAAGATTGGGACTATTGAATTCTGTAAAACTCGGTATTGTTATAGAATAATTGCATCTAGATTTGGCATGTACATTAACGACTTCAAAGGGATCATAATTTAGAGGATAATTTTTAAAATAATTTTCAACTACTGTAGGGGATAAAAACGATTGGTTAGCTCCGGTATCAATTAATAATTTTAATGGCGGTGATGAAATTTGAATATAAGGAAGCTGACGTTGTGTATGCAAATTAATTTCTATTTTACACTGTCGGATTTTGAAATTTTCTGAAAATCCTGATCACATGATGTATTCTCAACATTATTTTGTAAGGGTGACGTAGTGGAAGGTTGGCCTTGATTTTCATATTCAGGGTCACACGGATATTCTACAATATACTCATTATTATAATAACTAGGATCATAGTCATAAAAGTCTTCAGTCGGGTCAGTTATACAGTCATTAAAATTCATTTCCCTGCTTTTAAAATAATTTGTAGGGGGAGGGTTTCCCTGCCTATACCAATTATGTCCTGTCAATGTGTGCTGCGTAGGTGGTAATTGTCGTGTAACATAGTGGCTAACACCACTCATAGGCTGAGGCTGCGAGCTAGAATTTTGAATAGGCCTATGTGAAAAATTATTTTTAGGTTGCATCCTAAACATATGACTACGCGGATTATAATTCGGTGGTGGTGCACTGAACATCCTCTGTGTATGTGTGGGTTGCCTGTGCTGATGATGATTATTAAATTTAAAAGGCTGTGGATTTTGTGTAAAAGGTCTCTGTCCTAGCGGCACTGGGAAATTATTATTATTACTAGGCATAGAAAAATTCTGATGGGCAAAGTTGGGGCGTTGAGTAGATGTGTGCGGTGTAGAAGAAATTTTAAATGATTTTGGGTCAAACCTATTATGCATGTACATAGTGTTAAGTTCTTCCTGCACATATTCAAGGGCTTTTTCAATTGTAGGCGGTCGCATGCAACGTATGCGGGACCCTAGTGGTTCCTTAAGACCACGTACATATGCCTGCATAGTAACCTTTTTGTATAAGTCACGCTTAGCTTCTATAGTAGTCGCAAGTCCTTCGTGTAATGAAACATATGTCATTAAAGTGCTGAATAAATTTTGACAATGGTCATAAAATTCTTGGGGTGACCTATTCCCCTGAGTAGCTAAAGAGAGATCACTATAAAGAGCAGTTTCGTCTCTTTGGTCGGAAAGTTATTAATGAGTAAATTTTTAATTCCTAACCAACTATCTGGGATTCCGTTCGAATTTATTGTATTTGCTGCGGAACCAGTTATTTTATTTAAAATTCCATTTAATAAGCAAAGGTTAGAAAATTCATTTCCAGGCTCTTGACTAGCATACTTAACTACTAATTGATCACATATTTGAATAAATCGCGTAAGAATATTCGGATTGCCATTAAATTCCGGCACCAGGCGGAGGGCCTTAAAAATTGTATCTGGATCGTGTGCCATTTTATTATTAAAATTAAATAAATCAGAAATATCTAAATCTAAATTTGAAATATCTATATTCCTAAAACTATCTGCTAATTTCGTCCGACGCGCCTGCCAAGATTCAGGCTCTCGGGATTTAGAGGCTCTGGGATGATAAATTTTGGAAAATTAAAAATAGGCTTAGGGCTAGAGAGGAGCAACACGAGAGCTATTCTAGTGTACTCACATATGTATTTTCTGGTCTCTGGCTCGAATCGATGGCTGGATTCTGGTCCTCGAACTGCCACACGTAGGTTCTGGGTAGAACTCGAAGCTGGATTGCCACTCGGGCGGCACGCAAACACGGCGCGAATAAGCGATCGTACTCAAGCGAACCGGCCCGCGAGTATCCTACCCCCCAAGACTGCGCCAATTACGTTTGCGACAGTCTGAGGACTTAAAAAAAACCAAAAAATATTTAAGTATTTATTTAAAATTAAAAATTACAATTTAAAATTAATTATTCTAAAAGTGACTGTCCTAATCGAAGTTGGATTAAGGAGAAGTTGCTGGCCACTGCTGTGGGAAAGTTGCAAGAGCGCGAAGTCAGCTGGTTTGATTCATTAGGGTTCCTTAATTAGGTGATACAACTTGATGACAAATATAAATTTTGGTGATAGAAAATATAGTTCCCATTTTAAACGCTTAAGTAGGTACCTAATTTTTATCGCAAGAAACTTCTCACAATATAAGTTTTTGGTGTTTTTATTAAAAAATATTGTCTCTGAGTGCAGAGTGCGGTCGTTCAAAGATTATGTCATTGTTCGTGTCTTATCATTTTCCTTGTTTATATGTAGCAGAAAATTGGAAGGTTTTAAGGGCTTAATAAATTAAACAGCATATTTTTAGTTATTTACAATGATTCCAAGGTTGGCAGTTGCCAACTCTAAAAAAATTAGAAACAAATTGATTTATAAGCTCTAAAATAATAATTTATATTATTGATAATAATAATATTTTAAATATAACTGCAGATATACCGTATCCACTTCTCTATTAATAATATAATATAGGTATTATATCTATAAAATCTGTTATCAATATTGCACTTATCTAATCATATTTTTAAAAAGAGGTGATAAAATATTATCAATCGCTCGGTACGCTTATAAGTTATAACATATTATTTGATTTACAAACCTAATTCTTAATTAGTGTTGTATATTTCATTTAGTTTTCTAATCGAAGGCCCAATTCTCAAGTCTCTTGCAGTTTTGCAAACGGCCGTCTAGCTCGCGAGTCGCGCGTGAAAAAAATCTGCACTTTTTAACCGACTTCCAAAAAACGAGGAGGTTATATGTTCGGCTGTGGATATTTTTTTTTTTTTTGTATGTTCAACGATTACTCCGCCGTTTGTGAACCGATTTTCGAAATTTTTGTTTTGTTGTATTAGGTTTCACTCCAATTTGGTACCATGTTCACAAAAGTGGTGACCTGATGATGGGATCCAGGAGTAATCGAGGGAACTCCTCGAAATTTATATGGAAACATATGGTGATTTTGGTTTTATGTGAAGTGTACTAAGAATATGCTACCAAAAAGTCAAATATTGGATCAAGGTATACCATGGTTTCGAAGATGCTGAGAGAACTCCTGACTCTTTATAGATACACGTTTGGGAGTTTCGGCGTTGTTTTAAGAACAGAAAGCATATGCTACCATGCAATTCAAATTCATCATCATCATCATCGTCATCATCATCATTACCACGTCGTGTTAAGGTCACCAATGTCTCATGGCACAAAATAGATAATAGTACAAGGCATAGGTATGGATACAATAATAATAATTATGTACATAACAACACCAATTATTATAGGCTGTTTAATATACACGGCGGTCGGCGCCGCAGAGGCAACGGCGTCGCCGCGCGGCGCGCGGCTGCGCGCGGCGACGCGTACGTAAACATCGTATTCAAGTTCTAACTGGAATGTCAGGGCATGCGGCATGCCGCCAGAGTAGACAGAATGATAGAGTATGCCGACTTAGAACTGATGTAATTTTTTTAAGTTTGACGTATTATGACAAAAGTCGTCGCTAGGGTCGTAACCTACAAATTTAGTTGTTTATATTTTGGCACATGCAAAGAAAACTGTCAGAATTCAATTTCAAAATCTTATTTTTAAAATTAAATTATACCAGCCAGCGCGCCAGCCTTTAACTTATCCTGGCGAAACACGAAAGAAACGACAGATATTAATATTCGTCAGTCTCATAGCAGTCGAAGTACTGGTAGTTATGTCTATTGTGATACCGCGCTGCGAGCATTTTGCAGCACGTGTTCACTTATATCTTTTTAAATGTATTGTTTAAATTTATCTATCTACCTGATATTTGGGCCTTGGGGTATGCCGTATGACTCATATCAGTCTTAACAAATTGTAATAAGATACGTAGAATATACGCAGTACCACCGACGACCACTTATAAATTCGCGGACTATGACGGAGGTCAACTTAAGGTGAACGCAGATTTGGCCGCACCGTACGCACCGCAGTCGCCGCATTCGGAATTCTTTATATGAAGTTATAGGCAAGCTCGCATACCTACCTACCCGCGCCGCAGTCTTCGCAACTTCATAATAATATGAAGAATTGCGAATGCGGCGACTGCGGTGCGTGCGGTGCGGCCAAATCTGCGTTCACCTTTAATAACAATTATACGAGATCAATTACCACTCAATATTATGATTTATGTTGTCAATTCAATGCTCACTGCTTACACCAAGCTCACTGTTGAGTTGTCAGACGTCAGTTGCTTACAAACTTTCAACAACACAACGAAAATCTGTTACAAGTTACAACTACCTATATAAAACTTCTACGTACAAGCGATAGCGCGACACAGGAGCGCCTCAGTGACATCTAGTGAAGACAATATGAAACTATTTTTTATACAATTTGAATTGGCACTAACAGTTTACCTACTAGGTAACTAAAAAGAGTGAAATTATTATTTTTAACAAAAAATTAAAACCGACTTCCAAGGTAAAAACAATATTAATAGCATCCTTATAATATGAACTAAAAAGTATTAAATAATTTTTCCTATCTAATATGTAGTGCCTTTTCCCGAATCCGGCTAAACTTCAACTATTTCTGTACTCAATCTTCATCATTTTGAAGTCGGTGCCAGTTCCAAAAGTTTCAAATTTTCTGTCAAAGAAATAAAGATTCAGCTATATCTGGTACCGACTTCAAAATGATGAAGATTGAGTACAGAAATAGTTGAAGTTTAGCCGGATTCGGGAAAAGGCACTACATATTAGATAGGAAAAATTATTTAATACTTTTTAGTTCATATTATAAGGATGCTATTAATATTGTTTTTACCTTGGAAGTCGGTTTTAATTTTTTGTTAAAAATAATATCTTACCACTGCATCTTTGAAACCCTGCGATAGAAACGATATTTGACGCTTGAGAATGCGGGCGCCTGGTGCCATTGTTGCCGTTTTGGCATTTTTAGTGCTAAATTTGGCATTTTTTCACTTAATTTAGCATGTTAATTTGGAACTTAGCATATTGCATTATATTAGCATTTCTTCAACATTGTTAGGGTAACACTTTATAAATGGTAAATCCTGACCCTACTATAATTCAGAAATACTTAAGGGGAAAATCTATCCATCGTTAAGAGATATCATTTCGTACGTTAGAGCGATGCATTGTTCGGCGATGTTTAACGGTTCGGAATTCGATTCGATTGTTTATGTTTTGTTCAAACGTTCGTTCGGTCAGTGACAGACACATCAATCACAAGTTACAGTCATAGTAGGGGAGGTGGTGCTATTGATTGCTAAGTGATTTCATACCGGCCAAATTTTTGTCCAGCGGTAGCTTAATATTTATCAATCAATATAATCAACGTCAGTCGCCGCACCCGTGGTGGAATGTTAACTGAGAGTATTTCAAAGTTGTAAAAAAAAAAATTGCGAAAAGTGATTTTATACCGAATGAAAATTTTATGGATGATTATTGAGGTCATGCTCAACCAAAAAAGCACCGTCAGCCGTTTCGCAGAGGGGGGATTCAACGTCAGTCGCGCTACTGAACTATGTTAAAAATCTTAAAACATAAAGTCATTTTATACCAAACAAAATTTATACAGGTGAATGCTGATACCTTTTTAATAATAAAGACCACCGTCAGTCGTTAATATGCGGGTGGAAAACCCGTCAGCTAGCGACATAGCTAAATAACTATGCTGCGCTTTCAATGTATCTGAGCGCGTCGCGTAGTCACTTTGGTAGATGAACTGACGACCTTTTCACCCACATACATTCAGCTGACGGTGGTTTTCGTGTGAATTAACAATTAAACTGTATTATAAAGCAATTTTATTTCGGTATAATATTGATTTAATACTCAATTACGACATTTTATACTACGCAGTCTAGAATGTTATACGCACAACGAGTTGTCAATTTAGTTTTCTCAGCAAATTGAAATTACTTTCCAATCACATTTTTTTTGTAATTTAAGTACTAGATATCCCGGTGGAATTCAAACCTCATATCTATAAAGTTAGGAGTTCTCTAAGCACCCTTGGGATAGTGATATACTTTAGTGCAATATCTTACTTTTTGGTAGCACAAAACTGGAATCACCATAAGTTTCCATATACATTTTTAAAAGTTCCCCACATACCTCATAGACAAAATATAGCATATAGCCTTCCTCAATAAATGGGCTAGATAGCCCATTTATTGAGATTTAAATAATTTTTCAAATCGGACCAGTAGTTCCTGAGATTAGCGCGTTCAAGTTAGCCCTTTCAAATGATTTTCTCCGTTTTTTCCACATTTTCCTCTATTTCTTCGCTCCTATTAGTCTTAGCGTGATAAAATATAGCCTATAACCTTCCTCGATAAATAGGCTATCTAATACTGAAAGAATCATCAAAATCCGTTGCGTAGTTTTAAAGATTAAAGGGAACAAAGGGACATGAGGGAAAAAAAGCGACTTTGTTTTATAATAAGTATATATATGTATTATGAAACCAAGATCATAATTTTATGTTTCTATATAAATTTGAGGAGTTCCCTCGATTACTCATGGATCCCTTCATCACCATCATTATAAGAAACATTTAGAAAAACGGTTCACACACGGCGAAGTAATCGTTTAGCTTGTAAAATAAAATATCGGTCAATGCGAGTCGGACTCGCACACAAGGGTTCCGTCACAGAGCGAAAGTAGGCAAAAAATTTAATGGGATTAATTCCTTAATATTCACTTTATTAAAATTTTACTATTAATTATTAAAGAACAGATATAAATTAAGGATTGTGTGAAAATTTCAAGTGCCTAGCTGTTACCACTATTGATTACGAGAGAAAAAAACCTAAAAAATCTCGTTTGTTGTATGGCAGCCTCCTTTAAATATTAATTTTATTGCGTTTTTAGTATTTGTTGTTATAGCGGCAACAGAAATACAAAATCTGTAAAAACTTCAGAAGTCTAACTATAGCGGTTATTGAGACACATCCTGAAGACAGACAGACAGACAGACGGACAGACAACGAAGTCTTAGTAATAGGGTCCCGTTTTTACCTTTTGGGTACGTAACCCTAAAAATAGATCCAGATTCATACATAATATCACCTCCGCCTTTATGAAAGTCGGTTAAAAACTTAGGTTATGTGTTAATCCAGAATAATATCAGCTAACTCTTTATTAATGCTTATCGAAATTCCTCCAACTGCTTAAAAGTTAAGCGTAAAGAAGTTACAAACATAGTACACAATCACATACCTACTCACACACATACAAACTCATTAACGCAAAAACATTCGCCTTTATAATATAAAAGGATAATATCGGCCAAACTTGCGAGTTGAACTAGCGCCCTGGGTTCCGTACCGCAATAGAGCAAAAATAAGCTGAAAATTTGTGTTTTTTTTATAATAATAAGGGGTAAACGAGGAAACGGGTCACCTGATGGAAAGCAACTTCCGTCGCCCATGGACACTCGCAGCATCAGAAGAGCTGCAAGTGCGTTGCCGGCCTTTTAAGAGGGAATAATAAATAATAGGGGATTGGGCCTCCGGTAAACTCACTCACTCGGCGAAACACAGCGCAAGCGCTGCTTCACGCCGGTTTTCTGTGAGAACGTGGTATTTCTCCGGTCGAGCCGGGCCATTCGTGCCGAAGCATGGCTCTCCCACGGACAGACCCACCCCGCGACTATGGATGGAAGGAAGAAAATAACAGATACACTTTTAAGTGGTTTGAGGGTGAACAAGTTCCACCGACGATAACAGATGTATCAGTCGTTGACGAAGACCTTACAGGTACTTTTGTTATTGATGTAAAATTTATCAGAATCCATACTAATATTATAATTATACGAAAGTACATGTCTGTCAGTCTGTCAGTATGTCTGTCTGTCGGTCTGTCTGCCTGTCTGTCTGTCTGTCTGTTACCTCTTCACGCCCAAACCGCTGAACAGATTTTGCTGAAATTTGTCATGGAGATACTTTGAGTCCCGGGAAAGGACATAGGATCCTTTCTATTCCGGACAAAATTGACGGTTCCCGCGTGATAAACGAATTTTGGTGCAACGGAGTTGCGGGCATCATCTAGTAAAATTAATATTTATAAGTCTTTAATTTTAGTACGTTTTCTTTACAGAATGTGACGAAGATGAATTTGAAAATGGACAAAACCCCGATATAGACAGTTCAGATAGTAGTGGTGATGAACTATATGATGATTCTGAATGTGATTTTAATTGATGAATGTTTAACCAAATTTAGGACCGAATAATACAAATAATTTATTTTATTTATTACCGAAAAAAATATTAATCAATTATCTTTGGTTTGTGTTTAGTTTAAGTTTGTTCATAAAATAAATAGGAAAATAGAAATATCAGAAAAAGGTTTTTATTTTCATTTATTTCAGAATATAATATGTTTTTTCAGTAGCCTATGTCATAATTAAGTATTAATAATAAATAAAAGAGCCACAGATCACTGATCAGCCTGCATTGTCTTAATCAAAGTTGGAAATAACCCACAACCTGAGTCAAGAGCCACGCTCTAAGCCACTAAACCACGGAGGCGTAATTAAAAACGGATTCGAGTATTAAATCAATATTATACCAAAATAAAATTGCTTTATAATACAGTTCAATTGTTAATTCACACGAAAACCACCGTCAGCTGAATGTATGTGGGTGAAAAGGTCGTCAGTTCATCTACCAAAGTGACTACGCGACGCGCTCAGATACATTGAAAGCGCAGCATAGTTATTTAGCTATGTCGCTAACTGACGGGTTTTCCACCCGCATATTAACGACTGACGGTGGTCTTTATTATTAAAAAGGTATCAGCATTCACCTGTATAAATTTTGTTCGGTATGAAAAGACTTTATATTTTAAGATTTTTAACATAGTTCAGTAGCGCGACTGACGTTGAATCCCCCCTCTGCGAAACGGCTGACGGTGCTTTTTGGTTAAGCATGATCTCAATAATCATCCATAAAATTTTCATACGGTATAAAATGACTTGTCGCAATATTTTTTTTTTACAACTTTGAGATACTCTCAAATTTTAACCCACCACTTCTGAAGCAGCTGACGCGTCAGTGTTTTAGAAACGCCCAAAATCGGACATGACTAAGTTATTGCAATAGTCGATGGCGTCTTATATTTCAAATGCAAGAGTAGAACTCCCGAGTGCGCATTTTACTTGGTTTTTGAGAAAATTCATTTTGAAATTGCTCATTTTTGAACTCCCTAAAAACGAAATTATTTTATTTAAATTAATTACGAGGGTTTGTAAACTTGCTACCCAGCTGATTAGATTAATCATTAAGAGACACAAATTTTGTACTTTATTTCATTCCTAAAGTTCAAGTAGTTCCTGAGATTTTAATGTTTTAAAATATTTAGACTTTATTTTTTTTCTCCTTTCCTATATGATTTCCGCACTTTCTGTCTATACTGAAAAATACTTTGGTTTAGTATTTACACTACAATATTTTTATTTTTTGTGAATCGCGTCTCATGCCAGAGATTTACGAATTTCTAATTTTTATTCGCGCCTTAAAAAAATTAAGAGCAGTTTCATCAAATACTATTTTTTTAAATAATCAGTTAAATAAAAAAACATTTACAATTTTGTTTTTTTAATAATTAGTTAAATAATAATCACTCAAGTAATAATAATAATAAATTTATAGTGTCGCTAATATTATTAACGACTTCATCCTACTCCATTTGGCACGAGAGGACAGCATTTTCGAAGATCAAGGTGATGAAGAATAAAATGTTTCATTATTTGACTGATTTATTATTTGAGTGATTATTACATATTTGACTAATTATTTAAATTTTTTAAATTCTTTCTCAAAAACGAAGTAAAATGCGCACACGGGAGTTCTACTCTTGCATTTGAAACATAAGACGCCATCGACTCATTGCATTGACTTAGTCATGTCCGATTTTGGGGATTTCTAAAACACTGTGTGGCGATCAAAGCTATTATGTATTAGTGGGATACTATTATTGTAACGATTTTCGCTCGGTATGAAATGACTTTTTAAAGCGAGCGCGACCTCCCCTACTATAAGTAATACGTAACGATTGCGGAAAACTAGTGATTGCTCGCAAAAGCATATTTTTAAAATACTCTCCGGTAGCGTGTATGGCATACATTATGCTTGCCATGTACGGCAGTTTTTTGACCGGCGCAAAATCTATTCCCATACACATTCCGGCCTACCTGCGCAGGCATACCTGTACAGGTGGACCCCTCCAGTAGACCGTAGCGTGTATGGATTACAATAGATTTAGATTTTTGACCTATTAATACTTTACCTTCAGGTATTGTTCAATATAGAAGTCATAACATATTGTTTTTTGATTCAAAAATACTTTAAGTCAAATTGGCATTTTATTTAGCACTTTTTAAATTGTAATTTAGCATTTTTTAGCATTTTTCGGGCGAAAAGTTAACATTTTTCTAAAATATAAAACGGCAACACTGGGCCCATTAGGGCTCCATTCCACCGCGGCGCACGGAGAGGCTACGCAAGTGCGTCAAGCTTTGCTTTGTTAGAAAATATATGGCTGCGTTGCACCAGAGGCGTGGTTAAAGTTAAAGTTAAATATGGCGTGCAAACACCCCATATGCTCATACGACATCTGTCAATTTTTCCGGTTAAAGTTAAAGTTAAAGTCAAAGTTAGTTCGTGCAACCCACTCTTAGTGACTGTGTCCACTGCAACCCACGCACACGCTACGCACGAATTGTGTCAAGTCAAAGAAATAAATCCATGCACGTCCACGCGTGCGCGTGGCCGTGCACAGCGTGCGCAGCGGTGGAATGGAGCCTTTACTTTCTCGTACCTATATATAAATGTCGTGTACCTAGTATCTACGCATGTGACACATCCTGGGGTCTGCGATGGCTGCGATGTTTCGCATGCGATCCAAAGACTTTTATTTAAACTGACCTCAGTTTAACCTTTAACGTCACGGGCGGGGTCTACGCAGACCCCACGCGCTGTTTTTTGACGATATTTTTTTAAATTGGCAAGTCACGATCGCATGTTTTCGGCTAATCTCAATGCAACGCGAGGTTTTTCAGTGTGTAAAAGTCCGTCGCTCCTCTGATAAGAGAAGTTACATTTTTATGTGGAGATACCTGCAGACCCCACCCGTGATTTAACGTATGTACTTTTTTCACATTGGTTATGTGTTTATTTGTTTGTTTTTTTTTCAATTGTCTATGTATAAATGGAAAATTTGTTACCGACTAACAGAAAATCAAATTGCTCAAATCATATTATGCAATTTAATGTCTCTGAAAGTTTTTGGAAACATTTTGAAAGAGTTAGAGGTAGCTAGACCTAGTGCACTAAAAATGAGGCGAAGATGCTATTATTGTCCCAGAACTAATTATTATTGCCCGTAAGCCTTATTATAAAACTATTTGCAAGTCTCATTCAGTAAAATTATTTATTACTTACCTAGCTTAGTCAAGGAATAATTTTAGTTTAGGGTCGTACTTTTCAAGGATTGTCAATTATTTTTTTGTAAATTTTAGTGTACATTTTTATTTTGATTATTTATTTCTAAGTATTATTTTTATGAGAAAAAAACAATGAGTTAGTCAGAAGTAGACATTTTTGTTGAATTTTAGTACATTAAACATGTCCCCTACAAATTCTATGCACAAGACTGGTTAGTTCATAAAAATGTTATTTACTGTCTAAATAATGGTTAGTTTATTATTAATAAATGCTTTTCATAAATAAAATAATATCTATTCTTATAATATAAAACGGGTTTTAAAAATTATTAAACCATTCTGAATTCATACGTATATTTATATTGGGGTACCTCTAGACCCCACACGTGCGGCGTGTCGGAACGTTACCCAAAACAACGCATGTATAGAATTCTTTGATGCGATCGTGCTTACGATAAAAGCACAAGGCTGTCGCCTGCCCTCTTAGCGGCATTCGATGCATCAGAATTCAGGATTATTAGGATAGACCCCTGAGGTCGAAGTGACATTTGAAGTACATACAAATCGAGCCACAGCGCACAGTAAAGGCTTTAACAAAATATAGGCAGTATTTATCGCATGATAATTATTATAGAGCGAAGTTATCACGAGATAGGATCTATTTTGCTGCACGCATGGCCTGAACTTTGAGTCCTCGGTCATTCACCTTTGCTGATAACAGTGATAACATAGAGATGAGGACTTACACGTGCCACTGAAGCCTTTATGTAACCGGCAATCTCTCACATTATCTTAAAAATTTCGCAATATATTTTGCGTATATATATATATATATATATATGTATATGCATAATGCATATTGACTAATAGATTACACAAGCTTAAATATATTTCTTATGTTTACACGAATAAACATAATCTGATAATGTTATGCACTGACGGGTTTTGCCACGGAACAGTTTTCTAACCGACGCGACGTTTCTGCTTCTTTCCAGTAAGTAAACTTTAAGGAAATTAGAATGTTGACTATTTTCTGTTAAGTTGGCAGGCGGGGCTTGTCACTTGACACATTTCGGGCAGGCACTTCAAGTTAAGTTATTTAATTTAGTTGACTACTTATCAACTTAATACGTGTAAACCGGCCAAGTGATTAAAACGAATTTAAAAAAATCAAATTTTAAGTTGGATAGGAATCGCGGAAAGCCGCGGATATGTAGGACTCTCTACGCCAAAAGAGATGGTAAAGTACTCACTAAAACTCGGCGGTACTACTACTTGCCTTTGACGAGGCCTCGGTAGTATTAAAAAGACCCGCGAGAAAATGCTAGATACGAATTTTATCTATTCGCTACTAGAAGTTGATAAGACTTTATCTGCTTCACTAGACTGAACGTCAATTTTAGTAGAAAGTTTAAACGGATACCACCTCTTTACACTCAAACTGCTGAGTCGATTTAGCTGAAATTTGGTATGGTGATACTTTAAGTCCCGGGACATGGGATACTTTTTCCCGGCAAAATTTACCGTTCCCGCGTGAAAAACTTTCCGCGCAACGGAATTGCGGGCGTCATCAAGTACCTACTTAATGTATTTTAAACAAATAATAGATAGATAGATAGATAACTCTTTATTGCTTACAAATTGGTACTATAACTAGTACGACTAATTTAACATGTTTATTGTTTACATTAAAATGTGGGCAAGGGCGGCCTTATCGCTATAAGCGATCTCTTCCAGGCAACCCTGCGGCTATGGAGATATTGCATAATTAAAAAAATTTAAATAATAAATTTAAATAATAATAATTTAATAAACTTGACTCTCGAATGCCACATGGAGTTTCCTACTATAGGATACTATATTATATACTATAGGATATATATATATATATATATATATATATATATATATATATATATATATATATATATATAATATGTTTTATAAGCTCTAAAATAATAATTTATATTATTGATAATAATAATATTTTAAATATAGCTGCAGATATACCGTATCCACTTCTATTTAAAATATTATTATTAGAGCTTATAAAACAATTTGTTTCTATTTTTTTAGAGTTGGCTACTGCCAACCTTGGAATCATTGTAAATAACTAAAAATATACTGTTTAATTTATTAACTCCTTAATACCTTCCACTTTTCTGCTACATAAACAAGGAAAATGATAAGACACGAACAATGATATAATCTTTGAACGACCGCACTCTGCACTCAGAGACAATATTTTTTAATAAAAACACCAAAAACTTATATTGTGAGAAGTTTCTTGCGATAAAAATTAGGTACCTACTTAAGGCCCTGTATTCCCAGAAGGGGACGATTTTCAAGACTTAAAAGTGACAAGGAGACATAAAAATATTGTAATTTAAATTCTGAAAAAAATATATATGTGTTAGTTAAGGATCTAACACATTTGAATTTATATTCCATTACACAATATCATAAACTTCACTCGATAGAAAAAAATCCCGGAGTTACCTCTTCTTTTAACGAAATTTCCATACTATGTCTAAATTACTTGGAATTTTCAGGCAATTTTTGTACTGAACGAAAGACAAAGAATATATCTAGGGATTCTCGTTTTTTCGTCTCGATTGAATTATGTATAAAATAACGACGATCAAAAAACTACAAAATTGCAGGCGCAAAGGCTTCCAGTCGCGCTCAGGCGCTCATGATTCAGATATAAAGAAAAGGGAAATAACTAAACGTGCGAATAAAAAATTACTTAGCGACTGATGATGAACATACTGTTTTAATAACTTGAGCGGTATGAATTTGAGTAAGCGAAAAATAAACTAAACTAACGACTAATATTGTTTTATAATAAAATCCAGAACGAGCTTACAAAAAGTGGATTATGATTAATCTATTTTCAGATATTAAAATTCTATCCGAGCGACTGTATTACTAAGTGAGCGACTGGAAATACATAGCGGGCAACTTCAATATTAAAGATAGATTCAATTTTTCTAAGTGAGGTTATACATTACGAACTACTAAAAAGTTCAATTTGAGCAAACTTTTGTTAACTGCTTTATTAATGATTATTGGTTACTGATATTCTATTTGAGCAAAAACAAAAATTAAAACCCACTTCCAAGGTAAAAACAAAAGTAATATTCTTAAAAATAATCTAAAAAGAATCAAATAATTCTTATTCTTATCATAGTGCCGTCTTCAGACTTCGCTTAAACCTCAACTATTTCTGTACTCAATCTTCTTACTTTTGAAGTCGGTACCAACCCGGAAATGTTCTAAGATCCTTGACATAGAAGTTACGCTAAGGTAAACTGATACCGACTTCAAAAGCATGGAGAATAGAATAGAATAGAATAGAATAGAATATACTTTATTGCGTTCAAAAAGTTGTAGTACAACAAATAATTAAATATACATTCACCGGACACATGAACACAAAGGCGGCTTTATTGCTATTGAGCAATTTCTACCAAGCAACCTTTGGTATAGGAGTACAATAACAATTAATGTAGGGTATACTGTGCACTAAAATCTAAAAGTAATGAAACTTAACAACTAAATTATATTCTAATATATTATACCTAATTTATATATTCTAATATATATATGCCATTTACATTCTAATACACAAATAATAACTAAAATGTTATAAACTAATAAATATTCTATACTTATTCATAATAATCTACTGAACATACAATATTGTGTGAGTAAAAATAAAAATAAAAAGAAGAAGGATAATTGACGTAATTTGTGATGACTGAATTGTCTGAACACTTTTGGCGGGCATGTGAAAGAGTGCTGTTGTGTTTTTGTATTATTTTCCTAAAAATTGTGTTAGCTGGGTTTTTAATGTGTAATATTGGTAGAATATTAACCATTAGATATTCGTGTTCATGCACAAGTGTAGGAAAGTGATGTAATATCCAGAAACGTGCTATTTTGTGTTCCCTCCGAAACTCCATCGAAAGTTTCAGTAAAGCGTCTACCACTTTACTGAATCGACCGACTTGACTCCTTGACTGTATTGACTTTTACTTAGACTTTGACTAGACTTTAGACCTGACGATACATGAAAACGATGATGAAAATTATAATAGGAGGAATATGGTTTTCCCGCCATATTCCTAAGTACCTTTTTACCTTGTCTGTGGCACAACATACACATCCTTTGTGTCAAGTTGCCAAAAAAGAAGAAAAAGAAGAAGAAAGAAAGACTGAATTGTCATATACTATAGCCTGCGCCGTGGGCAGAAAAAAAAAAAAAAAATGAATTGTCATATCAATAATACTATTGACAGTTAGAAAGCGAATCTAAATAATGTTTTTTAACTAACGATTTAAAACTAGAAATGCTTTTAGCTTGCCTTATATTAGTTAGTAAAGAGTTCCATAAAAATATCGACCTGACCGTAAAGGACTGTCCATAAAAAATTGTTTTATGGTTAGGGATTTGGAGAAGGAGATTGGCTGAAGAGCGCAATTGTTTAGGATCCGGTGTTCGGAAGTTAAATCTATCCTTAGGTAAGACGGTGCCCTTGGATCATATAGCAAAGTGTACAAGGAAGATAGAACACGCGTATTACGACGAAGACGTATGGGCAACCAAGAAAGCCTAGAACGGTACTCCGATATGTGGTCGAATTTACGCAGACCAAAGACAAAGCGAATTGCAATATTTTGGAGACGCTCAAGCTTATTTAGTTTTTCTTGAGTGAGGTCTACATAGCATATATCTGCGTAATCTAATATGGATAAAAATAAGGATTCGGCAAGCATAATTTTGGTTTTAATTGGTAATATGTTCTTAAGCCTTCCCAGTGAGTGCCACACCGCGTACACCTTACTACTGATCATTGAAGAACACCTAGATTCCTTACCTTTTTACTAAAAGGAACAGGAGTACCACACACAAGCACCGGAGGGAGGTTCACCCAGTCAATCCTAGAAGATTGAGTATAGTAGATCCCAGTGAAGATTGAGTACAGAAATAGTTGAGGTTTAGGCGAAGTCTGAAGACGCCACTATAATAAGAATGAGAATTATTTGATTCTTTTTAGATTATTTTTAAGAATATTACTTTTGTTTTTACCTTGGAAGTCGGTTTTAATTTTTTGTTAAAAAATAATAATTTTACCCTTTTTAGTTACCTATGAGACCACAAGGCTAAGCCCGAAGCGGCCGCATGCGGCCGCGATAACAATACAAATCTATTGTGTCTTGTTTTTTCCACAATCGAGGGATTAAGCTGGCTTCCCACGGCCTGATTTCACTCAGGCCGCGCCACGTCAGACCGACAGGCCATGGGAACCGTCGCATCCAATATGGCGTGCAGTGGCCTGTCGCCCGTTCGATCCATCGGTGCCATCGGTTCGTCGGTAAGTTCAAAGGCGCGGCGCGGCCTGTCGCAGCGGTGCCTGTCGCGGCCTGTACGGGCGCATCTGCGTTGGTTGTAATCGTTCATTAATTTACCTGCGGCCGTGCCTGAGCGTACACGTACATGATGGAGTGGTCGAACGAGCTGATATTCGAGTTTTTAACTCTTTATGAAAATGAACCAGCGCTTTGGAATAGTTCGTCGCCTCAACATAAAAATAAGAATAATGTCCATGATGCGTGGTTACGCATAAAAGCTAATTTATCAGGTGGAGTTATCCCTATGATGGAGTTAAAAAAGAAAAAAGAAAATTTAATGTCTACCTACAGAAAGTTGAAAACCAAAATAAATGATTCTATGATCCTCCGTATATCATTGCTCATGTTGGAATGTCAGTCAACAGGCCGACATCTGCCGTGGGAAACGCTCAGCATGGGTCGTGACAGGCCTACACAGGCCGGGCAGCGCCTGGCGAGGCACAGGTACTACAGGTACTCCAGCTCTTCGATTATCCTGTTTTTACGGTTCCGTATCCAAAGGGTTAGTCTGTCTGTCTGTCTCCAGGCTAGACGAGCCGCGCCAGCTCAAGCGACGCATTTGTTTCACTCCCACTAGTGCCCGTGTCACGTGTGGGAACTAGAGCGAGCGAGAGAAATGAGTGGCTCGATTTTTATTCGGCGGTATCCGCATTTCTGACATTTCACTAGATTTATGGCCTGTTTCACTGCTTCCTGATAAGGTGCCCGATAGCTTTATGGATAGCCTTATCAGGAAGCGGTGAAACAGGCCCTTAGTTTAGTGAAATGACATATCACTAGATATTTTTAGTAAGAAGACGTAACAAACAAGAATATTCGGCATCTACCGGGCGTTCGTGATAATATCCCTAGGGAATAGGGATATCGTGAAATCCCTGATATCCTCTTTTCCCTGCGACACCGTTGTCCTTGAAACATCAAATGAGCCCGTCAAAATGAACAACTTTTTCTATGAGAACAATGCTGGGAATTAAAAAAAAATCTGTTTTCATACCCATACAAATTGCCGATCCGGGCATTCGTATGGGTATAAAGACGGTTTTTTTTGAGTTCCCAGCATTGTTCTCATAGAAAAAGTTGTTCATTTTGACGGGCGCATTTGATGGTTTCAAGGATAACGGTGTTTACACAAACACACTGTAGTGTGTCGCGGATTTTTTTAGATATTTATAAGATTTACAATTAATTAGAACTAGTACATGGAATTGGTACATTTTGGTTTGCATCAAATGGGGTAGTTCTGATTTTTTTTATATGTTGTATGTGATGGGTGGTAATGTCAAATATAATTTTTCCACCTCGAAATCCGTCCGGAACATTGGAAAATTCACGAGAAGCCATTAAATTTTTGATCAGTTTTCAGTTTTTGCCATTTTTTACCACTAAGGTCCTGTAACCTGTTTAATGGTAGAAGTTATCAGAAATTGCTTTAAAGTAAACAAAATTTTCAACAAAATGAGAATAGTTAGGTCTCGATAAACTGAATAGTTTCAAAGGTACAGCTGTTCAAATGTTTGTAAATTTTTCAAAAACATATTTATTTTTCGAGTTTTTACAAGTTCTCCTCAATGTGGTCAATTATTGATCTATTTGACGGCATAAATTAATATTCGTTATTAAAGAAGACAATTTTTTCAACAAAACGAGACCAATTTGGTCTATTAAAATCTGATAGTTCCCTAGCTACAGCTGTTCAAAGTTGCTGAGGTGAGTAAACAAAATGAAATAATATGACTTACTAGGTTTCGCCCGCGTAAATGAGATATTTCACAGACAAATTAGTCCACAAAAAATAGCCTATGAACCTTTACGTGCTCTACTTCTTATCTGTGCCAAAGAACAGAAAAAATGCTCCAGTAGTTCGTGAGATAAGCCCTTTCAAACAATTTCCCCCGTTTTTCCACATTTTCCTCTATTTCTTCGCTTTTATTGGTCGTAGCGTGATAAAATATAGCCTATAGCCTTTCTCGATAAATGAGCTATTGAACACTGAAATAATTTTTCAAATCGGACCTAGAAAGGCTATAGGCTATATTTTACTATGCTACGACTAATAGGAGCGAAGAAATAGTGGAAAATGTGGAAAAAGTGGGAGAAAAGTATTTGAAAGGTTATCGAAATAGCTCATTTATCGAAAAAGGCTATAGGTTATATTTTATTACGCTAAGACTAATAGAAACGAAAAAGTAGAGGAAAATGTTGAAAAAACGGGTTAAATTATTTCAAAGGGCTTATTTGAACGCGATAATCTCAGGAACTACTGGTCCGATTTGAAAAAGTTTTGGATAGCTCATTTATTGAGAAAGGCTATATATTATTACGCTACAACTAATAAAATCGAAGAAATAGAGGAAAATGTGTAAAAAACGGGGGAAATAATTTGAAAGGGCTTATCTTACGAACTACTGGAGCGATTTTTCTGTTATTTGGCACAGATAAGAAGTAGAGCACGCAAAGGTTCATAGGCTATTTTTTGTGGACTAATTTGTCTGTGATCTAATTTACGCGAGCGAAGCCTAGTAAGTCACATTATTTCATTTTGTTTACTCACCTCAGCAACTTTGAACAGCTGTAGCTAGGGAACTATCAGATTTTAATGGTCTATTAAATTGGTCTCGTTTTGCTGAAAAATTTGTCTTCTTTGATAACGTATATTAATTTATGCCGTCAAATAGATCAATAATTGACCACATTGACGAGAACTTGTAAAAACTCGAAAAAAAATATGTTTTTTTTTTTTAATTTACAAACATTTGAACACCTTTGAAACTATTCAGTTTATCGAGACCTAACTATTCTCATTTTGTTGAAAATTTTGTCTTCTATAAAGTAATTTATGATAACTTCTACCATTAAACAGGTCCTTGGTGGTAAAAAATGGCAAAAACTGAAAACTGATTAAAAAATTTAATGGTTTTTCATAAATTTTACAATGTTCCGGAAGGATTCCGAGGTGGAAAAATCATATTTGACATTACCACCTCATCACATACAACATATAAAAAAATCAGAACTACCCCATTTGATGCAAGTGAAGACCCCTTTTATTGTACGATTTCCATGGACTAAACAATTTATGGTTCTATCTTTAATAGTTTAGGCAGCGTACGCAAAATAAGTAACTTTTCTGATTGAATTTTATACCTTGTGTCAGAAAAACCCAAATATCTTACGGAATCATATTTTTTTCCAAAATTTAGCTTATGTTACTCGTGGATAATGTAGCTTTTGAATGGTGAAAGAATTTTTAAAATCGGTCTAGTAGTTTTTAAACCTATTCATTACAATTAAACAAACAAACAAACAAACAAAGTTTTCCTCTTTATAATATTAGTGTAGAAGTGTACATAATAGATTAAGAGAACATCTCCCCATACATGAAACGGAAACTAGTTTCTTTTAATCAAACCCAAACCTTAAAAAAATAAATATGAGGTTAGTTGGGGTAAAGGAAACACTTTATTTTTCAAATGTTATTTTGAGTTCTAGCTACTATTACTTTTCTTAGTTAGTCTTTTAATAGTTTTGATAAACGCAAAACATAGACATCAACTACGATAACTTGGCGCGCCCCTCCAAAATTCAAAACGTTTGAAGTGCGTTGTCAAAACGTTTGATGTGCGTTGTCTTGCGTGGTAGGCTAGATATTATGATTAGTTGACCAACAAATCTTGGTAATAAGTGACATTAAGTGAAATATTATGTGTACTGTGATTGGTTGAATATTTACTACATACAAACTCTTTCATAAGGATGTGACTACACACATTGAAACAGTCATTTGGAGGGGCGCGCCATGTTATCGTAGTTGATCTCTACCTATGTATGTCAGCTTTCCATGATTGAACGACTTTTTAAGCTAGTTATAATGCTTTTGACTACGGAACCCTAAAAACGTTAGAAAGCAAAATCCTACTATCCTACTAATAATTATTATTATAAAGGCGAAAGTTTGTGAGGATGTATGGATGTATGTATGGATGTTTTTTTTATTTTATTAAATAAGGGGGCAAACGAGCAAACGGGTCACCTGATGGTAAGCAACTACCGTCGCCCATGGATACTCGCAACATCAGAAGAGCTGCAGGTGCGTTGCCGGCCTTTAAGAGGGAATACGCTCTTTTATTGAAGGTTTGCAGGTCGTATAGGTCCGGAAAAACTGCTGGTGACAGTTCATTCCAGAGTTTTACAGTGCGCGGCAGAAAGTTACGCGAAAAACGCACTGTGGAAGACTGCCACTCATCAAGGTGATGAGGATGGTATGTTTTTCGCGTGGGACGATGGCGAAAAGTTGCAGGTGGTATGATTCCGAACAATTCCTCAGAGCACTCCCCGTGATACAACCGATAGAGGATGCAGAGTGAAGCTACATCTCGGCGTAATTCCAAGGGGTCCAAGCTGTTTGAAACACTATGGCAGTCAACAATTCGAGCGGCCCTTCGTTGGATACGATTCAGAGGGAGCAGTTGGTATTTTGGCGCCCCTGCCCAGAGATGAGAATAATATTCCATATGAGGCCGAACCTGCGCCTTGTTGAGTTGTAGGCGTTGGTCCGGACTGAAGTACTGTCTCGCTCTGTTAAGAACACCAAGCTTTTCGAGACTAATTTGGCCTTACCCTCTAGATGATATCGGAACTGGACTTCGCTCGATATGTTGACGCCAAGTATCTCAATGCTAGGGGAGATGGTTAAAGATGTGCCCTCGAAACGAGGACAGACGACCATTGGTGACTTTTTAGTGGTGAACGCGCAGACTTGTGTCTTGACGGGGTTGAATTGGACCAAGTTACGTCTACCCCATTCAGAGACCTTCTCCAATGAATTCTCCATCTTAGGCACAAGTTCGTTTCGACTCTCAGTGACATTTTGCCGAGAAATATTGGGGGAGCCGGATATACAGCATCACCTGTACTGTTATCCGCATAGCAATGAATGCCGCTGGTCTGCAACATGTCATTGATATGCAGTAAGAATAGAGTAGGCGATAGCACACAGCCCTGAGGGACACCAGCATCAACAGACTGAGTTTCCGAGCATTCGCCATCAACTACGACCTTTATGCTTCTGTCTGCTAAGAAATCAGTGACCCGCTTACATAATTTCTCGGGCAGCCCGTATGATGGAAGCTTTGAAAGCAGCGCTTTATGCCAAACCCGATCAAAGGCCTTCGCAATGTCCAAACTAACAGCCAATGCCTCTCCCTTCGACTCAATTGCCTGAGCCCAACGATGAGTCAGGTACGCCAAGAGATCACCAGCCGAGCGACCCTTACGGAACCCGTATTGTTTGTCGCTTAGTATGTTTGTTACTCTTTCACGCAAAAACTACTGCATGGATTTTAATGAAACTTTACAATAATTTTATATCTTATACATCAGAATAACACAATATAGGCTACAATTTTAACCGACTTTCAAAATGGAAGAGGTGTTATGTTCGTTTTTTTATGATCAACGATTACTCCACCATTTGTACACCGATTTTCAAATTTTTTCTTTTGGTGCACCCTATAGGGTATCATCCCAATTTGGTACCATGTTTACAAAACTGGTGACCTGATGAAGGGATCCATAAGTAATCGAGGGAACTCCTCAAAATTTGTATGGAATCATGTGGTGACTTCGATTTCGTGAGAAGTATTGTAAGTATATGCTACCAACAAGTAAGATTTTGCACCTAGGTATACGGTATACCTGGTATATCGTGGTCCGGAAGTTATTACTATTATTATATACTAGTTATTACTAAGTTATTACTCATAAAAATAAAACAATAATAAGTATTCTGTTTATCTAACATGAAATTCCTTAATTTTTTTCGCTTTCATATAACTATTTTTCATTTCCATCCAATCCTTTAAATTTCCATCTTATCGATTTTCATTTCCGTCTGTTGCATCATTACCATCCATCTATTTATATCGTAAATATAAATAGCAGACTAAGGCAATTCAGGGATCAGAGTAAGTATACGTACACAAGCCTAAATACAAAATTTTGTCGTAATATCTTTTAAAAAAAATGATTCTACAAAAATAGCCAAATGGGACCGAAAAAATAGAACGACCCATTAGTATAGAGTATAGATTACCTATATGTATAGTATAAAAGTATTAAATATATTTCCGTTGTCTGATACCCGTAACACAAGTCCTTCAGGTACTTACCACGGGGCCAGACTGACGTGGTGTGAAGCGTCCATAGATAGATAGATATTTATTCCTTCTTTATAAATTACTAATATTTTATATTAAAATTGCTATTATCACTGAGTAGGCACAAAATTATTATTGTTGCTTCATTTTTAGGTTTCGTATTACTAAGACTTCACTGTCTGTCCGGATGTCCATCCGTTTGTACGTGTGTCTGTCATCAGGCTGTATCTCAAGAACAGCATTAGCCAGAAATTTGAAAAATTCCCTCATTTCGCCTTTACAAGTAAAGATAACTTAGCTATCAAGTAAAGCTAACTTAGCTAAAAGCTAACTTACTTATTTATGTTTGTATGTTGACAGTGTTTAATTTTAAGTTACAGCATTGTAAACTTTATTATAAAAGAGGCGTTACGAGCTGAATCATGACAAGATGTCGCACAGGATCGGAAGAAATGGCGTGTGCTTGTGTCAGAGGCCAAGCCTCAATTTGGGTCGCTGCGCCGCAGTAAGTAAGTAATTTTTTTCTCACTTTTTTTGGTAAATAAAGTGGGCCCGGTGCGATTTTCTTACGCCGGTTCTTCTCGCCGGGTTAGTTCCCGAACCGATGGTAGGCATCATGTAGACTTTCAGAAAATATTTGCAAAAATTTATTCTGAATAAAAAAATTGAGTTTGAGTTTTCAGTTTGAGGTTTTGACAATGATATATTATATAAAAAACTCAAAGCAGATATGTTACTACCGCGCGCGTTGTGAAGCTTCAAATACGGGCCAATTGACCCGTCCTTTATTTAGTCTGCATCGAACCATCGAACGCACTTCACGAACGTGCCGCGTCTTGTCTTACCTAAATAAATTGAAAATGACGTCGTGCGTGTTTCGAAAATGTACCAATTATGACTCAAAAGAAAACAAAACACATGGAATCTCTTACCACATATCTTGATTGCAATAAATACCTCGATAATTTACATTTTCAATTATTTTTTCGAATAATCTGAAAAAAATCGAATTTTCGTCATAGCGAAGAAAGAGACTGAAGATATAACTGTTTTTTTTTTTTTATGTAAATGGTTTTTCGTATCTTGTGTTTCACTTATCTGTCAAATTTGTCAATGTTTGCAATTTTGAATTTGAAAAGGATGTGTCTAGCGTGCCGCTAGTGGTCGTTTAGAGATGCCCACTAAAATACCGTTGTCGGCATAATAAGGAGGAAATCGCTAGTATGCCGCTAGTGGTATTTTAGTGTATTTTAGTAATGTGCGCTAACAAACCGATGCATTATGCAGATGGCGGTAAAATAAAGCATAGTGTCTGCCTCTGTAGCCATAGCCACTCAGGCTTAGCATTACAATATTTTAACCGACTTCAAAAAAAGGAGGTTATCAATTCAACGCGTATGTATGTATCATGTAATACTAGATGACGCCCGCAACTTCGTTGCGCCAAAATTCGTTAATCCGAACCGTACATTTTTCCGAAATAAAAAGTATCCTTTCCCGGAACTCAAATTATCCCCATACCAAGTCCAGCAAAATCGGTTCAGCGGTTTAGGTATGAAGAGGTAACAGACAGATAGACAGACAGACAGACGGACAGACAGAAATACACACTTTCGCAATTATAATATTTTATTTTGTAATATTTGCTGAACTGCCCAGTTTTCGTATGTTAGTGATTAGTCTACATCAGCGTCTGAACAAATGTGCCTTTCAAAAGTGTATGTATGTATGTATGTTTTATGTTTGTGTTCGCATATCTGCGAAACTACAAGTCCAATTTGAGTAGTTCGTCGTCGTCGTTACCTACAAATTTAGTTGCTGTTTATATTTTGGCACCAGCCCCGGATCTTGGGGGCAAGCCGGGGCCCATGCCCCGGGCGGCAAATTCAAGGGGCGGCAAAAATTCACACTTCACGTACCAATGGACAACTAATCATTTATTTAACTTTGATCACGGAATAAATAATAGCACAAGTACAGCAATTTCATGGCCGTAATATCAACTTGACCGATACTCTGAGTGCGGAGTGAGACGTGCTGCACTAACATTTATTATTCACGAGGCGCGTTCAAAATACGCGCCCGGCTCCCGCTCGCCTACAGGAATCGCAGAGTTCGTTTTAGCAAACAACTGGTTAAAAATTATTTGCGATCTTCTGAGCCTGGAACGCTTATCGGGTCTTGCAATCTCAGCGATAGAAAAACGTATTGCACACAAGTTAAATTATGACAAGGCTATATATTTATTTGCTGAACAAAAAGCTCGAAGAGTAAAATTGTAATTTCAATTCACAAATTTAATAATTTATTTGATTTTTGTTTTTATTATGCATATTAAATAAAAATATTATTCTCCCGATTGACCGCTCTCCTGGAGTAAGCGGCAGAAGCTGCGCGGATGGTTCTGCTGGTAGAGCAGATGCCGCTGTCTGGGCTGCTGCAGTTATCGCCTCAGGCGGGTCCAACGGCTCAGCGACACGAAGAGAGGAGGCACCGTTGGGTTTAAGTGGGTAACCAAGGGTGCTCCTCCTTACCGCAGCACCCGAGTAGTCTCACGTATCCAGGCGCCCATACCCAGGCTGCCGGGAATGCAAAAAGCATTTTCGCACGGCAAAAAAAAGGCGGGGTGGCATTTTTAAGTTTTTGCCCGCCTAAAAAAATTGAAGATCCAAGGCTGTTTGGCACATGCAAAGAAAACTGTCAGAATTTAATTTCAAAATCTTATTTTTAAAAATAAATTATACCAGCCAGGGCGCCAGCCTTTAACTTATCCTGGCGAAACCCGAAAGAAATGACAGAATATATTATTACTCGTCCGTCTCTTAGCAATTGAAGTACTGGTAGTTATGTATATTGTGGCCGAAACGTCGAGTAAAAAGTATGTAGTAGCATTACTACTAGAATTAGAATAAGTCGCGTTAAGTCCCGAAGTTTCAATAGGCTACTTGACCTATATTCAATTTCATTGAACAAATGCATATTTCTAGTAGAACTTGGCCTAGGAAACCGTATTTCACCTTTATCATCAAATAAAAGCTTATGATTGATAAATAAAGTCGATTTGAAAATATGATTTTATGAAAATAGGATTTGTACTGACGAAAACGCTTTTGTGGTACTTCCGATTTGGATGTGACGTCATCCTCATAGTAATTTAATATCTTTTATTTATCGCGCTCGTTATATGTAAGTTTATCTGTACATAAATAATAAGAATAAGCCTAGAAAGATTTGTAAAATATATTTTATTGTATAATTCGCTTAAAACATCAGTTTTATATATTATCTCCATTTATTGTAGATGGGAAATGAAATGGCCAAAAACTTTTCTCCAAAAGTTTTTAATATTACAAATGATTTCTAATTTCTTATTTAATTATTTTATAATTTTGGGCACTTTTAGACTCGTACATTTAGCACATTAAAAAAATGTTCAATAAAGAGAGTTTAAAATACAAAGCGTATGACGTCACACTATGGCGGACAGTTTTTTCAGCGCCATTTAAGAGGCGTATTTTTCAACAAACATTTTTATGGGTTTCTACTATGTAAAATATTAAAATATTAGTTTTTTTTTTTTTGTGAAAATGAATGATTAAGAAGCGATTAGCATTAAGAAAAAAAGTAAGTCAAGTAGCCTATTATAATGCAACGCGAAAGTTTTGAAGTTAATGTTTTATGCATTGCTTTTTCAAATAATTTTGATAATATACAGGGTGTAACAAAAATAAGTGATAATAGTATTTCAAAATAGTTTTTTAGGATACGGAATTTCAATTATTTAAGTTATTAAGAATTAAAATTCCGTATCCTAAAAAACTATTGAACCGATTTTGATGAAACTTGCAGCATTCCACACACACTAAAAAGGCCCATTCACTATCACTAGTGAATGGGCCTTTTAAGTTGAAAATATTGTAATGCTAAGCCTGGGTGGTTACAGCGGCGGACTAAACACTACGCTTTATTTTACTGCCATCTGCATAATGCATCGGTTTATTAGTGCACGTTACTAAAATACCACTAGCGGCATACTAGCGATTTCCTCCTTATTATGCCGACAACCCGACAACGGTATTTTAGTGGGTATCCCTAAACGACTACCAGCGGCACGTTAGACACTTCCATTTGAAAATTGTTCGGAACAGATTTAAGCCGGAAAATAGTATGAACGTAACAGATCTGTTTATGTTGAATATCATTGGGTTTAGAGTTTAGGATGAGTTATTCATTAAAACAAAAGCTTATGAAAACATATGAATATTTTAATAAAAATTGTACTAAATATACGGTAAAGTTTAATATAAAACGATAAGAATGTGAACAAACGCGTTCAGTTGCTATTACTCCATAGTAATCAGTGAATCACTTATAGTCACCATTGTTACGTAGTATACAGTTTACATCCTCTTTGGTCACCATGACAAAGCAATAGTGACGCATTTTCACAACAATTATTTATAACCTATCTTTATTCTATAACTCTATACTCTATATCACAGCTCCATACCAAATTCAGCAAAAACAATTGAAAACATTTCATTTAATTAATCATCAAAAATAAAAAATACAATTTCTTTGTTTTTATTTCCGAAGTCCTAAAAAAATTACAGATTTTTTTAATCATTAATTTCCGAGAAAAATAATTAAAACGAAAAATCCACTTGTGACGTCATTGGTACGGCAGAATACGATACGATACACAACTTTGCTTGTAGAAACGAAAATAATGCAGGATCTAAACACAATAACAAATCCAATAACCTCAAAGTAAAGTACCACAAAGCACAATAGCACAAAGTCAGTGACAGTACTAACAGTTTTTTTAATAAATCAGATATGCCGTGCATACAAAGCGTGCATAGGTATTTTGTTGTTCAACCGTACCAATGACGTCATTTGGCGCTTAAGTCATTTTAGAATGATCAGAATTAAAAACCAAGTTTTATAAATATGGGTCCCCTAATTTAACCCCTACTTTTATATTTCGTCATAAAACAAGTACAAAAAATATTTGAAATGTTGTCAATTCAGCGGTTTTGGCGTGAAGAGGTAATAGACAGACAGACAGAATGACCACACTTTCACATTTATAATTTACTAGATGACGCCCGCAACTCCGTTGCGTAAAAAATCATTTATCGCGCAGGAACCGTACATTTTTTGGGATAAAAAGTATCCTATGTCCTTTCCCAGGACTCAAAGTATATTCATACCAAACAGCCCAATCGGTTCAGCGGTTTGGGCGTGAAGAGGTAACGGACAGACAGACAGACAGACACACGGACAGACACACTTTCTGTTTGTTTGTTTGTAATACAGTCTATTCGCCCATAGGTTTTTGCCGCTGGCTCGGATCGGACTCGAAGACCAAGGCTACACCGGTAATCTTGCAGAGCGGGGGCGTAAATAAAACACGAGGTAGTCGAGGAGAACATTGATCCCGAAACGCACCTCGCTTACCTGGCTCAAGGCAATGCCGTATAGTGAGCCGCTCCGATTCGCATGTTTTCCGTCTCACTTTTACTATCGGAAGCGGCTATTTTTCCCTATTTTTCCATGAGCCAGGTAATTGAAGCGCATTTCGGGAAATTCTTTATTTATCGTTCTACAATATTTAACTTAATCTAAATATCAAAACTTATATTTTACATAATTACGGCTAGGCGAACATAAAAGTTAATACAATTTACATACATTTTCACACAATTTTCTCAATATTTTCCGAACTACTTATTTTATGCAACTAATTTTCCTTGTATTTATTAGATAATGTACTACTTTAATAAATTAACTACTTTTTACCTCTTAGGGAGCCACAGATTTATCACAATTCACTATTTAAGGGGCCGGGTTACCCTCGAAATTCTCATACAAACGTAATACCAAAATCATTTTGTCATACGAAAATATTTAACATGTTTGAGTTATTTTTCAGCTTAAAATAGTAATTACCTAGGTTCCTGAACAAAAATTAACTTCAAAATATTTACACACTAAAAAATATAAGCGATTACATTTCATAAATTTTTACGCCATTGTCGACATACTTTTCGCACACTTGTTTTATATTAAAAACTCATCGAATCGTAATGTATTTTTCCTGGGAACACAGCTTATATTGTGTAGTTACAGAATGTCTTCAAAAGAATGGCAATATAATAAATTTTCATTCATCATTTTTGGTATTCGTAAACGCAACGAAATTTCTCTATAATTTCCAACATGGTATCGTGCCGATCCGCTCACACGACAGAGCGCGGCAACGGGCGGGAGGCGCGTTCCGGGTGGCGGAGTGTTGTAACCGGTGCACGTGACAATAATTCATTCAAGGCATTCATTATTCAAGTAAGTACAATATTCCCTCAAGCTCCAAGCGGTCGCATGCGACCGCGCGCGCGATAACAGTAGATTTCCAAGAATCCGCGATCGAGAGAATGTTATTGTTGTTGAATGTTGATTTTGAAAATTTTTATGTGATACTTGAAGACAATTGCTTGAACAACTTGCTTTTATTGCTTAAACTTTTGATAATAATTAATAATGGATACCGAAAGGTGGGATGTATGATGTATCACACAGTAGTTTAAAATAAATAATAATTATGAATATCATAAATCATAATATTATTATTTTCTTATATACTGTATTTTGTAAATAATGTTTAGGAATATTAGCGATAGTCATAATATTATAATATGATTATACAATATACATTGATATTATGTATAATTAATTTCGTTAGTCTCGCTAAAACTCGAGAACTTCTGAACAGACTTGCTAATTTCTGTCTTGAAATAAAATAAAATATAAAAGTGAACTTGTATTCTAAGTTTGTATACCTATGTTTGTATATTTTATTTTAGTTTGTATTTTTAGTAATTATTTCCTGATGTCAGTTTTATTCAATTAAATAATATAAATACTTTAATAATTAAACTTTAAAAAAAAACGAGACAATAGATTTGTATTGTTATCGCGGCCGCATGCGGCCGCTTCGGGCTTGAAGGAATATGTGTATAATAATATTGTAAAAACTAGATGACGTCCGCAACTCTGTTGCGCCAAAACTAGTTTATCGCGCGGAAACCGTGCATTTTTTCGGGATAAAAAGTATTATATGTCAAAGGACAAAGACTCGGGACCGCCTCAAAGTATCTCCATGCCAAATTTCAGCAAAATCGGTTCAGCGGTTTGGGCGTGAAGAGGTAATAAGCTAATAACAGACAGACAAACAGACACACTTTTTTATTAATTTTTTACAATTAGTATGGAAGTATGGATCTTAAATAAGTTGAGTATAATAAAAAGGAAATCTATATCTAAATAATATAGGTACTTATTATAAAACAAAGTCCCTTTTTTTCCCTCATGTCCCTTTGTTCCCTTTAATCTTTAAAACTACGCAACGGATTTTGATGATTCTTTCAGTGTTAGATAGCCCATTTATCGAGGAAGGCTATAGGCTATATTTTATCACGCTAAGACTAATAGGAGCGAAGAAATAGAGGAAAATGTGGAAAAAAACGGGGTAAATTATTTGAAAGGGCTAACTTGAACGCGCTAATCTCAGGAACACTGGTCTGATTTGAAAAATTCTTTCAGTGTTAGATAGCCTATTTATTGAGGAAGGCTATAGAGTATAGGCTATATTTTATCACGCTAAGACTAATAGGAGTATGTGGATAAAACGTTGGAAATTATTTGAAACGGGGGAAAATTATCTCGCGAATTACTGAGCAATTTTTATGTTATTTGGCACAGATAAGAAGTAGATCATAGGCTAAGAAGTAGATCA
This sequence comes from Lysandra bellargus, assembly GCA_905333045.1. Lineage (NCBI taxonomy): Eukaryota > Metazoa > Arthropoda > Insecta > Lepidoptera > Lycaenidae > Lysandra > Lysandra bellargus. Next base: position 133,990 of record HG995333.1, read on the forward strand.
TAGGATAGATCATTGATTTTAATCATTTTTTCAGTGGCTATATATTTTATACCCGTGCGACGCCGGGGCGGGTCGCTAGTATAAATTATAATATATTCGGTATTATATGTCTGGTACTTGTAAGTTGTAACACAAGTCCTTAGTGTACTTAGCACGGGGCCAGGCTGACGTGGTGTGATTTGTGAAGAGTCCAATGTAGATATTATAGTAAGTATATTATTTTAATATATTATGTAGAATCTGTATTCTGTTCAGTTCAGTGACAAGATCGACGACACTACGCCCGCGCCCGTATTCCTACTATTCCAATATATAAAACAACCACAAAAACAATATTGTTAATGATTCATGAAACAGTAAAATATAATACTTCGCAAATCGCAACAAACGCACGGCTTGAATAACTTTATCAGAGTAAAATAATGAATGACGACGCACGCACACATATAATACGCTGCCGTGGAGGGCGTCTCAGGCGCGGGGCGCACGGGGTACCTCGCAATAGCGAGACAGCAACATATAAAACTTGTACTGGCGCGGTATCGAATTTCATTTGATCGAGCGCGTAACCCGAGCCCTTAAAGTTTATTTGTAAAAACACTGATTTTGCACTGAATTTATATCTCACATTTCACTGTTACGAGTTTGTATGCACTCACTATGTGTTTATCGGGCGCGAGGCCGCTGTCCTCAACACTTTCTCATTTATAATATTAGTATGGATTGGTATTTGCTATGGATATCATGCAAGACCCCCAGCCACATGGTGCCTAAATCGACAACCCAAGATAGAAGTTCTTGGCGCAATATGTTACCTAGGAGAGCCTAAAACGTAGTGATTATAATATTATCTTTGGGAGAGCCGACCCTACGTAGAGCAACGATACGTAAAGTGGGAATGAGCTAAAAAGAATAAGGTACCTATGGATATCATGCCCATATGCCTATGTCTTATTAAGGGCCAACCCACACGTACCACAACCACACGACATCGCAACGACAAAATGTCGTCGGGCAGTGGTTACGTGTGAATGGTGTCGCTGCAGCTTTTTGTAGTTGCGTTGTGGTACCGACAAAATGCCGACGTGGTTGCGTTGTCGCCAGTGGTTGCGATGTGGTTGCGATGTGGCTACGTACGAAAGTCAATGAAACGGAGGGGGGAAGAGCGCGGGCGGTGTGCGCGCACTGTCGTTGCATCGACGCAACGTTGTGGTTGCGATGTGGTTGCGGCGTGGTTGCGATGTGGTCGGCCGTGGTTGCGTCTGACAAGTGGTCGACAACGACTGCAAAATGTGGTACTTACGTGTGAATGGTCCAGTTCATTTACAATACGAAATATTATACGCCCGACCACGTGGTGTAGTTGTGGTGTGGTTGTGGTTGTCGTGTGGTTGTGGTACGTGTGGGTTGGCCCTAACAGAAACAAAAAAAAAATACAGCCGAACATAGAACCTCCTTGTTTTTGGAAGTCGGTTAAAAATATAAATTAAAGTACCTAATTTGGACGCGTTATTTCAAACCCTGCTAGACTTTCAACTGCCTATGAATCAATTTCCTCGATGGTACATCTACGTTTATGTTTTGATAGATGTCATATTTAATTCACATAGCCAATCCTTCGCTTTACAAGGGTGCCTCTTCACAATGGTCCATGCTGGCCCACTACGAGCCATCGCCATCGTGTAGACGGGGCAACGGTGTAAGTCGTAAGATGGCGGACGATGGCCAGTGGATTGCCAGGCAGTAATGAGCCATGCGCCATTGTGTTTAAACTTTAACATCAAGTGATCGTGGTCTACAGTTCACGATGGCCTGCAGTGGGTAGGGCCATCGTGGGCCACAGCTGTGTAGTGTGTAGTGGGGCCTTTAAAATAAGAAATCGGGCAAGCAGCAAGCTACTTACACCTCCGTACCCTTGAGAAGACCTTGCCCCCATCAATATGATGTAATTTAGAAATTGGTTAACGACTTAATAATATTATAGCGGTTCTATAGAGATTGAACTCTCTAATTTTTAAACTTAGTTCTTTTTAAGGAACAGACATTATATTCTGTTTGCAGTTTTATTAGATGAAATATTATATTCGGTACTATGGTGCGGTTTCAAATTTTCCTTGTTTTGTGGTTCGAAGAATGATGATGTCAACTTTTTGAGTCTTTTTGGTCGTCCTACATGATATTAACCTAAAGTTTATGCAAGAACCCAAAAATATTAATAATTAATTAACTTTGATATAATATGATAAATGTATTAAATAATTGATATTCTGATATGTTGGTACGCAACGTTACGTTTTGTTTGTGACTATATAATTATTAATTATATAGTCTACTTATCATGGCTTTATTTTGTGACTAGTTAAACGAGACGATCATATTGTGCCTAAACAAAACCCACTGGCCACTAATATAATGTACTTAGAACTTAGAAGTTGAATCCTAGACAGATGGCAGACCTAATGTAATTTGGTCGCGTTACGTCAAACCCATCCGACCGATAACAGCTCTAACATTGAATTGAGACGACCACATGACGTAGGCCCGTCAACTGCCTATGGCTGGAATAAATTTCCTCGATGGTACTTATTTAATCATTAGTATGTATGTATTTTTAAAAACTGCCTATTATTTTCACGATATTTAGTACGTATTTACTTTTCAGGGAATTTTGGATGTGAAAGAGAGATAGCCTTAAAACATATAATATTTTATGTATCTAAAGTATTTCTTCTATTATTGTAATAACCTTAATGCAAACATGGTATCAGTTTCCGCGTAGCAACTGCTTGATTCTAGACTAGTAAATATTACATAGACGCAAAGTCAGAAGTATCAACCACAATAACATAAGTATGGTTAAAAATTCACAATTAGGAACAGCAAAAGTTTCCAATAGTATAGTGTAATGTAAATTGTAACCATAGATCATCTCGAGAGCGGACATAATTCTCCGCGAAGCCTCCATCGACCTTGGACTATAGAACGAGTTACAATCAACGCAACACATCTAAATTCGCCAGCCGTAGTACAGTTATATTACTACTGTGTGGTCATAGCTTCGATGGTATCAATTATTAAGGTACGATAATAACGCGAATATATCACAAATGATTATACGGAATTATCAGTTGTTGTCGGTTCGACGTAGCGGCTAGTGTTAATTACGTAGACGACATAGCACCAGCAGGACAGTCCACCGTCAGCCGCCGACTATGGAGGAGCCCGCGAAAAACGCACACAGTGAAAGACAGAGGACTGAATCGAATATATTCGCCAGGTTTTTTATATGTTGGGTCTGTCCGGTGCTGTACACGGGGAACAAGAGGGATGTTGAGGAGACAGACTTGGTGGTGCCCAGCCGGAGATACGACTCCGACAGACTCGGCGAGAAGCTCGAACAGTGAGTTTTTTTATTGGACATCACGTGTAAAAGTGATTACACAGAGATTTTTTGATTGGAGTTTATCTTTTTACTTGCGTTTTTTGATAGGCTAAAATAACCAATAAACAATGCGATAGAAAACACTTAACACAGTGGCATGTACAAAAACACAGTGGCCCACTTTGATTGTTATGTTTTGGTTCGATTGGTTGGGAAATTGACGTTACATAAATATCAGTTTCAAAACCTTTATTCTCATGCTTGCAAGTTTTTTTAGTTTTTATTATTCGTAGTTCGATTTATACTTATCTTATCTCTGATTCACTCTCAGTACCTATAACGAGTAGTTTTAATTGTCTTGACAACAAAGATAAATATAAAGATAAATAATTTACATTTCAAGTAGCATTTGTATTTTAAGTAGGATTTATAAAATCATTAGCTGTCCCGGCAAAGGTTCTTTTGCCATATAAAGTATTTCGCCCATATTATTTTATTGAAGTGCCTAAATAATGTAAGTATGTGCAACGTCCATCGCTATCCCGTCGCACAAACAATGGTCGCCGTCAGCACACCGCCAGCCTCGAGTTGTATTAAATTACCTACTATTATTTATTCAACAAAGACGAAAATTTTATTTACAAGATAATATTATAATATCTCATAATATATTATATACACCAATTCTACAACTTTTGTAACGCTAATAAGTACATACGGTACATTGTTTTTTCTTCGATTTAGTACACTTTTATCAAATTTTAAAGGCCGGCAACGCACCTGCAGCTCTTCTGATGCTGCGAGTGTCCATGGGCGACGGAAGTTGCTTTCCATCAGGTGACCCGTTTGCTCGTTTGCCCCCTTATTGCATAAAAAAAAAATTACAAAATTGAATGAATTTCATACGAATATCAAATTCACGTATAATTTGATACGGACTCTGCTAATAACGGTCAGTTTTTTCGGTTTTCGGTGAAACTCGGTAAAAGTGTGCACTATTGGTCCTCTCGAGTCTCGTGTGAATTTTGAATTTTGTTTATTTCTACTCAACTTACGACTACAAAGGATAGGGCCTTCCCTACGGAGATTCCGTAATTTATACGATATTTAGAGCCTTATAAATTTATAATTAATTTGAAAGCTACAAAGTTATAATAAAAATACAGCAATAATCTTCAGTATATCAACATTCCTTTCCCCGTTTAAAATTTTCTATTTTTGTTTATTATACTCATGATATCAGCTTCCCAAGTAAAGCTGATTTATTAAAATTCAAGCATACATTCAGCATCTCCTTAGGATTTACAAATTACGTTTATTTGAAACACGCGCCAATAGATCGACAATATCATAATACATAATTCCCCGTTTCAATTTTTTTTTAGGACAATTTTGAACTAAGATAAGTAAAAAAATAGGGTTTTGGTGCAATCTCGGCAACGCGGCACACACACAGAATAAACAGGCGTTTTGCATTACTTTCCGAGCTATTTAGAATTTTTGGTTGAGTACTACTATAGTTATTATGCTCTATTTAGTTAATTTTGATAAAGAAAATTATGCAGGTACGTTGGCTACAATTATTATGCTATCTACTAATTTGAATAAGTATATTTATCTATAACAGAATAGCAAACATACAATAGCAAATTAATTAAAGAGTTTAAATTAATTGATACGGAGTTATTCTATTTTCTACGCTTTTAAATGTATGATAAGCTACTTGATGACGTTCGCAACTCCGTTACGCCAAAAATCGTTTATCGCGCGGGAACCGTACATTTTATCGGAATAAAAAGTATCCTATTGTCCTTTCCTGGGACTCAAAATATCTCCACAATAAATTCTGGCAAAATCGGTTCAACGATTTGGGTGCAAAAAGGTAACAGACAGACAGACTGACACTTTCTCATTTATAATGTTAGTACTTATGGATTTCAACCACAAGCGGCGCCGTGCGTGCTAATATTTAACACTAGATGCGTATTTATCCGCATCAGGACATACAATATTATTCGACACATTTCCTTATATTAAGCTTGCTTATTATATACGCGAAAAACTGATCAATACTACTAAGTAGCATGGTAGCATGCTCATTAGGCAAACCTGTCCACACGTGCTTAGGGGCATTCCCTACGGAGATTTCGTAATTTACCGTATTAAAAGCATTATAAACTCATAATCTGAAAGCTACAAAGTTATAATAAAAATACAGCAATAATCTTCAGTATATCAACATTCCTTTCCCCGTTTTAAATTTTCTATTTTTGTTTATTATACTCATGATATCAGCTTCCAAGTATTACCAATTTATTAAAATTCAAGCGTACATTCAACATCTCCTTCGGATTTACAAATTACTTTTATTTGAAACTCGCGCCAATAGATCGACAATATCATAAACTACATTTTCCCCGTTTTAATGTTTTTTAGGACAATTTTGAACTAAGATAAGTAAAAATAATAGGGTTTTGGTGCGATCTCGGCAACGCGGCAAATGTATGGCCAAGGTCGTTTGCTCGGGGGACGGCCTTAACCCACACCTCCCGCTACCCGCGCTGCAGGTTACAGCCTACAGGTAGCATGTTAAAAATCACACGCCCGTCGATTTGAGTATGCTCGAAATAAGCATGCTTATTATGAGCAATGCTTGGAGACACGTGCTCGTAAGCAGTAACAGCTCAGTTGGAACTTGAAGCATGCTTTCGTGCTTGAAATAAGCATGTGTGTGGTTATAGTTTATATGGTAAAGGAGTGCATCTATCAAATATTATTTTGAAATTATGTCATACATGTTTTTAAGAAATAAAACATTACTTTACAGTTTACATACATAACAATGTGCACACTACCATCTTTTTGAATGACATAGTGTTATAATTTTGTTACGTTAAAGCTGCCAGTTAAAACAATATTGTGCAATGTTATATGTATAAGAGCCTTTAACAGACCATACGCGCTCTAAAGAAACCAAAATCAATGTGCTAACCCTTAACGAGTAGCGTTGTCTATGGCCGGAATCAAAACTGATCTGTAATATATTGATTTGTATATTTAATTCCATGATTTTATTGGTATATTAGAATAAACAGTTAAAACAATATTATTAACAGTTAATTAATTTTATCTTGGGTTTCGTTTGGATAAAATCAGTTTGTGAGATATAGTTCATAACTTTAATACTAGATAGCGCTATATCACCGACATTGATACTTGAACGAATATTTATTATTTTGATTACAGTACCTTATTTATTTTTCGAGATATTACAACCGAATAGAAATATATATTTTAGAATATATATTTTATATGCACGATAGTTGACAGGGAAATCATTTTATTTTTCGCACGCTTAAACTCCCAAGCAGCCACGTGTGGCCCATGGGCGTGCACATCATGAAGGCAGAAATGCAGTGCTTACCTAATGCATGACTTGCCATACACATATATTTTAATTTAACTTTCGTACGTTTTAGATGACTCATGACGTTAATCACCATACAACATAATATTGTGCGCTAAGCTAAAATAAATTAAAACGCCATCTATTGTTACGTATTATAAATACTTTTATTTCATCAATAAATAGTCAAACACCGATAGGGACTGTATGGCAGAAAATAAACTCTATAAATGGTAAAAAAAAGAATAAAATAGATATTATCTTAAAAAACAATGAAGGAATACTTTGTAATGATTTCCGAGTTATTGGTTAAAAGTTTTGCTGCAAATTCGAGTTCAAATAACTATAGACAAGAGTTTTTATCTTATAAAAAAGAAAAAGAAGATGGCTGTACAGGATTTCATAAGATAGATAATGAAAACCCTATCAACAAAAACATTACTTTAGACGAACTTAATCTCGTTATTCAAAAATTAGGAAATTCCAGCCCTGGGGGCTTACTCTTCAAACTAATTTTAATTTCAATGTAAGGCCAATAAGATTCCAATGTTAATTTTGCAGTCACGTGATTCGGTACTCTTGAACACAACATTGTCTACATTTGATTGGAATTGAAATTGCCCCGCGATTATTTTTTATGCATGAAGTTGGCTACGTAACGGGCCGCAATAGTGTTGGTCGACAGGTTACGATAAACCGATAATAGAGTTTTAAAATGATTTATCCTCTAAATAACAAGGCTAATAAATAAATATAATATCAACAGATGTTTAAATGATTAATTGTAGAGTATTAAACTCATTTTTGCGTCATAAAATGATTAAAATCATAAAATGTATGACTTCGGCTGTATGCGGTAGGATCGCTGCCTACACTAAAAAAAAAAAGAGTTGAATGAAATTATTTTCCCCTCCAATTTTTAAAAAGTTTTCGAAGTGAATTTGAACAGAGTTTGTTTTGAACATTATTGTACAAATACGAAATGAATACTTAGTGCGTTAGTTACAAAGTTTTATGCGAGTGGTAAGTAAATATTTACAATCGCACTTCACTGATTCAAGTGTTAACAAAGCAACGCTTGATCATGACTCGTACAGAGACGGTGCGGCACATTCCCCGCTTATGTTTACATTAACAGCATTAAGTTGAGTGCGGAGGCCGGAGTACAACAAGAGGGTTTTGTCGGGCTCATAGGAATATAATAATAAAATGTGATTGATGGCTTTGTTTTCGAGTGTCGGGGCTTTGGGCTGAGGTGCAAGAGTATCGCGCCGGGCAGAGCTTGGTGGTGCTTAAATCGACGTGGTTGTGAACTTGTGTATTTTATTATTGTGCATAACAATTAGTGAGTGAATAGGTAACTTCTTTTTTTGGTTGAATTTAATCATCATTAGTAAATAGGGGAACATACTCATGCGTTTGGTCTGTGTTCTATGTTGTACAATAAAAGTTTCTGAATTTCAGTGACAATGGCAAACCGTCCTTCTTACGCCCAGTTAGAAAGTTTGGCAGAATTCCTGGAACAAAACCCAGGAATTGCTAAAGGTTTGCTTCGGACCAGTCAAGGGAAAATGGAAACAAAGAGAAAATGGGCAAACTTGGCAATAAGTTTGAATTCCCTTGGAGGAGGTAACAAAACTGGTGAAGGCTGGGCAAAGGTAGGTACTTACTTAACACAAAATAATAAAGGAGGTTGGATAAACATTACAGAAATTTCATGAAAAATAATGCATTTTTTTAGTATTGGGCTGAGAAGAAATGTGCACTAAAGAAGCAATGCGCACAACTCGCATCGTCAATGAGGCGCACTGGTGGTGGGACAGCAGATAACTTGCCAGCATTATCTGCTTTAGATAATAGAATGGTGGCGGTGATGGGAGGACATGAGTTTGCCACGGGTGACTCAAGATTCACAGTTGATCCATTTCCTCAAAGGGTGACATATTTAAATATTAAAATTTTACAATACAATTTATTTTATATAATCTGTTTATCTAATAATTATCATTTCTTTATTTCAGACTACACCTACTCAAATACCAATTGTAATAGAGATAGCAGAAGAACCGTCACATAGTACAACAGACACAGAAATTAATTTACCATCCCCTATACCTAGCACATCACACAATGACGCAATACACCTGCAAGCATCATCCACAAGTGAGTGTATTTATTCAATTTTTTTAGGAATGTTTAAACATATTGATTAGGCACCTATTATGCATTATCTATCAATAACACATTCAACATAAGTGTGCAGTGTAGAAGTGTTTTGGGATATAATATCACATTTTGGGCTATGGCACAAAAACAACTTCAGTATTTGTTTATTCATTTATTTCTAACTTATTGACTTATTTTCTGTGACAATGCAACAAGTTTGAAACTTGTTTGGTTAAATATGTTTTACATTATTATATTTTTGATATTTTAGTACCTGCACATCCCACGCAGGAGCAGAGCACTATACCACCACGACCCCGCCGGCGCCGCTCCATAATGCCTAGGCCATTGGATGCAAATATGGAGCAGTTTGCAAATATAGAAGCGCGACGGGTTGAAGCAGAAGTATCAACAGCACGAGCATTAACTAAATTGTCAGAGCACATTGGCAATATTGCAGGTGCTTTGACGTCTATTGCTAATGCAATTTCAGATGTAGCTAGAAAGTTGCCAAATCCTTAGCCAATTTTTAATTATAAGTACATAATCTACCCAGTTAAAAATTGGCCAAGGATTTGGCACTTTGATGATTAAATAAAAATGTGTTAGCAATAAATGTCAAAGATACTGATCCAATGTTTGCATTGCCCTATAGTGTTTAAATTTTGTTTTTAATTATTAGAGTTTTATTTTTATTGTTAATTTTTGTCATATTATTATTATTGTTAGTAGATAAGTAAATAAAAGAACATTAAATTTAAGTAAAATAAAAACGATTTATTCAGTTACCTTTCCATTTTAAGAACTTAGGCAACAATATAACGTTTAGAGACATAATAAAAAATCTAGTTTTTGACAATTAAAGTAACTTTAGAAATAGCATCAAATATAACATGCAACACATTATACTAAGTAAAATATTCAAAATAATAACAAAACTTTAGTCCAAAAAGATTCTAAATATCTAAATCCAACCATACTTTACATTTATAATTATAACCTACCTTCTATTCGCCCACAATTGCTGAACTAATACATTTCGGCTTTCGACGCCTTGTCTTAGTTCAGCAGCTGTGCTGTTAGTTAAATCTTGAGAAATGACAGCTGGATTATCTTGTCCATAATCTGCTGTGTTCTCTACATGATCAAAATCTACTTTATTGATACACATGTTGTGTAAGACACAACATGCGTTAATTATTTTAGCTGCTACATCTGTATGATAATGTAGCACCCTATGCCCGAGTAAGCACCGCCATCTGTTTTTAAGTACACCGATGGTACGCTCCACTGTATTTCGTGCAGAACAGTGCAACTTAGTGTAATGCTGTTCTGGGGATCCTTCAGGAGCATCTACTATTGGTGTCATCATATACTCCCTCTGGGCATATCCAGAATCACCTGAAAAATAAATTAAAATATATTCAAAATTATAAGCTAAAATTTCCAGTTTGACCATGTTTTATAATTATAACTATTACTTGCCTAGTAAAAACACATTTTCTCCATTATTATTTAAATCAATTAAATGTTGTTTTATGGGATGCTGATTCCAGACAAAACTGTCATGTGATGCTCCTCCAAAAGAAGCATCTACTGATAGAATTCTTAAATCTGCATCACATATCTGTAAGTATGTAAAACAAAGACAATAACTAAATTGTTATAAAGTGAATTAGGTACAATTAAGAATTAGTCAAATGTATTGCCTTACAATCAGAACATTTCTTGAGTGGAAATGCTTGCGATTAAAAAATCTCTCTTCATTTTCTGTAGGTCTGATTATAGCAACATGGGTGCCATCAATACAACCAATCACAGATGGTATATGGAATTTTTCATAAAACCTGGAACATAAGGCATAATAAATGGTTACTAAAGGTACTATAAAAACACTTATTATAATTTGATAAAAATATCTAAGTTCAATAAATAAAATTAGGTACTTATTTGTCTTTACCTCCTTTTAATAATATCCCTTTCCTGGCGAGTTTGAGGAAACTTGATCCATTTACTTAGTACTACTGGGTGGTTAAAAGCTGCCGTTACATCTCTAATGCATCTAGATACAGATTGCTGCGACATTAGTGTCCCATATGTGCCCCCAACTAGTTTTTGGTAACTCCCAGTTGCGTAAAAGGACAATGCCACTAAAACCTGCAAGAATTATACAAGTAGTACAGGTGCTATTCAACTTCCAAACAAAGCTCATGATAACATAATAATATGAAAGTTACATCAAAGACAACATACCTTATATTTTGGCGATATATCACTTCTTCTCTTAGGAGTAGACAGAAAAGGCTTAATGTTTTCAAATATTTCCTCAAACAAACTCTTGCTTACTCGATAATTTGCCCTAAATTCGTCTTCATTCATGGAAAAAGCTTTGTCCGTATAACGCATAATCCGACGCTCATTTCTTCTTTGTTTTAATTGTTTTTTATGAGAATTACGCAATATACTGTATACGAATGCTAATCGTGCCATATTAATCAGTTATTTGTCTCTTAAAAGCACTTACAACGCAAAACAATCCCTAAAAAGTTACACTTTTGTTATTGGAAAAATCACAATGGACAATCAATCCCAAAACAATCTTGGCGCAATGACAGCTGTCAAAATGAAGTCAAGAGTAGCATTTACCGCAAATTCCGATCCCATTTAGTTCCTCAAAATGGACATTCAATTTGGCGCTAGCGTCGAACTCAAGAGCACTCAAGAGTACGAAACGTCACAATTCCAATGTCGATCGGTCGGAATTGAATTCAAGAGTAAGCCCGCTGGTCCTGATAAAATATCAAACATCATGATTAAAAAACTTCCGTTATTGGCTCTCGAACGACTTTTAGATATTTACAATTATATTTGGGTAAATCAGGTTTTTCAGATCTATGGAGAGAAGCCATAGTGATACCTATTTTAAAACCAGGTAAACTAGCTACTGTTGCATCAAATTATAGACCAATCTCACTGACATGTAATCTTTGTAAAATTTTAGAGAAAATTGTAAGCAATAGAATCAGATGGTACTTAGAGCGAAATCAGTTTTTAACATCTTTTCAGTTTCGATTTAGACAATTTAAATCAACCTTAGATCATCTGAGCCTTTTAGAAGAAGAAATTCTTAAGTCCTTTGCAAATAAATATAAAATAGTATTAATTGCCCTAGATTTAGAGAAAACCTATGAAATGGTTTGGAAACACAGAGTGGTACAACTTTTACAACAGTTAAATTTAAAAGGTAACGTTCTAGCTTATGTTATAAATTTTTTATCTAATAGATGTATAAGGGTTAAAATAAATAATATTCTTTCTGATCCTCTCTGTACCGAAAATGGACTTCCTCAGGGGTCTGTTTTAAGTGTGATTTTATTTTTGATTTCAATTAATAACGTCTTAGATATTATAAAAAGACCCGTTAAGGGATATTTATTTGCAGATGACTTAACAATTTTATGTAGTGGCAAAAATCTTAAACTCGTAGAAAAAATATTGCAAGAGACCTTAGATCATTTAAGTAAATGGAGTCTAGAAACAGGCTTTAAGTTTTCGGAAACCAAAACGGAACTTATGGTTCTTTCAAAAAATAAAAATAAAGAAAAAATTAACGTATTTATAAATAGCAGTAAAATTAATCAAGTAAATGAAATAAAAATATTAGGTCTTACTTTTGATTCGCGATTAAATTGGGTATCACACATAAAAAAACTTAAATCCGAATGTTTTAACAGAATGAACATTATAAAAATTTTATCATCAATCGATTGGGGGTCTGACAGTAGGTGTATAAAAATACCTATAAAGCTTTAATTCGGCAAAAAGTTGATTACGGTTCAGTTTTATATGACTCAGCATCCAATAATATTTTAAAAATTTTAGATAGCATCCACAATACTTGTTTAAGGTTAAGTTTGGGAGCCTTCCGAACAAGCCCTGTTAATAGTGTTCTAGTCGAGTCTGGCGAAATGCCTTTATCATATAGAAGGAAGGAACTATGCCTAACTTTTGCAGCCAAACATATTGTGAATAATATGGATTCTCTCTTTATAAAACCCGCATTATTATCTGATATAGAATACAGTTTACGACCTTCTCTTTCAGTTCCTCTAAGACTAAGGGTTAAAAACTATTTAAATGAAATTAAATATAACTTACCCCCCTTATTTCAACGTCTTTTTCCTTATCAACTACCACCTTGGGATACAAATATATTTAAAATAAACATAGACTTGGCGAACAAATATCCCCGTGAATCTACTCCAAATTATATTTATAAGAACTATTTTAATGAACTTTTAGAAAAATAATCAGATTACACAATGTTTTATACAGATGGATCTATTTTTAATAAAAGAACAGGTTGTGCAGTTGTTTCAGAAAATTATAATTATAAATACAGACTACCTGGCTATACTTCTATATTCACCTGCGAGGCTATAGCTATTTTAAAATGTTTGGAGATCATTAAAACTAATCCTACGACTTCAAAAAATACGCTTTATTGAATGATAAAAATATTGATCCCTTAATTAATACAATAAGAGAAAATTTTGCGAACTTAAAAATTAATAAGTTTTCTATAGAATTTATTTGGATTCCTAGTCACCAGGGCATTCCGGGGAATGAGAAAGCAGATTCTCAAGCTAAGGAAGCGATGACTTTAGATCAATGTAATTTGTTAAATTGTAATATTTCAGATGTTACAAAATTTCTAAAGTTTAAAATTAAAAGCTTATGGAACAGCTGTTGGGTTGTAAATAATAATAGTTATTTGTATGAATTAAGAAAATCAATTTTTTAAAACTGTAATTACAAATTCTTTAAACGAAGAGATGAAATAGTTATTAATAGGCTAAGAATAGGACATTGTAATGTTACACACTTTCATCTCATTACTAAAGCTTCTAGGAACAAGTGTTCAAGAGGTGATTGCGAATTGTCCATAAAACATTTACTTATCGATTGTTCTATGTTCAGTTCAGAAAGAAGTAGTGTAAATCTTCAAAGTACATTAAAAGATTGTCCATCAGATTGGGAAAATACTGTAGAATTTCTAAAGTTAACTGGATAATATTCTTTAATCTAATGTAAACTTGTAGTCGCTAATGACCTTTGATGTTTAAAGCGACTAAAAATAATTAAATAAAAATAATAATAATAATAATAATAAAAAAGATAATTGTTAAAAATCTCCTATGCTACGAATTAAATAGTTGTAGAATTTCAAACACTGTATTTACGATTATCACTGTAACGAAAGGTAAATAATCTTATTGAAACTGAATGATTAAATTAAAGTAAGATTGCTAATAATTCTGTATAATTTATTATGTAATGATAAGGCCTGTTTTATAATTTATAATATTGTATTTAATAAAACTATTTCTACGGAAGTAGCCTTCCGTAGAAGATTCTAGAAATTAAATAATAATAATTATGCTACTCAAAATAACTGAAGAACTTTTTATAACGATATTGTTAGATTTAGACTCTGTCCTTTAGTGAAATTAGTTGCAAAATTAGTATCACAAATACTACTACAAATTGTACTAGTTTTTAATACATACTTTGTCATTAATTGTAAGAAAATAGTTGTTGAATTGTATAATGGCTTTTGGATATAAAAAGCCTAGCGATGTTAGCGGGAGGCTCAAATATCACGTAGAGCAATCGATTAAAAAAGCGAAATTTGTATTTTACAAATTATACGCCTTACTACAAATTATTCGCGTAGCAAAATGTCCTTAAGACATAAAATCACGCTTTACAAGACGTGCATTAGAACAATACTCACTTATGCGTGCGTCTCCTTCGCACACATAAGTGACATCCAAATTAAAAAATTACAGATTGTACAAAATAGGTTCTTGCGACTGATAACAGGCGCCCCCTATTATATGAGAAACATCGACTTACACAAGGACTGTGAGTTAATCACTATAAAAGCCTACATCAAAGAACTCGCCGAGAGATTCTTTGAGAAGGCCAAAAATCATGCAAACCCTCTCATAAAGAGGGCAGTAGAATATGAACATGACTTTGGTACATTCAGATACCCATACAAAAGGCCCAAACACATTTTAGGCGACCCCGTAGATAGCATAACTGAACATGTATTATACTGGTTAGAGACAAAAAAACACAAAAAACACGCACCCGCGTATGTCATTCCACACCGGGGACAGCGCCGGCGCCGCCACCGAAGTCTCACACACGACACGAACATAAATACAGACATACTGACCGACTCAGACACGGAACCGAACCCGCACCCGGGTACGAGTTCGGAATCCGCTTTTTGTATAAATAATAATAACACTGAAATTGTCCGCGGAACCGAAATAGAGAGCTCCATCAATACCACGGATTACATAGACATCACGACGATCGCGCGCGAGTCGACCCGTCCGCGCACGGGAAAGGGGAGAATGGGCACCCCCAGCCTTAATAACGCGAGCTCCTCTATCGCGATAAACGACAGCCCGCTAGATTGTGCTACCGCGCGCGTGCAGCCGCACTCGTCAGAGAGTGTGGCGGGGTCCGGACCCCTGAGTCCAAACCCAAACCAAAATTCGACAGATAGGTTTTCTCCCCAAATCCGGTCTGTACGTCACTCACACGGGAGTGTCGTAGGAGGGGGTCTCCAGACCCCCTCGTCGCCCCAAACCCAACGACTTGCCCAATGGCAGACATCATCCGACGAAGCTAAAGAGGCCAATAGGCCATTAGCATTAGCCCATTCGAAAAAAAAAAAGCGGCAGGCATCCCACTGCTAAGCTATCGAAGAAGCTGAACTTGTAACAAAACTGGTATCGGTGTCTATTGATGTACTTGTACAACCTGTGTAACTATAATAATAATTAATAAACTATATTAACTGTGTTACTGAAGTCGTTTTTCTTATCAATAGTGTAATAATATGGTTAACGTCTGCGATCAAATCTACTTTGTTTTAAATATTCACTTCAATAAATATAATTATTATCCTTACGAATATATACGACTAAATCATTGCGTTCAAACTTATACTTAATTTAAATTATTATTGGTAGCTTATGGGAAACTAGCGACCCGCCCCGGCTTCGCACGGGTATAAAATATATTATAGCCTGTGTCACTCACTGAATAAATGATTAAAATCGATTCAGTAGTTCTTAATCTAAGTACATATACTAATATTATAAAGAGGTAAACTTTGTTTGTTTGTTTACTCACAGATCTACTACTACTACTACTCATAGATATAAACTCCCGCGGGTGTTTGTGGTTGTTGTGCCTCACGCGATATAGATAGGTATAATGTGTCGCGGACATTTTTGTAGATATTTATAAGATCTACATTTACTTAGAACATTGTATGGTTCTATCTTTTATAGTTTAGGCAGCGTACGCAAAATAAGTAAATTTTCTGGTTGTTTCCGAAAAACTGAAATATCTTACGGAACCCTATATATTCCAAAATAAAAAGTAGCCTATGTTACTCGTAAATAATGTAGCTTTTGAATGGTGAAAGAATTTTTAAAATCAGTAGTTTTTGAGCCTATTCATTACAATTAAACAAACAAATAAAGTTTACCTCTTTATAATATTAAGTATAGATAAATAAATTCCTAAAACCTTAAAAACGTAAAATCTTCCAAATATGATGTGTCATAAAAATCCGTAACTATTTTATTGATGGTTGGGGAAAAAGTTTCTTCGCATTTTTTATAAAAAAACAAAAGGTTTTTTTATAAAGTTTATTTACAATTGACTAAAGTATTAGGCCCAATTTTACCAACGACTGTTAAAGTTAATGCTCGAATTTGTATCACATTACGCTTTCGTGTTTCATATGGAAGAAAGAGACGACATGACATTTTAACAAGTTGTTAACACTAACAGACTTTGATGAAATTGGGCTTATAGTTGCAATTTTGTTCGATAACTTTTTGCCATCTTGTTGGTAGGGACATGATCCCATTGCTATAAAAATTTTGGGCTTCTGATGAAAAAATCTAAAGGTACAAGATCAGGACTATACGGCAGATGCATTAACACCTCCCAGCCAAACTCCCGTAATTTTTGCTAAGTGGCTAATGTGTGAGAGTGGATAGTGACTAAATGTGTGAGGTCTAGCGTAATCATGGTGAAAAACCACACCACTTCTGCTGATTAATTCCGGCCGCTTTCTCTCAACTTCTTGCTTTCCACCATCACATTACATTGTTGCAAGTTAACCCGGGTTTCGCCACAATCTGTGAAGCCTGACCGGCCTTTGACCACGATCTTTTTTGCACGTCCTTGTCGTACGTGATCCACTTTTCATCACCAGATAAGTATCAGCTTCTTCAAAAATGGTTCGGTTTCATTACGTCGTAATAAAGAATCACAAATGAGTACACAATTCATTAGGGTTCTTTCAGTGAGCTCATGAGGCACCCAAATATCTTTTTGTGTACCCAGCTTTTTTCAAATGAGCCAAAACCGTTTTATGGTCAATCCCCAGTTCTTCAGCTACATTGTAACTATACTAATATGCCGATCTTGCTCCAGTTTTTCAAAAATGGCATCAGTTTTGTCCGAAACAGGGCGACCAGAGCGACGTGCATCTTTGATATCAAAATTTCCGGATTGAAAACGCTTAAGTCTGCGCTACTCTCACAGACACTACATTAGGTCCATAAACATCACAAATTTGTTTCGCGGCTTGTGTTGCATTTTTACCTTTTTGACGTGATAACGTCTTATAATTCGATACGGGGTGCGCGCCCGAAAAACATGACAGTTCATGCGGCGTTACCTCGCTCTGAGGCGTTCCATATAAGGCTTGAAGTGCAAGCGAGAGCGCGGAACGAGCGACAAGGAAGCACAATCGGCCTTTGCGTTCGGGAGCGTTCGACATCCGTCTCTCTCCTAAGTCCTACTTGAGTGAGCGATGCTTATATTTTAAAGAAAGCGAAAAGTAAGTTTTTGCCGCCGCGTGGACGCGAACCTCGAACTTGGCGCTGTGATATCTAGCTTGTTCCGCTGGGCCAACAAGACGCTGACGTAAGTGCTGCAATTGTCGATATCTTGCTACTCGAAGTTGGTAGTGAGGTGACACTTGTAGTAATTACTATTGTTTTTACGTAACATTTTTAAATTTTTATTTTTTTTATAAAATGTAGAGGTCCGATAGCAGTAAAAATACAATAAAAGTACTTTGGTGATATATTCAAATAGAACTTTGTTCTTTGCATAGGTCGATTTGAAAGAAATACACCGAAATAACTTTAGGTTACAGTCGAAAAAGTTTGTTTCTATTTAAAGAGATTCGGAAGCGAGGGTTAAGATTATAAGGATAGTTGAACGTGACAACGTCATACGTTGTCACGTTCAACTATCGTCAGTAAACCGACTTTACAGACAACCGATTTTTTGTAATAATATTTTAAAATGTATTCGAATTTCTTCATTAAATTCACTCATTTTAACAATAAGAAAAACAAATGAAAATCTCACATTTACCTAATTTGAATTTGGAATTGTCTCCTGTAAAATTAAAACTTTTTAATGATAGATACCAAAATCAGCCAGATACAATAATTGTTAAGTATAAGCCAAGAGATTTTATGACAGATAGAGATACTTTTTCTTTTCTTTTTCCCCAACCTAGTATAATTATAATATACACGTCTCCCGTAATCAAAATACCAGAGTAAAAAACCAAATAATAGTATGATAACAAAACCGTTTGTCGACTTGATTGTTGTCATTCTCATAACAATTTGCAGCTTCCCAGTAATTATAGTCAAGGTCTCGAGCTGACGAACTCACAAATTGATCAAAACTATGGTCCTCGTTGCTAACAAAATCGCTAACACAATAGTACTTAATCGCTTATTGTAAGCCTCACAATTTGCAATCACTATGATATTTACAATTCGTAACATTACGCAATTGGAATAAACACTAGAAACTAAAAATAAACTAAAATATCGTCGAATCAGGTATGCTGTAGACTGTAGAGTTTAGAAGATCAAATTAATTTTCTTTGTCAATAATGATGTAGTTAGGCTCTATGAAGTCAGCCTGCCGTTAGTACAAAACGTTTGAGCTTTCCTCTTTTAGGGTTTCGTACTCAAAGGATAAAAACGGGACCTTATTAATAAGACTTCGTTCGTTTGTCTGTCTGTCCAGGCTGTATCTCAAGAACCGCTAAAGACTTCTGAAATGTTCACAGATTATGTATTTCTGTTGCCGCTATAACAACAAAATACTAAAAACAAAATATTATTTATTATATTTAAGGAACAACAAACGAGACTTTTTTGTCTTTTGCTTAAAAATTTAAATTAATAATGGCAACCAGGCACTTGAAATAAACACACTTTCCACAATTATATTTGTACTTCAATAAAAAATACTTTAAATAAATAACTAATAGGTAAGCTATTACATTATTTTATCTTATGTAATTTAACCCATCAATCCCCAAGCGGCACTCGGCTGTCGCATAACAATTGAAAATATTGTGTCTGCGATTCCCACGATCGAGGTATTACGGTATAAAAAGACAAGGTAAAATCTTTTATCAACTTCTTGTAAATAATGTAGATATTTAATTTTACAGCTATTGGCTAGATGAATTCGACAGAGCATCTCGCGAGAACCGGGAACCGTCTCTCTCCAAGGCGCTGTTCAGAACCTACTGGGTGGCGTACATGCCTGGCGCCATACTGCTTATCATCAATACTGCTGCCAGGTAAGTCAATCTCAGAACTTCTGTACGAAGTCGCTTCAAGAAGCCAGTGGATCATGCGCAGATACAATTAATGTCAGAGGCCAATGTCGTGTATGCTGTGTTATATTATCAAAAATTTCATTCCATGACTCTATTGTCCATAATTCTATACCACAGTGTATCTTAGTCATTATTACGTTGCATTCGACAGCGAATATAAGGAATAGGTTCTGAAATATTCACCAATGCATTGACGTTTATGACTTTATTGGAATGATTGTATGCAATTGTGACGTCATGAGCGTCATGAGTATGCTGAGTTATATTTCAAAATTTAGAAATTATCTGATTTGACTAAAATATATTATGTAAAATATCGCTAAGTGTCGATCGACCCCTTATGTCAAGCGAAAATTTCACTAACTACGATATTTTAACATAATGCTACCTTCCAGAACCGTCCAACCTCTTCTCTTCGCTGAGCTGCTGTCGTACTGGTCGGTAAACTCGGAGATATCGCAGCTGGAAGCCGGATACTACGCCATTGGGATGATGGGGCTGAACTTCATATCGGCGCTGACTCAGCACCACAACAGCTTGTTCGTCAATCGGTTCAGTTTGAGGGTCAAGGTCGCCTGCTCCTCGATTATTTATAGAAAGGTAACTTAATTTACGGAGAGGTGATATAAAAATAGTTATAATAACACTATAATAAATAACGACGGGAGCTGCCATACATTTCCTGATATCTGTTCGTTTACGTTCGTTCGCACTTCGTATGTGCGTGGGCCGTGGGCTGTGGGATGAGTCCATTTTATTAGGCTCTGTAAGCTATTCTTTCATAACCTGATAAAAATATTATATTATAATTATATTATAACTCTTTTTGTTTTGAAGCTTTTTGCCGAATATAACTGAACTTAATGTAGAAGATTTGGCTACCAAACTTTCTAATACCAAAATATGTTGTATATAATGTGCGAGTTTTTAAAAAAAAAATTCGTAACCTGTGGCTGTAACTTGAAAAATATTTTCGATTTTATTTCCCCATTATGATATCATAAAATATTTTATTTTTGATAAAAAATGTACGTAGTAATGATGATGAGCATGACCTCCAAATTAAGCTGAACGAAGGTCGCGTGACAGCGCACATTATCGATATATTAAATACTTATAGGGAGCCCAAGAATAATTATTTTTGTGAATTTGTTAACAAGCTAATTTTTTGGGAGCAGCTACATTTTGATAAGACGAACATTTTTATTTTTGAAAAATCTCGAAAGTGATTGCTAACAGAGATAGAAAGGATTTCATACTTTGACTTGATGGTCCTAAAATATGGATTGTTCTATTTGTAGGACAAGGTTACTCTTAAATAATATAACTATTAACCTACCAATATACAAAAAATCAGTTGGTCAGGGTTCCGTTTTAGGGTACAGTTGTCTACCAAGTTTTGTTGATTACAGAACCCTAAAACGGAACCCTAACCCTAGAGTGTAGAGTATTCAGAAACTATTAATTGATCAAAAAGTAATATACTAAGTACTAGTATTAATAATACTAGCTCAAAACTATAAAAAATACACAACCTACGTAATACGAAATCGATCTCAAAAGCTCTATAGCGTGAAGTGTAACAATGTGAGTCATGTTCTATGAATAGGATTTCCGAGAACTCGAAAATCATATAATCTCCAAGTACATATAATATGTATTCTGTAGGAATGTCACAAAAAGAAAGTTTATAAACACAATAATATAATACAGGCCACGAGCAAGATCATGGGCTACTTTTAACACAAGTCAGTAAATCTTACTTTTTGCTCGTTCGAAGTAAGAGCGAAGATAAATTTTGTATCTTGAGCTACATATTTTCTATCGCGTCAATTTCTTCTTTCATCATAACTAAGAAGATTACAGTCGCACAAATGAAGTAGGAATCCTATCTTTTGAAACCGACTGAAGTAGAATTACTGCCAACCAAAATTTTGCGAACGCTCGTGTAGTTTTACCCTAATGTTGTTTTACTTATAGGTGCTTCGTATGAACCAAACTTCATTGAGTAATGTCGCTGCCGGTAAACTCGTGAACCTGCTGTCTAACGATGTGGCCAGGTTCGACATGGCGTTTATGTTCCTGCACTACATATGGCTGGTGCCGGTACAAGTGGCTATTGTAGCGTACTTCTTGTACGAAGCTGCTGGTTACGCCCCCTTCGTTGGTCTATTCGGAGTTGTAGTTTTAATTTTGCCTGTACAAGGTAAGTTTCGATGCAGATCTAACCACTTTCCACCTTACTGATAATAGTGGAGTTCCCAGAGCGTAAAAATCGTGCAAACCTCCGATTTTTGCAATAGTGGATGAAAATTGAAAAGAAAAAAAGGAATGTGTAGCTGATAACATAAATAATAAAGTTTACCTATTGAAAAGTTGTGCTTTTGATTTTTAAATTATTCTCTTCCACTTCAAGTAAACTCATAAACTGTAAAATTTTGAAGAAAATTTGCATATTTCTTTCTTTTAAGTATATAGCAAAATAATAAAATATATTATTTTTTTTTATTTGTATTGTTGCTTATATTTCAGAGAAAGAAAATAAGTTGAAAAAATTAATATTTTTGAATTTTGTATGTAGATGAGCATACCTCCAAATGTGATTGTTGTGTGCCTCGCCAGGTAAATGGCGTTCCTATTTTTCTTTGGTGTTAAACAGGAAGTTTAAAATTATTTTTTAGGGTTAACAAAGCCTTCTATTTCTTAATGTGCATAACTTTTTAGCTCTTACTTTATTAAATTTTCTGAAAATGTAGCACAAACTTTTCACGGATATTTCGAAGGAAATCTGTATTTTATTTCTTTTGGTTAGGTTTTTACAGAATAACATTTATTTTTTATTTATTTTTTTTTCATTAAGGGGCCGGGTTACCCTCGAAATTCTCATACATACGTAATACCAAAATCATTTTGTCACACGAGAATATTTAACATGTTTGAGTTATTTTTCAGCTTAAAATAGTAATTACGTAGGTTCCTGAACAAAAATTAACTTCAAAATATTTAAACACTAAATTTTTTTTTTATTTTTTTATTCTTTTTACTAAATTTACTACTAATTATTTAAACACTAAAAAATATATAAATAAATAGTAAATTTACTACAAAATATTTCAACTCTAAAAAATATTTTTTAGTATTTAAATATTTTGAAGTAAATTTACTATTTATTTATATATTTTTTAGTGTTGTACTCTATTTTTTAGTGTTTAAATATTTAGTAGTAAATTTAGTAAAAAAAATTATACACAAAAAAAATTAAGTTAATTTTTGTTCAGGAACCTAGGTAATTACTATTTTAAGCTGAAAAATAACTCAAACATATAAAATATTTTCGTATGACAAAATGATTTTGGTATTACGTATGTATGAGAATTTCGAGGGTAACCCGGCCCCTTAACTATATTTGCTAAAACATACTTAAAGGAAAAAAATACAAATTAGGTTAAGAACTGATATTTTTTGTATTCAGGTAAGCATTTTCCAAACATAGGTCGCATCATGCGTCTTTAGTATGTACGTGAGATTTGTAGCACCCAATTTTTTTCTGGCTTTAAGTAGGAAGTTTAAATATATTTCAAAGACTAGAAAACGTCTTTCATTTGTCGATGCAGTTTATGTTTTAGCTCTCACTTAAATAAATTCTCATCAAATATAGAAAAATGTTTTCGATCTATTTTACACATTTTTGGAGATATTTAAACGTTTTTAAGTACTTAAAAGTTGTCATTTCTCTAAAAATTAAATACGCACAACAAGTAAGTTTAACACAATTTTCTTTACAACCCTTACATCCACCCAAACCCTTTTTTTGCAAGAACCTTATAGTTGTATTTAGCTTAGCAAAGCAAACTTTCGTTTTTAAAAATTGTGTATTTGGTTAATTTTCAACGTAAACACTGATGACAGTAATTAAATAACAGGAACAAGAGAATTTTTTTTCTGGACCGGTTTTATATGGTGAAATATTAATTTTTAATTAAGTAACTAAAAATTAAAAGCACAAAAAAAAATTTGGTAAACTTTGCAAGTTATAGTGTAAAAAAGAAAATGACACCTCAAAAACAAAAATCCATTCACTATTACAATTTTCGGAGGTTAAAACCTCTGGCGACTGCACTATAAAAGATCTACACAATATAATAATCTAAGCACACTATACGAGCTGTAACAAAACCAAGTGATAATACTTTAGGGTGTATGTGTGTATGCGTATATTATTTGTCCCTTACATAGAGTTCACTGTAAAAGTAGCAGCGCTGAAAGACCAAATTTTTTTTCACTTTTGTACGGGAAATCTCGTGACACTGCGGGGTGCTTGCCCATACAAAAGTGAAAAAAATTTTTGGTCTTTCAGCGCTGCTACTTTTACATTGAACTCTCTACAAGGAACACATACACAGTACACATCCTAAAGTATTATCACTTAGTTTCGTTACACCCTGTATATAATAATATATAACGTGTCAAAGTTATAAATCTTTTGTTCTTTTCTGTCAAGCCACTTTTAAAATGAATCTGAATAAAACAAAACATACCCAGTGAGATTTTTTTAAAATATAAGTACTTATCTTTATTGAAGAAATTGAATCGTGTATCCTTATAAAATAATAAATAAACATTTCAGCTGCTCTTACAAAATATACGGCTGTTATCAGAAGAAAAGTGGCAACCAGGACAGATAGGAGGATTAAGTTGATGGGTGAAATTATAAACGGTATACAGGTAAGAAACATGTTCCAGTGACTCCAAGTCTTAGAAGATAATCTGCTGTTTTTATAAAAATCAAAAAAGTTATCTTCTAAAATTGCTATCGAAAAAAAAGACAATGACGAAAAAAAAGCCTTATGATTTTGGCGGTCTACCTATGTATCAAGTTTCGCCGCTACCACCTAAATGCGCTTAAAATCTTGCGTTGTCAGCGGTCATCGTTTGTAACTTAATTATTATCGAGTTTTTTTTTTTTCAGATAATTAAAATGTATGCCTGGGAGAAGTCATTCCAACAAGTAGTAAAGCTGGCTCGAGCGTCTGAGCTCAAAGTTCTCGGCAGATCTATCTGCGTGCGGAGCGTTTTCGTCGGTTTCATGTTGTTTGCTGAGAGAACTACACTCTTTATTACATCACTTATGATCGTAATCTCGGGAAATATGGTTACTGCTACTGTGGTGAGTAGCTAAACAAAAAGTTTCATTACTTGATCATTGATATAAAGATAAAAAAGTTTTGGCACTAGAAAAGGTCCTTGGGGAACCCAATACAAAAATTCAAGTATAGAACAAGTCTTCTATACATATTATAAAACAAAGTCGCTTTTTTCCCTCATGTCCCTTTGTTCCCTTTAATCTTTAAAACTACGCAACGGATTTTGATGATTCTTTCAGTGTTAAATAGCCCATTTATCGAGGAAGGCTATAGGCTATATTTTATCACGCTATGACTAATAGTCGCTCCTATTATAATATAAAATAGAAATAGAGGAAAATGTGGAAATTATTTGAAAGGGCTTTAACTTGAACGCGCTAACCTCAGGAACTAATGGTCCGATTTGAAAAATTCTTTCAGTGTTAGATAGCCCATTTATTGAGCTATACTTTATCACGCTAGGATGAATAGGAGAATGTGGAAAAAGCGGGGGAAATTATTTGAAAGGGCTTATCTCGCGAACTACTGGAGCAATTTTTATGTTATTTGGCACAGATAAGAAGTAGACCACGTGAGGGATCATAGGCTATCGATTTTAATAATTTTTTCAGTGGCTATATACTTTATACCCGTGCGACGCCGGGGCGGGTCGCTAGTATACTTCTAAATTAATAGTGATATATTACTGCAAAAACATGGAAACAACACACAACAATTAATTGTCAAGACTCAAGGATTCCATTGATAAGATTAGCTGATGCAGCTATGTTATTATAGATTCCTGTGGAAAAACTTGAGTTTACACTAATTATTATGACGATAATAATATACTTACCATTGATTTACTTGTTCTAGATATATCCCATAAGGCAATTCCTGAGTATAATACAAATGAATCTTACGTTTATCCTGCCTATAGTGATCGCAAGTCTTTCAGAGCTGAAGGTCTCTCTGGAACGTATACAAAGTGTACTAATGATGGGTGAGCACAACATTTTACGTAATTAATAAAATAGGAATTGAAGAGGTCGCCGTGGCCAGAAACGACTTTGAATATCATCATCTTTAAGCTTGGTGTATCGGCTATCAATTTAAATATTGTTTAACAATCTCGTAACAAACACATACTTAGTACATTATTATAATGAAGTTTCAATTTATTGTTTTAATTTCGTATTATTTTATAATCAACTTCAAATCTAAAAATATAATAATTTAAGATTACCCACTTAATTGTAGGTAACAAATCATCGTCTTTGTGACACAACATATTAAAATTGGCTTAAACAGTACAATACTGTCTTGAGTCTGTAAAATAATTTCAAAAAACTTTTCCCTTACAGAGGAAAGACCTGACATAGCTATTCTACCCAAAAGCAAGTTAGCGCAAAACATATCGTTCAATGGAAAAACAATGTCTTCTAATGACGCTATTGTGACCAAGAAATATTCCGAATTGGAACCAGTTCGAAAGTCACCAACAGCTGGTAAGTTGATTCTTTTTATGGCATATTTTTCCTAAAATTATAATTAATGTCAGAGTATAAAATGGAATAATAGCAAAAAAAAAATAGGGAAAATTATTATTATATTATTATCTAAATTCACTATTCAACTATTGCTTTAAAGTTTAAACAAACAAAAAATATTGTTAAAAAAAGTAGATAAAACAATCTTAGATCTAAGTAGTCAAGTATCTTACTTAGGCTCATGCTGACATGGTTTATTCATGCATTGCTCACATACCATAAAATATTATGATATCGATTTACTCAAATTTGATAAAAAATGTGCCAGTCACAGTTACAATTTAATCTTATCGAACATAAAATAATTAGAATTAAAAACTTAACTGATTAATAAAGACAAATGAAGACACCAAAAACATCCACGATTTATATAAAGTGATTAATTTAATGCTACCTGGAGTAATGTTTTTCTTTTATGAAGAAAGTAAAGTTAAACTTTGAATGGCTTATTTAAAGGCTTCATTTAATATATGCGTCGGACCAAACGCGTAAATTAGCGGCTAGAGATAAACTACGATAACATGGCGCGCCCCTCCAAAATTTAAAACGTTTGAAGTGCGTTGTCTTGCGCGGTCGGCTAGTTATGATTAGTTGACCAACAAATCTTGGTAATAAGTGACATTAGGTACTGAAATATTACGAGTACTGGTTGATTGGTTGAATACTTACTATATAGGTCTACCAGAATCTGATGGCAAAAACTGAGAAATTGAATTGACTGTAGCAATATCGGGGTAATTGGAATAAAACATTTTGATCCTTTTTTCTTCTTATAGCGGCTGATTCTGTGTGTTAAACATGAAAATATAAAAATTTATCCAATGATCAAGGTCCATATTTTTTAAAAATCTGCTGTCAAAAATTGCCATCAGATTCTGGTAGACCTATACATACAAACTCTTTCATAAGGATGTGACTACACACATTGAAACAGTAATTCGAAGGGGCGCGCCATGTTATCGTAGTTTATCTATACACCTAACACCGCGAGATTACAAGATAATATTTAGCCGGCCGCGGCCTCATAATAATATTATGAATCCAGCTTTAACAACGCATTAAGCATCGCATGACGCATCGTCTCGTCACGTCGCAATTTAAACTGATCCTAAATATGAATTATGATGTTTCAGGCAGGGAATATGCTTTAGAACTATCAGGAGTAAGCGCATCTTGGACTAATTCTGAAAATCTAGAAAATCTAACGCTGAAAAACATCAGCATTCGCGTGAAGAAAGGAAAACTTTGCGCTGTTATTGGCCATGTTGGATCGGGAAAAGTAAGTTTTTTTAATGGAAAAATATCAAATTATAGACACCAATCCTGTTATTGGCATTACTGGTAGTAGTATTTTAAAACATTAGCCTAGAGTGCCAATAATATTATGGGATGCCTGTCAGCAATTTGGTAGCTTACCCTAAACCTACAGGGTGTAACAAAACTAAGTGATAAATGATAATACTTTAGGATGTGTATGTGTTCCTTGTAGAGAGTCTACTGTAAAAGTTACAGCGCTGAAAGAGCTAAAAATATTTCACTTTTGTATGGGGAAACTCGTGACGCCGCGCCGCGCCGCGCCGCGCGGGTGTTTGCCTATACAAATCAGTCATCACAAAAAATTGGCCTTTCAGCGCTGTTACTTTTGCACACCCTAAAGTATTATCACTTTTTTACACCTTGTATAAGAAAATTTTCGTTTTATAACTGCCTATTTATTATCTTCATAATTTAGTAAGATTGCAATATTTACTTACGACAATCACGAGCAACGAAGTTGCAACATAATACACAATATTATGTAAGTGCAAGCGAGAAGTGATGTAGGTTTATATTATAACTAATAAAGGGCATTGTCCAAAAAAAATCACATGTACTTTTTATGTTTTTTTTTTTGTTAAAATAGGGTATTTTAAGAATATAAATTAAATAATTTTGAAATTCATTGGCTAGTTTTTTCTCAATAAATTTTTAAAGTTTCGCTCTGACGTCATCATCGGCGGCCAATTGACCTCTGCAGTATGTTAAATTTCCTTTCAATCTTATTTATAATGGCTGGTTCATCAAATGAAAGTTCTCATTATGTGAAAGCTCATACGAGAAGCTTACCAAAAGTTCGAAACGTAATGTTGGTCGAATTTATTGCTAATTTAACGCCATTGAAGGTCAAACTAAGGTTAAACATATTTGTTCAAAAATATAAGTAACTAATGGGTATTTTTTTCGTTTATATACAGAAAAACGATCACTGACCTTATTCCTCGAAATGTTTTTGTAATGAGCAAAATTTAAAAAAAAATGGACAATCCCCAATATTAAAATTGATCGTCTAGACATCGTACCACGCACGTCTCTCTGGTTTGGATATAAACAAACCCTTTTATTCAAAATTGAAATACTTGCAGTCGTCCCTACTTCAAGTGTTACTTCGTGAGCTACCGATATGTGGCGGAAATATGAACACCCAAGGGAAAATGGCTTACGCGTGTCAAGAATCATGGCTGTTCCCGGCTACAGTCAGAGAGAATATACTGTTCGGACTGCCTTACGACGCTAACAAATATAAGGAGGTAAAAGACTCTTTACAACTTACAAGTTTTTTGTTATTGCAGTTTGCACTTGTTTCCCGCAAGATAATATTTGAAAATCGTTATGTCGCTGGACCCGTACTTAAAAAAAAACCCGAAACACAATGTAACACCATACTATAGGTATACCTAATTTGAAATTTCACTAAGTCGGTTAGATGGGTTGAGAGTGAAGAAGTAACAGACAAACACCTTCAGATTTAAATTAGGTACATATTATTAGTATGGACTAATTATTATTTTAACGTGTCTTCCAACCTTTGGGTCGCGACCCTCTGAGATGAAAAAGCAAAGAGTGGGTCTCAAAATATTTTTTCATGCCATGCGAGTTGCGACCCGTCATAAAAAATATCGACAGAAACTGGAGTAATGTATAGCACCTTGTATTTTGATCCCAATTTAGATTTAATGTAGATCTGTAACAATGGTCAATCGGTGACTTCAATTCTTTACAGACAATTTGACGTTATAGGTGGCAAAGGTGTGCTCACTGTTGCCTGATTTCAAGCAGTTCCCTTACGGTGACCTATCCCTGGTGGGGGAGCGAGGAGTGTCGTTATCCGGCGGTCAAAGGGCAAGAATTAATTTAGCCAGAGCTGTGTACAGAGAGGTAAGTCTTAACGATAACAACCTTGAAATATACTTTTTTGTCTACCATTTTAAAATACGGTAGAAGTATTTGAATTATTTTTGCGGAAGCAAAAATATATTTTCAAGTCTACCCATCCTCGTTTCGAAGGACAGTTTAACGCTAAAATCCATTAATCAAGTATTAAAGCTCCTGCCAAGTAACCTGCAAAAAACTTGCTCAAACAAAACAAATGTAATGTAACGTACCTAAAGCTCTCTTTTTGGTTTTTGATAAACCGCTATAGGTGTAATATTATTTACTATTATATAAAAAAATATATTTTTCTGTTAATCATTTTTAAGTACCTATTTTAACTGGCCCATAATATGGGCCGCGATAACAAAAGATTTCCAGGAATTGGTGATTAAATTTTAATTTAATATAAAAATTAAATTAAACGGATTAAAAATCAATCAACTGTCAGAAAATGATTCTATAGTATTTCCTACAGTATTTCAATTGCAAACTTATTAACTCTGCGATTGACTTACTATGCTTTTTAGTTGACCAATGGTTGGCTTGCCAAAATCTGGGGTGCTACTTTTTTTTCATTTGCATTAAATGCTATACTTTTGTAGACTGATGTGTACCTGTTGGACGATCCCCTATCAGCCGTCGACGCCAACGTCGGCCGACAGCTGTTCGAAGGTTGTATACAGGGGTACCTCGGACACAGCACACGTATATTAGTGACACATCAAATACACTTCTTGAAAGCCGCCGACGTCATAGTGGTACTTAACGAGGTAATGATTATTTAGTATGCCTATGTGTTCAAGAAAACCTATTTAGAATTTCACGTTATTCAATATATCAACATACTGCAGCTGTTTATTCAGTATTGCTTAATAATTATATCCTTGATAATAATTTTACTATAAAGAACAAGGGGCATTTTTGTATGGGACCCGTACCCAAGCTGTAGCACGTTGAGACATAATATATCAAATTAAAGGGCTTGAAAAGCTGTACATTTTCTTGTACGACAAAAAATCTGTAAGCCATGGGAGAAAAAAGTTAACGAGGGTAGAAGGTAAGAAAAAGTCACAAAAAAACACCCTGTATTATTGTATCAATTTATAGTGTTGTTGGTAAGGAATCATTTCTGGAAAGTAATCGTATATGACAAACTTAAGGAAAGTGTTATATTTTAGTATATTGTTTTATATTTTAAAGAAATGAATGAGAAAACAATAAAACCTTAAAAATCTAAACCTTTCCTGGAATTTATCGTATATAATCACTCTGGAGAAATGTTTTATAACTAGCAATACTAGCGAATGGCGCAATAATACAGAATGT
Source organism: Lysandra bellargus (assembly GCA_905333045.1). NCBI lineage: Eukaryota > Metazoa > Arthropoda > Insecta > Lepidoptera > Lycaenidae > Lysandra > Lysandra bellargus. The sequence goes on from HG995333.1 coordinate 164,903, forward strand.
TTAATTTTTCCGAAAATGAAAAAATAACATCGTGTATTATTGAATTAATTTGTAGTGTTGCTAGTAAGGAATAATTTCTCAAAAGTAATCATATATGGCAAACTCAAGGAAAGCGTTGTATTTCAATATATTGCTTCTTAAGTCAAATAAATGTATGAGAAAACAATAAAATGCTGGATGTCGAACCTTTGCCTGATTTTTTCGTTATTATCACTTCGGATAAATTGTTTATAATAAGCAATACTGTCGCATGGTGCAATAATAAGGGATGTTTTTTTATTTCTTAGCAAAAAAAAAAAACACCCTGTAATATTGCACAATTCGCTAGTATTGCTAATTATAAAACATTTCTTCAAAGTAACAATATACGGTAAAATCCAGGAAAGGTTCGATTTTTAAGGTTTTATTGTTTTCCCATACATTTCTTAAATATAATATGAAAAATATACTAAAATATAACACTTTCCTTAAGTTTGTCATATACGATTACTTTCCACAAATGATTCTTTACCAGCAACACTATAAATTAATGCAATAATACAGAGTGTTTTTTTGTGATTTTTTCTTACCTTCTACCGTCATTAACTTTTTTCTCCCATGGTTTAGAGATTTTTCGTCATACAAAAAATTTTTCAATTTTTGAAGCCCTTTCATTTGGTATATGTCTCAACGTGCTAGATTGGTGGGTACGAAATGCCCCTCCTTCTTTGTTAACAAATGTTATTGGTTATTTGCGTACTGACAAAGTTTTATTTGTTTTTAGGGTAAAATAAAAAATATTGGAACCTACGATGAACTTGTAAATTCCGAGGTCGAATTCACTTCACTGCGGACAACAGACGAGCCCAAAGGCAAAACTGAAGAAGTATCAGAAAAGGTAAGGTTAAATGAAAAAAGATATGAAATTTTATGGGTTTTAGAAGCCCGAAACAAATGATTTATATTAATTTACTTGAATCTAGAAATCAATAACTTCCTCCTTTTTGGAAGTCGCTTAAAGAATATAAAAAATTACATTTAATTAGCCCATTGCTAAAATCGTTAATGCTGGCTATTCACGGCGCACCGCACCGAGCCGATTTGTACGAGCGAACACGAGCCAACAGGCGAGTCCGCGCTAGGTACCCGTTCTGACGGCGCGTAATATTACGAGCCGCTCGAGCCGCGTCGAGCCGCGCCTCTGAAGTCACCGACTTTAATCGGATCAGATCCGCCTGCTCGAGCCAGCCCGCGCCACCTTGAAACACCCCTTTCACACGGCGCGTGGCTCGAGCTGGCACGGCGCGGCTCGTGATATTACGAGCCGTGAGAAGCCAGCATAAGATTTCTAATCCCAAACATTTTTTTTATTTTTAATTTTTCTGTCAAAATTATCAAATGCATGTTGTCCCAGTACAGCCTGGCTGTAGCCTGTACACTGACCTTCATTATGTAACAAGTTGTATAATGGAGGTCAGTGAGCCTGTACGTAAGTTTGACTGTTCGCATACAATTTAGCCTTCCTCATCAATCACCTATTTATTTATTTTTTTCTAGATTGGAGAAAAGCCAGACTACCTTCGAGGTGTTTCAAAAATATCGATGAAAAGCGATGGAGGGGAGGAACAGAAGGAGCAAATACAAGCGGCAGAGGAGAGATCGACGGGTCGTCTGAAATTCGCTGTGATTTGGCAGTATTTTAGTTCAGTGGAGTCTTGGTGTGTTGTGCTAATGGCGCTATCAACTTTGTTAATCACACAGTTCGGAGCGACGTTCTGTGACTACTGGCTTAGTTACTGGTATGTGTTCTTTGCTATCGTTATTGTTAGATTTAGTTAAAGCGTTTAAGTGGGATTCATAAATAGGGTAAATATTCATTATTATTTAAGTACGATTCATAAATAGGGTAGGTACTTAATAATTCCGTTTCCACAGAAATGCAGAAATAAGGAGGTTCTAACGTTCTAGCATATCTTTTGATTTAATTTATTCTAATATTTGAATTTATATTTTTTTCAGGACCAATCAAGTCGATGAATACGAACAAGCATTGCCTGAAGGAGTGGAACCGGGTAATTTTTCCGATACTTTATACTTAGGATGGCTACTCTTTTTCGATCGACCTTTTTAAGACATCTTAAATTGACTGATATTAACTGGATCCTTTGGTTATTTATATGTACTATCAGAGACGTTCATTGGCAGATGGCGGACCAACTTAATTCAGTCGTGTTATATCGAACCCAGCCGGCAGATCACGACCAACAAGAATTGACATAAACCATACATAAACCAAAAACTAACCCATAGAGAAATATAAGACAGTACTCTAAAGCTAAACGCGCGACAGCCGCGCGGCTCGTTTTATTATAGATAAGTCGCGCGGCTGCCGCACTACTTACGACTCAATGTGAAGGCAGCCTAAGACTTAATGTGAAGGCAGCCTAAGACTTAATGTGAAGGCAGCCTAAGACTTAATGTGAAGGCAGCCTAAGACTGAATGTGAAAGCAGCCTAAGACTTAATGTGAAGGCAGCCTAAGACTTAATGTGAAGGCAGCCTAAGACTTAGTGTGAAGGCAGCCTAAGACTTAATGTGAAGGCAGCCTAAGACTTAATGTGAAGGCAGCCTACGACTTAATGTGAAAGCAGCCTAAGACTTAATGTGAAGGCAGCCTAAGACTTAATGTGAAGGCAGCCTAAGACTGAATGTGAAAGCAGCCTAAGACTTAATGTGAAGGCAGCCTAAGACTTAATGTGAAGGCAGCCTAAGACTTAGTGTGAAGGCAGCCTAAGACTTAATGTGAAGGCAGCCTAAGACTTAATGTGAAGGCAGCCTACGACTTAATGTGAAGGCAGCCTAAGACTTAATGTGAAGGCAGCCTAACCAAATGACGTTGGTCTCTCAACTGACTGAAAAAATTTTTTCGATGGTACATTTCGTAACAACCGATTGCAAATGAGTCGGCCTCAATCTGTATGAAGCCACGAACCACATTTAAATCTACCTACATTTTCCAACAGATCCCAGCTTCGACACGGAGACTGGTCCACTGACGACGGCGCTGTACCTCGTTATATACGGATCTGCCGTTTTGTTCATCATCGTCATGACCCAAGTCAGAATCCAGGCGTTCGTCGCCATGACTATGAGAGCGTCAGAGAATTTACACAACAACATGTTCAAGAATCTTCTTGGCGCTGTCATGAGATTCTTCGATACAAATCCCTCTGGTAAGTTGACAAATGCATTCAGTTTTCTTTTGTATAAGGGTGCGTTTTCACTGAAGCGGAGCGGAGTTTAGCGGTGCCCGAATTGACCAATTGTGCTATTCCAGCGGAATGACAGCGAAGCGGAGCGAAGATTTCGAGCATGGTGATTGGTCAATTCGGCACCGCTAAGGTTCGCTCCGCTCCGCTTCAGTGGAAACGCGGCCTAATATTAGGGGGCAAACGAGCAAACGGCTGACGGCTCACCTGACGAAAAGCAAATACCGTCGCCTATGAACGCTCGCAACATTGCAACATCGCAACAATGAACCGTAAACTTGGTTCAGTTTTCCTTTCAACTTTATCAAGCTTGTTGCGGCGTGCTTAAGGCGACGCCTTGATAATTTGGCTGTAGCGATGCCGATTTTTCTAAGCAATGACTAATGCTAAGAAGCTAAAGTTCATTGTCAGTATTCATCATGTCTTTGTCTTTGAATTGCCCATAGCATAACACGATTGGACAACTTTTATAACACAGAATTATCAATCGAAAAGACCTCTGTAAAAAAAGGGATTCCTATTTTTCCAACAGAAGAGAGTGATTTAAGGTTCCAAAATTTGTACATAAATTGGTTGAAGTATACACTTTAATATGTGCATAGCTTATATGAAATGTATTTATGGTTTTTAAATTACGCGACAAAAACCATTTTATCGCCTACGCCCTTTCCATTTTTTGCTGTTCCATTGCTTGTTTTCTATGAGAGGCCGGGCCGGCCTCTCATAGAAAACAAGCAATCTAAAACATATCCAACACGGTTTCTTACTTTAACGTGGCGTCACCTTAAAGGCACTATAAAATACAATCTCGAAATTATTTTACAGAAGAACATTTTCTACATACCAACGCGACTTATGGTACGAGTATAGTTTGCTATAAATTATTGTAATAATACTGAAGAATAGTTATCTATATTATGTTTCTAATTTACTTAGGTGATAAATTATTTATCTCTCACGAAACTTTTTAGTGAGGTTCTTACACCGGTTCTTCTCGCCAGGTTAGTTCCCGAACCGGAACCTCAAAAGCTCTATGTGTTGCTTAGGACGTTCTGAAAATATTTGTTTCAAATTTATTCAGAAATGAAACAGTTTTTAATAATTTTATTTAAGGCTGCTCTTTCGAAAAAAGCGTGCAGATGAAACAACTTTTCATCGGCATTAACAGAGAAATTATATATGAAAAAAATAATTAGTAATCTACATGATATGATACGTAATTTGGTTTTGCCATATTTTTTCTATCGGTATAACATAATAAAGAAATAAAAAACCAAATCACCTCCAAATCGTTGAATGAAACCACTTTATTCCTTCATTATTTATCAAAAGAATATATAAAAAATATCTACTGCTTTGCAATACATAAGTTAATAATTTGGTTTTTACTTTTTTGAAATATGGATTATATTAAGCCTTAAAAAGGTTTTTTCTCCTATTTCGCCCTATCATGGACGCGGCGAGCGTCGTAACCGCCACCGTATAAGGCGCGCTGTTATGAATGTTATTTTAATGTCATTTACGATATTCGCACTGACAGACAATTGACCTGCTAATTTAGGGAGAGAGGGCCCTTAATATTTAATTGTCGCTTATTCCAGGTCGAGTCCTCAACAGGTTCTCCAAGGACACCGGTGCTATGGACGAGCTCCTGCCTCGTACTATTCTGGAGACATTTCAGATGTACCTGTTCGTGCTCAGTATTCTCGTCCTCAACGCCCTCGCTCTTCCATTCACGCTGGTACCGACTGCAGTGTTGTTGGTGATATTCGTGATCGTCCTCAAATGGTACCTCAGTGCAGCTCAGGCGATTAAGAGATTGGAAAGTACAAGTAAGTAGTCCAGCAGGGCGATTCACGATTCCCGTTTGACATGGATTCGGGACTTTACCGTGCGGTCATTGTTTAACGCCTTCCGAGTATAATTGGATGTCGCGCGATGAAGTTTCCGAATTCGAGTCGAATTACACATTGTGAATCATGGTCCAGATTAAGTTTAACTTTTAAAAACTCTTTCAAGTATTACGAACGCAGTTATTTACATACAATTGCTTGTGATCTCGCGGTGTAGTCGCCAAACCGCGCGTTTTGGCGGACGCATATAAATCGAACCTAATGCAGTACTACTTACATTTTACCACTAATTGTTATGATTTTCAAAAGAGCGGTAATGTACGTAATAAAACTCTAACTGCGTATGAACTAGCTTTCCTCATGTAGGTACTACCAGAGACCAGGTAGTAAGTACCATCGAAGAAATTGACTCATATGCAGTTGACGGACCTAAAGGTACGTTTATACGGGCAACTAAAATTGCTACACTCAAGTCAATTCTCGTCAACTTTGATGTCACGACTACATCAAGCAATTATCGGCAACAAGCAGCAATATTGCGCAATTCATCGCAATACAATTGAGCGATATGGCGCAACTTCATTAACTAGTTACTAGGCAATACTGTCATACACGAGCCCATCGGATATTCGTCAATTCGTATCGGCGACATTGAGTAACATGAAATATCTGTAGCAATATCGCCGAAATAATTGCCGCAATTTATTGAAATTGCTCCATATTGCTCCACTAATGCCTCCAGATCGGTCCATTTATGTCGCTGGGCAATTATTGCCGCAATTGTTGCCCGTGTAAGCGCTTCTTAAGAAATTAAAATGGTTGAATTATTCATTATGTCAACTGTAAGTTATCTGTCGGCTGGATAATGAGTTTGATAAAACGCGACCAAAACATGTAGGTCCACCATCTGCCTATAAATCAACTTCTTCGATGGCACATAATAAATGTTAGGCTACTATATGGTCTATTTTGGCCTGAAATAAAGATCATATTATTATAAATATATTTAACTTTACAGCAAAGAGTCCAGTGTTCAGCATGCTCAGCTCAACAATAGCCGGCATATCAACTATCAGGAGTTCAAACTCGCAGGACAGACTTATAAAAACATTCGATGACGCCCAAGTAAGTCACTATAGATCATTGAGATGCTATAGATACAAAGTTTAATTATTATTATTTATGTAAAGCTCTATAGTAATTTGTTATTGTTTACCCATAAATAATGTTGGTTGTCGCCCGCGACATTAATATGTATGTGGCCCGTTTAAGGGCTCCATTCCACAGCGGCGCACGGAGAGACTACGCACGTGCGTCAAGCTTCGCTTTGTAAGAAAATACATGTGACTGTGTCCACTGCACCCATGGACATGCTACGCACGAATTGACTCAGGTCAAAGAAATAAATCCGTGCACGTCTGTCGTCCACGCGTGCGCGTGGCCGTGCACAGCGTGCGCCGCGGTGGAATGGAGCCTTAAAAAAAAGGTTGAGTACCACTGTCTTAAGTGTTGTTTTTATTTTGCAGGATCTCAACTCGAGCGCTTTCTACACATTTTTGGGTGCGAATTCAGCGTTCGGACTGTACATGGACATCCTGTGTCTGGTGTACCTCGCTGTTGTAATTGCCATCTTCCTATTGATAGATTTTGGTAAGTATCCTGCAATGAGAACGTGAGAATATTCATATTACACTGTTACTCGTATTATGACAATGAAATTATGATGATAAATCCCTTCCTTGTTACATTTGAAAATAAATTACAAAAAAATCAATTAAAAAAATACAATAGGCTACTTGACCTATTTTTTTTCTTCATTCTAATCGCTTCTTTATCATTCATTTTCACAAAAAAAAATCTAATATTTTAATATTTTACACAGTTGAAACCCATAAAAATGTTGATTGAAAATCATGCCTTTTAAATGGCGCCGAAAACACTGTCCGCCATAGTGTGACGTCATACGTTTTGTATTTTAAACTCTCTTTATTGAAAAATTTTTAATGTGCTAAATGTACGAGTCTAAAAGTGCCCAAAAATTATAAAATAATTAAATAAGAAATTAGAAATCATTTGTAATGTTGAAAACTTTTGGAGAAAAGTTTTGGCCATTTCATTTCCTGTCTACAATAAATGGAGATAATATATAAAACTGGTGTTTTATTTGAATTATTTAAGAAAATATATTTTACAAATATTTTTAGGCTTATTCTTAATATTTATGTACAAATAAACTTACATATAACGAGCGCGATGAATAAAAGATATTAAACTAGTATGAGGATGACGTCACATCCAAATCGGAAGTACCGCAAAAGCGTTTTCGTCAGTACAAATCCTATTTTCATAAAATCATATTTTCAAATCGACTTTATTTATCAATCATACGTTTTTATTTGATGATAAGGGTGAAATCCGATTTCCTAGGCCAAGTTCTACTAGAAATATGCATTAGTTCAATGAAATTGAATATAGGTCAAGTAGCCTATTCTAAATCAATGAGAGACAGGATATTATGCAAAGGTTGGAGCAGAGGGCACTCCTAGCACATACAGTAAATAATCCGACATGTTGCACACATCATATCAGAATTTTGACGGAAACGTTCTCAAGCGTCGAACAAAATTATTTGTTTACTGTCTATGCTGGTGCTGCACTCTAGCGTCACTACATTGCAGTGATAAGTCAATAATGATTTATGAAGCTATTGTATTACACTATTTTTTTATTCCTCATTAAGAGAATTCACAATTGTACTAAAAGAAAGTCTCGTAGAGGGCTACGCATTTTCGTAGAGGGCGTAGCTGCCGTAGGCCTCGTCGCGTAGCTCGTAGCCTCTACGATACTTTCGGGATAATCTACGCGCACCCTCTACGGCGCTACGTCGGTGCTACGAAAGTATCATTTCTGCAGAGTATACGATACAATACGCCGTAAATAATATTGTAACGTACACTACACAAATTAAACTTAAATAATCATTTTACCTATACTGTACTCGCCGAAACATGGCGGTAGCGGTCATTGACTCCCTGTCAAGAACTTGTCATTTTCTATTTAAACCGCCATTAACAATGAAGTGTCAGATGTTGTCAATCGCGGCTTTGTATAGAAAATGACAAGTTTTTGACAGGGAGTCAATGACCGCTACCGCCATGTTTCGCCGAGTACAGTATAGAAAATAGAATTTATTTTGATAATTAATATTTAATATTTAGTTAGCTTCCGATAATAATATTATCATAATCGGCTTTGTTTTGGCTTTGGCTTTTTAAGAGAAGAAAAATTAACTCATAAGAATGAAATGAACTAAACATTCCCACTGATTTTGGTTCGGACGTGAACCGTGAACGGGCACTCTGAATCTCAACAGTAAAGAAATATAATAACTGCATCGATTCAACACAGTTGCTTATTATGTAGTGGAATGTATTTTTTCTATTCCACAGGCTCAGTAGTGCCTGTGGGCAGCGTGGGGCTCGCCATCAGTCAGTCAATGTCGCTGACGATGATCCTGCAAATGGCGGCGCGCGTGACGGCCGACTTCCTTGCCCAGATGACGTCAGTTGAGCGCGTGCTAGAATACACCAACCTGCCAGCCGAGGAGAATCTAGAGACTGGACGTTAGTATATTATTAACTACTAGCTTTTGGCTTTTGGCCGCGGCTTCCTATAAAAAAAAAAAAAAAAAAAACTTTACCTCTTTATTATATAACTAGCGGACATCAGTCCTGAAAAAAGCAAAGTTTTAGTTTTTTCAAAAAAACCTAGCAAAACAACAAACATTGTCCTACAATATGGAGATAGTAAGTTAGCAGTTGACAAAACCGTTAGATTCTTAGGTGTGATTTTTCAGAACTCCTTCAAATTTAATAAATATATTGATTACTTAGCAAACAGGGCTTTAAAGGCTTGCAATATATTAAAGTCTTTAGCAGGCACATATTGGGGAGCTGATCCAAAATTTTTATTAATTCTTTACAAGGCTATTGTAAGAAGCCATTTTGAATATGGTTATGTATGCTTTCCTTCTATTCCACATTTTGTTGATAGACTAGATAAAGTTCAAAATAGGTGCTTACGGATCGTGCTTGGTGCGATATGTTCCACACCCATAATATCAATGCAGGTTGAATGTAACATCCCTCCTTTGAAAATTCGCTTTAAATATTTAATATACAGGTTTTTGTTGAGAATTTCATCTATTAAAAATCATCCTCTTCTTGTAAAATTGCAGAGTGGTTCTTCTTCCTCTATTTTATTGCATTACCTACCTGAAATTGTAAAAATAAAGCAAGACTATAACTTATATGAAAGTGACTTATGGCCTTGCTATATGAGCACATTTAGCTCTAAATATTTTCCACTAAAAATTGTAATTGATAATTCTTTGAAGTGCAAAGAAGATGTCTACCATTTACTAAGTAACCTTGTTGGTTATCAACAAGTATATACTGATGGTTCAAAGACTTCTGAGGCGGTATCAGCAGCCATATATATTAACAGGATAAGAAAGGATATGGTATTAGGCTTCCAAATTTAACAAGTATTTTTACTGCTGAGTGTTTAGCAGTTCTGTCTGCATTAGAGTATATAGAAACTCAAGTTTATGATAAATGGATTATAGTGTCTGGTAGTTTTAGCGTTCTTCTAAACTTAAATAACCCCAAATTTTGTGCTACAACTAACTATATTATCTATGATATTAGAGAAAAATATACAAAATTAACAACATTAAACAAAAAAAATATAGTTTTAGTCTGGTCACCGTCACATATTGGTGTTAAGGGAAATGAACAGGCTGATTTTCTAGCAAGAGCTATAACCACTTGTTCTCAGGAGCATTGTATTAAAAACATATGCCTTCCAGAATCTGATGTTTTAGTCAAAATAAAAGAAACCTTTAAAATCGAATTTACAAATTTTTGGAAACAGACCATGGAAACCAAAGGAAAATGGTATTCTAAGATTAAATAGGAGTTGTCAGTCCCATGGTTTGTTAAAGGTGTTTCATTTCATGACAGGAAATTTTATTCTACTATTTGCCGTCTTAGACTTGGTCACTGTCGATTTAATGCTCATCTTCACAGATTGAATATGTTGTCTTCACCCGTCTGTAATTACTGTAATCATTCTGAACAAACTTTGGATCACATTTTCTTTACTGGATGGATATCTTTAAAACTGCTGAAGCCATCCCGCACTCCCTTCAGCAGCTTCTGAAAACACCCGATTGTTATAAGCCAATATATGAGTACGTCCTTTCTACCATTGGAGATATATAAATAAATACTCACCAGTCATTACCTATATACCTTGAGATTGTATGTAGTTACACAGAGATAGTTCTCTGTAACGGTTATGTGTTGTAAATTTCCTAATTATATATAAGTACTTTGTGGTTGTAAATAATTCTCTTTTATATCTGCTTTTCATCTCGTTTTTCTTAGTTTTAGTAATAAAATATTATTTAATTAATGTACATAACTTTGAACTGTTTATTGCTTATAAACAGTTCAAAGTTATGTACATTATTTAAATAATATTTTATTACTAAAACTAAGAAAAACGAGATGAAAAGCAGATATAAAAGAGACTTTTTAGGCATCTGTCAAGAGTCAAATTGAAGAAGGGACAGTAAAATATTATCAAAACATGAGAAATGGATTCGGCCTGATGAAAAAACTTATTTCATATTATTGACATCAAAGAATTGGCTACGGCCTGGTGAAAACTCTATTTCAGATGGTTAATATAAAAGAATTGGCTTCGGCCTGATGAAAACTCTATTTCAGATGGTTAATATAAAAGTATTGGCTTCGGCCTGATGAAAACTCTATTTCAGATGGTTAATTTAAAAGAATTGGCTTCGGCCTTCACTATTATTCAGTAAATAGAGAAAACATAGAAATGGCTGTATGGGCAACGCTCCCTTTGCCTGTCCCGACCGGGACGAATTAAAAAAAAAAAAATTATATAACTAGCTTTTGCCTGCGGCTTCGCCTACGCAGCGCCCGATCCAGCTATTTCGCCGCTCCGGGCAAAATAATAATTGCCGCCCCAAAAACCGGCCAAGTGCGAGTTAGACTCACGCACGAAGGGTTACATACTAGTATGGAGCAAAAAAATTGAGTAAACGTGTTTCTGGAAGCTAAACGTAACTATAAAAGGGGTGACAGACGTACGTACTCAAAGCACACGAGTTTTAAGCTCGCGAACTTACTCGGCTCGCGTCGGTGACACACGAGAATCTTTCACACTGGATTACCATGCCCCCAGGCTCGCTGTTCGCGGTGCGCGTCTCGCGGCTCGCGGCTCTTTGCTGACACACCTGAGGCGATTAAGGTCGTCGAGCTATAAGTCCGGGTACTTTCTGGCACGTCTGTCACCCCCTTACCAGACCACGTCATGGAAGCGATAGCGCGATGTAGACGACCAGCAGCGAAATATATTATCAAAAGAAAGAAAATACAAAAAAACACGATTCTTGTCTGAGAATTTCAATATTTAATTTATTTTGTTTTAGTATTTAGCGGCAACAGAAATACAAAATCTGTTAAAATTTCAACTCGGACACACAACGAAGTCTTACTGAGGGCATCGAGACCGGGTTTACCCGAAACTCGAAAACCCGGGAATCCATCAGAATCCATCGCAAAAAAATTTACAGAAATATAATAGTTTTCAATCAACATTAATTGACAAATCACAGTTTTCTTTATTTTGTGATCAAAGGCTTATAAAATAAAGAAGTGTGGACAGCTTCAAAGGGTTCTAACTTCTAAGTCTGCTGAAAGTACCTTAGAGTTTTGATGATAGGCGAGTCAGCCACTAGTTAGTGACAAAAGTTTAACTTGGATCGACCATTGCTGACAAAATACACGCATCAACAAAGTCTAGGGATATATTTTGTATTTTTTAAAATATCTAAAACCTGTCAAGAATTTTTGAAGACAGTAAATGGAAGAATGATAGATTATTGCTGATTATCAAATTAATAATAATTAATACTGGTCGATGTTTGGCAAACAGTATTTTTAGCTAAATTATGAGACACAGTCTTCTTTGCAATTTAAAATAATTTTTTTCAGCTGTCCAACTTAGTAAAAAACCTTTTAAAGCTTTTTGTCGTTATTTGTTATGTTCTGAACAATAGTCATATTCATATCAGATAAGGGTGAAGACTGAAGCCAAACGAGCGTTGTTTGTGAGTTGTGAGTCGCAGAATTTCGGTTCAGCAGAATTCTGCTGCATTCAGTTTCATACAAAAGTAGTGTTTGATTCACACGAGCGTAAATTTGTAAGTCATGATTTGTATGAAAAGATATTTACGCGGCAGAAATTCTGCGACTCACAACTCACAAATTACGCTCGTTTGGCTTCACCCAAAGTGCGGACAAGCTCTAAGTTTAAATAATCTGGTTAAATTAACCCAATAATAGGATAATGCAACCAGTAAAAAGGCTCCAAGAGAGCAACCAGCCTATAGATATCGACAAAACTGAGACTGATGATAGTAACAAAATATGATAGGACGAATGATGGCTTTCCATAGCCGGCCGTGGATGGCACACTCACTGCGGAATTATTAAAATACGTGATTTTAGTAAACCCAGATGAAATACAAGCTGGGGTTTTATCAGCACCAGCGCCAAAGACAATTTCTTATGTGTTACACCATGACACCATAGTTTATCTTCCAAACTCCTGAAAATCAACCTTCCGCATTTGCCACGTGGTCTGGTCTGGTCAATTCATGTAATTATTCATTAATGTTATCTGACATGAATTCTGTATATCAGCTGCCTGATTCACGATCGTCGGAAAGTTTTCACGTGAAAAGATCTCATATTCTGTCAGTATTACAGCGATTCACAAACTTTCCGCCGCGGGAATGAATCCGAAACCAAAGAGAATAATTGACACTAGTTTTTTTTTGACAATAAGTGCTACGGCATATATAGCTACTCATTAAAGAAAATACAAAACATTACTTATATTCGTGAAATCCAGTTAAAAAAACTTCGAAAAAAGTACACGTTATAGCAACACACTAAATAACGTACAATAGCCGAAAAGATACTAATCGCCCATAGTCTATACTGTAGTATTTTTCATTCAGAATGTAGCCAATATATCAAGGATCGTACGTCTAATGAAACTTATTTATTCTCAGTATATAATTATACTGTATTATCTATGTTCTTTATTCCGTCAAGCCCCATAAGGACACAGGTGACCACGACAATAATAGTATACAATAGCATTTCCAAGAATCCCCGATGGAAGGATTATACAAAAGTAGTCTGTAAGTCAGCGAAATATGTTACATAATTGAATAAAAGAGCGCGGTAACCGGCTGCCGCTTGGGGCTTGAGTCTTGAGTGAATGGCGTACCGCGCAGTACAAAGTGCAAATAGCGCGGCTGCCGACTGCCGCTTGGGGCTTGAGTGGAATTAAAACAAAAAATATTGTTTATGTGCCGACTGCCGAGTGACAATGACAATCTGTCAAATCTGTAAATCGTGTGTTGAGTTCCGATAAATCACAGAGTACTATAATAAATTAATAAATCGGTAAATCTTGTTGTGTGAGAATACCTTTTATTTATGTGTAAAAGAAACTTATTAATTTACTTTAAATTTTATATAAGTTTCTTTTGTTTTAAATTTGTTTTTCATCTAATATTAGTTTTTATTAGATATACTATGGAAGTTGCAGTGTGGTGAGTATGACCTTGGAATTATAATGATATTATATACATAAATAACTATTTAAAATTATTGTAAAAGCACAATAATGGTTTAACATAATACATAAGTATTAATCCTTCAAGCCCCATAAGGACACCGGTGACCGCGACAACAATTGAATACAATATCATTTCCAAGAATCCCCGATTGAAGGATTAATACAAAATTTAAAAATTATCATACCTATTTCTAAATCTTTAAGTACCGAATATTAATACATATACCTACTGCATTTATCAATAAAAATATTTATTGTTCAATGAACACTTCCTAAAGGTTTAACACATAATTATTACAGTACGACATTTATTTAATATTTTAAACAAGACACGACTAAGTATTAATAATTGCTTTGTTTTATTCTTATCATTAAATAATTTCATCTAACAATATCCGCCATGACACGGTTCTCGAAGTGAAAAGATTTCACGAGTCTCGGAGGTGGCGGGAACATTCCGCGAAAACGACTCTAATCCTCGGATATTTTCCCGCCGTCGGATGTCAAACTCCCATCCGCGGTGAGATCTTTTCGAATCCGTGGCGGAAACTATTTCACTCATACAAAAGAAATGTCACTACTGTCAAAATGACAGCAAAATCGGAAAGTATTCACTTGTCATTTGCTTGAAAGTGAAATAGTTTCCGCCAGCGGGAAGATTCCACGCGGAATCGCTTTGTGAATCACCCCGCTGGGCTCGGAACCGGTATTTTTTAAATCAGGTTAAAACGCTCTATAACCAGGTTTTTGGGTAAGCGTTCGTTCGGAGCGAAATCGAGAGGCGAGCGGTATTGCTTCTGAAATTAACCTGGTTAATTTCTCGCGGAAAGTAACTAGTGTAGTGATATCTTCTATCCCTTTCTAGTGCACCATCTAATAGCCAATAGGCCATAACTTGTTTATTTGTGGACAATGAGTGATGGTCGTGGTGTGCGTGAGTGGGCGGGGCAAACATAACCACGAACGGTTCTAATCGGTATTTTGAGCAGTGAGCAATTTCATTTTGCTCTTAGAACAAAACCAGGAATAATTTCGGTCCGTTCAGAGCGGAATCGAAATGAAAACGCTCTTTTGGAAATGTATGGCGTTTCTAACATATAGGATCGCGAAGATTAACCAGGTTTTAGAGCCCTGCTGAATATTGTGACTTGTGAGTAGAACAATAACGACAAAAACTTTGAGGGATTTTCCAGAAAGTGAGACGACAGAGTTACCTTAAATTGCTAAGAACATTCGGTCTCCTTTTTCTTTTTAAATTTTTTTTTTAAATTGCCTTTTTCTGCCTTGCTACGGTATGCCGTAGCAAGGCAGAAAAAGGCAATTTTAGGTAAAAACTATGGCACAAAAATTTAATTACAGGTATAAAGTATGACAAACATCAATCAGGACTAAATAATAATTATTATTACTAGATGACGCTCGCAACTCCGTTGCGCCAAAACTCGTTTATCGCGCGGGAACTGTAAATTTTTCGGGACAAAAAGTATCCTATGTCCTTTCCCGGGACTCAAAGTATCTCCATGTTAAATTTCAGCAAAATCGGTTCAGCGGTTTGGGCGTAAAGAGGAAACAGACAGACAGAAAGACACAGTTTCATCAGTAATAAAAATCTAAAAGATTAAATAAATATTTATTGGCATACGTTTTATATATTAAAGGTTATTTTTCCATTTACTGTCTTCGAAAATTCCTGATATGTACATTATTTTTATATATATAAAACAAAGTTGCTTTTTTCCCTCATGTCCCTTTGTTCCCTTCAATCTTTAAAACTACGGAACAGATTTTGATGATTCTTTCAGTGTTAGATAGGCCATTTATCGAGTATGGTTATAGGTTATATTTTATCACGCTAAGACTAATAGGAGCGAAGAAATAGAGGAAAATGGGGAAAAAACGGGGAAAATTATTTGAAAGGGCTAACTTGAACGCGCTAATCTCAGGAACTGGTCCGATTTGAAAAATTCTTTCAGTGTTAGATAGCCCATTTATTGAAGAAGGCTATATACTATATTTTATCACGCTAAGACTAATAGGAGAATGTGGAAAAAACGGGGGAAATTATTTGAAAGGACTTATCTCGCGAACTACTGGAGCAATTTTTATGTTATTCGGCACAGATAAGTAGACCACGTGAAGGATCATCATCATCATCAGGCTATCGATTTTGATCATTTTTTCAGTGGCTATATATTTTATACCCGTGCGACGCCGGGGCGGGTCGCTAGTTTTTATATATATTTCATAAAATACATATATGTTACGCTCAAAGACGGAAATCGCTCAATGAGCGAAAAAAAGGCGCACAACGCGTTGTGGTCACAGTGAAACAGCCACGACGCGAAATTCGCGTCGTGGCTCTAATGAAAACGGCCACGACGCATTCTGGCAATCGCAAACAGTCCACAACGCGAAATTCGTGTCATGGCTGATATGCTTTTCGTTTTTCTTTATCTGTTCTTGATTGATTAATTGTCCATAGGTATGGAAGATTATATTTGAATTACCACGTGTACTAGGCACAAAATATTTTTCTTTTATTAAATCACTGCATAACGTGTTTATCATTATTATTTATAAAATATCCATACTTCCATACTATCCGTACTATTATTATTACTGTCTGTCTGTCTGGCGCAACATAGTTGCGGGCATCAACTAGTAGATATATTTATTATATATAATATTTAAATTATATAAGTATAAATAAAAATAAAACTAAATACTTATATTTAAAAAAAAATATTAAGATCAGATTACCTTATATTAAAAAAAAAAACAATAACAAACAATAGTACTTTGCGCCAGACAGACAGACAGTAATAATATTAGTACGGATATCATGGAACTATGGATATTTTACAAATAATAATGAAAAACTTGATATGCAGTGATTTTGTAAAAGAAAAAATATTTTGTAGTACATGTGGTCATTCAAATATAATCTTCCATACCTATGGATGATTAATTTAATCAAGAAAAACGAATGGTCTTTTTGTGATTGCCAGAACGCGTCGTGGCCGTTTTCATTAGAGCCATGACGCGAATTTCGCGTCGTGGCTGTTTCACTGTGACCACAAAGCGTTGTGAGCCTTTTTTTCGCTCATTGAGCGATTTCGGTGTTTGAGCGTAACATATACATTTTAATGATACATGTAATTTGGGGGTGAAGCTAGTTCTAATACTTAATCTGGGTCCGAAAATCTAAATCCCTAGCTTTGATAAGATCCAAAATATAGGAGAGGTAAAATAGTCGCTCCGATAAAAGTATGATACGGCCGTGCCCGTTTACTTGGTTGGGCACTGCTGTGACCCCAGATTCCAGACTAAGGTATTTAAATAGTATTTTACTGGATAGATGCTAGTAATCGCAGAAAATCATATTATGTAAAGTATTTTCCCATTATTAATTTTTGAATTGTAAAAAACCTGATAAAACCCGAAAAACCCGTACTCATTTTTTATTCAACAAAAACCCGAAAACCCGGGTTTCGAAAAATGGGTCGCGGTTTCGATGCCCTATGTCTGTCTTAGTAATAGGGTCCCCTTTTTACGGTTCCGAACCCTTTGGGTACGGAACCCTAAAAAGACAATTTTTCCCTGTCGATATTAATTTAAAAATACATGTAAAAATAAAAACATACATTTTAAATTTTAAATGTCTTATTTGCTTATTTCAGCACTCACAGACACTTTAAAACCACTTGACCAAAGTTTGTAAACAATTTTTTTTAAACATGCCCGTCGCCCGATTACTGTTTTACCACTGTTTTACTAAATAAAAGATGCGTAATCATCGCGTAATTTAATAAAGAACCATCTAGCGGAACACTTGTGTACCTCTCAAACGCAGTTATAGTAATAACTAATATTTATATTCTAACCACTTTTGTGTAGGGTGTGGTATGTCTGTGGTGTGGTAGCTATTTTTGTTTAACCATTTTTAAAATTTTCGCCACCGACGCCGCGCCGCTCTCAATTTGCCGCCCCTCATTCTTAAAATTATAATAAAGTCACGTGACTTATAAACGCGCCATGATTGAGATGTGACGTTAAAATGTTAAATACATTTCAATAGTATACGGCAATATTACCCTTATTTCGTTAATAATTAAGGTCAAAATTGTTTGCGCTAACTATGTTTATTGTTTGCGATAACTATTATGCCATGTACGTAGCTAAAGTTCTGTGGTGACTGGTGAACATTATGACGTCACACGCGCTCGTGCCGGAGTGTCGGCGTGTCTTCGGTATTTACTATTTTTATTTTGAAATAACTTTTGAAATATTGCGAAAAACAAAAAAAAACAAAATTTGTTTGTTATAAAACTTAAGTATATATGATCTTTCCATTTATAATTTTTTTTTTTTTTAATACTCAATTGTAATTTGTATGTAAATGACCGCGCGACCGCGCCGCTATATAATAACTCGTTACATACTATTGCTTGCGATGTACTGGCTAAACCGCTCATTTACGTGGATGCATAATACAGGGTGCAATTAAACCTTCCTGCCAAATTTCGGTATATTGAATATTGATCCTTGTAAAATATAAAAATACGTTATTTTTTCTTTTATTATCACTCTATACTAAATTATTGAGAAAAAGCTTCCGAAAGTTATCCTAAAAAACACTACAATTAATGGACACGACGCGTCGCCCGCGCGTGACATGCCCCCGCGCGCGCGCCTCCCCCCGCCTTACCCCCATTCATTCCCCCGCGCCGCTAGTGACCATTCTGCAACGATTTTAAATGGGATAAAAATATATTATGTCATAAAAAAATAACACCCAATTTTTGTTGCTTAATTGGACTCTCCTAATGATACTTAAGCCCTGGAAAAAATTTGGCAGGAAGGTTTAATTGCACCCTGTATAAATCCAGCCTAATTGTTTTGATTAATGATTTGATGGAAATTACCTTGAGTAGTCCGTAGATTCATGTTTACGGACATTGAATGTATCAAAATACAACAGAATTTTTTGTTTCTCAATCACTGTTTTTGTCATAATATTAGGAAAGGATTAGATTAGGACCAAGCCTAAAAGGCTATGTGATACTTTACCGAGTCAATATGATATGATTATTTTTAAAGGCCATTTAAACCTGGACTTTATATACTTTTACACATAAAAATACACTTTGAATTGACGCACCTGTCGCGCAATTAAGCTTTTCATAAAAAATCATAATAATTAATGATTAACGTAGAATATGTTGTGAAACTTTACAAAAAATTTAAACTTTACAAATAAATTATTACGCTTATCATCATGACTTTTAGTTTTTAACCGACTTCCAAAAAACGAGGAGGTTATATGTTCGGCTGTGGATATTTTTTTTTTTTTTTTTTTTTTTTTTTTTTTTTGTATGTTCAACGATTACTCCGCCGTTTGTGAACCGATTTTCGAAATTTTTGTTTTGTTGTATTAGGTTTCACTCCAATTTGGTACCATGTTCACAAAAGTGGTGACCTGATGATGGGATCCATGAGTAATCGAGGGAACTCCTCGAAATTTATATGGAAACATATGGTGATTTTGGTTTTATGTAAAGCGTACTAAGAATATGCTACCAAAAAGTCAAATATTGGGTCAAGGTATACCATGGTTTCGAAGATGCTGAGAGAACTCCTGACTCCTTATAGATACACGTTTGGGAGTTTCGGCGTTGTTTTAAGAACAGAAGGCATATGCTACTATGCAATTTATATTCATCATCATAATCATCATCATCATCATCGTCATCATCATCATTACCACGTCGTGTTAAGGTCACCAATGTCTCATGGCACAGACTAGATAATAGTACAAGGCATAGGTATGGATATACTAATAATAATAATTATGAACTTGCTGTATAACAACACCTGTTTATTTAATACATGATGGCGGTCGGCGCCGTAGAGGCGACGGCGTCGCCGCCGCGCGGCGCATGGCGGCAGACGACAGATCGAATCCTTTACTAACTACTTTATATAGAGATCGAATACTTTATTAACTACTTTATAAAATTTAAATAGACAAATAGAATTGAAATAAAGTTATTTTAAAAAGAGCATTTAAACAAAACAAAGTTATTAAGTCTTTTTAATTAGTTATACTTATTAATCAATAGATGGCGCACTAAGTATCGATTTGAATTCTTTATTACAAGAACAGCTGTCAATAATTATGATAATATTAAATATTATGAGTAGCTACGCTAAATTGTTAAATTACGTGCTACGCTTGTTAAATTACTTAGCACAATATGTTCACTTCACTGATAATATATTATTTTGTGAGTGTGAGTTGTGACTCTTAACAAATTGTAATAAGATACTTAGGTAAAATATACGCGAAGGTTTATCTACTAGTGTAACTAAAAAGAGTGAAATTATTATTATTTTTAACAAAAAATTAAAACCGACTTCCAAGGTAAAAACAATAATAACATTAATATGAACTAAAAAGTATTAAATAATTTCTACTATCTAATAGTGCCTTTTTCCGAATTCGGCTAAACCTCAACTATTTCTGTACTCAATCTTCATAATTTTGAAGTCGGTGCCAGTTCCAAAAGTTTCAAATATTCTGTCAGAGGACTGAAGTTTCAGCTATCTGGTACCGACTTCAAAATTATGAAGATTGAGTACAGAAATAGTTGAGGTTTAGCCGAATTCGGAAAAAGGCACTATTAGATAGTAGAAATTATTTAATACTTTTTAGTTCATATTATAGTTTTTATATTTAACTATGATAAAGTTGAGGAAACAAAACTTTATCATAGTTACCTTGTATTTGCTCTGCGCTTTGAAAATCAACATATTTTGTCTACAACTAGATAGGTACTCTTAATGCTGTAGTTTACTTTTCTTAGCTACTTTTATCTCGGAATTATATTGTTAAAATTTGTTAAAAGCATTTTAGTTGCAACATATTTGCCTTTAATGGTAATGGTACGGGAGCCCTAGAACATTTTTTTTTTAATTACTATCAAGCTAATTTTTGGGAGTAGCTTCATTTTGATAAGACAAACAACATTTTATTTGCGAAAAATGTCGAAAGTGGTAGCTATCAGAGATAGAAAGGATTTCATACTCTGAATTGATGGTCCTAAAATATGGATTGTTCTATTTGTAGGACAATGTTACTCTTAGGCCGGTATAAATAGTGAGTAAGTACTTAAGATGCGACCCGGTCTCAAGACGCGGTTCGGCTCTGAGATTGGACCAAATTTTGACATGCAGCCAACCAATCACAAAGCCTGAACCGTGTCTTAAGACCGAGATGCATCTTGAGTACTGACTATTTCTACCAGCCTTAAATTATATAACTAATAAATAATAATATATCAATATACAAAAAATTTGCTCGTTAGGGTTCCGTTATCTAAAGATGGCTTTCGGATCTTTGCCGCGAGCGACCGCGAAACGAAATGCCACTTTATGCCATAGGCGATAGGTTTTATTTTACTCTACCTACTAGCTTTTACGCCGCTGCCGGCGGCAGCGTGGGTCGTTACACAATAACCTAATGTCAGTAAAAAATGGTACATATATTTTACGAGCTTTTGCCCGCGGCTTTGCTCGCGTTAAGAAGTATTATTATACACAAACTTTCATCCCCTATTTTAACCCTTTGGGGTTGGAATTTATCAAAATCCTTTCTTAGCGGATGCCTACGTCATAACATCTACCTGCATGCCAAATTTCAGCCCGATCCGTCCAGTGGTTTGGGCTGTGCGTTGATAGATCACCATGTCAGTCACCTTTGAGTTTTATATATTTAGATGTCATATAGTAGCATTTTATTTGAATTTTTACCGGTCGCGGTCGCTCGCGGCAAAGATTCGAGAGCCGCCTTAAGGGTTCTGTAATCAACAAAACTTGGTTGACTACTGAACCCTAAAACGGAACTCTAACAAGCTGTTTTTTCTATATTGATAGGTTAATACTTTATTTAATTTAAGAGTAACATTGTCCTACAAATAGAACAATCCATATTTTAGGACCATCAAATCAAAGTATGAAATACTTTCTATTTCTGTTAGCTACCACTTTCAAGATTTTTCGCAAATAAAAATGTTATTCGTCTTATCAAAATGAAGCTACTCACAAAAAATTGGCTTGATAGTAATAAAAAAAATTGTTCTAGGACTCCCGTTCTATAACTAATTAGATCTTTCAAAATCGAATTTCTATTTCAGCATCCAAACCACCGAAGACTTGGCCATCGGATGGATATTTGGAGTTTAAAAAGGTTGACTTGAGATACGGCCCAGAAGATCCACCCGTGTTGAAAGATTTGAATTTCAGTATTAGGAGCGGATGGAAGGTTCGTTTATATTTTTTTTACAAGACGACGCCCACAATTCCGTTGCGCCTACATTCGTACATCTCGATTCTCGCGCGAACCGTATATTTTTTCGGCACCAAAAGTATCCTATATCCATTTCCGGGACTTTTAAAATTGGTTCAGCGGTTTGGAAGTGAAGAGGTAGACATCAACTACGATAGCATGGCGCGCCCCTCCAAAATTCAAAACGTTTGAAGTGCGTTGTCAAAACGTTTGAAGTGCGTTGTCTTGCGCGGTCGACTGGTTATGATTAGTTGACCAACAAATCTTGGTAGTAAGTGACATTATGTGAAATATTACGTGTACTGTGATTGGTTGAATACTTACTACATACAAACTCTTTCATAAGGATGTGACTACACACATTGAAACAGTAATTTGGAGGGGCGCGCCATGTATCGTAGTTTATCTCTAACAGACAGACACACTTTCGCATATTTTATAATATTAGTACATACTAGGTACTATATTCAAACTTTAATAAAAACCTCTCCGCTACGTTCTGTCTGCGCTGACCCTAAGGCTCAACTCACACTGGGGCAGAGTCGAAGCGACGCGAGGCGTCATTTTTTGCTTACAGCATATTCATCTCTATTGTTCTATTGTGTACCAGCAAGGAAATTGATTCCTAGGCAGTTGACAGACCAACGTCATTTGATAGGATCATGCCAATTCAATGATAATAGTTGGGGAGCAGAAGAGGGGATTAGCTCGAGCGTGTCAGATTAAGCTTGTATAGGCTTCCGACATGTTGGTTGGTTGGTTATCATGGTATAGAAATCAGATTTCTCACGTGGTGGGTTAATTTTTTTTTAAATATTGAAATGTCATCGGATCTGTCAGATTATGATAGGATGTTGTATACCCCTAAGAAGCTTCCACATAAAGCATTGACGATTTAAACGTCAGATAAGCCTGTAGGGACACTTTAAAATATAAAAAAATAAAGCTTCATATTTTCCGAACTAAGCTTCGCAGATATTTTATTTTGCACTAAACTAAATGATGTAGTCCTTGTTGTCTTAAATATATTTATAATTTACCTGAATAAGCAATTTTGTGAATATATTTTCTTTTTCAAAACTTTAAAATGGCTGCAGTGTCTGAACCCACCGCTAAAATAAAAAAAAAAAACGCTCTTGTTGTTTTTTTATCAGTTTTACCTAATGTAAAAAACCTACTAGGTCTCCATGTGACTACAAAAATTACAAAAACGCTCGAGTGACTACAAAAATAGCATCTATCCCTCTTCTACTATAATTGATTTGTGATCCTTCAGCAGGGTTTGACATAACGCGACCAAATGACGTATGAATCAATTTCTTCGATGGTACTTTCTGCTATGAAATTTACTGAAATGTTAATATTTTCAGGTGGGTATAGTGGGCAGGACTGGCGCTGGCAAGTCCTCGCTGATCTCAGCTCTGTTCAGGCTATCCACCATCGATGGCAGCATCACCATTGATGGCATCGACACTAAAGGCATTGGAAAGAAGGTATAATTTAAAACTTTATCTATGATATTAGCTGTATAATATTATGTTTCACACCAAGTTCTCATAATATTCTGCCGTCGTACGAGAAAAGGGCACATCTATCATTTTGGTCAAACTGAGATAATTGGGATTAAAGTTTTTAACATATTGTGCTTCATAGTGTGGAAACCTATTGCTTAAAAGAAAAAAAAAACTGATGATATATATGCGTTAAGGTTAGTACTACTATATTTTTTACTTTTTAGTTTTTATATATAATTAATTATTAAATAAAATCAAATTATTCCTTTCAACTTAAAAAAAATATATTTAAAAAATACGACTTACTACAAAGAAAAGGCATAGTTATACAAATGTGCTTTTTCTTTTAGACTCAATGACCAATTTGCTAGCAATATTAAAAAGAAAGGTCACATTTGGTTAACTATGCCTTTTCTTCAAGTAGTAAGTGGTATTTTTTAAATATATTTTTTAATTATTCTGCTAATTGCGCCTTTTTAATATAAATTTACATTATAAAAATCTACATAAAAAAACAAATAATCGTGTGAAGAAAGTTTAATAAACTAATAACTATAAAAAATAAACAACAGAAACAAAACTTAACAAATCATCTTCTAGGACACCAACATTTAAATAAAAAAATGTTCTCTATACATTTAATCGTAGAGATATATTCAAAAGTTATTAATTATTAGGGATAAGCATCTACCTACTAATTTGGTTAACAATTAATATAACTTAAGATTTAGAAACAAAAAGTGCTATAGTAAAAATTAAATATTTTTATTCTTTTTACTAATAGGTTGGACCCCTAACTTAAAAATATATAAAAAAATAGTTTATCTAAAGCACAATATTATGAAAAATAAATCAAAATATTCTTAATTTTAACAGAGGTAGTAATAGGAACATACATTTTGGTTTTGAACCTTTATCAAGCTTACTCTATTTATTCTAATTATTATTTATTGTTCATTTACAGGAAATAGCTTACACCCGTAATTATTAAAGGCACTCGTAGTTTCATATTATTAATAAAATACTGTTATTATTATTATAAAAATTAAACTTAACTATAACAAATATAACATGGCACTTGGTTGAATTATCACAATTCAATATATTGGTACTTAATAACTATAAAAAAGTTTAAAGAAAATTAAATAATCAGTTTCCTTATAATATTAAAATAAAAAATAGTATTTAATTTCAGTCTTCATAAATTTCTGAGATCAGCTGAACTGTCGTTAACGGGTAGGGTTTCCCAAAAACCTCTTCTGTTGTCAGGCATTAGTGGCCCAAGCTTGGAAAGTATAGCTGATTTCGTCTCAGATGTTATACCTCGTGGAGAAATCTTCTGCTTAGGCAATGTAATGCCAATTTTAAGATTTTTAACTCTCAAAAAATCTAATTCTATTTGCTCTTCGGTATCATGGCTGTTCTTGTAGAACATCTAATTGCTCCCTCGCCGAAAAGCGATTTCAGACAGGTTTTTTAAATAAGCTCGCGGCACAGAATGTTGTAAAGAGGAAGAGCAGTCTTCAATTAACAAAAAATTAAAACCGACTTCCAAGGTAAAACAATAATAACATCCTTATAATATGAACTAAAAAGTATTAAATAATTATTCCTATCTAATAGTGCCTTTTTACGAATTCGGCCAAAACTCAACTATTTCTGTACTCAATCTTCATCATTTTGAAGTCGGTACCAGATGAATCTTCTGTTCTCTGACAGAATATTTGAAACTTTTGGAACTGGCACCGACTTCAAAATTATGAAGATTGAGTACAGAAATAGTTGAGTTTTAGCCGAATTCGTAAAAAGGCACTATTAGATAGGAATAATTATTTAATACTTTTTAGTTCATATTATAAGGATGTTATTATTGTTTTACCTTGGAAGTCGGTTTTAATTTTTTGTTAAAAATAATAATTTCACTCTTTTTAGTTACCTAGTAAGCAAACGCGTACTATACGTAGAATAATACACGTGTATATTATTCTACGTATCTTATTACAGTCACACTTACAAAATATTATAATATCAGCTGCAGCCTGCACACGTGTGACGTGCTAAGTAGCCGGTCACCGGACTAGTTTCAATAGGCTGGCACTCGTTCGACATGTGCGACAAGCACACGCAGCGCACATAGTACCTCCGTGAGTAATTTGTATTCTGCGCATAGTACCCGGCTCGCGCCCGCGCCGCCGCGCGCTTGCTTGACAGCCCTGGCAGATATGCGATGCGATGCGTTATTATACTATGAACGCTAAACGCAATGCAAAAGGTTGAAATTAGGTTGTTTTCCAGAATATCTCGGCGAAGTGGAACAGAATGTTACATTATCGAAGCAACTTTAACTTCTCAGGAGTAATGTCAAATGTGTGCCTTATGCTCTGGAGATAAGGTTGAATTTGGTGACATTGGTGACCCTGACGTGGTAATGATGATGATGATGATGAATGTAATTTGCATAGTAGCATATGCTTTCAGTTCTTAAAATAGCGCCTAAACTCCCAAACTTGTATCTATAAGGAATCCGGAGTTCTCTTAGTAGCTTCGGAACCATAGTATACCTCGGTGCAAAATCTTGCGTTTTGGTAGCACATGCTTAGGATGCTTCTCATAAAACCAAAATCACCATATGTTTCCATATAAATTTCGAGGAGTTCCCTCGATTACTCTAGGATTCCATCATCAGGTCACCACTTTTGTGAACATGGTACCAAATTGGAGTGAAACCTAATACAACACAACAAAAATTTCGAAAATCGGTTCACAAACGGCGGAGTAATCGTTGAACATACAAAAAAAAAAAAAAAAATATCCACAGCCGAACATATAACCTCCTCGTTTTTTGGAAGTCGGTTAAAAAATAGTGAAAATCCTGGACTGTCATTTTTTTCACCACGGTGTTCGAACCAGTATCAGCGACAGCTTTGCAAAAATCTTCAAAGTCATACACTCGCTTGTTCTTCTTAAGTGATTGCTCCACTCTATGGTGAAATTCATCGGCAGCCATAAAAGTATGACCAACTTCCAGATAACACAGAACAACACTTTCAATATTTACATCCTTGGAATTGACTAAATATACAAAGTAGGAAAAAAGGCACCAATTTTTGTTTTGGGCCGCGCAGTTATCCAGCCACAAAATCACATTTTTGCAGTCCCGGTTTTCAAGGAAAAATGCATGAAAGCAGCTAACAATATCTTCCTTCTTTCTCCCTGCAATTGCTTCGTGCCATAAGACTCCCAGTGTTTTGCCTACTCCATGAAACCTTTTGTCACCTACCTGAAGGCACAGGCACAACTGGCGCGTTTCAATCAAACCCTGCCCTCCTTTCCTCACCCCTAATCGTAAATAATTAAAAGAAAAGGCACAACTGGATACTTGTGCCTCTTATACGTAAATTAATTGAGACATGCATGGATCATTCATTAAGTAGACAGGGCACATCTGGCATTTGAGCCTTTTCTTTATGTTACGTTGTAGGTGTGTCTTTTCAAAGTAGTTTTTAGTAAAAATCTGTATGAAGTAATAGTCACATCTACGTATTTGTGCCTTTTCAATATAATGATAAATACATGTGCCTTTTCATTATATAAAACGTGAATATTAGTGTCATTTGTGCCTTTTTAGCCTACCGTATCTCCGAATTCCTTGGAGATAAAATTCTACAAAAAATTGAGCAGATGTGCCCTTTTTCCCTGATTCTAAATATGTATATAACTCAATTTTTTTTTAAATGTTAGTTGTGCCCTTTTTTCTTACGACGGCAGTATTATGTGCTTCTAGTTAGTTGTCTAGTTAAGCAACGCCGGACAAAATAAAAGTTATTAAAAGCAATGAAAAATAATTTTTTATACTAAGTACTTATATGTAAGTATATACTGGTACATAATATAATTTTTTTTATGTTATGTACCAGATGACGCCCATGCGCCAAAATTAGTTTATCGCGCAGAAATCGTACATTTTTCCAGGATAAAATATAATGTCCTTTCTCGGGACTCAAAGTATCGCCAAATTTCAGCAAAATCGGTTCAGCGGTTTGAGCGTGAATAGTTAACAGAGAGACAGAGATCTATCTCTGTCTGTCAATTACGCGAAACGTAAAGATATGATTTTTCTCACCTCTGGGCGGAAAACGTAAACTTTCTTCCCGCTGCGCTTACAGATGTTGCCGTTTTCCGCCTCCGTCGATGAGAAAAATAGTAAACGCACCATGATTGTTGTTCAATCACATGTTTGTTGAACAATTACATATGATCTGAGACATTTCTGATTTTGTTGCCCTAGGTGCGTAATGAACTAAATTACGTCACGGCTTTGTCTAAGGTTTTGGAACGTTCTGAGATAACAGCCGAACGCAGAAGAAGATATACCTATATCCGTATCCGTATTCCTTCCATTAATCTATATCCGTATCCGTATTCCTTCCATTAATCAACTAACACATTTTTTTTCAATTTCGTTGTTTATATTTTTCAAGGAACTAAGATCGAAGATCTCCATTATACCACAAGAGCCGGTGCTCTTCAACGCCACACTACGGTACAACCTGGATCCCTTCGATCAGTACAACGACCTTGACATTTGGAGGGCTTTGGAACAAGTACGTTTATTCTCGTAGCGGTCTTTGATCTTCTGTCAAAGAACTTCTAATATTCGTTTTCTATACAAACCGGGCGTTATGAGATATCGTATTTTGTATACTTAATGTAAACTGAGTATGAATACTTCATACTCAGTTTCTTCACGTCTTCCAACTCATAAATAGTTGGAGATTAAGCCCGTCACAGACTTAGCTATAATATATATTAATATATTTATAGCTAGGCATATTACTGCTAATTTTCGCGTGACCGCACACTCAGCTATAATATATATTTCTGTGACATGTGGATTTAGTATAGAAAATATATATATATTAATATGCCTAGCTATAAATATATCAATATATATTATAGCTAAGTCTGTGACGGGCTTTATAATTTATAATTCTGGGCCTGTTTCACCGCTTCCTGATAAGGCTATCCACCACTTAACTTGACACATAGAGTATGGAGAATCTGTCAAATAAGCCTTGGGCACCTTATTAGGAAGCGGTGAAACAGGCCCTAAGTTACCAATAAGTTTTCCGATGAATCTATTTAAACATTCTGCGTCTTAATAAGATATTTTTTCTTAAGTTAACAGAATACAGCGTGAGCATTTTTCACATAGCTCCTAGACTAGAAAGTTCAACGACCGCTCGCGCTGGTGCTACCTTAAAAATTAAAATATTTTGACTATATAGCAGTTATTTTTTTAGGAACATAATTTTTGGATGGCAAAGATGACTTTGTTTATAATATAAATGAAGACAATATTTATTTAACTGACTGTATATCACGTCCTATCACCTATTACGCAAAATGTACAGAGATACTATAATATGATGACATTAATACAACGTACGAGTATAAAATAAGCTTCTGAATAAAAGCAACTTTCTGAGACAACTCTAATAAAAATAATTGGCCAAGTGCGAGTCGGATTTGCTCACGAATGGTTCCGTACCGTTATAGATCTTAAATAGGTCAAAAATTGTGTTTTTTATTTTGTTTTTAGTATTTGTTGTTATAGCCCGAGTGGCAACAGATATACACAATCTATAAAATTTTAAGAAATCTAGCTATAGCGGTTCTTAAGATACAGCCTGGAGACAGACAGACAGACGGACAGACATCGAAGTCTCAATAATAGGGTCCCGTTTTACCCTTTGGGTACGGAACCCTAAAAAATACGTGTGGGCTGTCATGACACTAGGGAACTGCCACGGTAAAGCTATTGCATAACATTTTTTATCAACGCAATTATAATTTGCATACGCCTTGTCGCACGCACACAAACACAGTGCCGAAGTCTGACAACGCCGCACCGACCGAAATTATATTTTCGTTACGCTTGATTCGATCGCCGCGCTCCAAGTCCGCGATGAAAGCTATTCAAAACAGAATAAATTACCCTTAATTGTAGCTATTCTTTAGGACAAGATATTTTATCATTTTCTTTTCCAGGTGGAATTAAAAGATGCAATCCCAGCTCTCGACTTCAGTGTGTCCGAGGGTGGCGCGAACTTTTCGGTGGGACAGCGGCAGCTGGTGTGCCTGGCTAGAGCTATTCTCAGATCAAATAAAATCCTTATCATGGACGAAGCTACGGCTAACGTCGATCCTCAGTAAGCGTACAATCTTAAATATTAGGTACCTAATACATTAGAGTGGATCATCTTTATACAAGGTGTAATAAAACTAAGTGGTAATATACTTTGGAGCTTGTATGTGTCCCTTAAATAAAGTTCACTGTGAAAGCAATTTTTTTTGTGTTTGTATGTGCAAGCGTCCGAACGTTATGAATTTTCCCTAACAAAAATTTTAGTAATGAAATGGACATAGCTTACTGATTGGTTCACACTCGGTGTTTCCGGTCGTGTGAACCAATGAGTGAGCTATATATATATATATATATATATATATATATATATATATATATATATATATATATATATATATATATATTCACGGCGGCAGTCCTGCACGGCGGACTGCCGCCGTGAATGGGCCCTTTTACTTTAACGACATAGCCTTACTTTTTTTTTCAGAACCGACGGATTAATTCAAAAGACAATTCGCGATCAGTTCGCGGATTGTACGGTGCTGACGATTGCGCACAGACTGAACACCATCATGGACTCCGACAGGATCCTCGTGATGGACAAAGGCAGCGTCGCAGAGTTCGACCATCCGTTCATACTGCTGTCAAACCCCAACAGCCTCCTCAACTTCATGGTCAAAGAGACCGGCGAGCAAATGAGCGACTTCCTCCTTGAAGTCGCCAGGAAAAAATACCTCGGAGAAAACCCACAGAGTGGTTCAAAAGAGGAATAGACTTTTGTATCCTGTACTTAGTTTCTATTTTTGTATTATAAAGTTAATTTATTTAGAATAATTATTGTACATAATTAAAAGAAAAAGTATTGTTTTTCCCTATGCGTTTAATAGCTACATTTCTTACAATTAACAGGGACATAGATTTTAAGTTAGTTAGAGAACAAATAAATCTAAGTATTAAATTTTTACGTATGTACCTGTTTGTTTTGCTTATTTTCTTACTTACTAGTTACTAGTACTTTTCCTATCAGTCCTTACTTCCTTACTAATATAATAATTGTGAAAGTATCTGTCCACAAATAAAATAAGGGGGCAAACGAGCAAACGGGTCACCTGATGGAAAGCAACTTCCGTCGCCCATGGACACTCGCAGCATCAGAAGAGCTGCAGGTGCGTTGCTGGCCTTTTAAGACGCTGACAACTGCCAATGACCTTGATCTCGCATCACTCTCGCACCTGTGTCGATTTTCATGCCAGAGAGACAGAGATGTGAAGTGTTCACTCGGTAGCGTGGGTACATTTTTCGTTTGTTAGAGGAAAAAATAAATATTATGAGAAATCTAGATGTCAGAACCGAAAATTAAATCCGGCAATCTTTGGATTTTTGTAAAAGATATCAAATAAACAAATTTTTAAAGCATAGATTGTATTATACTTTAGTTAGAACTGTTTAAAGTTCCTGAAAGATTTGACTTTGATTTTTTTTTTCATCCAGTAGGAGTACATTATTTTATTATTTAAGTTCTATTTAAATTCGGCAAGCTTTTCCAAATATAATCAAAAATCACATATATATTTTTTGTGCCAATCAATGAAATACATACGTCTAGAAAACTGCACAAAGATGTCGAATTGGCAGCTGTCTTCCCCTTAAGAGGAAATAATAGGTAATAGGGGAGTGTAGGGATGGGAAGGGAAGGGAATAGGGTAGGGGATCGGGCCTCCGGTAAACTCACTCACTCGGCGAAACACAGCGCAAGCGCTGTTTCACGCCGGTTTTCTGTGAGAACGTGGTATTTCTCCGGTCGAGCCGGCCCATTCATGCTGAAGCCGAAGCATGGCTCTCCCACGTATAAATTTTCTGAGCCTCTCTAGTCTCTCCCCCTTGGTGAGAGAAATAGGATTTAATTCAACCCCCTCCCCCACCCCCCATCTCACATGAGATTTTTCAAAATTTGGGTTTCTTACGTAAACGCTTTGGATTGTTTAACAGTCAGTATCTACTGACTGTTAAACAGCGTCGTCGTATGAACGTCTAAGTATGAATGAAATTATTTTATTTCGAACGAAAATAGTATATTTTTTGTAACAATGAGAAAAAAAATTGAGAGAGTGAGATAGATCGTGAGATTTGCCGAGACCTCCCCTCTCTCAACGTAAGATTAGATGAAATTTGACTCGACCCCCTCCTCCCTTTAAACACCTCACGTAATTTGTGGACGTCCGGTCCCCTAAGTTGTTACTAACAATCTCTAAAACTTTTATGTGTTACGGAGTTATGGTGTACGGGGTGTACCTACAGTGCTATGGAGTTTATATCCTCTTTTATTTGTCCTACAATAGAAGTTACCATATGTAGACATAGACCAAGCCTAATTAACAAACATTATCTACAAAACATTATTAGTAATAGAGTCATGTGGGTCAAGTGTGCGCATTTAAACTTTGATGCTTTAAAAAACTCAAATATTATTAGTACAATGAAACAAAACTATGTTCATTTGTAAGACTGTTTATTTGTCACCAACTTAAACACAACAATAGTATTTTTCAATAGCTTATATTTTAAGAAACTTTAGAAAACAATGACCCTTCCATTTGCGCACTTTTACCCCAATATCGTGGTATGTGTACGCAGCACTTTGGGTAAGTGTACGCAACAACAAAATATATATATTTTAGAACAAAAAGAATATTCTTATATAACTTTAATTTGTAACTACTTATAGTTACTTAAAGTAATTAACAAAATCGTCTTAATTCAAAATATGAAAACAATAATTTTCACTTAGAAAGACTTAGTTACTTCGTCATACGAGTACATATAAATTGTAATTCAAGAAAAAGTGCCGTGTGCGGAGCTCGTGCACTGTTTTTGCCACCAGACTCCACAAAGGCTTCATTCAATCCAATCTACAGTCGGTGATTCAGAATACTGTTAGCCACATAAGGGAAAATTCTTCTGTGCACACTTAGCCCAAAGCACAGGAACAGGGTTAAACGAATATCGTTAATTCATGCATCATCAGAATATCCTAAACACTGGCAAATAACAAACTTGATATTATATTGCACTCGATAGCAAAAAGCTTATTTAGAAAAAAAAAACATGACTTCTAAAGATTAAGCATCAAAATTTACAAAATATCGTAAATATTTGAGCAAAAATCTTTATTTATCTGTCAGTCCAAAAGGGCGCACGCGCAGCCGCTGGGACACGAGCGCTTCGCAAGGGCATCCTGTGGGTTATCAAAGAGGGGGGTTGCCGTTCCTCAGCGTCATATATTTTTCGAGATATTTACAATGCGCACACTTACACGCTGCGCACACTTGACCCACATAACCATACATATTTTATTTCACTTGCCTTCACATTACGTCGCAAGCACTGCGGCAGCAGCGCTGCAGCCGCGCGACTTCTATACAAATGACAATCGCGCAACAGCCGCGCGGCTGGTTTTAGTATAGAAGTCGCGCTGCTGCCGCGCGGCTGCCGCACTACTCGCGACATAATGTGAAGGCAGTCTAAGGGCTTATAATAATGCTTACATATTATTTACTAGTCTACTACCAGTTGCCCGATACAAAAGTCGTGTTATTTCGTGTTCTTAAAAAACTCTCTTGCTTTGAATTAAAAAAAAGGGAATAGTAAATAGTTTTGAGGCCATGTCGTCTGTCGGTCCGTCGGCACTCGGCCACATTTTAAAAGAAAATAAATGTCATAATATTGACATTTGACAGTGACAGTAATTGGTGACAAGTGACAAACTGCAGTCCGGGCCCCGGCTTGTTTTAGAATTTTGGAATCTTGTTTTATTGAAATTTTCATTATAGAATTCTTTATAATACATTTATAATACAATTGTATTATTTAGCATTTGATTCCTGTGTACCTGCCTGAAACATGATTATATTTTTAAGTGATCTCCAAAAGCAACACTTGCAGTTACTTCATGAACATTCGGTACAAGGTAAACAAAATACGCTTTGGGTTTTTGTTATTAACTACCTACACACTAAATAACATACTAATGCTTTCTTACAGTTTTAGTTGATTTCTGTAAAATAACAATAGATTTCCTGAATAACGGAATAAGTCACAAAAAGTGCACACTTGCTGCAGGTAAGTTGGACGTTTCGAAAAATTAGGTGAATGATTACAATAAGAATAAGCACTGAGTAATAATTATTGCTTCTCTTTTGCTTACAGAGAAGTTACAAATATCAGTTGCTGATGTGCAAAATGTAATACATGCCTTATCATACCTCATTGTAGAAGCCTGCAAACATAATGTAAGTTATGTATTTATTTGTTACAGATATGATATGATTTTGTTTAGTTTTATGTTTAATAAGAACTTATTTCGGAAGTCATCTTATTGGATAGGTAGCAAGGGGGTATAATTTTTATAAACTGAAGCTATACAATACATTTCAATTTCTTCATTAAGTTTAATCAAATTGGTTTACTAAAAAACTAAATGGTATGTTACAATAAGCTAAATAAATATTTTTAAAATTTATAAAGCCATTTATTGTATTTCAGTTATCAGAATCAAACCTATCTTCCTCACTGGCTCTAGCAAGCTTTTCAACAGACAAACAACAAGTTCTAGTTAAGTTTTATAATACTAAGAAGACTGAAATTGCTGACGCATTGAAAGTATTCCAGCAGAGAGAACCTAGCTATCAAGACTTACAATGGAGATTTGAAGTGCAAGTAAGTTTTTGTATCCTATTTCCCTGAGCTGTAATCCATACTAATATTGTAAATGCCAAAGTGTGTCTGTTTGTCCGTTACCTCTTCATGCCCAAGCTTCTGAACCAATTTTGCTGAAATTTGGTATGGAAATACTTTGTCCCGGAAGTCCCGGTCCAGGATGATTTCTGTATCCTATGCAGGATATTTTTCATTTCAGTATCCCATGTAGGATACTTTTTATGCCAGAAAAATGTATGGTTTCAGCGCGATAAACAAATTTTGGTGAAACGAAGTTACGGGTGTCACCTATATTTCCAACTTTGAGAAACAAGCAAAAGAGTAAAACAGTTGTGTATTGAGCACCCACTCGAGCATTTAAAAAGTAACTTCAGCAATGTACAGCTTACTTCTTACTGTATTATATGATAAGTATGCATGTTTTGTGATCTTAAACTTCTTGGTACTTGTTGAATCTTCTCACTAAACACGTCACACAGTTTGTATACATTCAGTTTAAAAATATTCATCCAAATATATTTTAAGGTTGCATCAAGGGAAAATGAGAAAGAAATAAAACCAATGGTAACAATGGACTTTGTGCTGTCAACTCCAAAGAGTTTCGGACTATCTAACGAAGGCAGCTCCCAAAGCAAATTGTCAGAAATCCAAATCAATAACTCCCTTCAGGAAGCCAAGACGGCCAGCCAGTGTCAGAATATAATTAACCATGTGATCTTACAATGTGACCTGCCCAATCTCATGCATCTCACAAATGCTCTCGAGGTAGCTTTAAAAGAATCTAAGAGTCAACATGTAAGAAAAGTACAAAGGGTGTTATAGCTCGGTTGCTAGTGAAATATTATTTATTAACCCCGTAAGAATAGGAAAGATATGCACTGTGTATACTGTTATAGCCAAGAATGTTAATCCTTGTCTGATACACTAGAACAGGGGTTACCAAATGGCCGACCGCCGCCGTCCGCATCCGAACCGCCGACCTATTGTAGAAACATGCTTATGTTGGAAGATGAACTTCGTTAAAAATACATTTGGGTCTCTACTTACTGATGAACATCTCCAGGATTTAATGTAAATAGCTTGCACCAATTTCACTCCAAACAAGCAGCACTTTTCTCATTGATATGGAAATAAAATGGCACTTTTCTCATTGATATGGAAATAAAATATACCTTTGTAATTTCCATAATTACCTTTGTTTAATTATTTTTTTATGTGTGGACCGCAAAGGTCATTTCATTTCTTAAAATGAACCGCGAGCGTAACTAATTGGTGACCCCCTGCACTAGAATGTTCGCTTGACAGCCAAGGGTAAAGCGGGGAATTCACATGTCCGAGTGGGCAACTTTACAGGAGGTTTGTGTTAAGTCTGTATGTGTTTATTGCAGGCTGACTTTACAGGATGAAGTTGACCGCTCGGCCGCCGCTGTAAGTTTTTTTTTTTTTTTTTTTTTTTTCGAAAGGGTCTAAGCTACTGGTCTGGTTAAGACCGTGGTAGTTTAATCGTGGCTATAACTAGTCTGTTGCTAGTTGGTTTGGAGATAAACAATGAGGGGGCCTGGCCCCCTCCCCTAAAGTCACACGTGTGACATTCTAATCGGGCAATATTGGGGAGAGCTACGAAAATAAGCTATTTTCATCTGACGTGGGGACACGGATCCCCCCTGCTCTTAAGGGGTCCGACCCCTTACTCACTCTCTGACGAGTGAGGCTGCTCGCGCGCGGTAGCACAAACTAGCTGCGTACGAGTTATCGCGGTAGATGAGCTCAAGTTATTAATGTTATTGCATAAAAGAGGGCCGTCCCTCTCCCCTTCCGAGTCCGGTTGGGGTGACATACGCGTGTATGTTCTAATGTCAAAGTAATTGGTAGAGCTCTCTACGACAATGTCGCGGTCGCGGTCATGATTTAGGTGTGTTCCTATGCTATCCGCATGCGAACTCGAACCCGGGATCGAGCTCGGCACCGGATTTCGGTCGGTCTGTCTGTTTGTCGTTCGGGTCGTGTTAAGTCCTCGGGGAAGGCGCCGGCGTCGTCCCCGGTGCAGTACTAACCACGCGGGTGAGTGTGATTTGTGTTTGCGTAACTGTACACAGTACGTTACGTATTCTGTGATGGGATCTACAGGGTCGGCTAAGATATGCTTAGGCCGCCTGAAGGGGTATCGGAATGTCGGTGCGTCATGTTCGTAGTCCACAGCCTTACGAATGAGCGGATTGGGATGTACTTTTCCTTTCTCAAAGAATCTCTCCGAGAGTTCTTTGATATAGGCTTTGATAGTGATAAGCTCGCAGTCTCTATGCAAGTCGATGTTTCGCATGTAACGGGGGGCACCTGTTGCCATGCGCAAAAAACGGTTTTGAACTCGTTGCAATTGGTTCATCTGATTGTCACTTATGTGTGCGAAAGAGACGCACGCATAAGTGAGTATCGTTCTTATACATGTTTTGTATAAGGTGAGCTTATGTCTTAAGGACATTTTGCTACTCGCGTTGAGTAAAGGATATAATTTGTATAATACAAATTTCGCTTTACGTACGGTATTCGATATATGGTTCGTGAATGACATCGACTTGTTTAGTACTACTCCTAAGTATTTGACAGCCGTGACTTCGGGAATTAATTTTCCGTGCAGACTAATAGGTTGCATTTTCTTACGTTTTAGTCCGTTAAATAATATAGCGTGACTTTTGTCGGGGTTTAGTTCGATTCTCCATTTTGCGAACCATTTACCGAGTTCGGTAACTGCTTCTTGGAGTTTTTTGGACGCGAAAGCTATTTGGCGATGAGCAAAGAACAGGGCCGTGTCGTCTGCGAATAGCGCTTTTTGTACTCGAGGGTGGGTGGGCAAATCGGACGTGTAGAGATTGTAGAGGGTCGGGGAGAGAACCGAGCCCTGCGGTACTCCAGCCTCTAGATCTCTAAGTGAAGACAGAATGCCTTCGACTCTGAAACGAAATTTACGGTTTTTGAGGTAGTTACTTATTATTATAACAAGACTATCGGGAATGCCGAGTTTAAAAAGTTTATAAATTAGCCCATTGTGCCAAATTTTGTCGAATGCTTTTGCGACATCAAAGAAAACAGCGCAAGTCGGTCTCCTATTGTTCTTTTGTTCTAATATGTACTCCGTTAGGCGGTGTACCTGAGCGGGACAGCTGTGGAATTCGCGGAATGCGAATTGTTCGTCAGGTAAGAGTTTTTTATCAACTATGACGTCTTTTAGGCGTCTTAGTATAACTCTTTCGTAAATTTTACCGAGGCAACTAATTAAGCTAATTGGTCTGTAACTACTTGGTTCCGTCCGGAGTTTACCCGGTTTGTGGATACCTATTATTATAGCTACTTTCCATATATCTGGGAATGAACATCCTAGTAAAAGGGCGTTAAAGATGTTCACGAGCAATTCAATTATAGTGGCAGGTAGTAATTTAAGGGTTTTATTTGAGATACCGTCCAGGCCTGGGGCCTTTCTGGAATTCAAATCTTTAATAATATCTTTGATTTCCTCCATATCCACCGGCCTGAGAGGCTCTGATGGTGGGGCCATGAGTCGGCTTTCTACCTCGGTATTGACTAGATTATCATGATCAGGGTCGGTCGGGAGAGTACTAGGTCGGCACTGATTTTCTATGGTGTCGGCCAAGCATTCGGCTTTGTCGATATCCTCCAGTGCAGGAGGACGATTTGGTCTGTTTAGTGGAGGCATGTCGCTCTCCGTATCTTTTTTGAGGGACTTCGCGAGCGGCCAGTAGGCCGTGTGAGACGGTTCGAGTTCGCTAAGAAGTCGATCCCACCTCTCGGCTTTGTGTTGTTTGATTTTATATTTAACTTCCCTCTCGTAGTGACGGAGGGCCCTTCTCCAGTCTTCCGATGGGTAGCGATCGTATGTGCGTTTAGCCGCGTTACGGAGTCTGATGGACTCTTTTATATCATCTGGGAGAGGCCAGCGATTCTCATGAATCGTTGGCATTTCCCTAGAAGATTTTTCGATGTTCTCTACCAGATGATCAGTCAAGTGGAGAGAGGCCTCAAGCGCCACTTTAGAGTTTTCGATGAAATCGGGAATGAGATCGAGGTGACTCGATTGAAGGTTTTCTAGGTTATCTGCTAGTAATTTATAATCAATTATCTTTTTAGTACTAGCAGCGAGTTGGTTAGAATTGCCAAGCGCAATTTTAACTGGTCTGTGGTCCGAGTTAAGCTCGTGGATTGTTTCCAAAGAGATGTTGAGGTTAATGTTTTTAACTAACGCAATATCAATAACACTAGGGTTATGAATAAGGTTGTTACTACGGCTAGCAGTGTCGTAGCGAGTGGGGTCGTTAGGGGCTAAAATTGCAAAATTTAAGGAGTCGCTTAAGACGGATAATCTAATGCCATTCGTATTAGATATGACATTGCCCCACTCTGTGTGTTTGCAGTTTAGGTCGCCGGCAATAATGACGGCATTGCCTAAATTAAATAGCGATCTTAATTCGCTAGAAGTTATGGGCATTTTGCTGGCTAAATAGGCAGATACAATTATGATAGGTTGATGGTCTGTCATGCTAATGTGACAAATAGAAGTTTCTAAGTTAGTTAGGGATGGGGGTTCTAGGGGAACACAGTGCAATGATTTTTTGTAATAAATCATTGTGCCTCCGAGTTGGGATCGGGTTCTGTCATTTCTAACTATTTTATAGTTAGCTATTTTTGGGCTTTTTCTACTAGGCTTAAGGAACGTCTCCTGCATTAGTAAAATATCGACATTGTGGTTTATGACGAATTCGCGGATTTCATCTATATTATTATGTATGCCGTTTGTATTAAACGTAACTACCTGTAGGGAGCGCGGTTTTATTCTTCCGGTTGAATCCATTAGTTAAACGATAGTGATAAATTGAGAGAATTGATCCTGCGGATCAAATCGTTGTAAGTCGACAGACAGGCGGATAATTGTGAAAAAGTCCTAGCCGTCCGTAGTCCGTAGGAGAATTCGGCTACCTCTGACGGGTTTATGAGGCTTAGGAAGTCGGTCACGTCACGCAGGTCGTCTCCGTAATTGGAGGTTATATTCGCGGGGGGAGTGCGCTTTTTCGCGGGGTGCGCGGGTTTTGCCACGGGTGTTGCGGGCTTTGCCGCTGGGGGCGCAGGTTTTGTCGCGGAGGGCGCGGGTTTTTGCGCGGCGGTGGGCTGGGCCCTGTTGGGGAGCACGGGGAAGTTATTAGGGGCACTAGTGCTGTTCACCCAAGGTGATTTAGTGGGAAGCGGAGCAGGGATAAATCTCTGCTTTGTTTTTTCCTTATTGTTTTTCTTTGTTTGAGGCGCAATTCGTCTCTTTACTTTGGGTGCTTTTACACACCCTCTGTAATTAGCCGGATGGCCTTGTGTTTTGCATAGCACACAGCTGGGGGGTTCGGACTCCTCAGCTGGTGTTTTGCGTGGGCAGTCAGAGGTGCCGTGGTCTCCTAGGCACTTGACGCAACGCGGTCGGGCTTGGCAGTTTCGCGCGGAGTGCCCGTAAAGTTGGCACCTGTGGCATTGGCCAGGAGTGCCTCTTTTACGGGGGGGTTCCACGCGTATTCCGGTTATATTACATACGGCGCGTATGTTAAAAATTTCCTTACCCTCAGGGGTAAGGGGGAGGATCACTAGTACCATGTTGTACACGTGTTTTTTGACGGGGTGGTACATCCTGTGTACCTCGGTCGCGGGGTAACCTTGGGCTATTAGGTCTTCAAGTACATCCCTTTCGGAGATGAACTTGTCGACACCTACAATGACGACGCGGAGGACACGTTCGTCCTCTAAGGCATAGGTGTGGTAACCTATGTTTTTTCCACGGAGGAACGCAGTTAGGAGGCGATGGTCCTGAGGCGTTTGGACCTGGACCTTTATCCCGATCGGAGTTGTGGTAGCCGACGAGTAACGGAGCTTTTTCTCGTTTATCGCGGCCGAGATGATGTTCCATTTTTCCTTCTCCTGTACTATGACAGGAGGAGGCATTTTGGAAGCGGGTTCCGTCTCGGAAGTCAGAGGGGCCTGAGACGGAACTATTTGAGAGGCCTGCGAGGCCTGGGATGCCTGAGGGGCGATTGGGGGGCGAGCGGGGGACGCGGCAGTACTAGTCTGCATGGACATCGCGGGTAGCTCGGGCCTAGGGGCCGGTTTAGTCTTTCTAGACTTTGGTTTTCCGGCCTGTTTAGTCGGGGAGGACGAGACTGGAGAGGAAGAGCCTTCAGCGCGCTTCCTCTTCTTGGTCTTTTTACTGACGACCGTGGTGAAGT
The DNA here is from genome assembly GCA_905333045.1 of Lysandra bellargus. Lineage (NCBI taxonomy): Eukaryota > Metazoa > Arthropoda > Insecta > Lepidoptera > Lycaenidae > Lysandra > Lysandra bellargus. The sequence continues at coordinate 205,748 of HG995333.1, forward strand.
CGCCTTCACCAGGGTCAGTCTCTTGCTCCGAGCAAGACATCTCAGAAGGAGACGAGTATGTAAGTCGGGGGACTACGGACTCTACAGGAGTCACGGCGGTGTCACAGTCGGGAGACGCGGGGGAAACAGCATCGTGATTTCGCACGAAGTTGTCCCACCTTTTCGCGGCGTCAGGGTATTCTACTTTTAAGAAAGATAAAAATTTATCAATCATGTCGGCCATGATGTCGGTCGGTCAGTCTGCTCTTAATGAAAAATTTCCGAGAGGGTGCAACCCCGCCCGGCAACCGGGAGGGGAGGTGTGTAAAGAGGTATAAACCTCGTGTAGTGTACCTAGTTTTCGTGTCGCCGTACTTACGATGTGTTCCAGGCGGTCGGGAAACACACACAAAACTCACAACACTAGCACTCGGGCGCTGGCGAGCAAGGCGCGGCGCGACCTACGGCGGCAAGCGCGGGCGAGAGCCCGCACTCGGGCGAGACGAAACAAGCGCCGGCGCAGAGTTCGCTCGATCGCGGACACACTAAAATCGAAAAACCTCGTGGCGCGGACGTGATCGCGAAATCGCAACAAGCACAAAGTGTGCCGAGCGAGAGCGCGCTGTCTATAGAAAGAGACAGCACCACAGTCGCCTAGCAGCGTGCACTTGAGCGGGAAACACGTGCTTATCGGACGGGATCCGTAAGCAGACACCCGCTGTAAGTGAATTCTCCGCTTTAAACATTGCATAACTATACGTCTTTTCTCCATTTACAGTTTACACTTTACACAGTGTAATCTTTGAGTAAGGGAGTAAGAGTATTGTAATCCTGTAAGTTGTTTATGTAAATATTGTGTATAATATAATTATGGTTTGTATTTTAACAGTTTTTGTTTAATTTTAACTAAGTATTTATACCTAAGTATTTGAATTACTTCAATTTGTCTGTCTGTCTGTGCTCGAACTGCTAAACCAATTTTGCTGAAATATGGTACTTCGAGTCCCGGGAAAGGACATAGGATACTTTTTATCCCGGAAAAATGTACAGTTCCAGCGCGATAATCGAATTTGGCGCAACGTCCATACGTATACATATTAGTTAATACATACAAACTTTCGCCTTTATAATATTAGGGGCGTTCCACGCCAAGCGGATAGGTAATGATTTAAGATCTTATCAATATTGATCAATTGGTAATAACAATAATTGACACCCCTATAAATAGCTTTAAATGGTTTTTTTCTATTTCTGATTTCTGAATAATCCTACTAATGGGGCGTTCCACGCCAAGCGGACAGGAAAAAATAGTCGATGTCTCCGATTTTGATAATATTTGGGTATGTTATACCTACACGTGTTATTAATACGTGTGCCAAATATTTTTGTTATATAATGGCTGGATTAAAAATGATGGGACTTTGAAACGTGACTTTTCTATTCGACACTCGGTGCTTCAAAGCCGATTATAGATTAAAAAATATATACATTAAAATAATTAAATCCTGAACTTGTTACTTCATTTAACGAGCTCTTTAAGTGTATTTTTGAAAATAAAAAAAAATGTTTTTTTCTTTGGAAAAAATGTAAATTAATTTTTTTTTCTTGATTTTCTCAAAGAGGGACCCTTTTGATTTTTTTTATATTTTTTATGTAAATAGCTAATATTCTATAGAACATTCCTGCACAACGTCTATAATGGGCCGGGAAGTGGATTAGGAGCTAGACTGAAAATACTTCCGAAGGGTGGCGTCCAGCGCCATACAATACTATGGGCAGAGATCGATACATAGTGGAAATTGCCAAATAACATCAATTTCGATATAGTGAAGAGTAACATTTTATAGATTTTTGAAAGAGAAATAGACAAAAAATGTTTACTTACAAGAAAAAAAAATTCGTGAAAAAAATTTTTTTTTCTCAAAAAAAAAAAATTTCTTTTTTTTTAAATTATGTTACTCTTTAAAAAAACTTATCTAAGGGTTCATTTCTCCACATCAAAATTGAAGTATTTTGGCAATTTCCACTACTTAGCGATTTCTGCCCATAGTACAGTATGGCGCTGGACGCCACCCTTCGGAAGTATTTTCAGTCTAGCTCCTAATCCACTTCCCGGCCCATTATAGAAGTTGTGCAGGAATGTTCTATAGAATATTAGCTATTTACACAAAAAATATAAGAAAAATCAAAATCCCTCTGAGAAAATCAAGAGAAAAAAATTAATTTGCATTTTTTTCAAAGAAATAAACATTTTTTTTTTGTTTTCAAAAATGCACTTAAAGAGCTCATTAAATGAAGTAACAAATTCAGTGGTTTAAATATTCTAATATATATTTTTTAAATCTATAATCGACTTTGAAGCACGGAGTGTCGAATAGAAAAGTCATGTTTCAAAGTCCCATCATTTTTAATCTTGCCATTATATTACAAAAATATTTGGCACACGTATTAATAACATGTGCAGGTATAACATACCCAAATATTATCAAAATCGGAGACATCGACTATTTTTTCCTGTCCGCTTGGCGTGGAACGCCCCATTAGTAGGATTATTCAGAAATCAGAAATAGAAAAAAACCATTTAAAGCTATTTATAGGGGTGTCAATTATTGTTATTACCAATTGATCAATATTGATAAGATCTTAAATCATTACCTATAGGAAGCCTATAGGTATAAGGCCGCGTTTCCATTGACGCCGAGCGGAGCGGAGCGGAGCCAACTAATATATATTCTGTGGCGGAGCTTAGCGGTGCCGAATTGACCAATCACCATGCTCGAAATCTTCGCTCCGCTTCGATGTCAATTGTCATTCCGCTGGAATAGCACGATTGGTCAATTCGGGCACCGCTAAGCTCCGCTCCACTCCGCTTCAGTGGAAACGCACCCTACCGTATAATATATAGGTAATCGTTGTTTTTCAAAGTTACAATAATTTAAAATGTCCCCTAGTCACTGACATAGTATGTACTACGTACACTTACTACCTCAGTGCCCCTAGTGAAAATATATTATTACTGGATGTCCCGCGCGGCTTCGCCTGCGTAAATTAGGAATTTTACGAAAACCGTACATTTTCCTGCAAAAAAAAGCTTAAATGTCCCTTCACGTGGTCTTCTCTATATCTGTGCCAAATAATATGAAAAATGCTTCAGTAGTTCGTCCGCGTAGAGACCCTTTCTAACAATTTTCCCGGTTTTTTCCACATTTTCCACTGTTTCTTCGGTCTTATTAGTCTTAGAGTGATAATATATAGCCTTCCTCGATAAATGAGCTATCTTACACTGAATTTTTTTCGGACCTTTTTTCACTTTAAATCGGACCAGTAGTTCCTGAGATTAGCGCGTTCGAGCGAACAAACAAACTCTTCAGGTTTATAATATTAGTATATATTTTTTTTAACCGCTTGACAAACTCGAGTCTCGATCTAAAAGACTATGAAACGTACCAATAATAGGGTCATAATCATGGGACGATGCATGGTATAATATGGTAGTGATGATGATAATGATGATAAATGTAATTTGCATAGTAGCATCTGCTTTTCGTTCTTAAAACAATACCGAAACCCCCAAACTCGTATCTATAAAGAGTCAGGAGTTCCCTCAGCACCTTCTGAACCATGATATACTTCGGTGCAAAATCTTATTTGTTGGTAGTATATGCTTCGAATACTTCTCACGAAACTGAAGTCACCACATATTTCCATATAAATTTTGAGGAGTTCCCTCGATTACTAATGGATCCTTTCATCAGGTCACCACTTTTGTGAACGTGGTACTAAATTGGGATAATACCCTATACACCAAAAGAAAAATTTTGAAAATCGGTTCTCAAACGGCGGAGTAATCGTTAAACATAAATAAACGAACATAACATCTCCTCCATTTTCAAAGTCGGTTAAAATTGTAGCCTATGTGTTATTCTGATGTATAAGCTATACTATTGTAAAGTTCCATTAATCCTTCAGGCCCCGCGCGAGCACCGGTGATCGCGACAACAATAGAATACAATAGCAATTCCTGGAAATTCCGACTGAAGTATTAAAATCCGTTCAGTAGTTTTTGCGTGAAAGAGTAACAAACATCCATACATACATCCTCACAAACTTTCGCCTTTATAATATTAGTAGGATATATGTGACGTTATCTGGGAAAAAAGGACCTTATGGAGGGTTTTAGTTTCCGAGATAATCGCATTTAAAGTAAAGTGTCGAAAAAAAAAAACATTTTTTCTTTTTTTTTGCTCCATGTTAATAAACAGACTCTAAATTTTGATATGACAAAGACACAGGTTTTAAAAACGATTTTTTATGGGTTAAAATTGAACTTAAAGTTTAGTGAAAAAGGGACCTTATTGTCGGTGCTGCAGTCGAGAGTCGATTGCGGCTTTCTTTCGGCACGGTATCTACTGTTATACTACTAGTAATTTGCACCAAGCTGAAAATCGGTAACATTGATTTGAATATCTGGGGGCCCGGCAGTGCCCCCGCCAAGTAGAGCGCGAAGCAAACACTGCAGTACCATCATTTACAGGAACCATTTCACCACATTTTAGGCCCCTATTTGAGAACCTCTAGAGAATGACCTCTAAGTTCCGAATTTAAGCTAAAGCAAAGTTTCTCATTTATGACACTCACTCACACACTCAAGATCATCAAAATAGAACTAGTACTTCCACAGAAATAAGAAGTACTTCCCATAGACTCAGAGAGCTGAAATTTAGCACAGTTTAGGGTGCACCAAGCTGAAAATCGGTAACATTGATTTGAATATCTGGGGGCCCGGCAGTGCCCCCGCCAAGTAGAGCGCGAAGCAAACACTGCAGTACCATCATTTACAGGAACCATTTCACCACATTTTAGGCCCCTATTTGAGAACCTCTAGAGAATGACCTCTAAGTTCCGAATTTAAGCTAAAGCAAAGTTTCTCATTTATGACACTCACTCACACACTCAAGATCATCAAAATAGAACTAGTACTTCCACAGAAATAAGAAGTACTTCCCATAGACTCAGAGAGCTGAAATTTAGCACAGTTTAGGGTGCACCAAGCTGAAAATCGGTAACATTGATTTGAATATCTGGGGGCCCGGCAGTGCCCCCGCCAAGTAGAGCGCGAAGCAAACACTGCAGTACCATCATTTACAGGAACCATTTCACCACATTTTAGGCCCCTATTTGAGAACCTCTAGAGAATGACCTCTAAGTTCCGAATTTAAGCTAAAGCAAAGTTTCTCATTTATGACACTCACTCACTCACTCAAGATCATCAAAATAGAACTAGTACTTCCACAGAAATAAGAAGTACTTCCCATAGACTCAGAGAGCTGAAATTTAGCACAGTTTAGGGTTTAATGGCCATATATAGGGAAAACCATAAAAATTTGCCACGTGCGAGTCGGACTCGAAATTAGGTTTTTTGTATGGGAGCCCCCCTTAAATCTTAATTTCAAATTAATCCTGATCAAAGGTGATCAACCTGCATTGTCCTAACCAAACTTGGAAATAATACGTTTCCAACTCGGGAATCGAACTTATGACCTCCGAGTCAAGAGCCACGCACTAAACCACTAGACCACGGAGGCGTATGTAACACGTGTGATACTGATGGTGACGTTTATGGCGCGCAATCCTACACGAGCGATATGATGAAACACACTACTTACGGCTAAGCTTAAAAAATCAATATGTTTCTTAAAAAAAGAAGTGAAATCCCACCAAAAACATTCTGTAAAAAAACTAGCCAAGTCTCGAATCTCGATGGAGCTGATTGTTTATTTCTAATAAGGGTTCCTTGTTGACTACGGAACCCTATTAAAAAGTAATGAAATCTAGACAAAGTCGTACCAAGTCTGAGGTTCCTTTATTTTTATAAAGAAATCTCAGAAATATAATTAAATAATGAAAAATATAATTAAATAAATATTTAGATAAAATAAAAAATAAAATAAAAATAAAAAATAATGTTACAACTACGAAATTAATAGTATTTTTGTATCTTCTTTTAACTTTATTACTAAAAATGTAACGACCGACATAAGGTCCCTTTTAATATTTATGAATACTTCTAACTATGAGAAATTACATGTTTTTGGTACACGTCTTGTTACTAAAGGATAATTAGAGTTATTAAAAAAATAAGAACTTCAATGGTAATAAAAATGTATATTTATTTTTATGTAATATTACTAAACTTTTAATCACCGACAATAAGGTCCCTTTTGAAAAGTGTTAAGTGTTTGTACCAGCTTTTTACTAAATTTTACCTTGAATTTTAAGACAGAAAAAAGATACTTTTTAAATAGAAGTTTATATATTTGAACTTATTTGACTATGTTTAACTGTGGTAAATAAATATTTTTGTTGATTTTGATTGATTAATAAGGTTAGTAGAAGCACAATGTTTATTTGTTCAAATTTTTTTTTAATACAATAAACAATGTTGTTTAATATCAAAGACGTCTCTATTTAGTAAAAACTGATCCGTTTTATATTATTCTTTTATAAAATCCAATAGAAAACATAGTATAAGTGAAATATTTAGTAAAAACCATCTTGGGCATTTTCATTACATCATGCACTTTGGCGTGGTAAATAACAGGAATAGAGTTATAAAATTATATAATTGAAGTTAAAATCTAAAAGACCATATAATGTACTTCTCAAAAAACATAATATCTATGTAACTTCCCACAGTAACATACTTTTTTTGGGTTTCGAAGTTTGAATGCGATTTTCTCAATATCACCTTTTACGACTTACGAGTTTCAACATTTTTTAAAAAAATATTTGCCAGGTCTACATGCATGTTATTTACATGGTTCGATAGTTTATTAAATGTAGATTATGGGGATGCTAATAACTCAATACCGACAATAAGGTCCCTTCACCAGTGGCGAAGCCTCCATAGAACACGATTCCTACCGGCTTACCTTGGCCAATTTTAATATATACATTTTTTATTATTAATAATTATAGCTTACCCCGCTTCCTACAATTTCATAAAAATAATTCGCCATGTATTTAAAATCACGCAAACGCACACATACCCGTTTTTACGATCGCACTCAGAACGCGTACGTAACTCGCTCAAAACATCGGGAATGCAACATTTGAAATGTATGAAATTCACGCACACATACACATTACTACTACATGCAAACGACTCGTCGATATTGTCGAGCAGCAAGCCGATTCCACATAGCCTACCTAGTATTTATTTGTCATGTGTTAAGGTTTAGTTTCGCATGTTTCGCTTTAAAAGATTTCGTCCAATCACAACAGAGCTAATCATCGGCCGACCGGCGCGTGATGTCATTTCAATTCACTTACGCGCTCATTTGCACTCATTTTGTACTGTTATTATTGTAATATGCAAAATTTTGTTTATTAAGTTAGTGGGCTAGCTTGATTGTAATATTATATAGTTTAAAAGAATCGAAAGTAGTGAAATTTTACTTGCCAAGTGTTGTGTTGTGTTTTGTTTGTTACATCTACAAGGGAATTTCAATTGAAAAACATGTATTATTAAAATTGCATCAAAAAAGCGACTTTTATGATAATGTTTTGGCACATTTCGTAAAGAAAAACCGTAGAATTATGTTAGAATATAAATAATAATTCTTAGGTAATTCTTCAGGTTGTAGAATAGGAATATTAAATAACGACGACAGACGACAAATAACAAAATTAAACATTTAGGTACGTATTTCTGCTGATATTTCTTTGCTACTAGCTTTTGCCCGCGATTTCGTCTGCGTGAACTTCAGACAGGTAGCCTATGTTCCTTTCCATGTTTGACATGGGATGCATCCAAAATTTCATCTAAATCCAGTTTTTGCATGATTGAGTAACAAACATCTACACTGGCAAGTCAGGATTCACTTATTTTTGGTGTGTGAGTGTGAGTGACGTGTGCTTAAAACGGCTTTTTTAAAGCCACTTTTATCATACTCGACATGCACTGTTCATATAATACCAGTGATGTCATGTATCGTGAAGGTGGTGAATACTAACAACACTAACACTGCATGCAACGCACACAATGCAAGCAAAGCACCATGGAAAAGGTAAACTAACACACTTAATACAGGTATGTAATTTATTGCACGTTTTTTTTACAAGAATTGAAATTTTGCTTATTCACGAGTTAGCCGTTTTTTGGTCCGGCTTTACCTTTATTTTTTTTCACCCCACGCCACTGCCCTTCACGCTGATAACGTCACATATTTTCACTATGTGACATTAAACTTGTTGTTCCCCTCGACTTCATCGCAAAATAAAAGTCCCGTGGGAACCGTGCATCGATCCTACTTGACTTATTCAAGAATTTAAACTCGAGTGACGACTGACGAGTCTATACTTACAGCTGCTAAACTTGGAAATCTTTTGTTATTCTATTGTTGTCGCGATTACCGGTGCTCTTATGGGGCTTGATGGGTTAATTAGTAATTGCCCTAAAGTACAATCACTTTGTTTTGTATATGTCGCAGGGAAAAGAGGATATCAGGGATTTCACGATATCCCTAGGGATATCACGAACTCCCGGTAGATGCCGAATATTCTTGTTTGTTATGCCTTCTTACTAAAAATATCTAGTGATATGTCATTTCACTAAACTTAATCTAGTGAAATGTCAGAAACGCGGATACCGCCGAATAAAAATCGAGCCACTCATTTCTCTCGATCGCTCTAGTTCCCACACGTGACACGGGCACTAGTGGGAGTGAAACAAATGCGTCGCTCGAGCTGGCACGGCTCGTCTAGCCTGGAAACAGACAGACAGACTAACCCTTTGGGTACGGAACCGTAAAAACTAGGATAATCGAAGAGCTGGAGTACCTGTAGTACCTGTGCCTGTACAAGAGCCCAACCAAGCTAGAGATCGACATGCCACCTTTACAAAAAATATTCAACTTGGTCGGCCGCTTCGTTTGACGTCAAAAATCAAAGGTCTGAAGTATCTGATGAAGAACCCTCAGTTGGTTTCAACTGTATGATTCAGAGATATGGTGATGCCCCCTCAGATCTGCTATAGTTGCATTACACGTGTGATAATAATAATAACTCCCACTCTGGTTTTGGTGTCGGTGACCGGTTTCATTGAAACAAGGCCAAGAGTAATTTTATAGTGCCCAAGTGTGTGCGCAGTACACATGAGCAATCTCTATATTCCTTTACTCGCATAGCCCGGTGGGACGGAAGACTGACACGACCGGCGAGAGATCAGGCGCAGGACCGACTTTTTACATGCCCATCCGACGCATGGATCATCTAACATCTTACTTGTCAGATTCAGATGTTAGATGATCCTATCAAAGTACCCGTGTAGAGCAAGCGAGAGAAATGAGCGGCTTGATTTTTACTCGGCGGTGTCCACTTTTCTGACGTTTCACTAGATTTAGTTTAGTGAAATGACATATCACTAGATATTTTTAGTAAGAAGACGTAATAAACAAGAATATTCGGCATCTACCGGGAGATCGTGATATCCCTAGGGATATCGTGAAATCCCTGATATCCTCTTTTCCCTGCGACATATATAAACACTGTATAATGTTGTACCGCTCGTTGTGCGGTTTCTCTGCGTTCGTGACCAATCGGCATATAAAAACGCCGTTATTTGGCCGTTATACTACAATTTCTTTTTCCAAAATTGTATAGTGCTTACGATGACGTAAAATAAATAATTTATTTGATTTGAATGACCATCTGAAATCCATACTTCCATACTAATATTATAAATGCGAAAGTGTGTCTGTCTGTCTGTCCGCCTGTCTGTCTGTCCGCCTGTCTGTCTGTCTGTCTGTCTGTCTGTTACCTCTTCACGCTCCAACCGCTGAACCGATTTTGCTGACATTTGGTATGGAGATACTCTGAGTCCCGGGAAAGGACATAGGATACTTTTTATCCCGGAAAAATGTACGGTTCCCGCGCGATAAACGAATTTTAGCGCAACGGAGTTGCGGGTGTCTTCTAGTAAATGATAAAGTGTAAACTCATCCAATCATCTCCAGGAATAGAACCGAAAACCTAAAAAATTATGCTAATAATTTATTTTTCCGTGTGTGGAAAAAAATTGTTCACTTTGCTACAATATTTTTCGTAGTCGTGATTCAGCGTTTTGACGGGGTCATGCGGCGTCGCAGTGAGATCGTATTTGCACAGTATAGACAATACATACAGTATCGCAACTCAGACGTATTTTTGAAATAGAATAATAATAAGCTTAGCGCGCGAGACGTTTCAGTTTTTTATTTATTTACTGCATGTTTAGGGTTCCGTACCCAAAGGGTAATAACGCCTAACGGGACCCCCGACCCAGCTGGTATTATAAGACTTCGATGTCCGTCCGTCTGTCTGTCTCCGGGCTGTATCTCAAGAACTGCTATAGCTAGACTTAACAGCAAAATATATTATACTTAAATAAAATATACTTACTAAAATAACATACCTACTACAAATTACGGGTAACCCATATAAAATATAGTTAATTTTTTTGTCTATCACTGTCCATAATCTATACTTAGTACTTACTAATATTATAAATGCGAAAGTATCTTTGTCTGTCTGTCTCGCTTTCACGCCAAAACTACTGAACCGATTGTAATAAAATTTTGTATACAGCTAGATAGTCTAAAGCCTGAGAAAGGAAATAGGCTACTTTTTAACTGGAAAAAATGGTTGTCAGGGGGTGTTTAAATTTGTTTAAATTAAGTTAGTTCCAAAAATTCATAACAGATGGCGCTAAGAGTCGCCTACATCGCGCTAGCGCTTGCTCAAACGTCTTTCTATAAGAGGTGGTACCATTGGTATAGGTTTTTCGATTCTTTTGATTGTTATACACGTTTTAAATAACGCACTAGAATAAGTACTTTATCTATGCAACGGAGTTGCGGGCGTCATCTACTATCTAGTTTTTGCTATAAAGGATGTAACAAAACTAAGTGATAATACTTTAGGGTGTGTGTGTAAAGTATAAGCAGCTCTGAAAGACCAAATTTTTTTTCACTTTTGTATGGGAAATGGCGTCACGAGTTTCTCCATACAATGTGAAAAAAGGTCTTACAGCGCTGCTACTTTCACAGTGAATTCTCTACAAGGAATACGTACACATCCTTAAGTATTATCACTTAGTTTTGTTACATCCTGTATAATGGTACGGGACCCTTCGTGCGCGAGTCCAACTCGCATTTAGACGCAATGCTTTCAAAGTTATCACAAATCATGCTTACTTATTGCGCCCTGTGCAGTGTGCAGTCTAGTATTGTCTACTATGCATAATATTTAAACTGTGGTGTTTGTGAATCGTACGATTTAACGCTTACTGAGATAAGTTGAACTCGCGGCAATAAAGACGAGCGTACAGCTGTTCACTCACACAGTACACACTCTTCAGTAGCACCACGGCTCTCGGGACAGGCGCATGGGGTGCGCGTTCCTTTATTCCAGCCAGCCGCTTAAACTGTGATAAACCGGCCTTACAATATAATATTTAAAAACCACAATAAAATACGAGTAGTGTCCTATATTCATAAGTATACAGTGTTATTAGTATACTTACTGTAAAGTCCAGTTTATTATGCAATGCGTCTGAAAATTTTGTGCGGTGTCCATGAACTGTAGAAATCTGTTGCTCAGTGAATTTACGAGTGTGGTGTGTGGTGAAATTAAAATTTAAATATTTTGTACTTAAATTAATGAACAATGGAGTCTAAAGTGGTTCTTAAGGAGAAGAATCCCAATGAAAATGCGAATTTCATTTCGAGAATATTTTTGTGGTAAGTTTTCAGTGTTGGCTCTATAAAAAGTATTTTTATTTGGTCTGAGAGTGTTGGTTTGTTTCACTGTTTGTTTCATAATTTATTAATACTTAATATATATTTTTTATTTATTTTATTGTTTGGAAGTAGAAGTTACTGGAGTTTCGTAGAAACTTAATATTTAGTTTGTCTTACCTACTGATTTTGAGGTAAAACATACTTAACCCGTAAAGGCAACATCTCAATTCTCAACTATCAGTACATAAATGATGAACAAATTATTTTTAACTGTAGGGAAAACAGTACATATGTACTTTTAGTAATTAAGATGATTAAAAGCTGATATAATATGCGTTTATCCGCACAGACCGCACATGTGCAAATATAAATAAAGATTGCCGTAAATGGTATTTTAACCCTCAGAGAATAATTAACATTTATAAAAAAGATTAAGTACCTAGGTATAAAATATACATACTGTACAGTGTACGCGTACGGTTTTATTTACGACGTTCCTTATGTAAATATTTGCTCAACATAGGTAACCATGGAATAGGCTTGATGACTAATTTTTTTTCTTATTGGTAATTGAAAGACCCTTAAAAAATAGAAACATCGCTGAAAGAATGACTCTGATAGCTTAAAAATTCACCAAGATATGACAATTCAAACATCTCATAAAATAAACCTGCCCAAAACGCTCCATACAAAGTGCTACGAAAGACTGACGTCACTCTTTCGTAGTTTGTACGGATTGGGAGAGAACTTTGTTCGATAGGTATATTAAATATTGCGTTTATGACAGTGGTTTCATAACAAAAGTTGCTTTTAATTGCATAAGTTATCGAATGGTATGCAAATATTAAGAAAATTAATTGAAAAAAAAATCGACTTGATCATCCAACTTTGATGGCGCATAACAAAAAAAAATACAAATGGTATCGAGCTGAAATTTTGGGAACACTTATTTTTTACCGTGATTTCTTTACTTTATTAACAAAATTCGCTAATCTTTGACCTTGTCATCATCCCTATTCTCGGTGTATTCCTAAGATATTTCAGTTCGCCAGGGCGTGCATAACTCATAGGAGATCGTTAGTACGTAGACAAAATAAAATAAACTAATACTGCAAAATAACCACGAAACTACAAAAAGCCTTATTATACAGAATGTAACAAAAGTTAGTGCGGCACTCAGAGACGAATATGTTTAACTGTAAATGTAAAAATCAGTTAAGTGCGAGTTGTACTCGCGCACGAAGGGTTCCGTACCACTACAGAGCAAAAACAGGCTAAAAATTGTGTTTTTTGTATGGGAGCCCTCTATAATTATTCTTTTTTTTTAAATTTTATTATTAATTATTAAAGTACCAATACAACTGAGTATTTTGTGAACATTTAAAGTGCGTATGTGTTGCCATTATTTATGTCGAGCGAAAATAACAAAAAGTCACGTTTGTTGTATGGGAACCCCCCTTAAATATTTAATTTATTTTGGCTTTAGTATTTGTTAAATTATACACAATCTGTGAAAATTTCAGAAGTCTAGCTATAAGGCGGTTCTTGAGTTACAGCATGGAGACATACAGACGGACAGACAACGAAGTCTTAGTAATAGGGTCCCGTTTTTACCCTTTGGGTACGGAACCCTAGTTATTAAATGATGATTTTGACATGAGCCTCATACATTTTCTGCCAAACTCTTTCGTTTGTTTACTGGTTTACTGGCAGTGACTATGTTGACTTTTTAACCGACTTCCAAAAAACGAGAAGGTTATATGTTCGGCTGTGGATATTTTTTTTTTTGTATGTTCAACGATTACTCCGCCGTTTGTGAACAAAATTTTTGTTTTGTTGTATTAGGTTTTACTCCAATTTGGTACCATGTTCACAAAAGTGACCTGATGATGGGATCCATGAGTAATCGAGGGAACTCCTCGAAATTTATATGGAAACATATGGTGATTTTGGTTTTATGAGAAGCATCCTAAGCATATGCTACCAAAACGCAAGATTTTGCACCGAGGTATACTATGGTTCCGAAGATACTAAGAGAACTCCGGATTCCTTATAGATACAAGTTTGGGAGTTTAGGCGCTGTTTTAAGAACTGAAAGCATATGCTACTATGCAAATTACATTCATCATCATCATCATCATCATCATCATCATTACCACGTCAGGGTCACCAATGTCACCAAACTCAACCTTATCTCCAGAGCATAAGGCACACATTTGACATTACTCCTGAGAAGTTGAAATTGCTTCGATAATGTAATATTCTGTTTCACTTCGCCGAGAAATTCTGGAAAACAACCTAATTTCAACCTTTTGCATTGCGTTTAGCGTTCATAGTATAATAACGCATCGCATCGCATATCTGCCAGGGCTGTCAAGCAAGCGGTACGGCGCGGCGGCGCGGGCGCGGGCCGGTTACTATGCACAGAATACAAATTATACTCACGGAGGTACTATGTGCGCTGCGTGTGCGACAAGTCGAGCGAGTGCCAGCCTATTGAAACTAGTCCGGTGACCGGCTACTTTAAGCACGTCACACGTGTTCAATTCGATTTTTTTTAATGTATTGTTTGAAGTTATCTGCAGGCTGCAGCTGACATTATAATATTTTGTAAGTGTGACTGTAATAAGATACGTAGAATAATATACAGGTGTATTATTCTACGTATAGTACGCGTTTGCTTACTAGGTAACTAAAAAGTGTGAAATTATTATTTTTAACAAAAAATTAAAACCGACTTCCAAGGTAAAACAATAATAACATCCTTATAATATGAACTAAAAAGTATTAAATAATTATTCCTATCTAATAGTGCCTTTTTCCGAATTCGGCTAAAACTCAACTATTTCTGTACTTAATCTTCATAATTTTGAAGTCGGTGCCAGTTCCAAAAGTTTCAAATATTCTGTCAGAGAACAGAAGATTAATCTGGTACCGACTTCAAAATGATGAAGATTGAGTACAGAAATAGTTGAGTTTTAGCCGAATTCGGAAAATGGCACTATTAGATAGGAATAATTATTTAATACTTTTTAGTTCATATTATAAGGATGTTATTATTGTTTTACCTTGGAAGTCGGTTTAAATTTTTTGTTAAAAATAATAATTGGGTGTGTGTGTAGATAATATATAGGTATAATTTATAGGTATACGAGGTACATTGTGGTACACTGTATTTACTAGCGAATATGTACGTAGCTAATAAATGACAATGATATATTTTACTTCCATTCTCTTAATTGGTCTTGATTGAGTTCGTGACCTATTAAACGGCCAGTGGGATACAAACTTATTTCAATGTGTAAAATTGTAAATACAGCTGCGGGTCTTAATAAAGCCATTAATTTTTAGGGTTCCGTACCCAAAGGGTAAAAACGGGATCCTATTACTGAGACTTCGATGTCTGTCCGTCTGTCTCCAGGTTGTAACTCAAGGACCGCTATAGCTAGACTTCTGACATTTTCACAGATTGTGTAATGTGTATATCTGTTGCCGCTATAACAACAATTAATACGAAAAACAAAATAAAATAAATATTTAAGCGCTCCCATACAACAAACGTATTATTTATTTTTTTTGCCTTTTTTGCTCGTAATCAATAATAGGTAGGCAGGTAGTAGGCAGTAGGCACTTGAGATACTCACAATCTTCTTAATTATATTTTTACTTTAATAGTTAATAATAAAATTAAAATAAAATAAATATTTAAAGGGGGCTCCCATACAAAAAACACGTTTTTTTCCAACTTTCGCTCAATAACAGTACGGAACCCTTCGTGCGCGAATCTGACTCGCACTTGGCCGATATATATTTCATTCTCGTGATTCACCTGTTGGTATTATTACCACTGTAGACAAAACTAGGTATGTCAACATTGAGAAACTGTACTAAAAATAATAATAGTTAAAAAAAACACGCTATTGTCATTGACTCTTAATACGTATGCAAAGTTTCAAATTAATTAGACTACCGTAGGTGAAGGTAGGTAAAAAATAAAAATCGTGCTCAAAGATTCCGTTACATAAGTACATATTATATATCGACGGTGAATTGGCAATTTATCGTAACTCAAAAAATACAACTTTACAGGAGACGAAAAAAACGTTTCATTGTGTGACATTAAAACTATTTGAAATTTGTTTTATGTTATTTTCTAGGTTTTTCAGTTACAAATAAGACCCTATAGTTAAATTAAATGAAATGTTAATAGTTTTGAAATTACGTCGATTTAGTATACATTGCATGCAATTACCATTTAATATTTTTAAAAATTCAAAAGATAGGAGGTATTGTCATTAACACGTTCCCTGTCCCAGAACAAAAGTTTAAAAAATATTCGTACGTCCATTTACAATTTTCCTATAAGTTAACAGTAATTATATAAAGATTTATATTTATACTAATACCAGTTAAAAAACTATGATTTTTTCAAGTCAAAATGAAAAATAAAAATTATGACTCCAAAGGAGTCATGGACGTGTGATTTTAAAATTGTGTGACTTCCGAAGAGTCATGGACGTGTGAACTAAAAACGCGGGTCAAAAAAGCTATCAATCTATCGGCACATGAGTTAATAATAAAAATCTGCTTGAAATATGCTTGAAATACGAGACGAAAACCGACAGTCTAATGAACATCCACTTTTATTACGTGTGGATAAACACACCTTGGAGATCATCACCAAAGAGCCAAGTCGTAAGACAGAGGGACAATCTTCAAAATTTGCTGCTACAAAAGTGCCAAAATGTGATAACTTGATGCCCCAAGTGTAAAATAGTGCTCTGCGTTCCATGTTATTATAATACACTTCATTGGATTTTAGTTACATAAACCACAATTTCTACTAATAAAATGTACTTTATTTTACCACCTATAAATAATAAGAAATTTGCGACATTTTACGGCGGCTCTTTTGAATTTTGTCTAACCTTGTTATCTAACTATACGTCCAAGGTAATGTTTTCGCTCTTATTCATACGTCCACTAAAATATAAAGCATTACATTTACCTTTGGAGTATGACTCCAATGGAGTCATAGACGTATGAGGTCGGCACAAACGTGACTCCTTTGGAGTCATTGGACAGGGAACGTGTTAAATGAAAAGTCAATAATGATTCAATAATTATATTTATAATATAAAAAATCCGTAGAAATAGAATAACAATAGGAACTATTTCAAGGAACATAATCGTCACAATCATCAACAAACTTAACTCTATAATTCTAAAATAACTTACTCAATAATTCAACATTAAAAGGTTTCAAAAACTGCCGCCAATCGACATAAAAAATAAATGAAAAATTAATCTTTGCAAAATAAAGATTCTTATTTAAAGGACTACTTTAAGGAACATAATCATCACAATCGTTACACGTAACTTATTAAAGCAATTAGAGACTAATTCAAGTTATAATCTTAACTTAAAACATATTACAGAGATCAAAAACAAAATGAGGTTACTAAAGGCAATGTTTTTCTTTAACTTATTCACTAAATCAACATTAAAAGGTAGGTATCAAAAACTGCCGCCAATGGGCATAAAAAATAAGAAAACAAAAAAATAAAAATTAATCTTAGCAAACTAATGATTCTTATTCAAAAGGTAAGGCATCATAAAAAGCATGACAATCGGCGGGTAAAACAGATTTTAACTGTTGAAGATGATTATATTTTAGAGCTTTGATTGGAATTCTGTTAGGGTGCAGCTGTTGATACTCTATTTCCGTGTCTAACATTTTAGGTCTTTGTGGTAAAGCAGTAAACTCTTCATCAAAGTTAAGTTTTGTTTCAATGGTCATAGTGTTATATTTAATAGCACGTATATCAACGACCTGCGGATCTCCAACTTTTCGTCCTGGTCTTATACTTTTGTAAAAGTAGCATTCTGGAGATGCGTAGTTCTTCACAAATTGGTGGTCTATTTGGATAACCTCGTACGGGTCTGACCTTCTTACTTCTTTGGTCAAAGTTCCATATTCACTGGGTAAATGAATTTCTCTATTCTTTAGTTTCCTTTCGATAGCGGCGTGCACAGAGTCACACTCCATTTGAGTGTGACCTGGCTCTAGAAATTTTTGGGTAATTTCTATGTTGTATTTTTTACTTAAATTAAGTAACGCATTAGCCATCGTAACGTTTCGATTTTGGTACGTACATCCATCTGAGTAAATTACTATGGGCAGTTGACGGGAAACGCAATGTCGTTCTATATAGTCGACAAGAAAAGACACAAATGTACTTGAAGTCAGATCAGCAGCGGTTTCATCAAACCAGTAACAAGTACATTGTTTAGTGATTAAGTTAAATACTGTGAAGTTGTGGACTGTAAGCTTAGTTTTAAAATATAGAGCACTGGCGGTTAAGTATGGGCAAACTTTCACAGCTTCTAAATCCATTGACAGTAGAATAAATTCACCACCAGCAGCTTTTTTTTTATCAGCGTCTTTTTCTTGTCTGGCGCGATTCTTTTTAATTAGATGAATTTGATAATCTGCTTCAGATAAATTTCCAGCTTTATAAGATGCGCACACGTCACACATGTCTTTTTTTAAGGTATATAAAGACAAGTTCTTGGCATGGAATTTTTTTTCAAAAGTAAATCTAGAAACTGATAGTTCTTCAGTGTCAGTACAATGTTTTTTATAAATTTTAAACAGGTCTGCAATGCTATGATAAATTGGTTCTAAAAACAACTTAGTTGTTTCTTTTCTCGCATAGTGCGATGGCAGTTTGGGCAAATTGTCTAAAAAACTATCCAATGTCAGTAATTTACGTCTAATTTCTGGTCTTACAGGAGAGCGTCGTGATAAATTTCTTACAGCTTGGTTTGGCGACATCCCATACTCACTATGCTTCGTCCAAGAATATACAGTGAAAGAGCCTATTGAAAGGGTATTTAAAAACATATTTTTACACACCTGTACTTTTTCTGAACCATCGCTATTCACGGGCAAAAAATAAGCAGCAGTTTCTAGCCGCCTCGACTGATCGGATGTAGTCTTTTGTGCAGTCTTGGAGCGATTAACTAATGAATTTATGTAGATTTTACGTTGGTCCCAATTCATATGTTTCCAAAAAAAATTATGAATTCTCTTTCTACACTCTTCGCTAAACTTATCACATCCTCGCAATTTACTCTTTAAACAGAAATCCGATGTACACCTCGGTCCCAAATTTCGAGCGGATCTTAAAGTGTCCTGTTGAAATTTTCTGTTTTTTGGATTCGAAAACCCTAAATACTCTTCGCCTTGCATTCTTCTTAATTTTGCTTTATTTCTTTTCCATTCATCGGGTTGAACTAAATGCTGACGCTTCCTACCTTCATTCATATTTTGTAACTCATTCTCATCATGGTCAGATTCAAAATCAGTTTCTGTATCAGAGCTCAGATTTAAATTATGATTCTGTAAGTTACTATGAAATGCCAACATCACTGACGAACTAAAATTTTCTGAACAGGCAAGTGTATAATTATCATTCAATAATGGTAGAGAAAGATACTTTTTAAGGCATGTGTAAGGAGACACAGAATCATTAGTTAAATCAGAAAGCGATAGGGACTTGGATTTTAGACTTAATGAATAGATATTTGGCAGCAACGTATCATCAGAAGAATATGGGCGAGTTTCTTTATCTGTCAGGCTGGAAGGTATGGGACTAGCCACTATATTTGAAGGTTCTGTGCAACTAGGCATACCAAAACTTTCAATAATGCTTGGGCTCGG
This sequence comes from Lysandra bellargus, assembly GCA_905333045.1. Lineage (NCBI taxonomy): Eukaryota > Metazoa > Arthropoda > Insecta > Lepidoptera > Lycaenidae > Lysandra > Lysandra bellargus. Next base: position 225,233 of record HG995333.1, read on the forward strand.
CGTTCGAGATGCAATATTAGGAAATTCAACACAGCTGCTAGGGACCAACGCATCGGGCTCCTTAGAAGCACTTTCATGGCATAAGATGTTTTCTGAACTTGCCTACAACAAAAAAAAATTAAAATTAAAATTTTAAATATTAGTAGGTACTAAACTTTGTTTATAAAAAAACGAAATGGATACATACCAGTGGATGATTCTGTCCAAACATTTCTTCATAATCTTGTGCAGTAGGGTGTCTTAGTTTTGTCACAATATGTATATTTAGGTTATCCAACATTTTTCTTCCTCTCACACCTTGATAAAGACGGTCGTTGCGTGACATGACACTGAAAACATAACAATACGTCTTATAGGTAACGAAGTTGGTAAGTTAGCAATATCTCCTATCTCACAATAATATTTTTAACAGTAAGTGTAAGCTCAAAACAAATAATCCTATCTTATTTTTAGGCTATTATTCCAACAAGAAATACTTTTGTCAATGAAATAATACCTAACTAAGCTATAAACACTTAGTAAATATATTTTTTTGTAAAGAATTTGACATAATAACACAAAATATAGAAAGCATAAATTCATAAAAAAATTATAAGAACTTTTAAAGTAACTTACACAAGGAAAAAATACATCAAAGTAGCAATAAAAACGTAGTTACACTGGCACTTCACTAATAACTAATGTATAAAATGATTGAAAAATATACTCACGTCTTGATTTGTACTCAATTTTTCAACAATCAAAATATTTTTGCGACGTAAGTAAATAAACACAACCTGTTCAAACAAGTTCGTTGTGGCGTTTGCGCGTGTTTGACGGTGATCCCCTCCGTCCACCCTCGCAAAGTATACTAACTAACTTCACGCAGCACAGCACGGTCGCCGCCGTTTGTTTCATTATTTCGAGTCCAACAAGACGGAATTCACGTGTCCCATGAGATAGAATATTTTGCCAGCAAAATTTACGTACGTTGAGTTATTAGGTATTGTTATTCATGTTTAAGTCGTAATCCAACTAAATATCGAACTAGGTGTTTTTGTCACTACATGCGTCTATCTTTCATAAGTCCAAATATGCAATAAACCGAAAAACGCAAAAAAATGAGTTATTAGATATTGCCAATTCACCGTCGATATGTCGCAGTCATCTGATTCAATCTGCGATTCGGTTGAATGACTAGCGCATTCATTGAATGACACCATTCAATTGAATGACTCGGCCGAACGTCGATTGAACAATCGTCCCTCAACCACAGAATCCTCAGCGTTCAAGTAGTTAGCGATTTGTAGCATAGCGTTTTGAAGATAGCGGACATGAAATCTGTCAGGTAATTGAACGTATTTCATTTTCTTCCTACTGGGCGCTACTAGTCACTAAAACAAATATGACGTCAAACAGCTCGCACAGCTGATAGAACTGTGTTGATTTTTTATCGATTACATTTACATTAAAGTGCTTTATTTGTAATAAGTAATAAAATAATAATTATGAAAGCGTGGATTTACCTATAACTACCCCGTCAATGTAAAAAAAAAAAAAACATCCCATTTAACGACTTCGCTATAAGACTTTTAGTCAATTCGTTAAACGTTACAGCCAACGTCTTGACTAGTTGTCCTTTAGTCATTCAATTGAATGGTGTCATTCAATGAATGCGCTAGTCATTCGATCGAATCGCATATTAAACCAGATGACTGCGACATATGTGTAGGCAAATATCAAATCCCGGCATGTCCGCCATAAGCGAAACTTGGCAAATGAGAGAAATATGTTGGCTACAAATAAAGGTATTTCTTGGAATTTTCAGCAAATGGGGATTTATTTAAGAGGTATAGAAATATATTAAGGAAAATATAAAAACATAGTTTTAATAAGAGATTACGCTTTAAAACCATATTAAAGTTTGGACATATCGCTGTTTGATGTATACTGTCGAAATCGGAGTTTGAAAAATATTGCTGTGGACTTGCCGGATTTCGAAAAATAGGTACTGGACTTACCTAGTTTTGACAAATCTTATTTTGACAATCCCGTACTTAGGGTTGCTTCATCATAACATTTTACAAAGCCATAAAATAAAACACATCATACAATGTAGTTTATTAAAGTACGAGGTAAACGAATCACACATAAAAATTTAAGATCTCGTCCACAGCATAATCTTCGGAATTATTTAAGTATTAGGTCTTCCCTGTCCCCAATTAGCTCTATATTACTTTCTATAATATTTGCATAAAATTTTGCGGTTTGCTACAGCTCTATTTTTCATGGCAGAATTCCACATTCCAGCTCGCTAAAATACAGAGTGCAATTAAACCTTCCTGCCAAATTTTTTCCAGGGCTTAGGTATCATTAGGACAGTCCATTTAACCAAAAAAAAATTGGGTGTTATTTTTTTAAATGACATATTTTATCCCATTTAAAATCGTTGCAGAACGGTCACTCCGCGGCGCGGGCGAATGAGAGGCGTTGCGCGGGATAAGGCGCGCGGAGGCAAGTAACGCGCGGCCGACGCATCGTGTCCATTAATTGTAGTGTTTTTAGGATAAGCTATTTCTCAACATTTTAGTACTGAGTGACTATAAAGAAAAATACGTGTATTTTTATTTTTAACAAGGATCAATATATCAAAATTTGGCAGGAAGGTTTAATTGCACCCTGTATACATTTTCATTTTTTAATTGAATAAAATCTGTAATATCAATTTAATTATCTTAATTAATTGTCATTGTTTAACGCTTAACTTTTGTACAACCCTAGGTTTTCATGTTCACCACTGGAATAAACACACTACTTGTAAGAATTTGTTTTGCCTTTTAACTTTATTCTCGGCATTTTTCTTTTTAACTTTTGACACATACTTCTTCTTTGCTCTTTCAGGAATCACTACACTAATTTTTATACTGCGTTCTTTCATTTTTCTCACAAAATTCAATAAAATCGACGACAGCAAGGTGTATTTCTCTCGAAAATTCTTCAAACTGGCAGCCATCTTGGACGCCATTCTTAGTTGTGATTGGTCGCAGTGGACGTGCTTGAGTATGATTTTGATTTGTCAATGGGCGGGGTTTGAAATAAATCGTCGATTTTAAACGTTGTTTTTATACAGTTTTTGGGGACTTACCGTGATTTGGAAAAAAGTATCATAAAGAGAATTACATTTCAAATTTAGCGCCATTCATAGTTCGGTTTCGAGTATGGGTGTGACTTGCCGGATTTTGATATTTACCTACACATATAACCCAACCGCAACCTTCCTTTGTAAAAAAACTGAACTAAAAAACTGCTGAATTGTAGGTTACAAGTACGAGTAGGTAATTACACTTTCACTTTTGTTTGAATTTTATTTACGAAAGCGACCTCAATGACCTTTTAATCATTTAAAGCAGCCTTTCCCAAAGTGGGCGATAACGCCCCCTTGTGGGCCCTGAAGGTCTGAAGGGGGCCGGTGTGGGATCCAGAAAAAAATGGGGGCGTTGTGTAGAAGCTTGGGGGTGATTTAATTCATCAGGATGCATTTTAAATTAAAACAATGGGGGCGCTAAAATATAATTTGTTCTTAAGGCGACGCCTTGATAATTTGGCTGTAGCGATGCCGATTTTTCTCAGCAATGACTAAAGCTAAGAAACTAAAGTTCATTGTCAGTATTCATCATGTCTTTGTCTTTGAATTGCCCATAGCATAACACGATTGGACAACTTTTATAACACAGAATTATCAATCGAAAAGACCTCTGTAAAAAAAGAGATTCCTATTTTTCCAACAGAGGAGAGTGATTTAAGGTTCCAAAATTTGTACATAAATTGGTTGAAGCATACACTTTAATATGTGCATAGCTTATATGAAATGTATTTATGGTTTTTAAATTACGCGACAAAAACCATTTTGTCACTTACGCCCTTTCCATTTTTTGCTGTTCCATTGCTTGTTTTCTATGAGAGGCCGGGCCGGCCTCTCATAGAAAACAAGCAATCTAAAACATATCCAAAACGGTTTCTTACTTTAACGCGGCGTCACCTTAAAGTGGGCGGTAGACAAATAAGTTTGGGAACCTCTGATTTAAAGTAATTCGCGACAAGAACAATTAAAATCCGTTAAGTAGAGGTTATTAATTACTTAAGTTATTTAATCCAATGTGAATATTATGCTAAATAACTACGTAGGAGCAGTAAAACAAAAGAATAGTTACAATCATGGTTTATGGTAGGAAATGCTAATAGTAGCGGACCTTAGATCTAAATTCTAATGTAATGCGTCTCTGAGTGTGTGTCCTGCCGCGGCCGCACTCAGAGGCCTTAATTACTTACCTACTAATATTACTTACTTACTAATTACTTACTTTAATTATTATAATCACGATTTTATAATCGTGATTATAATAATTTTGACAGCTAATGTATGAGGGTTATGTCAAAATCTTCATTTAACCCATCAACCCCCATAAGGACACCGGCGACCGCGACGACAATAGAATAACAATAGATTTCCAAGAATCCGCGATCGAAGGATTAATTACAGTGAAGTAAATGATATTCGTCTGTGAGTGCAGCAGTTTGAGTGTGTCTTATTGTTATTTCGAGGAACCATAACGTAAGCGTAATAATTATTAATTACTAAAGTCCTAACCGCAAAGCGAATCACAAAACCTCATACAAATTTCCTGAATTTCATTGCTATACTCGTGGTCGACCATACCACCTAAAACTTTAAATTAAATTTTCGTTCGCAGTTGGAGTCTTCCCCTATTCCAGAGGGGATATAAACAGGGTTTATCCATAGACGACCTCTTTCAAGCCAGAGACAAGGATCGGTCGGGGCGGCTAGGGGACAGACTCGAGGAAGCATGGAACAGGGAACTACAGACGGCAAAAGAGAATGGCACAAAACCGTCGCTATCCAAAGCGATAGTCAGATGTTTTTGGCTGGAGTACATGGTGTGTGGATTTTTTATAGGATTGCTATTCATTGTTTTATGGTAAGTTGAGCTTTTTACTACCTAAATACCGAGAATGGAAGTTAAAACACATCATCTAGATTCTAGAAAGTTTAGACTTTAGATGTAAGTACCGCCTTTTGGCCCATGTTTTTGAGTCTACTTCTTACGTTACGTTTACTTGGCTTGTAAAAAAATTAGGATTAAAATAGGTTATCGCATAATATAATAAGCATACATATTTTGTAAGTACTATGTATTAAAAATTCTAGACAGGTCACACGAAGATATAAAAACAAAGTTTAAAAATATCTTATCCTGCTATCAATACTTGGAGATGAGATTATCTTGAGACGAAAAGTACGGTCACAACGTTGTTCTTATCCTTATCAACCTGTTCTATATCTTAGATTTGGCACATCTTAAATAAGAAGCGAAAAAAATCCTCCGTGAGATCTCGTAAAATACTATATTCTGACTCAAAAGTGAATCAAAATATTTGAGACCTTGACAATATTCTTACCCAATATTTTCTGGTCAAGTACAGGATTTCCTTACGTAAACATCGAAGAATTTTACTTCCTTTTACTTGGCTTTTAGCCGAAAAGTCCTAATATGCTTGCTTGCTTCTATGGTAGCTCTTTGGCAAACTCATTGGCGTTACCTCTTGAGGTAGGACCTAGAAATTTGGTATGGAGATTGGAGATAAATATTTTAGTCCCGACTCCCGTGCAAGACATAGGATACTTTTTCTGCCGAATAAATAATACGGCTCCCGTACAATAAACTGGTTATAATTATTTACTTACAGAAATACTAACATTTAAAAAATAATTAAATCCCACAATGTTGCCGAAACTTCGAAGGATTTAATCATCATAAATCATAATTTCAAATTGTTTGATCGAAGTGATAGTTCAAGCAAATTAGCTGAAAATTTGGCAAAATTAAAGTACAACTTTTATCTATCAGGATGTGTAGGATATAAAGTTAAATTTTTTCTACTCTCCCCCCCTCTCCGCGGTGTGCGTCACAAAAAACTAAACGACTAGCAAAAAAATTAATAAATTATTAAAAACACTCGTTTTTGGTGACGATATCGCTAGATAAAAGTTGTACTTTAATTTTGCCAAATTTTCCATACATTTGAATTTAGTTATCTTGAACTATAAAGGGAATCCTAGATTCATCAGCTTATTAAGGCCGGGCCGTCCCCCGAGCAAACGACCTTGGCCATACATTTGCCGCGTTGCCGAGATCGCGCCAAAACCCTATTATTTTTACTTATATTGTTCAAAATTGTCCTAAAAAAATTAAAACGGAATATCTAGTTTATGATATTGCCGAGATTCAAATAAAAGTAATTTGTAAATCCTAAGGAGATGCTGAATGTATGCTTGAATTTTAATAAATTGGTATTACTTTGGAAGCTGATATCATGAGTACTTATAATAAACAAAAATAGAAAATTTAAAACGGGGAAAGGAATGTTGATATACTGAAGATTATTGCTGTATTTTTATTATAACTTTGTAGTTTTCACATTATGAGTATAATATAAAGCTTTAAATATGGTAAATTACGGAATTTCTCCGTAGGGAATGTCCTCTCCGGTCTCCCATACCGAGACCCTCGCTATAATAAGCCGTCGGATTGCCACACGTGACGCTATTTATACTTTACGATCAGGGACTTTCAGGAGATCCATCGTTTTAACATTGGTAGCTGACATTTGGCTTTGCTGTTAAATTAAAAGTGGCTATATTTTAATAGTAGGGGAGGAGAAGGTGCTAATTTTGTAGTCACTCGAGCGTCATGGAGACCTAGTAGGTTTTTTACATTAGGTAATACTGATAAAAAATAATAAGAGCGTTTTTTATTTTAGCGGTGGGTTCAGAAACTGCATCCATTTTAAAGTTTTTAAAAAGAAAATATATTTAGAAAACTGCTTACCTATTTCGGTCAGTTATTATTATATTTTAGACAACAAGGACTAAATCATTTGGTTTAGTGCAAAATAAAATATCTGCGAAGGTTAGTTAGGAAAATATGAAGGTTTATTTTTTATATTTTAAAATGTCCCTACAGGCTTACCTTACCATTGAATCGTCAGTGCTTTTTATGGAAGCTTCTTTGGGGTATATTAAACAGGGTATCTTAATCTGACAGATCGGATGTCATTTCAATACTCAAAAAAAAAATATTAACCCACCACGTGAGAAATCTGATTTCTATACCATGATTTAAACTGGACACAATATGTCGGAAGCCTATTACGAGCTTAATCTGACACGCTCGAGCTACTCCCGAAATCCCTTCTTCTCCTCTACTATAATTAAAAACGAATTTGTCTACCATTGAAGACGTCGAAAATTATTTTCCATTCGTTCCAATATCTTGTACTAGCTAATATATATTCTGATTTCTGTACCATTATTGAAAACATCTTACTTTGTAGATATTATGTTAATCATAATGTCACACTACAGTCTACACTATTAACTTAATCTATCTATTTTTATCTATAAATAAAAAAGAATTTTTAATTTTGTTTGTCTCGCTTAAACTCGAGAACTGTTGAACCGTTTGGCTAATTTAGTCTTGAAATATTCGTGGAAGTCCAGGGAACACTGAGCCAGGAAAGGTTTATATTAGGAGGATACGAAGTTCACTGGGTCAAATTTAAGGATACAAAAGATACATAAACTTCCTCGAAATTCGGAGTTTGTAGGCCACGCCACGTACCGTATCTTTAAAATTAGTAATTATGGTCGTTTATCTATTTTTCGCGGGCGAGTAGCCCACCTCCCTCCACGCGTCCGCGCTACTGGCGCGCCGGCTAAACAAGTCCGACCCAGTCGAATTAGTCGAGTTCATTAGTGCTTCAAGTGTGGCTTCAAGCCCCAAGCGGTCGCCCGCGTGACGGGACCGCGATAATACAAAATATCTATTGTGAGATGCGTCTCGTTTTTTTCCACGATCGAGGGATTAGTTACCTACCGCCAAAATTGAATAACTTTCAGACATTCTCGTCCATTTTCGTATCCATAGCTTCTTTTTATTTATTACTAGGGCCCGGATTTATATTATGTAAATACATATTTTTATTTTACGTGATTTTCGGTCTAGAATGTATTTTTTACACGAATTATCATGTTTAGACTGTGAAAAACCAAGTTTTATTTTCCATATTTTAGGGTTTTCAACATAACAAGTTTTCAAAGATAAGTCCATATTTTACAGAAAAATGTCACAATCGTCAATATTTTCCACAAAAATAATAAAAACGGCTGCGTATTTCGTTCCTCTCGCGTTTTATCGTCGTTCCAAAGAAGATTATTGAAGAAATAGAAAATAAAGTTGCTGAATGCTGATATGGCTAAACAAAAACTGAAGTATGTTTCGATCGCGACAACAATATAATACAATAGTATTTCCAAGAATCCCCGATCGGAGTTTTAATACGGCATTGCACAACACGTATTAATGCGTGTGCATGCTTGGATCAGATTAAGGCTATATTTAGAACAATATTTTGTTTTGTATTATTATTTGTCAGAGATTTTATAATAAATTATTATTTATTTATAATTTACTAGCTGTCCCGGCAAACGTTGCTTTGCCATAATATATTTGCCACATTATTTTATTGAAGTGACTAAATAAGTATGTCACCATGACAACGTCGATCGCTATCCCGTCGCACAAACAATGGTCGCCGTCAGTCTTAGGTTGTAATAATTTACTATTATTTATTCAACAAATGCACTTATCAATATATTATAAAGTACCGAGTAGCCGATTCTCAGACCTACTGAATATGTATATAAAATTAGGTAAAAATCAGTAAAGCCGTTTCGGAAGAGTTCGTGGACTAACATTGTGACACGAGAATTTTATATATAAGATTATAAATATTTTATTATTATAATTTTATAATAAACTGACTAGTTTTAATTTTGATAATTTGAAGAAGCGCGTCATTGTGTATTGTAAACAATTTATTGCGCTGTAAGCTGTTCATCTTACAAAACATCACTCACTTGTGAACTGTACTCGAACGAAGTGCGAACGATTTTGGTGCAGAAGCGAGAATTTTAGCTACTAAAATACTCGGTTCTAAACTAAAATACTGGCCTAATGCGAACTAGCCTTTGCAACCGCCAATTTGCACGGTAAACGTATAAGAACAAAACTATTACGAAACTGAGTAGGTAGCTATAAACATAATATCAATGAGGTGTTTAACAAAATGGATTATAATATTATGCATAATGTGTTATGTGAGAATTGCTCACAAAAAATTAATAGGTGCTACGTTTTTTATAACACACTAAACAAAGCTGTGAGTTTTGACTTGTGCCCACAGAAATAAGATTAGATAAAAATCTGTGCTTGTGCCCACGGGCACAAGCACATATTGAGGTAACCTTGAAGATAAGACTGATCTAGCAAAGATAATATTAAGTGAACATCCTAAGAGTTCTGAGAGCGATTTTATATTTCGATTAAGTTATCCCGTGCAAGATTAAAAGGACTTGCATATTAATAAACAAGACGTGAGTGGAAGAATAAGGTAACATGAAAAAACTTCCCGTTTTTTTGCGTAAATGGAGGCTTTAGGGCCGGAAAAATTATTTGAAGTGGAAAAACTATGGATTATATGTGTAGCCAGATATATTAGCTAGGTTATGAAGTAGATAAGTTACAACTTTTATTAAAATAATTAGGGAAAAAATGAGTTATTGTCCGTATATTACGAAATGTTACTTATTCGATTCTTCCACTCACGTCTTCTTAAATAATTAGGTATTTACCTCATGTGATCGGAGTTTGGTGGTCCTTGGCTTTTGATCTGTGTTGAGCATCATAATTTACCGGATCGAGTGTAATTATGATCCAAATTATGAGACGAGTCATAAAATTTCGTATATCGCTGGCCCCGGGCAACAAAGCGGTAAACGCCGGTTACCCCCTTTTTAATGTTATTTGATTTTTGGCTTCTCTAAGTACTAGTCTATCACCCCTATTTATTTTGAAACAATATCGCTTTTTAGTTGTATTTATTTATATTATTTCAATAAATTTTTACACTGTTACAATTATTTTGATATGGTTAAATAGGTAAAAAAATTAACTTTCATATGACACTTCAAATGCTTGTTTTGGACCACTGTACGGTGCACTATAAACAAATTCGCTTATTTTGTCTCTCCTGAACAAAACGATTTTTATATTATAAGTACGCCTTTAGTGCCCGGGGCCAGCGATATGTATATAAATTTTAACATTTTGTATGAAAATGAGTCGTGTCATAGTTTGAACCATAATATGAAAAAACAGAAGGCTCCAAAAAGAAAAATAAGAGACCAAACACTAGTGCAATTGTTTTTTTTTTTTTGAAGTTGTGTAAATTGTAATGTTTTTTTCGTAATAACTCTTGACGCATATTTTATAACTAGTAAGTACATAATATATCCCCACATTACCCTGTGGAGCCAGGATCGACAACGAAAATCAAACCACAGATTATGTACGGTATGTCAGGCAATATCTGAAAGACATGAACATGCTGATAACCGAAGCTGTCTTGAGCCTGTCCTGATATTGTTATTAGAAATAGAAAGATGTCCAATTTTCATTCAAAGATATGACATAACGTAGAACTCTGTAACCCAACAGGTTAACCTTGGTGATCACTGCCTCAGTCACCGGTTCACGAGTCACGACCAAGGCGTATTAATAGAGTTTTTTTTTGTTACAGGCCTTTAATACCATACACACTAGCCATATTTATAGGGTACTTCTCAGAGGAAAAAACAAGTGAAAGCTACACAAGAGCACACATATTTAACTTTGCGATGAATTTATTGTCTATAACGACGTCATTAATGTTAAACCATCTCCAGTTAAGCCAAGGAGTGATAGGTATGAGAGTGAGGATCGCCAGCTGTTCCATTATGTACAGAAAGGTAAGAGAAGAAGACTTTATTTCAATGTGTTTTCAAAACACACACAAAAGCCTAGTCATACTCATAAACGAACTGTTCTTTTAAAAACCAAACATCCTGATTGCCATTTGCCATGTGCTTAGTGACACTCTTCAACCTTTTCAGACTCTAGAGTCTAGACACTAGAGCGTTCCCATACTATATGCACTCTAAAAACACCAACAACCGTAATGTCGACTAAATTTTCCCTTGAAATCGATGCCATAAGATGCTCAATGTCAAATTAACCCCTTAAATTAACCCTGACTGTCTTGCGCTTACCACCGGTTTCGGATGCTAACATATTCCTCGCTTTCAGATATTAAAGCTGAACCGGGTCGGTATGAGCAAAACGCAGCCTGGTCAGGTCATCAACCTGATGTCGAATGACGTCAGCCGGTTCGACCTGGCGGCGCTGTTCCTGCACTACATCTGGGTGATGCCCATCGTGGTGCCCGTCGTCTCCTACCTCATATGGCAAAAGATCGCCTGGGCCACTCTCGCCGCCATTGCTGTCATATTTATACAGGCCTACGTTATACAAGGTATGTACCATCGAGGAAATTTATTGTTAACAGATCAACGTCATTTGGTTGGATCATGTCAATTCAATGTTAACTGTGATCTGTCGGCTGGGTTTGACGAAACGCGACCAAACTACTTAGATTCCCCATAGTACAATTATGTGATATACATGGTGTAACAAAACTAAGTGATAATACTTAGGGTGTGTATGGGCTCTAAAAGTACAGCGCTGAAAAAGTTTTTTTTTTACTCTCGTATGGGAAAATCCATGACGCTGGGGCGCTTGCCCATACAAATCGCAAAAAAAATTACTCTTCCAGCGCTGCTATTTCACAGTAAATTTTGGGACTAAGGGACACATATAATACACACCCTAAAGTATTATCACTTAGTTTTGTTAGACCTTGTAGAACTTCAATGGCGGACATCAGGTCAGCTAATGTCAAGCTCAACCAACCGCGATCACCATTGACTTGACGTAACCAAACCAAATAACGTAAGTACATAATCGATTTTTCTGACTATACGTCGTACTTACTCGTAGTAGAATTTAATTTCAAATGGAAGAAGTATTTTTAAAACTGTAAAGAAAAGAAGCAATTGACTAAAATTGTAAGAACGAAATATTTAATAACTGTAAAATGGGGAAAAAAGACAAATTGTAATAATATATAGTAATAAACTACTTACAGAGAAAATAGCAATAAAGAAATATTGTAAAAATATACAGAGAAAAAAAAAACAAAAATTGTTAACTCAAAAAACGGGTGGGGGGGGGCCTATAATAAAAAATGGAAGAAATAGACATTTCATGTATTCCTTATCGAGTGTGAAATGTAAAATTCGTATACGAATTTTATTTTATTCCATATTTCTGGCGTACAAAATATCCACCGGACACTGAGTTCGCCGTCACTAAGTGACACCATTCCACGCAATCGTATGCCCATACATGATACAACACAATCAGATTTGTTGCCTTGAATTATAAACAAGTACCTACTGTACCCACTACAAATTACAATCACGTAAACTGCTTAAGAGCCCGGGTTACCCTCGAAATTCTCATACATACGTAATACCAAAATCATTTTCTCATACGAAAATATTTAACATGTTTGAGTTATTTTTCAGCTTAAAATAGTAATTACCTAGGTTCCTGTACAAAAATTAACTTCAAAATATTTAAACACAAAAAAAAATTTTTTGTGTATATTTTTTTTTTTTACTAAATTTACTACTAAATATTTTAACACTAAAGGTACTTTGGGGTGGGTTGCACCAGAGGCGTGGTTAAAGTTAAAGTTACGGTTATAGTTAAGGCTAACTTAACTTTAACTTTGACCACAGAATTTGACAGATGTCTGTTGCGTTTATTTTTTTATAGAAGCCACAATTAATGGGATTGAGTGTATAAAAAATTGAATAATCCGTAAAAATCAAAAGGAAAAATATTTGTTTAAATAACAACACTGTGAAACATAGTATTTTCACGAAAAAAATTCGATATAAGTATGAGCGGTTATGGTTACCGTTATGGCGTCCTTAACCAAAGATTTGACTTTTTGTACTATAGAACTATAGTTAAAGTTGGTGCAACCCACCCTAAGTATGGTAGACAATAACGGGCCACTTTACATAATTTTCAAAATGCACATTTCCTCTGGGATTCATTTTTTATGACAGTAGTATTATTTCGCATATTACAAACATTAAGGTTTTTATTAATTGAAATTACTGATAAAAATGCAACACCCTGTAACAGCTTTCCAACACTTTTCGGACATCATATAATTCGAAATATGTATAATATTTTTATTGCATCGTAATTAGTTGTAAGTTGTAACTAGTCTCAAATTATTTTAATTTACATGATAATACCAAATAACAGTTAATGATCTAAATTATGAGAAATTTTTTATAATAGAAAATAATTTAATACCTCGCAAATTCTGTACATTGCAATTTGCAATACAATATGAAGGTCAATACTGAAAAATGCAATATTTTTACGTATAGATACTTAATGGTACCTTATAAATAACCTTGAAAACCCCACTTTAAACTTCACGCTTGCTTGCTCATTGTATACAGCGTGTTCTTATAGGGGATTTTTATTGATTCTTTCTTTTTTTGGGACTCTCACTTTTGCTCTACAGTCTACGTAAAGCCGCTTGTTCAGCACATTAGAACATTACATAGATAGATGACATAGAAGACAGTGAAATGAAATACGCTATGTAAATATCTGAGTACGAGGGTAAAATATAATAAACTAGATGACGCCCGCTGCCTATTGCGCCAATGCGCGGAAACCGTACCTATTTCCGGGATTTAAAGTATCCTATCTCCTTTCCCGGGACTCAAAGTATCTCCATACCACAACAAAATCGGTTCCCACTGAACCGTTTTAAAGATGTCACAGGTACACAGATAGACAGATAGACAGACAGACAGGCACACTTTCACTTTTATAATTTTAGTATGGAATATGGATATACTCAAGTCGGTTTGGTATCTTCAGTTGCCAGTCTTGCAGCTTACTACAGATTTGATATTGGCCAGTGGTACTTCAGTGAATAGGAATAACCAAAATTTTCCTCCATAAAATCTAATGTTCTCTTTACTGTTCTTCTTTGAATATTATGTTATATGTTGTCTGATACGGAAATATCACAGGAAAACTCGTATTAGTCATTAAGCGGTAATAACAGTCGCATCTTAATATACCTAAGGAAAATAATTGTATTTCATACGTTACTTACTCTGTGCTAAGGAGACTAACTAAGGGAGATCGCAGACTCGATCACACAAAAAGTCTGTCGTCTGCGATCTCCCTAAGAATCACGAACTCTATATCTCGCTGTTGAGACATAATATTACAAGGTAACGCCACGTTAAAGTAAAAAAACGTTTTGGATATGTTTTAGATTGCTTGTTTTCGGCCTCTCATAGGAAACAAGAAATGAAACAGCAAGAAATGGAAAGGGGTTAAGCGACAAAATGGTTTTTGACGCGTAATTTAAAAAGCATAAATATATTTCATATAAGCTATGGGCAAATTATAGTGTATGCTTGAACTAATCTATGTACAAAATTTTGGAAGCTTAAATCACTCCTCTGTTGGCAAAATAGGAATCCCTGTTTTTATAGAGGTCTTTTTGATTAATTATTCTGTGTTATAAAAGTTGATTTGACTTTTAATTCAAAGATAAAGATATGATAAATACTGAATGAACTTTAATTTCTTAGCTTTAGTCATTGCTGAGAAAAATCGATATCACTACAGCCAAATTATCAAGGCGTCCGCGTCACCTTAACTGCCGCACTCAGAGACGATTAATTACTTAACTGTAGTTAAATTAAAATCTCGACAAAAGACCCCCCCCCCTCCTATCCATCATCTAACAAGTATCAAAGTATTTACTCATTTCATTACAGTTAAACAATTAATATTCGTCTGTGAGCTGAGAGCGGCAATTAAGTTATATGTAGAGACATGTCTCAACAGTTGGAGCCAGGTAGTCTAGTTCGTGATTCTTAGCATAGAGTAAGTAACGTATGAAATGCAATAATTTTCCTTAATATTAATTATGTCAATGATGATTATGATGACGATGACTAGGGTCTGTGACAGTGATGATGATAATTTGGAATTACTATAATATTAGTATTCGTGTACCAAAAATAAATTAGATGGATGCAGTTATGTTCTTAATTACATAGATCATTAAAATTTTAGAACAAAGACAGCTTTCAAAATTCAACATAAAAAATTGTGGGTTAGTTCATAAAAATATAGTAACTATGCTTAAACGGCGTCGACCAATTATTATTATTGTTCCTTGAAATCTCTACTTGTTTACATAGCCACGTCTTCTTATTAGAAATGCATTTATGACATAAACAATACAAAAAGATGCATTTTCTACAGCAGCGGTCGTTACCTCGAACTTCACTTACCTTGACAATTAACTCGATTGTTATGAAACAATGATTTTTTAATTTATTCACTTTGTTCATACAATTGCATAGCATTACGATAAAAATTCTAGGGGCAAATAAAAAGTGATGGGGTGGGGAAATAAGGTTCTTGTCGATAATGTTTAAACGCAACGGATTACCTATTAAGATTTTATTTTTCAAAGCGGCTTATTTAAATTATTAATAATTTATTGAAACTTTAACATGGGGCAATTAGTGCTCATCTTCAAAACAACAATAATAACAATTATTATTATCATGAGCGCTGTTGCTAATTTAGTGAAAGAAAATGTTATGTAAATTGAGGTTTCTGAACTCGACTGTAAGGTAAATAAACCATAAAAACCAGATATCCTTCCGATTTCTGCATCCACGATAAGGACCTTAAACTCTTTTCAAATAACAATTTTTTAAATACCAAAAACACGAAAAGGGAATTATTTACCTGTTTATATCGCCGCGCCGTGAACCGCTTTAGGGATCCTTATGGCTCGCGGCTAACTTAAGAATAATAATTATAACTCAAATCATGTTATTATAGATATTTTCATTGTTTTTAGCATATTTAAGTAATCGTCAAGGAGTCCTCAGAGGGAAGATAGCTAAACGTACAGACGAGAGAGTCAAGGTCATGAGCGAACTAGTCAATGGAGTGCAAGTTATCAAAATGTACGCCTGGGAAAAACCTTTTGAAAAGCTAGTAGACAAACTAAGGAAGTAAGTGTTGTTTTTTTATTATTTAAGTCACAAACAAAGTAATTATTACAAATAATTTCCCCCCGTTTTTTCCACATTTTCCTCTATTTCTTCGCTCCTATTAGTTTTAGCGTGATAAAATATAGCCCTTCCTCGATAAATGGACTATCTAACACTGAAAGAATTTATCAAATCGGACCAATAGTTCCTGAGATTAGCGCGGTCAAACAAACAAACAAACTAACTAACAAACTCTTCCGTATACGTGAATACAATAAGTACTTTAAGTTCATAGGTAGTGGTACAGCGGTTGTCGGCATTTCACATCGTGTAGTTTATCATAGTGGAAATAGGCCACAGGCCACAGCTGGCCGACGATTTATTGATGTTTTGCTCAAACGAAACCTATTGATTTATTAGCGGTAGCGATACTACTAATTTGCTTTTGTTTATTTTGATTTATCACAATTCAAGTATTAATTAAACGTCATCTCTCACTCAGATGCTGACTCGTCTTATTTTATCTACCTACTTTAATAATAAGTACCTAATGTTGTGCTTTGCCATTTTATTGTCATAATATCATCGTATGTTTGCGCTTGCGTTTGTTTTTAATTATAAAAATTGTTACAACATACATTGTACAATATCACAATAGTCTGTAAACAAGTGTTAGACTCTTATCATTAAACATGATTTTATAATTACATAAAACATAACATCTCATCAACCATGACCTTGCAGCCAGTGACGTCACCGTGACATTGTAAAATTATTGTATTAAATGAGATATTAAGTTCCTTGAGTTTGACTGAAGTAAGTTCTAACGGCTGCTTGTATTTAAATATCTTCGCAACTTTTTAGGTATTTGTAATTTGCAATATGACTTACCAACTTCTTTAAAACAATGCATCGAATCTCAATAATTATATTATTATTTTCTAAATATCCGACACTAAGTTCTTGCGTGTCTCCTGCCATTTTATGTTGGAGTCATTGAACCACGTTTTTTGCCCTGTATGATTTTTAACAGCTAGCGGTTCTCAAAGCTCTTAAGCTTTGAGAACCGCAAGCTGTTAAATTTTTAACAAAACAATTAGTAATTAAAATAACAAAAAGATTTAACATGTTATTATCACACCCACAACTCGACGTACTATTATAATGCTCGCCTGCTATCTATATATATAAAAATGGATTTTCAAATGTGCTAGTCGCGCTAAAACTCCAAAACGGCTGAACGGATTGGGCTGATTTTAGTCTTAAAATATTCGTAGAAGTCCAGGGAAGGTTTTAAAGTGACACGAAGTTCACCAGGACAGCTAGTTAGTTATATAATT
The DNA here is from genome assembly GCA_905333045.1 of Lysandra bellargus. Lineage (NCBI taxonomy): Eukaryota > Metazoa > Arthropoda > Insecta > Lepidoptera > Lycaenidae > Lysandra > Lysandra bellargus. The sequence goes on from HG995333.1 coordinate 242,702, forward strand.
TTCGATTACTTACTGAATTATGTAATTCATAGTAATTTTTTTTCGTATTATAGCTACGATGAATATTACTAATTAAATAAATATTTACACAAAACGTATATATGCACAAATGCAGCTCAGCATTTATTATCGATAAACTATTTTCACATCACTAGATATGAGTTCACGATATTCTTATTTTGAAATACCTGTTTTTTTATTTTAATATTTTTTTTAGATACGAGGTGAAGTTTATCCTAAAGACATCGCTGATAAAAGGCTTTACATCGGCGCTGAGTGTGTTCACGGAAAGGTTCATCCTTTACACCGCCGTGGTGACGTACGTGCTGCTTGGTGGTGAAATAAGAGCTGACATCACATTCTCTTTGGTGCAATACTATAACCTGTTGCAGCTGGCCTGCAACATCTTCTTCCCGTTGGCGCTGGCGTTCTTGGCCGAGTCTAAAGTCTCTATTAGACGTTTAGAGGTACGTTATTAGGATTTCGTACCCAAAACGGGACCCTGTTATTAAGGTGATGCTGCGTTAAGGAGCCGGGTGCCATCGAAATTCTCAATCATACTTACGTAATACCAAAATCATTTTCTCATATACGAAAATATTTAAGATGTTTGAGTTATTTTTCAGCTTAATTAATTACCTAGGTTCCTGCACAAAAATTTACTACAAAATATTTAAACACTAAAAAATAGAGTAAAACCCTTAAAAATATATAAATAAATAGTAAATTTACTACAAAATATTTAAACTCTAAAAATATTTGTTAGTATTTAAATATTTTGTAGATTTACTATTTATTTATATATTTTTAGTGTTTAGCTCTATTTTTTAATGTTTAAATATTTAGTAGTAAAACGAAAAAATGTATACTTACTTAAGTACCTAAACTAAAAATTTTTTTTTTAATATTTTGCAGTAAACTTTTGTGCACGAACCTAGGTACCTAATTACTATTTTAAGCTGAAAAATAACTCAAATATGTCAAATATTTTCGTGTGAGAAAATGATTTTGGTATTACGTATGTATGAGAATTTCGATGGCACCCGGCATCTTAAAGTAAAAAACCGTGTTGGAAATGTTTTAGATTGCTTGTTTTCTATGAGAGGCCGGCCCGGCCTCTCATAGAAAACAAACGCGACATAATAGTTTTTGTCGCGTAATTTAACATTTCATACAAGCTATGGGCAAATTAAAGTATATGCTTGAACCAATCTATGTACAAATTTTGGAAGCTTAAATCACTCTCCTCTGTTGGCAAAATAGGAATCCCTTTTTACAGAGGTATTTTATGGGTATTTTTGATTGATTATTCTGTGTTATAAAAGTTGACCAATCGTGTTATGCTATGGGTAATTCATAGACAAAGACGTCATGATGAATACTGACAATGAACTTTAATTTCTTATGAATTTCTTAGCTTTAGTAATTGCTGAGAAAAATCGATATCGCTACAGCCAAATTACCAAGGCGTCGCTTTAAGACTTCGGTGTCTGTCTGTCTGTACTCTGTATGGCTCCAGGCTGTATCTCAAAACATAGCTACGCTTCTGAAATTTTCGCAGACTGTGTAAAATTAAAGGGGCCCATACAGCAAACGTGATTTTTTCGGCCCCATTTTGCTATATAATAACGGTACGGAATCCTTTGTGCGCGAGTCTGACTCGCACTTGGCCGATTTTATTTTTAATAGTAAAGATACCGGTAGCAATATGCATTTAAAATGCATTTTAAAGGCCTGCCTGGCCTGCAAGCACAAAATGTGTTCTCGTGGCGTTACTCGTTTTTAATGGTCCCAATCCACCTGAGACTGTAATTTAAAGGGATTCTGAGATGAAGGTCAATGCCCGTTGATAAACTCAGTCATGCGAAAAAGTGTTTCGAAAGTTTGCGTTCGTGTGTTTTAAATGCAAGTGATTTAATAAAATGTAGGTAGGTTCTATTACCTACCAGAGACCAGACATATTTTCCGTCTATGGTAATATCTGACTCCATATCAGAAGGTTGCGTGTTCTGTGTTCATATCACGTCGGGGTCACCAATGTAAGGGGAGCGCCCTATGAGAGATGAATTAAAAATGTATATTTTCGGACTTCATTTATTAGTGTTCATTTAGGTGCACACTACACAGGTATATATGTATATTATATAGGTGCCGGCCGCGGCAGGGCGACAAGCCCTTATGGAATCTTGTATGAGACTAACTAAAGACTAAAAGGGGCACCTGACACGTAATTATTGTGGGTGTGCATTGTGCATAACTGCACATGCTGCACGTTACAGGTATAATATTAAATTAGATATACTTTCTTACGAGTTAGGACTGCTTAATCCAGAGCTTCTCAAAATTTTTAACGGAGAGTTCCCTTGAATGTACTATAGAGTATCATATACATAGTTATATAACTCTCACTTCTCAGCTGCTAAGTATTTAGATACTTAGCAGCTGAGAAGCTAAGTAAGCTTGTCGGGTGCGGCTTACAGCCCGCCATACCGACGGGCGACGCGAAAACGGTAATTTTAATAAAAAAATTGAACCATTTGTACCAGGCTAATTTTTGCATAGCTAATCATCGTCGAGTAGCCATTCACGAAAATCAACTTGCCATACTTTTCCGACAGCTCCCAATGGCCGCCATACCACTGCAAATGTATAAGTTTTTTTTTCACCAAACGATTAGGCGGACGGACACCGGCGACCGCGACAACAATAGAATAACAATAGATTTCCAATAATCCGTGATCGAAGCATTAAAGACTAAAATTCACTTTATTTTTGCTGCACCTGGCTTGTGGCTGAAATCGTAGTTTACTATGTTGAATATTGCAATTTGCATTCCTTGGTGTATCCAATCTTATTAGGATGTATCGGCATTTTACATGGGAAAATGCTTTACGCATCCCTGGCTGAATTGGGGATGTCGGCCGGGGTATGTACGGGACTATCCTGGCGTAGGGTCTACCCACTAAATCCCCCATGGACCATGGTGCTCCAGTCTAGAGTGCGGGTGCTGAAACCTATCGCAGCTACGACAGCTTGTGAAGCTCTGGCTTAGACAGTATCTGACCTAATTTTACCAACCTCTGTTTGTTAAATCCTAACAAGGCATTACTTAACGGACCTTACAAAATTAAACAGACTGTCAAAATACTTATATCCCACTGTAAAAATTTAACAGCGGATTAGTAAATGCAATGTGACGAAATTGCAATGTACATGTACGACATGTAGATAATGCCACTAAATTAAAATATCACTGAACGTATACATTTGTTACGCTACAATAGTTCTTTGTAATTTACCAGGTTAATAAATATTATATGTCAAAGCTGAAAACATGAAATCAATAATATTTTAATACTCATCTACAAAGTAACAGTGAATAAACACACAAATCAAAATACTAAGCACTTATTTACTGGCGTTTAATTCAAATGTGTGTCAGAATATTATGTAAAACAACAACTTCAACATAATTGAAGATGACTTTTGTATATTCACGAGCTATTTACGCATAATTATTATGATTTACAATTCAAAATAATTGAGTCGTGAGAAATTGGCGAACATTATGTTGATGGCTTTTTTACCCTACTACATCCAAGCCAAAAGGATTAAAGATTACCGTAATCTATGTATGTGTGTATTTGCCCTCGTAGAGGCTAAAGTACTGTCCTCATTTTAACAAATGAGGTGTGAAAAGATTAGTAATGATGCCGCGAGTGACATGATATTACGTAGTCGGGTTATAATTGGAACGAAGTTGGAACGAAGTTCCTTATCGCGCGTTGCGGAAAAGGACTAGACGGAAAAAGTTGTAACGACACTTTTTGACCGACACTTATTTAGTACCTGCGAAGTAGGGGCAGAGGCGTTGGATATGGCGATGACGTCAACGTGCGGAAAATTTAAAATTCTACCATGCCTCTATGACGGGATTTTTTTAATAACTTCGTTCCATCTGGGTGTGCCTTGACATCTCTCAAGTTTTTTTAAACTTATTCTTGTTATTTATAGTATTATAGGTGCCCAAGCTAAAATGTTTCAATTTTCAGGAATTTCTATCTCTGGACGAACTTGACCACCCTGAGCCGATAGCGACGATAGCGAACGGCAGCTCCAAGAATATCACAAACGGCATAGACAAGGAGAAGAGCGAGTTCATCAAGCCGAAGTCTACGGGACTAGTTCTGTCTAACGTCTCAGCCAGTTGGCAACAGAACTCCATCGTGGATACATTGAGGAATATATCTTTTGCGGCGAAACCTGGAGAGTTTGTGGGAGTAGCTGGATTGGTCGGATCGGGCAAGGTGAGGATTTGCGATAAAAAACTTAATGAAAATGTTCAATTTTGGCCAATATTAACTGACTCCTAGCCTAGTAGCAATCAGGGTTGTCTATCTCTTAAAATTTCGTTAATACTTATACATATTTAACTTAGGACTACTAATGTATATTCAGTGGACTGTGACATAAGGGCCTAAGGACCTAATGGTTGGTACTACTAATATATTATATTCTGTGCTAATGGCGTAACATTATAATTATGGTTTATTGGTAAAAAAATTGGTTAGAAGAGAATAGGAATAGATAACCCTAACGGCGATTGGCAAAAGCACACATTAGTGTTGTTGTAGTTTTGATCTTCAATATTACGTGGTTAATTAGGGGAAAATTAAAATATATTGTTATATTACGTTCCCGCAGTAAAAAATAGCCTATGTGTTAGTCCAAGTATCAATCTAACTCCATATATTTATGAAAATCGTTCCACCCATTTAGACGAAAGAAGTAACATACATACAAACTCATAAACTTTCGCCATTATGATATTAGTATAATGATACTGTGTGAAGAGTGCTCTGGAGGTTGGTATTTTTATGTCTGCCTTTTATGGCCAACTAGCTGACCCGACAGACGTTGTCCTGTCTTAGCGATGATTATTAAATTCGAATTGGTATAATTAAGAGAACAATAGATTAAAATGTATTATCTCCATGCCTTTAATCAAAATAGATTAAATAGTTTAAGCGAAAATCAGTTTATTGTGCGGGAACCGTACATTTTCCGGGACAAAAAGTATCCCTTGTCCTTTCCCGAGACTCAAAGTATCTCCATACCAAATTTTATCAAAATCTATTGAATAGCTTACGCGCAAATCACAAAAGTATATTGTGCACTAACCGTACATTTTTCCGGGTCAAAATGTATCCTATGTTCTTTTCCGGGACTCAAAGTATCTCTCCACCAGTTTTCAGCCAATTCGGTTCATTCGTTCTTGAGTTATAAGTAGTGTAACTAACACCACTTTCTTTTATATATATAGATGTAAATTATATAGTTAATACAAAAAGAGTTAGTTATCAATTATCATGACGAAAACTTGTTTAGTAGATAGTCTAGACTCTAGAGTCTAGGTATATCATATCGCTCTGTAAGGCTGCTTACACACGGTGCCGCAGCGGCAGCGTTTTTTGCCACCGCGGCGCCGCAGAACCTGCGGTGTCTCCAGTCTCCAACGCAGGTTCTGCGCCGTGATCATGTGGGTCCGACAAGTCTCGTATGTTTGTTGAATACCGCGGCATCGCTCGCCGCGGCGCGGCGGCGCCGTGTGAAAAGGGCCCATAGAAATACAAGGATGAGTATTGAGTATGCAGCGGCGCGTGTGTAAACACGCTAAGGCTCAACTCACACTGGGGCTGAGTCGAAACGTCGCAAGGTTTTGCCTACAGCATATTCAGCTCTATTGTTCTATTAATTAAGTAGCGCGCGTTTGCTCTTCGACGCTGAAATATTTACATAGCAGAAAGTACAGCAGCTACCTATCCCTGCCCGCCGCGCCCGCGCCGGGACTTTATTTGTGGCCCGCGTGATATTAAACCATTTTAAAATTCATAGTCGTCGTGAAAGTCGTGAATTTTTGTTCACTTTTAAATCGTTAATTTTGAAAAACGTTATTTTTTAACCCTAAAAATTTTTGTTCTTGTCCGCGACACCAAGACCAAAAACATGTTTGTGGCTCGCATGAAAAAATTGTTGGGGACCACTGTAATAAAGCAATATAGAGATGAACATTATGCTTTGGCGAAAAACATGACGCGTCGCTTGACTCTGCCCCAGTGTGCTGTGTGTGTGAATCGAGCCTATGGAATCTACATACATAGTGCACTATGATTAGACGAGATTTTATCCAGGGCTTCATAACGTTATCGAATAACAGAAAAAATATCGTTACGTACCGTTATTTTCATACTGGTAGCCAGATAGCATTATTTTTTTAACGATATTTAGTAAAATAACGTTATATTTACCGTTATTATTATAACGATATTTTTTCGTTATGTATAAACGAACAAATATCGTTATAATAATAACGGTAAATATAACGTTATTTTCTGGTATCAGGTATGCGATCGTGCACGGTGCACTAAATCTCACTCGCAGCCCACTTTTTTTGCGAGATTTGTGTGAAAATACAAAGAAAAAATACACCTTATAAGCGTGATTACGTTTAGAAAATTTTCCCGCCTGTCATGACTTTCTTGACGGACTATAACGTTATCAAAGAATATATATTTACCGTTATCTTAATATATATAAATCTCGTGTCACAATGTTTGTCCTCAATGGACTCCTAAACCACTTAACCGATTATAATAAAATTCGCACACCATGTGCAGTTCGATCCAACTTGAGAGATAGGATAGTTTAAATCTCAAATTATAGTCGCAATTTTATTTTATTGCAAATTATTTGTCTATAAAGAGCGACCATTGTTTATGCGACGCGGGTCACGGGATAGCGATGGACGTTGCCATGGTGACATACTTATATTTTAGTCACTAATTCAATAAAATAAAACGGGCGATATACTTAATATAATATGGCAAAGAAACGTTTGCCGGGACAGCTAGTAAATCCTATATAACGTTATAACATTAACCGTTATTAATATCAATTTTTAACGTTATTTTTAATATCGGGTAAATTTTCATAACGTTATCTATGCCCTTGAAGCAGTAACGTTATGAAAAAATAACGTTATTTGAAGCCCTGATTTTATCTTTACTCTTGACATAATAATATATGTTATCTATGTACAATTGACGAGTGATAAGAGTACCTATGAGATCTCTGAGTATCGCAGCGATAACGGAACGCAAAAATCGATTGACTTAAATTCAAATGGTTCTTGATTATGAAGTTAGTATAAAGTAAGTATATATTATAGTTATTAATTATGGCCACACTAAGATAATTATTACTTGACTTCAATTTAATTAACATTTTGACATAAACTTTATGTATTTTTCGTCAGACTCTACATCTACTTAAAGTTAAGTATTCAAATAAACGTCTTTGAGTGCAGCCTTATTACAATGATGTTGACTGTTGTCCACGTAATAACGTCATGTGTATAATATTATATTATGTTACTTCACAGTGCACACTGGCTGATAAATATGTAGAGCTCATAATATATAACTATTGGTGAGGGAGCCCTAGAACATTTTTTTTTTTTAATTACTAACAAGCTAATTTTTTTTTGAGTACTTAACTTTATTTTGATAAGGCAAACAACATTTTTATCTGTGAAAAATCTTGAAAGTGGTAGCTATCAGAGATAGAAAGGATTTCATACTTTGATTTGATGGTCCTAAAATATGGATTGTTCTATTTGTAGGACAATGTTACGCTTAAATTTTATCTGGGTGCACGGTAGTGCACCCGCCGAGACGAGCCAAGCGAAGCGCAAGGGCACTACCTACCCTTTCTCGAAGTGTTTCGCCGTTTTTTTGGAACCTTCATAGAATTGGTTTCCGTTGTAGCAGATACTTCATATTTTCAGAATATGGTGTCATCGATAGACTTATTAAGCATACAAAGCCTGAAATGAATAACTCTTATACTTTAGATTTTATTGATATCTAAAATACGCCGATTTCGTCGCTGACACACTGATGGTCATCAAAATGTTTGCCTACTTCCTGAAGTGCTAGAAAGCTGAAATTTGGTATGTAATCTAAGTTTAGTATACAACCAACAAAAAAAATTCATAAACTTGTAACTTTCGTCCCCCATCCCCTAAAATTGGGTGGTGGAAGTTGACCCTTATAGAGTTGGTTTGAGATGTGCCAGATAGTTTATATTCTCAGGATATGATGTTAATAATATACTTATTAAACATACAAAGTCTCAATCGAATAGGTCCAATACTTTATATTTTATTGATATCTAAAATACGCCGAAATTTGGTTATAACTTATACGCCGTAAAATAAGTTAAGTAGCGGGGTAATGCAAGTTTAACTGAGACTTTCATCAATTTTATGAATAGGGACATGAAAGTTTCCACGGGATGGACATGAACTAAAAATTTAAAAGTTAATGAACTAAAAACGTCTTAGTAAAAAATAAAAACACTAAAAAGACTAAAAAGACTGCCTAGCAAGTAGCAACTTATAAAAAGGACTGAAATCCCACCAAAAACATTTCAAGTAAAATGTCCTCGACGACCACAAAAGGTTTGCCCTGTAAAAAGACATCGGATCTAATGTAGAGCCAAGCTTCTGAATCGACGCGGCCTAACTCTATCGATCCTAACTCCAACAAATTCTACATATCAAGGCGCGCCCCTCCAAATGACTGTTTCAATGTGTGCAGTCACATTCTTATGAAAGAGTTCGTATGTAGTAAGTATTCAACCAATCACAGTACACGTAATATTTCAGTTAATGTCACTTATTTCCAAGATTTGTTGGTCAACTTTCATAACTAGCCTACCGCGCAAGACAACGCATTTCAAACGTTTTGACAACGCACTTCATAACGTTTTGAATTTTGGAGGGGCGCGCCAAGTTATCGTAGTTGATCTCTACAGTAGTTTCTTAACATCTCCATTTTTTCCACATTTTCCTCTATTTCTTCGCTTCTATTAGTTGTGGCGTAATAAAATATAGCCTATAGCCTTTCTCGATAAATGGCCTATCTAACACTGAAAGAATTTTTCAAATCTGACTAGTAGTTCCTGAGATTAGCGCGTTCAAATAAGCCCTTTCAAATAATTTAGCCCGTTTTTTCAACATTTTCCTCTATTTCTTCGCTTCTATTAGTCTTAGCGTGATAAAATATGGCCTTCCTCGATAAATGGGCTATCTAACACTGAAAGAATTTTTCTAATTGGACCAGCAGTTCCTGAGATTAGCGCGTTCAAATAAGCCCTTTCAAATAATTTCCTCCCGTTTTTTCCACATTTTCCACTATTTCTACGTTCCTATTGGTCGTAGCGTAATAAAATATAGCCTATAGCCTTCCTCTACAAAGGGGCTATCTAACACTGAAAGATTTTTTAAATCGGATCAGTAGTTCCTGAGATTAGCGCGTTCAAACAAACAAACAAACTCTTCCGCTTTATAATATTAGTATAGATTATTTATACTAAAATCTTTCGATCATAGACCATAGTAGAGTATATTAAAACTTATTAATAATTAATTATGTTATTTTAAATCCGTTTATTGCATTTTTTGTGCGGTTGCCTCCAATTAGTGCCGGAGAACTTGAAAGTTAAACCGAAAAAACAGCAGTCAAGCCAGTTTATGCCGTGCAAGATCTTGTATTTTCAATATCGAATGGAGACACGAAGTTCAAAATTTGATTTAAGGCGTCACGGGCTATAATTTTGTTATAGGTCATAGTTATACCTATAACAATGGCTTGTGAATAAACACTTTATTAGGAAGGACACTATTCTGCTGACTGACTGAAATGACTATTTTAAGTGTCTAAACACACCATGCCGAAGTTCCGCGGCGGAAGTTCCGCATGATTACGTCAGCAATGTCAAACGCATGTACCTACAATATAACGCGACGTAATTTCGACATGGTGTGTCATCGCATCGGTAATTTAAAGTACTATCAGAGAAGTTGATTCCTATGCAGGTCGGGGACGTAGTTTAGTTGCGTTACGTCAAACCCAGCTGACAGATCACAATTAACATTGAATTGACATATTCGACCAAATAACGTTGGTCTATCAACTGCATAGGAATCAATTTCCTCGATGGTACATTGCAGGCGGAATTATGTCGAAGTTCCGCGGCGGAAATTCCGCATGATTACGTCAGCAATGTCAAACGCATACAATGTAACGCGACAGAATTTCGGCATGGTGTGTCATCGGTAATTTAAAATACATTGCAGGCGGAATCATGCGGAAATTCCGCCGCGGAATTTAGACACTAATAGTTATTTCATTCAGTCGACAATCGCTTGACAAATAACCTTCTCAAAATTTTGAGTTATCCAGATGACTATTTAGACGGTTTTCTGTAGCCATTGTTATTTCACCAAAAAATATGTATACAGGGTGTAACAAAAACAAGTGATAATACTTTAGGATGTGTATGTGTTCCCTGTAGAGATTCACTGTGAAAGTAGCAGCACTGAAAGACCAAAAAATTTTTTCACTTTTGTATGGGGAAACTTGTGACGCTTGGGCCCTTGCCCATACAAAAGTGAAAAAAATTTTTGGTCTTTCAGCGCTGCTACTTTCACAGTGAACTCTCTACAGGGAACACGTACACACCCTAAAGTATTATCACTTGTTTTTGTTACACCCTGTATATACGTGTATCCACGTTCACCAAGTTCTAACATCAAATAAACGACTTAGATTATGAATGAAAGAGACCTAATTTACAAAATGCGCTTACCTTGAAACTTAAAAACTCTTTTCTCATCGTTACTCCAATTGATAATACCTCTTCATCAGTCTAATCCATTGATTCCCAAAGTGCCCGATAGGGGTCTACGCTTCCGTGGAAAAAAAATGGCGGTCCACAAGTCGTTAACGGGGGTCTATGAAAATTAGGTGACCCGATTTGACTTCTCCTATGAATATAGGCAGACAATATTATATTAATAGCAGATTAAATATTACAGAGCGAGGAGATTTAGAAATAAGTAAAAGACGTGTGGTAATTTTTGTGTTAAATAGCCACAAAACAAGAAAATATAAAATGCGTTTACTTTTTACCACTCTGAAGTGAAGGTTATTGGACCTTCCTGTGAGTGAAACTTAGAATACTAAAAAGTAAAGGTCCAACTGTTGGATGAATACGCTTTTTAGACCGGCCTTGAAACTGGGGGGGGGGGGGGGGGGGAGTTAGCTGTCGGGTCCACCGGATCCAGCAAAATGTTTAAAGTGGTCTGAGAAAAAAAAGTTTGGGAACCTCTGGTCTAATCCAACATTCTCTCCACAGTCGTCGCTCCTGCAAGTGATTTTGGGCGAGCTACAACCTTCCAAAGGAACAGTGTCACTCGGCGGAGCCACCGTAGCCTACGCCAGCCAGGAGCCTTGGCTGTTCGTGGCGACAGTCCGACAGAATATACTCTTCGGTCTACCGTACGACAAACTGCGATACAAGAAGGTAAGATAAATTATTGTATTGTAGCGTTTTCGGCATCCAACTGCCCCGGGGCAGGGCAAGCCGAATGGATACGGAAATAACTGAACAAAACCGGTGCTCCACGAATAACATGGAAATAATTCAGTTTTCTATGTAGCTGATACAATAATTTTCTATGTAGCTGATACAATAATTTTAACTTCGCCTATTTTCGTATCCATTCGGCCTGCCCTGCCTCGCGGCAGTTTTGATGCCGAAAACACTATGAAAGAACTTCCGGACTCACTCAACATAAGATGATTCAACTATAATTACACTTATGCTGTTATGTAATTAACCTATCAAGCCCCATAAGATCACTGTTGATCGCAACAACAATTTCTGAGTACGACAGTTAGAGACATTAAGCGATGATTAAACTGCAATTTGATGAAGAGTTTGAGTTTTGACAGATAATTTATGAGGCTTATGTCAAAATCTTCATTTAATTAATATTCGTCTCTGAGTGCGGCTGTTATTGAGTACCTTTAATTTTAATTACTTGTTGTCTATTCGCGAAAAGAAAAAAAATGCATCATCGGCGCAGCATCATAGAATATTATGTAATTGAAAAATGATTTACAATGTAAGAGAGAATAAAGAACTTAAACACAAAAATCAAATAGGTGAGGAAATAATTACTAAAAATACAAACTAAAATAAAATATACAAACATATACAAACTTAGAATATAAACTTAGAATATAAAATTATAAAAAGAAAAACTTCCCCATGTCGTCCCCATCTGGCAGAGTGCCCAGCAAGCTGACAGCATTGCCACGTTGGATTGCAATTGCTATCCGCTGTGCCAGGTAGCTCCCGGCTCTGGGGTCTCGGGTGGCTTCAATAAGCCTCTTAGATATTTCTCTAAAAACCTTATGTGCCCCCGGACCCCATGCACCTAGGGTTTCTACCCCAAACGGTTCAAATATGAGATCTCCGCTGAGGTTCTCATATTTGCGCCGCTTGAGGTTCTCTGCTTGGTTGGCGGCTGCGCCCGCACAGCTCGAGGTGCCCTGAACATGGGACGAGGCGAGTGTGTCGACACAGGTAGCGTCCCAAACAAGGGCCCGTCCCATATTCCAGGGGACCAGGGTCATTCCATCGGGTCTCTTGCCATCGTCGCGCGCCAAACCGGAGGGCTCCAGTATCGCTGGCACGCCGGCAGTGACAAGAGCCCGACGAATGAGGTCATTCAGGTTGTGATGCCGCGTAAAGCGTCCAGCGCTTCGCGAGCAGCACAACCCGTGGTGACCGTAGCTGTCTACGTGCGCGCCGCAAACACACTGATGGGGGACGACATGGGGAGCACCAAGACGCAGAGCAGTGGCTAGGCGGAATGTATTTCGGTCCAGCAATGTTCCTATGTTTTTAGATGGTAGTGCCCGCAGCCAAGCTCCCGACTCCCACCTCTCCACAGCTAAAAGTCGAGCCCGTTCTGCGACGCTGGTAGACGTATTGAAAAGTTTATTACGTACCAGTTCGCAGACGGGCCCGTCCCAGAGCCTTTGCGAAGACGTGTTCTCAGGGACCCTACTGCCAGCACTAGCAATATTCCAGGCGTCCTTGGCCTCGTCCGCAAATGGAATGACTAATGGGCACGATGAGGGCTCTAAAATTTTTGCTATAACTGCGCGATTTGCGTGGAATGAGGACAAGAACGCCGGTAATGCTATGTCAGAAATTTTTCGTACTCCCAGGCCACCGAACCTTACGGGTAGTGTAGCTTGGGTCCAGGAGCGTTCATCAAAATTAATATTTAAAATTGTGGAGAGCGTATGTTTTAGAGTGTCATCTAAACTATGGAGAAGTTGTGAGAACTTCCAGAGCTGACAACACCGCAAAACATACGTCAATTTGGGAACAAATAAACAATACCGAATCAAAGTAAAAGCCATGTGACTGTTAATTTGGAGAAGTCGGTCTAAACTTTCACTAAAATTTTGTACTTTTTCCTTTATGTAGTCTGGAAACGAATCGGCTAGAATAGGTGAACCCAAGAGAAAAAGTGAACTCTTCTCAATCACTGATAATTCTGGGGCGACGGCCTTAAAACTGGATACTATTCCGTCTCTATCCTCACAATCATCAGGGACGAAAAGCTCACACTTCCCCAGGTTCAGATCTAGACCTATAATTTTGAATTCGTGAATCAGGGTCTGAAAATCCGAAAGAACTGTAGATGCGTCGCTGGCAAGAGTCCCGTCATCTAGGTACCACACGTTGAATTTGGAATTTAGGAGTTCGATGACCGGGTGAATAGCTAGGCTAAAAATTGCTGGACCTAGAGGGTCGCCCTGTTGACAGCCAACTTCAGACTGGATTAAATGGTTCTGGTAAATGAGTTTAGTGGGTTCTCGGTAGCACTGTAGCATGAAGGGCAAAATGGTGGGGGCTTTAGTTTTTATCTGTGTCAACATTGCGACCCTGTCTACAGAATTAAAAGCGTTTTTAACATCCACCTTTAGGTATACAGTGTTTTTTGAATTTTGAATATGGGTTCGAAAAGAATGAACGGCTGCCTCACAGCCACCTTTGCAGGCAAAACCAAGTTGTTTGGGTTGGAAGTATGATGATAGCGAGTTTATGGATCTGCAGGCTATTGAGAGAATTGCATAACTATTGCAGAGATTTGCAGATTCTACATACTTACATAATACATGATATTATATTTTGTAATGTGTACTGTATTTCCTAAAAAGTTTATTACTTATATACGATGTACGTCTAACGTCTGTATAAAGTTTGAGTTCTAATGCAGCGACTCTCAACCTTTTTTGGCGGCAGAACCCTTTAATAAGAAGTGACGGACCCCTCCCTAAAGAAACGTTTTGTCTTTGAATGAATAGTCTCCATACTGCTGTCTTATGACATTAAAAAAAATGTTTCGCTTGCGGAACCCCTACAACAAAGAGAATATAATCACTACGTGCCCTACAAGACCTTTTCGGAGCCCCAGGGTCCGCACATTTTAAAAATAGCTGTTTAAATGGAGTAAATAATATATTAGTCCAGGTAAATAGCAACAAACACGTTTACCGAGAGATTACGAACACAAAGGAATTAGTAGAAACCTACCGAGTGAGGTTCCATGGAACTCTGCCGTTTTGTATTGCGAAATTCTAGGAAAGCGTAGTTTCCAAGAAACCGTCTCGCTAGTCGCTACGAACTTTTGAGAGTTTTTTTTTTTTTTTATAGCGTCGCGCGTACTACGCTAACTAAGCTACAATTTTATCTAGTGTCTACTCAGTAGACGTTTCACGCGGCTTCGCCTGCATAAATTAGGAATTTCACAGACAAGTTAGCCCACAAAATATAGATTCTTCACGTGGTCTACTTTTTATCTGTGTCAAATAACATAAAAATTGCTCCAGTAGTTCGTGAGATAAGCCCTATGAAATAATTTTCTCGGTTTTTTCCACATTTCCCCCTGTTTCTTTATTCCTATTAGTCTTAGCGCGATAATATAGGTATAGCTTGTAGCCTTCCTCGATAATTAAGCTATCTAACACGTCTGAAAAAAACTTTCAAATCTGACCAGTAGTTTCTGAGATTAACGCGTTCAAACAAACAAACAAACTCTTCCGCTTTATAATATTAGTACTTATAGATAGCGGGTTTACATTATTCCTATCCAGTAATCCAATCCAGCGCTGGATTGGAATAATGAAAAAAGACTATAAGTCCAAAGTTTTTAATGAATTGCATTCTAGTGTACGTTTACATTATCCCGTAGCGAACCAGTACTGGATTGGATTACTGGATTGGAAGAATGTAAAGAGACCATAAAGCCTTCATTAATTATCCCGACCAAAAAACCGGCCAAATGCGTGTCGGGCCACGCGCAATATAGGGTTCCGTAGTACCGCTAGTTTTTTTTTTAATTTTTGTATGGTCAATGAATGTACATTTATAACGTGTTTTACACTACTCACAACATCATCTCAGTTACTTTCAAAGAAAGAACGAAAAGTTCCTTTATAAGTACTTCGCTGTACATTTTTTTAATTGATCGACTATTACTTAATAATTTATGAAGTCTTCTTAGCCGTGATAGTTTTCCTTTTAAATTCTATGTATTCGGTAAAAAAGTATTCTGTATTATGTATTCCGAATTCTCCGGAATTTGTGGGCTACTGCGGAACCCTATATTGCGCGTCGCCCGATAAGCACTTGTTAATTTCTTAATTCAACATTATAATGTAAAGGACTATAGCTACCTAGGCAATACAAATTAATTGTTTAATGCTTTACTAACAATTAACGTTGTTAACAATGGCAATGTTGTAAATTATACAATAAACTAATTTATGACTCAATAAAATATTAAATACATTTTTTCCATTCTCGGCTAAATACCTGCCATTGTTAGAATGTCTTTAGGCACGAATAACATGTATCTAATTTATTTTTAAAATATTAGGGTGGGTTGCACCAGTTCTTACAAATAACTATAACTTTAACTATAACAAAATGTCAAATGAACTGTCAAATCTCTAGTTACAGAATATATATTCTGTGGTTACAGTCAATAATTGGACGCCATATTTGACGATAACCTTAACCTTAACTATAACAACGCTTCTGGTGCAACCCACCCTTATACACGGTAGAAAAGCAATGGGGGGGGGAGGGTCGCGATTTTTTATACCATATAAAATGTATTTACATTTTATATGGACCATTTGGTCGCATCATAAAAAAGGTTGGAAAAACACTGACGTAAAAAGTACGCTATAATAGATATGACTTATTATGCAGTGATATTTCAGATAGCAAAGACGTATCCCTTATTTCTCTTTTGATTATCTAAAAATAAACTAGCTATTTGACCGAGCTTTGCTCGGTATTCGATAAAACACGAATAAAATGTCATTTTCTAAAAATGATTCCTAGCTAGATCGATTTATCGCCCCCGAAACCTCCTATGACCTATATGTACTAAATTTCATGAAAATCGTTGGAGCCGATTCAGAGATTCCAATTTTTGTATATTACATATAATATATGTATACAAGAATTGCTCGTAATATAAGATATAAGATTATGAAAGTAAAAATGTAATCAAGGATTTTGTGAAAATTTCAAGTGTGTATTGGTAACAGGTGTGTCAATACCTGTTACCAATATGTATTGATTACTTTTTAGGGTTCCGTAGCCAAAATGGCAAAAACGGAACCCTTATAGATTCGTCATGTCTGTCTGTCTGTCTGTCTGTCTGTCTGTCTGTCTGTCCGTCCGTATGTCACAGCCACTTTTCTCCGAAACTATAAGAGCTATACTATTGAAACTTGATAAGTAGATGTAGCCTGTGAACCGCTTTAAGATTTTGATACAAAAATGGAAACATTATTTAGGGTCCCCATAGGTAGGTACAAATGAAACAAAAAAAAAAATTTTCATCTGGCCTATGCGTATGGGGTATCTATGGATAGGTCTTCAAAAATCATATTGAGGTTTCTAATATCATTTTTTTCTAACCTGAATAGTTTGCGAGAGAGACTTTTCCAAAGTGGCAAAATGTGTGTCGTCCCCCCCCTCTAACTTCAAGATAATTCTAAAAAAAATATATGATGTACATTACTATAAAACTACCAAAAAATTGGTTCGAACAAGATCTCTTCAGTAGTTTTTTTATACGTCATAAATGATAAACCTTAATTTAACTTTCATTATATTAAAACTGAAATATTAAAATAAATCAAAAACCTTATAATTTCATAGAAATAATTCTTATTGCTGCTGCGGAACCCTTCATGGGCGAGTCCAACTCGCACTTGGCCGGTTTTTTACATTACTTTTTACATTACATTTACATTACTCATTGATTATTCGAGCAAAAGGCCAAAAAAATCACGTTTCTTGTATGGGGCTTCCATACAAATAAATATTCCCTTAAATATTTATTTTATTTTATTTTTGGTATTTGTTGTTATAGCGTAAATTTCAGAAGTCTAGCTGTAGCGGTTCTTGACACAGCCTGGAGACATACAGACAGACGGACAGACGGACGTCGGACAGACATCGAAGTCTTAGTAATAGGGTCCCGTTTTTACCCTTTGGGTACGGAACCCTAAAAATCGCCACTTATGACTTTTCTCATTGATATTCATTTAAATACCTTTGTAATTTCCGTAAGTTCTACCTTTATTAAATAAATATATTTTTTATAAAATGTGTGGACCGCGAAGGTTATTAATTCATTTCTTAAAATTGACCCCGAGCGAAACGAAGGTGACCCCGTATAGAGTACAGTTCGACAAGTCTTTATAATATGAACGTGGCGAAAAAAGGAACTAAACGCTTCTATCATACAAAAACGTCATTTTTGACGTGTGTTTGACAGTTCTTCTTTACCAGCAGCGCTCTCGTTAATTTCACCCACGTTCATTTGAAGCCTTGTCGAGCTGTACAGACGATGCAAAATAAATTTCACGCAAGTGGCATCCACACTGATCTCCATAGGTCAGTATAGGTCATAAATACAAACAGTACGAACAGTTAGACTTGGTTTTGTCACTTGTGGCACGCCCGAAATTACGTCACTCAAGGCCCATGGCTCATGGTATTGATTAATGGAATGTGCGTTCGCGTTCGTCGTGTCACAGAAACGATACTGCCACTTGTATGTGTACTCCTGATAATAATTATTATCTATGATCCATAATGGTATCCATAGCCCAATATTGATTCACTGGTCATAAAATTGTTGTATGCATGCAATCACCATATCAGCATTCAGCAGAATTTGCTGATGATATTTTGTATAACATACATTAATTTAGAACATGTAAGTACCTGGAACAGCGGTAGGCATTAATATAGTTGAGATATCAGTATACATTTATTAATTAAAATAATATTTTTAAGCTACATAGGACAAGTGTGTTTTTTTCTGGACCTCGTTAAAATTTTCCCACAGTATCCGGACCCCACTTAAAATTAGTTGCCGGCCCCTAAAATATACAAAAAATATACTTACCTAAAATATACAACATGTGTATGGAACTAAAATTGCTCTTATTAATAATTATATTAATATCATAAATCATTACGTTTAATAGAAATTGTTTAGGCGCTGGAGCTGTAGGTATATTTTCCATGAAACCATGTTAAAAAGGATAGGATGTGAGTTGTGACCTTTTCCGGGCCTTAGGCTGGTATACCGTATAAATAGTCAGTACTTAAGATGCGACCTGGTCTCAAGACGCCGTTCGGCTCTGTGATTGGTCCAAATTTTGACAGCCAACCAATCACAGAGCCTGAACCGTGTCTTGAGACCGAGATGCATCTTGAGTACTGACTATTTAGACCAGCCTTAAAGTATATAATATGTATTGATAGGTAACAAAAATCCTTTGAAATCGTCCAAATCGGCTCAATGTTAGCATTCTATATACTATATAGTTTGTGGCTCAACGGTTTAAACATGAAGAGGCACCAAAACGAATAGGTACTATCAGAGAAGTGGATTCCTATGCAAATCGGGGACCTAAGTAGTTTGGTTGCGTTACGTCAAACCCAGCCGACAGATCACAATTAACATTGAATTGACATATTCGACCAAATAACGTTGGTCTATCAACTGCATAGGAATCAATTTCCTCGATGGTACATGGGAAATACGAATCCCATCAAAAACATTTCATGTAAAAGTTACCTCGACGACCACAAAAGGTTTGCCCTGCGAAAAAGACATCAGATCTAATGTAGAGCCAAGCTTCTGAATCGACGCGGCCTAACTCTATCGATCCTAACTCCAACAAATTCTACATATCAGTAAGTATGGCTTCGCTATTTCGCTATTACCGTCGTCGTAGAGATGAGGCGAATATTTAGTTTCTGATCTGAAGTAAGTAACGAAGCAGCCAAGCCATACATAATAACTGATATGTAGAATTTGTTGGAGTTAGGATCGATAGAGTTAGGCCGTGTCGATTCAGAAGCTTGGCTCTACATTAGATCTGATGTATTTTTCGCAGGGCAAACCTTTTGTGGTCGTCGAGGTAACTTTTACATGAAATGTTTTTGATGGGATTTCAGTCCTTTTTGTAAGTTGCTACTTGCTAGGCTGTTTTTTTTAAGTCTTTTTAGTGTTTTTTTATTATTTTTTTTTATTAAGAGGTTTTTAGTTAATATCCATCCCGTGTAAGCTTTCATGTCCTTATTCATAAAATTGGTAAAAGTCTCATTAAAACTTCCATTACCCCCCTACTAAACTTATTTTACGGTGTATAACCAAATTTCGGCGTATTTCAGATATCAATCTATACTAATATTATAAATGCGAAAGTATCTCTGTCTGTCTGTCTGTCTCGCTTTCACGTCAAAACTACTGAACCGATTGTAATGAAATTTTGTACACTGATAGTCTAAAGCCTGAGAAAGGACATAGGCTACTTTTTAACTGGAAAAAGGGATGTAAGGGGGTGAAAATGCATAAATTTGTTCAAATTAATTTAGTTCCAAAAATTCATAACAGATGACGCTAAGAGTCGCCTACATCTCGCTATCGCTTGCTCATAAGTCTTTCTATAAGACGTGGCACCAAATCAAGTAAGTTTTTCGATTCTATCGATTGTTTTACACGTTGTTATTTAAATAACTCACTACAGACTACTCATATTTATCTATGCAGTGAGTAGTGACGTAACCTTAAACCTACCAATGATAAAATATAGTTTATGGGTAAAGCTAAAGTTGTGTAATGAGGGGCTAAATAAGCTTTAAATTTGGTATAAAATTTACTTAATTTAAAAAATGAAATATTATGTGCACACTGCACAGTGCACAGCTGTTTTTGGGTATTTTGATTTAAGAGGTAACAGGGTTTTAAAAAGCTTTTAAATTTGACATCAATTTTGTTGACACCGCGCGCTATAAACTGAAGTCCACGCGGACGAAGTCGCGGGCAACAGCTAGTAAAATATAAAGTAATAGACCTATTCAATTGAGACTTTGTATGCTTAAGAGCCCGGGTTACCCTCGAAATTCTCATACATACGTAATACCAAAATCATTTTGTCATACGAAAATATTTAACATGTTTGAGTTATTTTTCAGCATAAAATAGTAATTACCTAGGTTCCTGAACAAAAATTAACTTCAAAATATTTAAACACTAAAAATTTTTTTTTGTGTAAATTTTTTTTTTACTAAATTTACTACTAAATATTTAAACACTAAAAAATAGAGTAAAACACTAAAAATATATAAATAAATTGTAAATTTACTACAAAATATTTCAACTCTAAAAAATATTTTTTGGTATTAAAATATTTTGTAGTAAATTTACTAATTATTTATAAACTTTTGAGTGTTTTACTCTATTTTTTAGTGTTTAAATATTTAGTACTAAATTTAGTAAAAAAAAATTATACACAAAAAAAAAATTTTAGTGTTTAAATATTTTGAAGTTAATTTTTGTTCAGGAACCTAGGTAATTACTATTTTATGCTGAAAAATAACTCAAACATGTTAAATATTTTCGTATGACAAAATGATTTTGGTATTACGTATGTATGAGAATTTCGAGGGTTACCCGGGCTCTTAATAAGATCTATTGATGACATCATATCCTGAAAATATGAACTATCTGCTATAACGGAAACCAATTCTATGAAGGTTCAAAAATCGGCGAAACACTTCGAGAAAAGGTAGGTAGTGTCCTTGCGCTTCGCTTGGCTCGTCTCGGTGGATGCACTACCGTGCACCCAGATAAATACACGGTAGACACTTTCGCGGTTACAACGTTGACCGACGCGTAACTACTAAGTACCTACTCCTATCCATACTTTTGGATACAGATACATCCATACAGCAGATTTTTGAGATCGAAATGTAGGTCAATGTCGCCGGTTACACGGTCAAATTTTCATCAATCTGATCCATCAATTCGGTAAAAATTGACGAAAATTTGATCGTGTAACGCACGGATTGATGGATTGATCGTATTTTTCAGGGAGCCCTAAAACAATTTTTTTAGGTTAACCTTTAATTGATTGATTGATTGTTAACCAAGTTTTGTTGATTACAGAACCCTAAAACGGACCCCTAACCAGCTGATTTTTTGTATATTGATAGGTTAGAGTAATATTGTCCTACAAATAAAACAATCAATATTTTAGGACCATCGATTCAAAGTATGAAATCCTTTCTATCTCTGTTAGCTACCACTTTCGAGATTTTTCGCAAATAAAAATGTTGTTCGTCTTATCAAAATGAAGCTACTGACAAAAAAAAATACCTTGATAGTGATGAAAAAAAATTGTTCTAGGGCTCCCTGATTATAAAGTATAGTTTCCGAAAAATAAATCAAACGTCAAGATAAAATGATAACACCATAAAAAAAAAATCGACTTGATTATCCAACTTTGAAGGCGCATAACAAAAAAAATACGAATGCTATCAAGCTGAAATTTTGGGAACACCTATTTTTTACCGTGATTTCTTTATTTTATTAACAAAATTCGTTAATCTTGGACCTTGTCATCATCCCTAATAGGGATTAGGGAGGATTCCCTAATAGGGATGATGACAAGGTCCAAGATTAACGAATTTTGTTAATAAAATAAAGAAATCACGGTAAAAAATAGGTGTTCCCAAAATTTCAGCTTGATAGCATTTGTATTTTTTTTGTTATGCGCCTTCAAAGTTGGATAATCAAGTCGATTTTTTTTTAAATTAAATTTCTTAATATTTGTATACCATTCGAAAACTTATGCAATTAAAAGCAACTTTTGTTATAAAACCACTTTCATAAACGCAATATTTAATATACCTACCGAACAAAATTCTCTCCCGATCCATACAAACTACGAAAGAGTGACGTCTTTCGTAGCACTTTGTATGGAGCGTTTCGGGCAGGTCTATTTTATGAGATATTTGAAATTGTCATATCTTGGTGAATTTTTAAGCTATCAGAGTCATTCTTTCAGCGATGTTTCTAATTTTTTAGGGTCTTTCAATTACCAATAAGAAAAAAAAATAGTCATCATGCCTATTGCTTATCAAGAATTGAGTTGATTTGGTTCCGCACGTCCTTCATCTAAAATGATGATGAATATTGGCATTTGGCACACTTACAAATATCGCTATCTCATTTTGATGACACAAATAAAAAGTAATATTTAAAATTAAATAGGACATATGCACGATATTTTTAACTCAATAATTGTACTTACCCAAAATTGAAATGAGACTCATGCTTACCCACTGACCTCCATTATACAAGTACTCTGGACAGATGATACCCAGGTGTTTTTTGTGCCTATTTGAAGCGGAATCAGCGCCCCCAAAATCGGGGGAAGAGATCTAAATCTGACGTAACTTGCAAATGGCCGCTCAATCGCTATTAGTTGTAGAAACCAAAGAGAATATAATCACTATGGAGGTAGAAACTAGTATTAGTTCCAAGTACTCCCACTACTGCTAAGAGCGCCAATATGGCGACTTTTAACGTCATGTTTACGTCAGATTTAGTTCTCTTCCCTCGATTTTGGGGGCGCTGATTCCGCTTCAAATAAGCACAAAAAACAGCTGTCATTTCAAAGGGTATCATAGGTCTAGTGTACTTGTATAATAGAGGTCAGTGTGCTTACCCCATATTTACCCCATTTATGATTCGATGCTTGTTTTATAAATTTAACTGAAGATCAACTGAATAAGCTCGAGCGTCTGCAAAATCTTTCATTAAGGTTTATTTTTGGTTTACGAAAATATGACCAATGACAATATCACCGAATACCGCATCAAGCTTAAGCGGCCCCAATCCGATATCGCCGTGATTTCCGTGTAGGTACTCTCCCTACTCTATAACAGTTTATTTGACTCACATTATCCTACTTATTTAAAAAACAATTTTGTATTTCATAATTACGATAGAAAAGAGCTCCGTTCCTATTCCAAACTTCTCCTTAACATTCCCGCCCATAACACTAAATATTTCAATTCCTCCTTTACGGTTAAGTCTATTTTACTTTGGAATTCCTTACCCGATCATATAAGGAAAGCTGAAACCTTGAATCGCTTTAAGTCGTTGCTATTCAATTATTATTTTGATAAATCTGTCAATCAATAATAATTACAGTATAATAAAAACATTATATAGTACGTATCTATTATCAGTATTAGTCATAATATATATTATATGCACTTATTATCATTATTATTATAGTATATTATACTAGAATAGTATATGTAGTATTAGGCATATATATTATAATAAATATTATATATATATATATATATATATATACAGGATGTCCCAAAACTCAACGATAATCTGGGACCGGATGAATGGCCAAGTTATACCAGTTCCGTGAAAAATAAAATAAAAATTCCATATCACTCAGTTCAGCGATAATAGACAATTTTGTAAAAAAGTCGAATAAAATAAGTTAAGTTTTAGGGAGTCGTGGTTCACAAAAATATTGTTAGTTAACTTTGACACTTCATTTTGAAAAAAAAATGTACTACACTACCCTTGGCAAGTTATTTCAAAAGATGGCGCATTTAATCAAGATTTAAAAATGATGCAACACTAGCCACTTTTCTTGCTACTAAAATTTTTATTTCTCATTTTTTCCAAATTGAGCTTATTTTGAACAACTCAAGATTAGGAATTTTTGTTACTAAAATTTGTTATTTTTTGTTTCTGGTCTTAAATCAAATTATTATTTTTAGTAAAGAGGTAATTCAGTCAGTTAATAACCAATCTTACTGTAAAAAAACATAATAATAATTAATAAAACAATGAAGGAACCGTCGTAAAACTTTTTATTAAATTATTCTCCTTAAACTACAATAAATGTTCGAATTGTTTGCCTCCGGCACGAATACAGGCTCTGCAACGCCTTACAAAAGACCTTTGCACCAGTCGTGCCACATTTCTTGAATTTATTTCTTCTGACGCTGCAGCAATTTTTTGGCGAAGTTCTGATAGATTTTGTATTTTTTTCGAATATACTTTTTCTTTTATGCATCCCCAGTAAAAAAATCAACTGGATTTAGATCGGGGGAACGAGGAGGCCATAAAATTGAGCCACCGCGTCCGATCCATCTGTCAGGATAATCAGCGTTTAAATAATCCCTTACAGCTCGAGCATAGTGCGCCGGACAACCATCTTGCTGAAACCACATTTCTCTGCGAATACTGAGCGGTGCGTCTTCTAACAAATTTGGCAAATCGTTTTGAAGAAAATGCAAATAGGTGGCGCCATCTAAATTTTGAGTTAGCTCAAATGGTCCAATTACTCGTCCGTTTAAAATTCCAGTCCACATGTTTACTTTGAATTGGTATTGGGATCGGTCTTCACGCATTAAATGCGGATTTTCGACGTGCCATTCATGAAGGTTGTGTAAGTTCAAATAACCGTCTCTTTTAAATGTAGATTCGTCGGTCCATAAAATTTTGTTTAGGAATTCAGGATCTTCTCGAATTTTCGTTAACATTGTTCTGCAGAAATTAATTCTAGGTGCGTAATCTCGTGGGAGCAAACTCTGGACGCGTTGCACATGATACGGATGAAATTCGTTTCGTTTTAAAATTCGATGAGCGTTACTTTTCGGTACTCCCGTTGCTAGTTCTATCGCACGTACTGAAGTGCTAGGGTCATTTTGAATTTCATTCAAAACTACGTCGTCGTAGTCTCTTTGCGGTCTTCCACCGGACGTACGAACACTGGGCAATCGTCCTTCCGAGTATGACGCGTGCACATTTTGGAATACGCGATAATCTGGGTGACGCTGCACATTGGGGTATCTCTCGCGATACAATCTGGCTGCGGCAGAGGCATTACAACGGCATTCACCGTAGATAAGATGCATATTTGCATATTCTTGTACTGTGTACAGATCCGGCATGTTGTTCACACACTATTTTCACAGCACAAAGTCCAGAAAAGCAAAGCCAATGTCGTCAGTACAAATGCAGTATCAAGTCCAAAGTAACACAAGCCAAAGTCGTCAGTACGGAAGCGGTATCAAGTCCAAAGTAATACAAGCCAAAGTCGTTAGTACGATAGTAACACGAATACGAGAGATGCGCAGTAGACGAAGAAACGATGCGTACTAAATGTTGTGAACGGACGACCCCTCAAGCGTCACTATCCGTCTCGCTCATTCTAAAAGTCGAATGTCGATCTGTCTTGCTCTAGAGTGAGACAGACTGTCAGCGTCACTATCTATCTCATTCTATCACTTTTGTTCATTACACACACTCAATACCCTGATCTTTTAATATAAAAAAGTATCAATTATTATTTTAGAAATGAGTTCTATTTGAAAAAAAATTGAAATAAATTTTTTAATGGTAAGAAAAGTGGCTAGTGTTGCACCATTTTTAAATCTTGATTAAATGCGCCAACTTTTTAAATAACTTGCCAAGGGCAGTGTAGTACAATTTTTTTTCAAAATGAAGTGTCAAAGTTAACTAACAATATTTTTGTGAACCATGACTCACTAAAACTTAACTTATTTTATTAAATTAACAATGTTTTTTGCATTAATTCGTAGTTGCGATCAATAGCATCGTTAATGAAGATCTCGAAATTAAAAAAATCACAGCGAAATTGTGACATTGGTGATCACAGGACTTGAAAATGCGACCAAGGGTGTCGAATTTCGACTTTTTTACAAAATTGTCTATTATCGCTGAACTGAGTGATATGGAATTTTTATTTTATTTTTCACGGAACTGGTATAACTTGGCCATTCATCCGGTCCCAGATTATCGTTGAGTTTTGGGACATCCTGTATATATATATATATATATATATATATATATATATATATACATCACCTTTTTCCTGTAAATTCAGCATCTCTGTAAAATTTGTAAAAGGGTTGCCTGGAAGAAATTGCTTTCAAGTAATAAGGCCGCCCTTGTGTACATGTCTCATTTATTAAATAATGTTAATTTCACTGATATGTTTGTGCACAATAAAGTATATTTATTATTATTATTATTATTTTGTTATGAAACCACTTTCATAAACGCAACATTTAATATTATACCTATCGAACAAAGTTCTCTCCCGATCCGTACAAACTAGGAAAGAGTGACGTCAGTCTTTCGTAGCACTTTGTATGGAGCGTTTCGTAATGACAAATTACCCCAACCAGTGGCGTACTTACAAAGCGAAAGGGGCTACAGCCCAGGGAGCCTGATCTCGTTGTCCTTTGCGTATTTTTTTAAGTTTCGTCAGTTTGTCTGTCTATCTGTCTGTCTGTTTGTTGCCTCTTCAAGCTTAAACCTCTGAACCGATTTTGCTGAAATTTGGCATGGCTATACGTACTTTGAGTCCCGGGAAAGGACATAGGACAGTTTTTATCCCCGAAAAATGTACGGTAACGGAGTTGCGGGCGTCATCTAGTACTACATAATTTGTAATTACCATCATGCGTTCTAAATATTATGTATTCCGTTTTCTTTTTTTTTACAACAAATAATAAATATTTATGGCTCTAGGTGGTTACCGCTTGTGCATTACTGCGTGACTTCGAGCAGCTGCCGGCCGGGGACTCGACCCTGGTGGGGGAGAGGGGCATCAGTCTCAGTGGCGGACAGAGGGCTCGTATCGGCCTGGCACGGGCGTGCTATCGACAAGTAAGTATCGATTATAAATAACTGCCACATTAGGCACAATCTCCTGAGCAATCATCACAATTTGTATAGGCCAATCTAAATTAATGATTATTCTGAATTAAGGATAAGCTGTATAACATTTCAGTGTAAAAAAAAAATATTTTTAAATACTCGTAAAAGATTCTGACGTGATACATAGAGCTGGTAATCAAATACAAAATGACCAGAACGTTTTTATGGCGATATCGAGTAACAAGTATGTTTAGTTATACTATATTGTACCTACTAGGTACGTAAATAATAATTTAAAAATTATAGTTTTCAAGGTTACGAATAATTAACAACCATATTTAGTATTTTTTCTTGTAATATGAATGATAGTCGGTGAGGTCAGCGGCCGAAGTCGCTGGAAGAAGAGGCCGGTTGCGGCTGGCTGCGCGCGGGAAGGGGCGGAGTTGAATTGCTCTGCAGTACCCGTCCCTCCCGCACAAGGCGCATAGCGGAGGGCTGGGGGGGTTTTAGTGGGTAAACCTCTTGTAGGGAGTCCCACATACTCCCGCCCCTTCCCCCGAAGGGGTGGGGGATACTTAAAGAATTTCCCCTCCTTAAAAAAAAAAAAAAAAAAGGTAGTGTAGATTAGTGCTTTGTATTTCAGGCTAATAATAAACATTTAAGTAATCTTCTAATCTGACTACATTTATGTTTTCCTCACAGTACTCACTAATATTTACTATTTATATTATATAATAACATTGTACAATAATCCATAATATTTAGTATTTTTTCTTGTAATATGAATGATAGTAGGTAGTGTAAGATTAGTGCTTTGTATTTCAGGCTAATTATAATCATTTAATCTTCTATCTAACTTCATCAGTTAGGTATGTTTTTCTCACACTACTCACTAGTACCTATACTTACTCACACTACTCACTAGTATACTTAATTTACTATTTATATTAAGTATATTAATAACAGCGTACTTATTCTCTGAGAATCAGTACGCTGAAATGGAACTGGGCTGGTCACGTAGCTCTAACAACAGACGATCGCTGGAGTAAACTTACTCTGCAATGGAGACCAAGGCTGGGAAACCGGGGTGTAGGTCGACCTCCAACTAGGTGGGACGACGATCTCCGTTTAGTTGCGGGTCCATGTTGGCTGCGAGTAGCAGGAGATCAGTCATCTTGGCGTTCATTGAGAGAGGCCTATGTCCAGCAGCGGACGAATATAGGCTGATATGATGATGATATTAATAACATTGTACAATAATCCATACTTAATTATAATTGCGAAAGTGTGTCTGTCTCTCTGTCTGTTACCTCTACACGTACAACCCGCTGAACCGATTTTGCTGAAATGTGATAATATTATAGAGATAATATGAGTCTCGGGGTTGGACATAGGATACTTTTTATTCAGGAAAAATGTACGGTTCTCGCACAATAAACGACTTTGGTGCAACGGAGTTGCGGACGTCATCTTGTTGCAATATTTGTACCTATAGTATAATTTGTATAATCATTGATTCAGGCCGACATATACCTCCTGGACGACCCGCTGTCGGCGGTGGACACGCACGTGGGCAAGCACCTGGTATCGGAGTGCGTCAACGGCCTGCTGCGGCACTCCACGCGCGTGCTGGTCACGCACCAGCTGCACCACCTCAAGACCGCTGACAAAGTCGTCATACTCAGAAATGTAAGTGTTTCCTGTTCTTTCCTGAGAGATCCAGCACAAACAGCATTTAAGGTCCCCATCTCTTTGAATGTGTAATTAATATTATTATAGCTATGAGCACCGTCAACGAAAGGGAAAATTGTCCTATCTACTTATAAAAATTGCATTTTCTAAGTGGCTTGACACAAATGTACGAAAGTGAGATAAAGATAAGAATAAATCCTCAAGCTCTCATTGTAATGAGAAGATTAGAGTTATAATGTCAGTTTCTATCAATATCACGTGCTCTCCTAGTGTCCTGTCTGCTATTTGCTAATATTTTTAGTCGTTGATAGCAAACAAAAACAAAATCTCGTTACAGGCCTTGTACCATGAAACTGCTTTGAGACTAAAACAATCGGACGAGAATGCCGCGTCCTACTCTAACAAACGAGAAATGACGTTGTTAGAGCAGGACGTGGCATTCTCGTCCGATTGTTTGAGTCTCAAAACAGTTTCGTAGTAGGCCTACTGATTACAGAGTTATTTCAATCGCAAACGTACCTTGACCGACCAGCCGGTCAAGGTGATTAAAAAAATGTTGTGGAGTAATGTACTCGCTTCATACATTGTAAATGTTGGTCATATCCGAAGTCCCATTGACCTCGCGCTTATCAGTTGTTTGTGTTTTGATAGCACAATCCTGGGAACTGGGAACTATTTAATTTAATATTTATTTATATGCTGTTACTGTGAAATATTGGACGTACAATGTACATTAATAATGTGATTCGTTTTAAGATTTACCTATTGTACCAAACTTTATACATACCTGAGCATTGCCTGAGCAGTAAAAATAAAATTATGTTACTGAGTGAGTAATAGTTATATGCATAACATTTTATGACATCATAATATTTTGATCTAATGATGTAGTTAGCCAAGGGCGTAAACGGGCAGTTGTTTTTAGTTTTAAAAGCGCAGTAACAACCCCCAAAAATATTTTTATATTCGTTTTTCTTTCGCAGGGCGAGGTTGAGTCGCAAGGAACTTTTGAGGAAATGTCGAAGTTGCCACTATTTGAGGAATTACTTGAAGAAGCGGAAACTCCCTCAGGACAAGAAGGCGAGGAATTACCCCTGAAGATTAACCGAAGCATGTCTATAGCGGTACGGTAATCTAATCAAGGCAATTCTAAATTAGTCGAGCAGTTATCATCACTGATTCAATATTTAACAAGTGATGATGTCAATGTCTATAACCAAGTCAAAGTATTTTTACTTTGAATGTCATAGCTATAGTGTGGGAAATAATATTTTGAACAACATTTGAATTTTATATAAGTTAACCCTATATTTGTTATTTAATCCTTCAATCGCGGATTCTTGGAAATATATTGTTAATTGTTATTCTATTGTTGTCGCGGTCGCCGATGTCCTTATATGGGGGTTGATAGGTTAAACTCAGAGTGAGTCGAGAGCTTACAGCTTTCCTATTTATGTACCGATAGGCGATAGAGGTGTATTTGCGTTTCTGTCTTTATCGTCGTAGTTTTCAATGAAAGCACAGATTTTGATGAAGTTTTTCACTTTTAGTCCCATGCCAGTGTAAGCACCGTCGCCGATGGTGCACTCGGACAGTCTGGCTTACAAGAAGACCAGGAAGAAACTGCGGAACTTACTGCCTCAGGTAAGAAACATTTATTCTTATATCTTTTTTATTTATTAGCAAAGTACCTACTTCTACTAAAATTAAGCATTTATCTTTACTAGTTCATCTGCTAACAGATGCTAACAGTATATAGATAATAATGATAAGAACTATTTACATCGTATTTTGTAACGATACTCAATTAGCTAGTATTTGAGCTCGTATACACATCATTATTATGAAATAATATGAATGGTATGTGAAATTTAAGGTATATTGTTCTTAAGATCACATATAGATGAAAACAAACATGTAGTACTTAAATGCATTATATTGTGTTATTCTGTTGCATGATGCATCTTAAATATTATACTTGCATTAATATTTACATTTGCATCATGTTTGATTTAAGTAAACAATGAAGGCGTTTCTTCATAATTTAAACAATTTTACAGATTGTCAGAAGCTAATGCAAACTGTTTCCACATTACTTATTATTATAATGTACTTTTACAATGCTTCTCTTTAATTTTACATCAAGGTTCCTGCCTAACACAATAACTTGGACACATAGTACTTAATATATATTAAATTATTACTTTTTTCAGGTCGTGTGTCGTCCGCTGTATACATGAAGTACTTCCGTGCCGGTGCCAATTGGTTCCTTATGTTGTCTACCATAGTGTTTATTTTGTTGGCTCAAATCGTTACATCTATGAGTGATCTTTGGCTGACATTCTGGTGATTATTTTATACCTTTAAGATAACGAAATAAAATTACACTGTTCAGTAAGTATAGTGTATGTTTCATATTCTCGTTATAATTTCAGGATGAACAAAGTTGAGGCCACTTACGAAAACAAAAGCGGTGTTTTGAACTCGACAAACGTAATTCCTCTCTCGACTGTAAACGATAATGACACTGAAACAATTACACCAAACTCAACTGTGATCGGAACCATAGTAAAGACTGCATTAACCGCTATGAATCTAGGGAACAGTGATTCGGTGGAACATCCATTTTATATTATTGTTTGGGGCATTTTAATTTTTGGTTGCATTCTTCTAACAACGACAAGGTAAGCATTTCTTTTGCTACTCATCTTGAGTCTAGACATCTGTTCTTTTTAAAACAATCACCACGTAATTTTTTTTCATTCCAGATCGATGTTGTTCTTGTGGGTATGCATGAGAAGCTCAATAAAACTTCACAACACAATGTTTAGTAACATTATGTCGGCAACGATGAGATTTTTCGACACTAATCCGTCTGGTCGCATTCTCAACAGATTCTCCAAAGACATGGGAGTGGTAGACGAAATCCTACCTAGGATGTACTTAGACAGTATTCAGGTATATTGACTCAAATACTATTTTATTTACACATTTTTTGCTGATCAATACTTTGGTTAAAAGGGCAACTGCCTGTTGCGTCGCCCTAGGGGCCCCTTATGGTTAATCTGGTCCTGCTAGATGAGTAAAAAACCTAATTAATGCATTATATCTAAAATTTATTTGACGAAAAATAATTATTATTTTTCGCCTATTGATTTTAATTATTAAAATGCATTTATTTTTAGGTTTTCATGGTGATGATGGGTATTTTAGTGATGGTGGCGATTGTAAATCCATACATGGTACTGACAACTTTATTCTGTGGTATACTCATGTACTTTTGGACTGTCGTATACTTGACTACGGCACAAGCAATAAAAAGGTAAGTTCTATATTTGAAATTTAAGTAAGTTCTTAATAGAAAAATATTTGTTGATAAATCACCCATGTCACACACAAAAAGTTAAATTAAAAGTAATAATTAGTTAAGTAACTTCTTAACAGTTCTAACTTCTAACATTTTTCTACAAAAAACTAAATAAAATTTCAAAGTTAATTGTTTAACTAACGAAGTCAGAGCCATGGCTAAGGTATATATAAATAGGGCCCTGCTTTAGGGACCAACGCCCTTTTTCCGAGAAAGTTGCGACATCGCTAGGCTACCAAAAAAGGAAGTATTTAAGGGGCAATCCTTTGTTTATCACGAATTTGTCATTCAGAGTGGAGGGCGTATCCCGTTCTCCGGTGTTCTCTCATGTGTCGGCGAGTATGGCGGGGCTGACCACGGTGCGGGCGTGCGGCGCGCAGGACCTACTGCGTATACAATTTGACGACAAACAGGACGTGCACACTTCTGCCTGGTTAGTTCTTTGTTTAAAACTCTAGAATGTTTATTTTGTTAAACCTCTTTTACCATATTATAAAATGTGAACATTACCTAAATAATCTAAATACTGTCATGATATTTTATTTTATTGTCCAAGGTTGATATTGAACGCGCCCGCCTTTCAATCATAATATTGTCAAATAAATTATTCAATAATGTTGTTCAATGGATATAGCACGATAAAATTGATCATCTAGGTCATCCCACGGCTCAGACCAATAAAAAAAGATAGACAGAGCCATCCATGCTACGCGGTGAGGCAGGCAATAGGAAGCCGATACGGCCATAGGAAGCCGGCCGCCCGCCATTCCGGTTTCAACGAGTGACGGCGCATGTCGTTTTCATCTGTGTCAAGAAATATCAAAATATGCCGTCCTGCATCGTTAAATGGCGCAAAAACAATTCTTGTGCTCAAAAGAAACCTTGTTGGATTACGTTTCACAAGTAATTAGTTGAATATTTATGTATTACCACCGAAATAACGAATTTAATTTATTAGTTTTAAAAATTGTCTCGGGAGTCTCGGAACACAGAACCTCAAACAGTGCTGCATGCTGGTCGCAAGATATTTTTCCCCATAATAGGGGAAAAATATTATTACGTGCTGTATTATCCTGACAAATATTTATTTTTAACCTAAAATTCGTTATTCATTTAAAATCTATTAATATAAATAAAATTGGAGTGTCTGTTTGTAGTATTGAAAGATTTTTTTACTATTTGAATATTAATCTGTATACGATACATACTGCATACACCAAACAACATTCTTTACAATTTTTGTCTGTATGTATGTCTGTCTGTCTGTCTGTTCTTAGTTGAAACACATAATTTATTAGATATAGATAGATATTTAAGTATTTACTTTTTTCAGCAATTACTAATGAATGATGATTAACAATCTAGTTTGAGAGCAACGTTTGTAGTCATTACTTAGTAATTTAATAAGACTGCAACAGGATGGGAGTTTGACAATCTGAAACCCTGAGTTGGCAACATTATTTTTTTGCACACAAGCGCACGCCTAGCGTATTTATGCTAGGCGTGACGCACACATTGATCGACAGCGACTTCACGCATCTGTAAATACTCCGTCTTTATTTTTTTATTGGTCTGAGTCCCACGGTTGCCAACCTCAAATTTAAAAAACCAGGATTTGAAGGTGGAAAAACCAGGACAATTCAGCTTAAAAACAGGACGCCTGAGACTGTCGCAGGAATTATGTCTAAAAAATAATAGTCAATATTTTGATAATAGAAAAGCGTTGAAATTTGAAACTTATATAATTTAATTTTTTATTTGAGGTAGAATTTCGACCATTGGGCGATCCTAGTAAATTAGAAATTAAGACATTTACAATTAGTCTCTTTTTACTTTAATTTGTATTCTCTGAATAACTAATACCAATAATACCTACTTGAATACGATAGTAAACACTATAATACAATCATGAATATTTTAAATACTTTACGTAATTAGTGTAGCATGTTCATTTTAAATACAAACAAACTACAACTAAATACTTACTAGTAATCTGACTGGATAGCTAGCTCTGTATGTCTATAATTATTATTGTCTAATGCAAGATCATAGCGTAAAAATTAGAGAAGAGGCGCACGAATTTTAAAATTTAAAAACCCAGGACAACCCAGGACGCTGCTTAAAAACTATTCAGGACGTCCCACGACACTACAAAAACCAGGACATGTCCTGGGAAAACAGGACGGTTGGCAACCCTACTTAGATAAACTAATTTAATTGGTCTCGATGAATATTTCTTTATATGAAAATTATAGAGCAACGATGATGTGTAAAAAAGCGAATTCCTGAAAGTTCTTGTATTTAATTCGTATGTTGTAGCCTGTATGCAATTTTTTAGGGATTTCTGTGATACCACCGTAAAGATATTGTTGATAAGAACCTTCATTAAAATTTTAAATTATTGTCAACACTCAACAGGTACCTAACCTTAATCACAAACACAACATTCGCTGTGTGGCTGAGTTTGATATCGGCGTCGTATGTTATCGTCGTTTCATACACATTCCTCCTACAAGATAATGGTGAGTAAAGTTACTACTTACTATTCAACCCTGTGCTTTCAAATGGAGTAAAATAAATAAAATAGCAAAGGCAATAACTATCATAGTTCTACAAGTAAATGTGTTATGGTATTTTTTGTATGATTTACATGTATTTTTTTGAATATATTATTAAAGAATATTAACAAATGAAATATTATTGAGAGTGCTAACAACTTGCCTTGGTTCAAAATCAATCTACCCGCGCGTTTACCTTGTTATATCAAATTCATATTTTAGATTAAGAATTAATAACAATAATTTTAAATGACGTGCATGTTTATTATAGGTTCAACAAACGCAGGAAGTGTAGGCTTAGCTCTCAGTCAAGGGTTGATTCTTGTGAACATGGTGCAGTACGGTATAAAACAGACCACAGAGGTGATTTCTCAGATGACCAGCGTGGAGCGTGTCGTGCAATTCACGTCCTTACCGCAAGAGAATACGGAAGGCCCGGCGCCGCCTAAGGGCTGGCCGCAACGCGCCAGACTCGTCTTTAAAGACCTCTTCCTCAGATACGACAAGGAAGCTGACCCCGTACTTAAGGACCTCAATCTTGTGATTGAGAGTGGATGGAAGGTGGGCATTTTGAATAAACTTGGGTTGAACTTAAACCAAATCATATATCTCTGTACTTCATTCTTTTATTGGAAATATAAGCAACATTGCCTGCTCATTATGTAGGGAGGACAGCGTATAGGATATTTGTTGTCTAACATCCCTGTAAAAAGTATGTTAGCCTGGCTACAGACATTCTTATTTCAAAAATGTACAATATAGGTGCGGTTAATAAATTTTACGTACATAACAAGTAACGTTTGTAAACAGGTGGGAGTGGTAGGACGGACGGGCGCGGGCAAGTCATCGCTCATATCTGCGCTGTTCCGCCTGGCACCGATCGATGGCCATGTGTACATTGATGACGTAGACACTGGAGACATCGCTCTTAAGGTACATTTTTCTCTTTCTACTAGGTCTCTATTACTTAACGGCACAAGCAGTGGCGTAGCTACTAGGGTCAACGCGGGACGGTGCACCGGGGACCCCAATTTTTTTGTCCCTGGGTCCTCGATTACTTAGCAACGCCACTGTGGGTTACTCAAAAAGTGTGGTATAGGGAGAGAGTTTCTAAAGGGAAAATTTTAGTGTCATTCGTGGCGACTAATACCTATATTTTATTAACACCGCTCTTTTCATCCAAATTCCTAATTTACCTACTATTTTTACAGGAACTGCGGTCGAAAATTTCCATCATTCCTCAAGAGCCGGTGCTGTTTTCGGCTAGTTTGCGATACAATTTGGACCCCTTCGAAAAATATACCGATGCGGAAATTTGGCAAGCGTTAGAACAGGTCAGTATTTTGTGGTAATTTTTTAAACGTTATGACCGTCTGTTAGCAGAAAAACGAAGATTGATACTTATATTTGTGGCGGTACCCACAATTCGCCTAAGATTCTTGCATCGCGCTATCGAAGTTTTCTTAGCGCGTCGGTATATATGCGACAGCTGAAATGTATCACGTGGGCTTCGGCCTGACCGAGCATACCACCTCGCCCGGTCGGAAGATATTCCTTTGGCCTCCACGCATATTTCCCACATTGGTGACCCTCGACTGCAGAACACGCCTCCTTCATCATCATCACTCCCCGCCCCTCCGCACGGCGCCTGCCAGCATCGCCTCATCGGGTACATCGTCCACTAGCCGCAATGTACCGCGGCCTGGGCGACTCCGAATCGGCATCGTCGGGCTTTCTCACTACACCGACCGGTCAGCAAGCAGAGCACATCTCTCCTGGTCAGCACGTAGCATCGGCCCCGCACGGCATCTATCCGACTCACTGGATCCCGTGCAGCAGCTTACAGTTCCGACTCACTGGGACTCACTGCAACAGTTCCGACTCACTGGAACTCACTGGCACTGGCGACTCAAGCGACAAGACTTCAAGATTCGACCTCCGGTCTTCGGGGGGGGAGTGATGTGGCAGTACCCACAATTCGCCTAAGATTCCTGCATCGCGCTATCGAAGTTTTCTAAGCCCGTCGGTATATATACGACAGCTGAAATGTATCACGTGGGCTTCGGCCTGACCGGGCATACCACCTCGCCCGGTCGGAAGATCTTCCTTTGGCCTCCACGCATATTTCCCACATATTGACTGTGATTTGTGAAGACAGTTTAACATTTCGTGCGTAATATTTAAGGTTATACCTACACTGAATCACATTAGGTTTGACATACGTAATGGTTACAAATAAATTTATATGGATTTGACAGATTCGCAAGACGTCTCACGCAATTGTAATCTCTCAAATCCATACAAATATATGCCGCGCCGCGCCTCGCCTCGCCTCGTCCTCTAAACTCAACCTCAACTTAAATCTTTTCTGACTTTTTAGGTGGAGCTAAAGAGTCACGTGACCGCGCTAACATCCGGCGTAGAGTCTGGCGGTACAAACTTCAGCGCCGGCCAGAGACAACTGTTGTGCCTGGCCCGCGCGGCGCTCGCACGAAACCGTTTGCTGGTACTCGACGAGGCCACCGCTAATGTCGATCCCAAGTGAGTGGAAATATAAACTAATATATTAATACTATTTAGAAGATATTATATAATAACTTAACTACTAAAATAAATGAAAGGGCGGCAACGTACCTGCAGCTCGTAGTTGCGAGCGTTCGTGAGCGACGGTAGTTGCTTTCCATCAGGTGACCCGTTTGCTCATTTGCGCCATTATATTATAAAAAAATCTGGCAAAGAACATATTGTAACTTTTTATAGCAAGTGATTCCACTATGGCCATGAAACCAGTAAGATGACGGGTCGTATTTCAGAACAATTGAACGTCGCTGTGTTTCTGCAGAGTTTTTCTAGATCCAGGATTCATTATCCACTTATCCATAATTCAGACTGTGAACCGAGGCAAACAATTCATATTACAGTTTCTATGAAGTTAAGTGCCTGACTCACATCTTAGACCAAAACTTTTAGAGTGTATTTTCAACCAATTTTTTTTGCAGCACGGACGTGCTGATCCAAAAGTCGATTCGGAAATTCTTCTCCGACTGCACCGTCCTCACAGTTGCCCACAGACTGCACACCGTCGCCGACTCCGACAGAGTTGTTGTAAGTGAAACTTCTGATATGAATACTTTAATTATTAAAGATTGGCATTGACAAAACTATAATTTTTGCCAACGACAGAAAATTATGTACTTACAAAAACTGAAATGCTTAACTAAATGGTTTTTTTTTTATTAGTCTAGTGAAGTCTATGAGAATATACCTATTCTAAGCTTTCCTACTTGATATTATTATTTTTTAAGAACGCGCTTATGATTATTGGTATGATTATTTGTTGGTATTTTTATCACAAAAATAACAGGGCCACAGGGGGCCTTGGAATTAACCCCCTTAAGATACTAGCTACGCCCCTGAGGGAGGAAATAAAATTTTTTCATCCACATAATTCTTCAGTTATTATTATTTGAATCTTTACAACGCCAAGCAAACCGATAAACTAGCATTTCATAATTAAAATAGATGTCATCTATTTTAATATAATATGTATACTCACTGGCCTTTATTTTTTAATGAGTAGCAAATCATTTATTGTTGTAACTGCCGCACCGTATGAAGTGCGCACAATAATTGTGAATTGCACATACCTAACTGTAACACACGTCCGGCCGCCTGCACTATATTCGTTATATTAGAACATATTAGAATGTAATTTGAATATAAAATGTCGATTTACTAACATACTTAGGGCCTGTTTCACCGCTTCCTGATAAGGTGCCCGATAGGCTTATTTGACAGATTCTCCATACTCTGTCAAGTCAAGTTAAGTGGTGGATAGCCTTATCCAGGAAGCGGTGAATCACGCCCTTAATTAATTAATTATTATTTTAGGTAACTTCAGTTATATCTCATTTGACACTCGTGACAACATTATCGCTGTTACCGTACGTGCCGTATGCGTCGAACGCACCGCATAGTACACGAAATGCGGTGCGTACGGTGCGGACGAATGTGCGACATGTGATATCACATCATTTCATACAACGAATTCTAATGCGGCACATTCAGCGCGTTCGTGCTGATAAATGTTCAATCACCTTTATGCAACAATAACCGAACAAGACGTAACGAATCGGTGTGCAGTATTTTACGGCCCGTATTTTTGGTCAGTACTCAAGATGCATCTCGGTCTCAAGACACGGTTCAGGCTCTGTGATTGGTTGGCCGGCTGTCAAAATTTGGACCAGTCACAGAACGTCCGTCCGTCTTGAGACCGGGTCGCATTAAGTACTGACCAAAAATACGGGCCTAATGCGCTTATTCCATTTCACTAAATTTAGAAGTCCTAGCTAGGATCCTAAAAAATTTAGTCAAGTGTAATAACATTTAGAAAGCTAGGATCCTAAATCGGAAAAAATGTGGCTTCTGAGTGACTAAATCAGTGTTGCCAGATGGTTTCAACCTTTTATCTGTAGTGGGAACTGCTAAATCTGTATTTATGTTATAAGATCTGGAATCCATTCGTAGGTAATTTCTAAAGTCTGCTGGTTCCAAGTAGTTCAGAAAGTTCATAATTCATAATTTTTCGTGGGGCAAAAATTCTTACAACCATCTTTTTCGCCTTTTATTTTTTTGATTTTCATTGAGCCAACAGCTAAGCCTATGAGAAGACCAATTTTTTGTTGCTTTGACAGAACTGGAGCCATTAAGAAGACATCCGGCCAAAATTGCCGCGTCGTCACAACTAATTCAGTTACTAAATTAGGACAAGTGGAATAAGAAGCTTCTAATTTGTCTCCTTTTTAGAATCCTACGTAGGACTTCTAAATTTAGTGAAATGGAATAAGCGCTTTAGTTGCACCGTTGGTATCCCGCTGGTTGAGTCGTGCCGGGAGCGGCGGCTGGCGGTAGGCGATTTCCTAGAATTTTTAACGGTACTATTTATAAAATGGCGGCTACTGAATTAGGAAAATTTCTGTTAAGCTATTGTTATCTGTACATTTGTTCTTTACCTAAGACCTAAGCATATGCATAATTCAACAGAAGCATAATCAAATATTGGATCAGTGCTGTTATCATTATGTATATAGTAGGTAGTAGGTACCTAGTCCAGGCACTCATGCAATCTACAATTTCCTATATTGGTACATGTTATCTCTTTTATATTTTCAAATCATTATATAACTACTCGTATTACGATTTGATACATTTGTATACAGCAGTTATCGTTGTAAACTCTGTTTAAAGAACGTAGATTTTTCAGTATTTATTGGATCGGTACGGACTACGGAGGTATCACTAAAATTTTAAATATTTACTGATTAGCGACCCGCCCCGGCGTCGCACGGGTATAAAATGTATAGCCACTGAAAAAATTATTAAAATGGATAGCCTATGATCCTTCATGTGGTCTACTTCTTATCTGTGCCAAATAACATAAAAATTGCTCTAGTAGTTCGCGAGAAATAATTTTCAAATAATTTCCCCCGTTTTTTCGCATTCTCCTATTAGTCTTAGCGTGATAAAATATAGCCTACCTATATAGACTTCCTCAATAAATTGGCTGTCTAACACTGAAAGAATTTTTCAAATCGGACCAGTAGTTCCTGAGATTAGCGCGTTCAAGTTAGCCCTTTCAAATAATTTTCCCCGTTTTTCCCCCATTTTTAACCGACTTCCAAAAAAGAGGAGGTTATATGTTCGTCTGTTTATATATTTTTTTTGTATGTTCAACCATAACTTCGCCGTTTATGGACCGATTTTCATGATTCTTTTGTTGTTGTACAGGGTTGAATCCGAGGTTGGTACCATGTTGTGTGTGATACCAGTGGTGATCTGATGATGGGATCCATGAGGAATCGAGGGGACTCCTTGAAATTTATATGGGAACATATGGTGATTTCGATTTTTTCTGAAGTATTTCAAGCATATACTACCACAAAGTAATATTTTGCACCAGGTATACCCTGGTTCTGAAGGTACCCAACAGAACTTTTGAATCCTTATAGATACAAGGATTTTGGCTTTATTTAAACTACTCCAAGCAAATCCTACATTATTTTTGCTGAACATAGGCTTATTTTGGAATAGTGTTTCGTAAGATATTTGGGTTTTTCGGACGCCATGTGAAAAAATCAACCAGAAAAGTTACTTATTTTGCGTACGCTGCCGAAACTATAAAAGATAGAACCATAAAATGTTCTAAGTATTGTAGATCTTATAAATATCTACAAAAAAGTCCGCGACACACTATACTTATCTATGTCGAGTGAGGCACAATAACCATTTTTTTATTTAAAAATCTTGAATTTTTTTGGACAACATTTAAACGCGTTTATTTTACTCATGCGATTAATCCTTATCAAAATAAATTATTTCATCACTAAGTACAGTTTATGTAGATAAAATTTGGTCTTTGAATGATTTAAATTGGACGTTTGGTTTTGAAATTATGGCGAAATTAAAATATTACGATAGTGGGCGTCACCAAGCGGGATGCGCTTGCGGGAGGAAGACAATCAGCTGTGCAGTGTGCACTGTACAGTATACACCCTTCGGATAATGACGGCGTCCGCGTCGTCGATGTCAATGTCGGAGTCTGTGAATTGACCTGGGAATCATTTTACTGACCGAGTCTTTCCTGGGTAGGCTTTTTGCAGCCGTAACCGACATCCACGCGGGCGGAGCCGCGGGCGACCGCTAGTAATATGTACAAAGACAACAAGCTATAATATTATAGCCTTATCGTCTCATAATATTATCGGGAAATAATATATCAAAGACTTTGTCATTACTCGAAACAATATTACTTGACGCAATTTCACAACACTTTAATATTTACCACGCGATTAAAACGTAAATATCACTACTGCAAACACTTGCGCACTATCGATTATTTTTTAACAAAAAATTAAAACCGACTTCCAAGGTAAAAACAAAAGTAATACTTATTCTTAATCTAAAAGGAATCAAATAATTCTTATTCCTTATTATAGTGGAAATCTTCAGATTTCGCCTAAACCTCAACTATTTTTGTACTTAATCTTCATGCTTTTGAAGTCGGTACCAGCTTACCTTAGCGTAATTGCTATGTCAATGATCTCAGAACTTTTCCGGGCTGGTACCGACTTCAAAAGTACGAAGATTGAGTACAGAAATAGTTGAGGCTTAGGCGAAGTCTGAAGACGCCACTATAATAAGGAATAAGAATTATTTGATTCTTTTTAGATTAAGAATAAGTATTACTTTTGTTTTTACGTGCTTTTGTTTTAGCGTGATAAAATATAGCCTATAACCTTCCTCGATAAATGGGCTATCTAACATTGTAAGAATCATCAAAATCCGTTGCGTAGTTTTAAAGATTAAAGCTGAAAAACCTAAGCGTCAGTGACAGGGGACGCGGTACGCGATACGGGAGCGTCTGCAACGCGAAACTGGCCGTGCACACCTGCGCGACTACGGTGCGAACCGTCAAACGTTAATATCATGACACAATCTATCAAAACGTATACAAATCAAAAAATCATAAACTAAAGAGTTGTAGAAAATAATATAAAAAAAGGTTTTAAAAAAGAAGTCTAGTTATGTACACTTTAAAACACGCGTCTGACAATTTGACGCGCACGTTTCGCTTGCCAACGCG
Source organism: Lysandra bellargus (assembly GCA_905333045.1). Taxonomy (NCBI): domain Eukaryota; kingdom Metazoa; phylum Arthropoda; class Insecta; order Lepidoptera; family Lycaenidae; genus Lysandra; species Lysandra bellargus. Next base: position 285,007 of record HG995333.1, read on the forward strand.
AACATTTCGCGTCGCGGTCGTGCAGGTGTGCAAGCCGCCATAAGATTACATGGACAGCGTCCGCCGCGCGGTAGACGGTACCGCTTCGCAGTCGCTTTGGTCGCGTAGGTTTGTGGAATCCTTAAAGGGAACAAAGGGACATGAGGGAAAAAAAGCGACTTTTCTATGTATATGTTACGCTCAAAGACCGAAATCGCTCAGTGAGCGAAAAAATTGCTCACAACGCGTTGTGGTCACAGTGAAACAGCCACGACGCGAAATTCTAATGAAAACGGCCACGACGCGTTCTGGCAATCACAAAAATGCCATAACGCGAAATTCGTGTCGTGGCTGATATGCTATTCGTTTTTCTTGATTTGTTCTTGATTGATTAATCATCCATAGGTATGGAAGATTATATTTGAATTACCACGCGTACTTACTACAAAATATTTTTCTTTTTTTCTTTTACTAAATCACTACATAACGTGTTTATCATTATTATTTATAAAATATCCATAGTTTTATACTATCCGTACTAATTATTGTTATTAATATCTGTCTCTTTGTCTGTCTGGCGCAACGTAGTAGCGGGCATCAACTAGTACCTAGTAGGTATTATATTTAAATTTTATTAATTAAAATAAAACTATATTTTTATTATTTATTGAGATCAGATTACTTTTACACATTTATTATATTAAAAAAATAACAAAAAACAACAACACGTTGCGCCAGACAGACGGACAGATAATATTAGTACGGATAGTATGGAACTATAGATATTTTATAAATAATATAATGACAAGCACGTTATGCAGTGATTTAGTAAAAGAAAAAATATTTTGTAGTACGCGTGGTAATTCAAATATAATCTTCCATACCTATGGATGATTAATCAATCAAGAACAAATCAAGAAAAATGAATAGCTTATCAGCCACGACACGAATTTCGCGTTATGGCCTTTTTGTGATTGCCAGAACGGAAAAATTTTCCCCCCACTCCTCTAAAGGGACGAAAAAGGGGGTCTCATTTTGTATTTAAAGACTTGTTTTAACACGAAAACTACTGATCCGATTTGCATACGGTTTTCGCAGATATATTTGCCTTCTTCCAACTCAACATCTGGTGTATAAAAATAAACTCTATACAGCATGACTGGTGAGACATGTTCAATACTTAAGGACAGTACCGAGGTACTTGATTCTCATTATAATTATGTAATAAAATTAGGTAAGTACTTAATTTTTGACCAAATTTCCCTTTAAATAAATGAATCATGGACATGAAGTAAATTACTATGCAGCCGGCGCGTCCCGCCCCGCCGCGCGCCGCGCGACAACCTTCTCGCGCGCGGTGTCCATGCGTTGGGTAAATAATATAATTATTTAATTACAGCTTTTACTCAGCGATCAATTAATTGATTATTTTTTTTTTCATCTAATCCTCGAGTATTGAACATGTCTCACCAGTTATGGAGGACAGGAGACACATACCTAAAGTATTATCACTTAGTTTAGTTACGCCTTGTAGAATAGGCAAGCCCGACGAGTTACGACGTCTCAGTCCACTCTCCCTGCTCCCACTATTTTCTTGTTTACTAACAATACAATTCCCCAGGTGATGGAGGCCGGTCGGATTGTCGAGTGTGGTCACCCCCACGACCTACTGCAGAACGAAACTGGACACTTCACACGCATGGTGCAACAGCTGGGCCACGCCTCCGAGCAGAGCCTCCGCGAGACCGCCCACAAGGCGTACTTAGAACACATCAAATACGTCGACGCGGACGAACAACAGCAAAGTACTTAAACATACTGAAAATGTTCATATAATATTTTAAAAAAACTGCTTCCCGATGCGTGATACTGATAGGCTACGAATAATTAAAACTAAGGAAACGTAACTCCCATACAAAATTGTGTACCAAATACATGCATAAACTATAAAATATGCATGTATTCGGGTCACATTTTGTAGACTCGTGGTCAATTTTTTTGACACAGTTACTCTTTCTTAGTTTGTGTTATTCGTTGGTGATAGCATGGAGTAAATACACAGTTTTAGGGTAAGTATGTCAAAGGCAAAAAAGGTATATATGTAGCTTTTGTATATTAGTTACCCATATTAGAAAGGATACTTGAGGTATATTTTCATACCACAACTACATAGTTACCTAGTTTTCGAAAGATACATTTTTCAGATATATTTTTTTTGCATATTCAAAATGTACTTAAGTGCATTAAGTACTTAAGAGAATTTAAATTACTATGAGACTGTCAATCTTGCCCTTGTTCATGTCTCAGTACTACCTTACACAAATTTTACGTGTTATAATATTCTAAAATATAAATAATTACTTGTAAGTAACATAATATTATTTAAGTGATTCCATTAAAAATAATTTGATGGAATATTGTAATTTATAATTGTTAAAATATGCTGAATGTTTAAAGTGAGTGCCTCCTATGTGTTATACAATAATTATACAATAAATAATTATAACTAGCTATCCCAACACAGGTTGTTGTGTTGAACTCATGATATTGTAATCCAATTTCCTACCATTTAAATATAAGCCCTTTCAAAATTATTAGCTTTTCTACTGACGGATTAACCCTTAATCAAATTAAGCAATTGCCTAGGCCCTACAATCACCAAAAACCACACAAAAAAAGTTTCTGGGAAAAAACTAATATTGGTGGTAAAAGTATAAAGACCGATTCTAGTTGACACACGGATGGGGGGGGGGGGCACAGGCATGGATTGCTTAGGGCATCAAGTAGTTAATCTGTCACTGCAAAAATAATAATTAAACTATTTTCTAAAAAACGTTATATTACAATTTATAAAACATACAGTTCATAATATTAAATATTTGGTGCTCCATATTTGCATTTTTATTTGATATTTTATACTTATTATATTAATTTTAAAGGTTTGGGGTTTTAATACCCTTGCCCTAGATCCAAAATATGAGCTGGGTATGATATGCCCCTCCTTTTTTACGCTAGTTACTAGTACATAAAATACTTCATGTACTAGTAACGCATATTAAATTTTAAATTTAAAAAAGTACTATATATTTATTTTTAAACTTGAATATAAAGAGTGTCATGGCAAGTACTTTATTAAAAGTACATAATGTTACTAATTGAAAAGTTTCTCTATGTATAAGCTATATAATGTTTTTTCTTGTCTAATAAGATTACCATCATAGGGAACAAGATTAAAACAGTATATAGCATGTCCATTGTCACAACATGTCCAAAACTAAGGATTTAAAATTCTTAAAAATTTAAAGCTTTTCTAATATTCTACAAACATTGTTGAAATTAATTATACTATTTACTTATATTTAAATAGGTAGTTTATACTTGTAATCATAGTATGGCCTCTATTGTGAAATTTGTTTTAATTAATGTTCTTTGAAACAAGTGTTGAATATATGTGTTGTGATATTGATAGCGGATTAGGTCTTGGTTGAGCATTTATATTTACTTCTAAGGTTGCACTTGTGAAACCAGTTATTTTGTGATAATAAATTTTATCTACTTAATAAAAGATTTCTTGTGAATTTTTATTTTATTATTTTACGAGCTTTTGCTTGCGGCTTCGCTAGCGTTAAAAAGTATTATTAATATTATTATATATACAAAATTTGATCCCGTATTTTAACCCCTTGGAGGTAGAAGTGATGCCTACGTCATAACATCTTCAACATGCCAAATTTCAGCCCGATCCGTCCAGTAGTTTGGGCTGTGCATTGATAGATCACCATGTCAGTCAGTCACCTTTGAGTTTTATTATTATTTAATGTGGAATATACAAATACATTCTACCCAGAATTCAGAACAAGTCAGAATAGGTATAAGAAGTTAAAACTTTTTATACTTTAATTTTTTAATTTAATTTTTTATATAAAGCTATGAGATAACATTTCAACATTAAAGTTCCTAAAACCTGATAGCAATAGGCTCCATCAGTATTGTATTTAATAATTAAAAAAGAAGTCACAAACTTATTAAATATTACAGGTTCGTCCAGGTGTCCAGCCTTTGAACTGTGTTGTATCAAAAAGAAGTTGCACTAAAATCTAAATTAATGTAAATGTAACTGACTTTAACCCATCAAGGCCCATACAAGCACCAGTGATTACGACAACAATACAATAGCATTTCCGAGAACCTCCGATCAAAGGATTAAATATATACAAGGCAAAAAAATCACAGACTGATTTCAAATAAGCTGCACACTTCCATTCTTCACTAAATCAGCAATTGGCCTGTATTGTAGTATGTGTTGTGATCCCTCTGTAAACAAACATTGTTTTGTGATTATATTTATCAAGGAATAAAGGTCATTTGAAAATAGTTTAATCATAAAGTATACAAAGGAAAGTAATAAAGTATTGTTTTATTTGAACTCATCCATATAAATGTGTGTGAGACTTATTTGTAAGCTGTACTAAATGTTGTGACGTTATCAATAAAATATAAATACCTTCTAAATCAATTTCTTCATCCTGATCTTCCGATAAATTCTCTAAAACTACACCATTGACTGTATTTATGGCTTTGAGAAACACATGAGACTGTAGATTAGGGTACACAGCCATTCTGTTAGGTTCGAAAGTCTGCATGTTCCCTGGAATATGATTCAACACACTAACTTTCATGTGGGACTCAATATTTTGCAAGTAGTCCTGTGCATACCTATATTCTGCTTCTGTTAGGTAACTCGTCCCATTTTCTATACGCTGTCTTTCATCGTTCACTATGGAAATACAAAATTTCTCTATTTTATCTAACCTCGTCTTCAAATAATTGCAGATGTTATACTTTATCCTACTTAATTCCATTTTGTGAACTAGCGCTCGAAAATCTGTTTTGGGAAGCTTGTTAATATTACGTTCCATGTGCTGAATCTGTCCTAGCATACATTCGATCATGTCGTTTCGATGGGGAAGAATTTCTGGAGCCAAACGTTCGTTTTGCCATGCATTTTGAAGAGCTTTCAATACTGCCTCAGCAGTTACCTCTTCTTCCTCGTCACATAACTGAATATCTTCTGAATCCATTTTAGTTTTTTATGAATTTATAATATTATGCGACATTTAAAAAATAAAATAAATACCTACAAAATATTATAAAATGCTTGCAGCTTGTTTTCAAGTATTTTAATTTTTATGTAATTTTAAATTAACTAACCTCTTGAATTTTGACATGTCCGATGTCAATGATAATTGACAATTTGACATTTCAATTATAGCCAAATAGCAAACAAAGATATCAAAGGATATTGACATTTGACAATGACAAACATTTTTTTTCATAATATGGCACTGCGGCCTTAACTATATATAACCATTACCAGTGTCGAGTAAAAGGCTGGAAAATAAAAAGCGTGTTGCAATTTTCAAATTTCAACATCGTTTCTCTAAACGGGTCCAAAGTGTAGTCAGCATAGATAAAGCATAATAAAGTATAGATGTAATCTTAGCCCGTCATCGCGTGGCCATTTTGTGCTTATTTTCATACAAGTAGTGTGCGTGTATTTTCTTGAATATTTCTATTTGTCGATCATTTTGAAGCACATTCAAATCCAGAAAAGAAAGTCATTTAGTTCATGATATCGATAAACTATAGTTCAAGTAATGAGAATCCGTAAACACACTTATAGAGCTATGCAATTTTTGTAGCCAAATTATTAATTGATGTGACATTTTTAGCACTAATGCCTTATATAGCACGAATAAGGGATTATCAAACTTATAAATTATCTTTTTAGCTTACAAAAATACCGATTAAAAAGCCCAAAAAACGTTGTTCAAAACTTACGTATTTTATGTTAAATCCACGTGTTTGAGGCATTGTTTGGCCATTCTTATGGTTTATTATTTAGCGGAACCACAAAATTCAACAATATCTAGCATAAAATGTTCACTAAAAACCTTTATTAACACTTTTATTACATAAAATATGCAGACCGACTCCTTTGTTATGTCCTAACTCCTAGTAAGTAGGACATAACATTACACGCTTTTGACGCTTATACACCGTTATAAGGCTCTCTCCTAGTGTATACTGTATAGTACATTAAGTACATTAAGATAATATAGACTATAGTATCTCCATGGTAGCAGGCCTGTCCCACTTGCGCGTGTAGGTATCGAACTGTAAGTACGGGGTACTTACAGTTCGATACCTACACGCGAGGGGCAGATCACTAGGGACTCTCAAGCGAGCGGTGACGCACGCGCAAGATTTTTTCGTCGCATAATATATCTACGTACTGATTTACTAAAATTTGCTCGAGAGAACTAAATAAATATGTGTTTTTAGTTGTTGGCTCCTGGACTATTTGTTCGCGACTTTGCTATTATATTACGTGATGCGTACTATTCGAAACCTCATTTGTTTACAAAAATAACTAAGTTACCTATATAATATTAGTACAAACACTTTAAATAGGTAACATTATAATCAAGATACGGTACCTATCGAATCTAAGTACGCGTAACTAGTTACACGCGAATTTATGATAATTAAATCTACATAGAACTAAGACATAATAATTTAGCTTTAACAAGGTATGAGGTCAATAACTGCGTGGGATTTAGGTAGGTATATAGTCGAGTTTGGTATCATTTTCGATAGAATCGAATGTTTAAATGCCAATTTTGGAATAATATTTAGATAGAAGATACTAAAAATAAAATAAAATAAAAAATTCTGAATATATGATTTTCAACCAACGAAAACGCTGTTGACAGGGCTTAATTAATATAAGGAGGCTGATGGCCGCATTATTCTGCATGCCAAAGACATGGTGATGAATGGAGTAATAAACATATTACTAATATATACTATAGACGTTCCGCGCGGCTTCGTCCGCGTAAAGCTGAAAACAAACCTAAGCGTCAGACGTCAGTGACAGGGGACGCGGTACGCGATACGGGAGCGTCTGCAACGCGAAACTGGCCGTGCACACCTGCGCGACTACGGTGCGAACCGTCAAACGTTAATATCATGACACAATCTATCAAAACGTATACAAATCAAAAAATCATAAACTAAAGAGTTGTAGAAAATAATAAAAAAAAGGTTTTAAAAAAGAAGTCTAGTTATGTACACTTCAAAACACGCGTCTGACAATTTGACGCGCACGTTTCGCTTGCCGACGCGAACATTTTTTCCCCTCATGTCCCTTTGTTTAATCTTTAAAACTACGCAACGGATTTTGATGATTCTTTCAGTGTTAGATAGCCCATTTATCGAGGAAGGTTATAGGCTATATTTTATCACGCTAAGACCAATAGGAGCGAAGAAATAGAGGAAAATGGGGAAAAACCGGGGAAAATTATTTGAAAGAGCTAACTTGAACGTGTTAATCTCAGGAACTACTGGTTCCCATTTGAAAAATTCTTTCAGTGTTAGATAGCCCATTTATTGAGGAAGTCTATAGGCAATATTTTATCACGCTATCACATAAAAATTGATTTAAATTAATGTTGAAAAAATTTCATACGTTGACGAAAAATTTTTCAATGTCAGCTTTTAAATTGACATTGACGTACATAAATTGACATTGACATTGACGTACGTATTACGAAACAAAAAGGAAAGTCATTAACAAAATAAATTATTGAGATATTCATATGCTACAGAGTGTAGTGCAAAAGAGACAAATACACATGTCACTGCAACATAAACAAGTCGTATTATACTCGTTTTATATAGCACACACAATGTTGCCACTACCTAATGAACTAACACTAGGTTTGTTAACTCTGGGCTAATTTTCATTGGCGCAAGACAAAAATGAGTTAAATATTTAACCCTGTAACCCTGAGTTAACAAACTCGGAGTTAACGAAATTTAACCTAGTTTTTGGTGCAAGTGGCCCTAATACTAATAGGAGAATGTGAAAAAAACGGGGGAAATTATTTGAAAGGGCATAACTCGCGAACTACTGGAGCAATTTTTATGTTATTTGGCACAGATAAGAAGTAGACCACGTGAAGGATCATAGGCTATGCATTTTAATAATTTTTTCAGTGGCTATATATTTTATACCCGTGCGACGCCTGGGCGGGTCGCTAGTTCATTTGTAACTTCTAGACTAAAAAGGTCAATGATCGCTGCGGACACCTTATTTCATTTTGACTATAGTAGCGTATATTGCGTGTAAAGTATTTTATTACTTTTTGGGATTCAATATGATACTGTTTAATCCTTCGATCATGGATTCTTGGAAATCTATTGTTATTCTATTGTGTACTGCTTACCGGTAAGCTTATGGGGCTTGATGGGTTAGTACCAAGTTAATACAATTTTCTATTAAATTTTTAAAAACCGGTCAAGTGCGAGTTGGACTCGCCACTGAAGGGTTCCGCAGCAGCAATAAGGTTCATTTCTATAAAATTAAAAGGTTTTTGATTTATTTTTATATTTTAGCTGATTTAATGAAATTTAAATTAAGGTTTACCATTTATGTCGTATAAAAAAAACTACTTGATAGATCTCGTTCAAACCAATTTTCGTTGTGGTCCAGTCAAATTAGGCTTAAATTAGGTAGGAACCTCGGAATTCGAGATACCCAGCTGTAAGTCTGTAAATATTTGTATATTGGCACCCTACATGCTGTCTCAAAACCTACATATGGTAGGGTGTGCGCAACTATTAAATTTCAAGGTCAAAAGGTCACAAAAATCGGTTTTTGCACTTTTTTTTGTAAATATTTCATTTCCTATGGGTTTTTTGCTATTTGTATTTATAACTATGATGTAGAATACAAAATTCTCTACAACTTCTGTTCAAAAAAATTTTTATACGGTGAACCGTTTCCGATAAAGAGGGCGGAGGGCGCGCAGTTAAAGTATCACTTCAGGTTAACCGGTGCCTCCGGTCGAAAACGCGCCATATTCAATGTGTCGCGACACCAGTGTCCGATCCTTTTATGTCGTGATGTATGGCATATTTCCTCAATAAATTGGCTCTCAAATTTTTTCTCTCTCTCTCACGGTTGTAAAATGGCAGCCATTTTAGTTTTTCCCGGGCTTTCACACTAATCTGACCAATACTTCTCATGTAAATATCCTATGAATATAAAAACGGTCTTATTTAATAGCTAAACTTATGGACTATGCATACACAGGCAATACGTTATGAATTTCGTAGAATTAAACATAGAAAAACCAAAATTTATTAGAAACCTCAATATGATTTCTGAAGACCTATCCATAGATACCCTACACGCGTAGGTTAGACGAAAAAAAAATATTTTTGTTTCAGTAATACCTATGGGGAGTGGGGACCCCTACATTTTTTAATATTTTTTTCATTTTTGTATTAAAATCTTAATGCGGTTCATAGACTACATCTACTTACCAAGTTTCAATAGTATAGCTCTTATAGTTTCGGAGAAAAGTGGCTGTGACGTGGACGAGAAAAGTGGACGGACGGACGGACGGACGGACGCAGCCAGACAGACAGACAGACAGACAGACAGACAGACAGACAGACAGACAGACAGACAGACAGACAGACAGACAGCCAGACAGACAGACAGACAGACAGACAGACAGACAGACAGACAGACAGACAGACAGACAGACAGACAGACAGACAGACAGACAGACAGACAGACAGACAGACAGACAGACAGACAGACAGACAGACAGACAGACAGACAGACAGACAGACAGACAGACAGACAGACAGACAGACAGACAGACAGACAGACAGACAGACAGACAGACAGACAGACAGACAGACAGACAGACAGACAGACAGACAGACAGACAGACAGACAGACAGACAGACAGACAGACAGACAGACAGACAGACAGACAGACAGACAGACAGACAGACAGACAGACAGACAGACAGACAGACAGACAGACAGACAGACAGACAGACAGACAGACAGACAGACAGACAGACAGACAGACAGACAGACAGACAGACAGACAGACAGACAGACAGACAGACAGACAGACAGACAGACAGACAGACAGACAGACAGACAGACAGACAGACAGACAGACAGACAGACAGACAGACAGACAGACAGACAGACAGACAGACAGACAGACAGACAGACAGACAGACAGACAGACAGACAGACAGACAGACAGACAGACAGACAGACAGACAGACAGACAGACAGACAGACAGACAGACAGACAGACAGACAGACAGACAGACAGACAGACAGACAGACAGACAGACAGACAGACAGACAGACAGACAGACAGACAGACAGACAGACAGACAGACAGACAGACAGACAGACAGACAGACAGACAGACAGACAGACAGACAGACAGACAGACAGACAGACAGACAGACAGACAGACAGACAGACAGACAGACAGACAGACAGACAGACAGACAGACAGACAGACAGACAGACAGACAGACAGACAGACAGACAGACAGACAGACAGACAGACAGACAGACAGACAGACAGACAGACAGACAGACAGACAGACAGACAGACAGACAGACAGACAGACAGACAGACAGACAGACAGACAGACAGACAGACAGACAGACAGACAGACAGACAGACAGACAGACAGACAGACAGACAGACAGACAGACAGACAGACAGACAGACAGACAGACAGACAGACAGACAGACAGACAGACAGACAGACAGACAGACAGACAGACAGACAGACAGACAGACAGACAGACAGACAGACAGACAGACAGACAGACAGACAGACAGACAGACAGACAGACAGACAGACAGACAGACAGACAGACAGACAGACAGACAGACAGACAGACAGACAGACAGACAGACAGACAGACAGACAGACAGACAGACAGACAGACAGACAGACAGACAGACAGACAGACAGACAGACAGACAGACAGACAGACAGACAGACAGACAGACAGACAGACAGACAGACAGACAGACAGACAGACAGACAGACAGACAGACAGACAGACAGACAGACAGACAGACAGACAGACAGACAGACAGACAGACAGACAGACAGACAGACAGACAGACAGACAGACAGACAGACAGACAGACAGACAGACATGACATGACGAATCTATAAGGGTTCCGTTTTTTGCCATTTTGGCTACGGAACCCTAAAAAGCGGCTATTATAGAAATCGACACGGTCTATCAATTTTGTCGTCCAGAATTGGTGTTGGCCGTAGCCGTTTAGAGATTTTTTCCGCAAACAATAAAACGTTCAACTTTTCAAGCCCTTTCATTTGGTATATTAATATGTTTCAAAGTGTTACAGTTCTGCCATTCCCAAAGTGGGCGATAACGCTCCCTTGTGGGCGCTGATTGCTGAAGGTCTGTAGGGGGGCGGTGTGGAACCCAGAAAAAAATGGGGGCGTTGTGTAGAGGCTTTGGGGGTAATTTATTCATCTGGATGCATTTTAAATTGAAACAATGGGGGCGCTAAAGTGGGCGATAGACAAAATAAGTTTGGGAACCTCTGTGCTACATTGATGGCATTTGATGGGTACGATATGCCCGTCCTTTCATTCAAACATTATTAGTTTGAAAGTACCCTTTTTAGCGACATAAATATTAAATGACTTCCAATTAATGTGCAGCTAAGCACATTAATTGGAATCTGGTAGATTTAACAAGACCATTGACCAAAGGTACATGAACAAAATCGTGGTATAACAAAACAGTACATCGTATTAAAATATGTAAGTATTCAGCAAAGCATTTTTCTTTAAGGAAAACAAATATGAGCGTTCATAATCTTGTTAGGATATTTGTATTATTGCTGTATCTACTTAGTGGCGTCATAAACATATTAAGAGACTTAACTATATTCACAGGGAGGTAGTTTTAATACATAAATAATTATTATATTTTCTGTATTTTATATTAAAAAAAAAACAGAAGAACCATGCTTAATCAGCAATATATGTCATCATCACGTCATAACATTAGTGCTGCAGACGTTGGTATATGTAACATGGTTGGTACTATTTAATTAACCCAATATAAAGATGAGATTCTTGAGGATCGTGATTGGTAAGTCGTTACTCGTCTACCTAAACGTAGTGATTATATCTTTTAGTTTTTTATATAATATCATTGGATTATATTCTCTTTATCTACACCTATACCTATAGTCACAGGCCACAGCATTCACCAATCACTTAGATATGTCACCGTAAGATTGTAAATACCGTTAGATTATAATCTATCTCGCGAGATTGTAAAAAGTCGGAAGATTGTGAACCGCAACGTACTGCTTACAATTTAACGTATTATTATTCGGTAGATTGTAATCTATCGAAGTGAAACCGTTAAATTACAATCTTAAAATTGTTAAATTGTCAACTGTCCGGAGGATGTCCCTGAATGGTCGGCCTTACAGTATAGTAGACCGTTCTGTGATCATAGAGTTAGGAATGAAACACAGGTGTCAGCCAAAATTGTAAATGTTATCAAATGAGATCACATAGGTTCACGAGCATAATATATATTAAAACACGGAAAATGTATGTAATTTAGACTATGTGCGGTGACTAACACTAACTTATATTTATCATTCAAACTACACTTCTTTGGTTAATAACAGATTCATTTTACTTCCGCAACAATTTTATATGACTAATTCTAAAGATGTGAGTTATTTTTAACACAAAATCAATTAACGATCACCCAAAGTCCGTTTGTTTACATTTATCAACAAACGAATAATGCGACACGGGGCATATTAAATACCGTTCAACCAATCAGCTCCCGAGGTGCGTTCCTTTTCACAATTTGCCGGTTTCACTTCGATATATTACAATCTACCGAATAATAATACGTTAAATTGATATATGATTGAATGATTGAATAAATGTTGATTATTATTAAATTGTAAGCAGTACGTTGCGGTTCACAATCTTTCGACCGTTTACAATCTCGCGAGATAGATTATAATCTAGCGGTATTTACAATCTTACGGTGACAGATACATCTATACATTACTTACATTATAAATGAAGAGTTTCTTTGTTTGAACGTGCCAATCTCAAAAACTACTGGTTCGAATTGGTACAGTATTTTTGTGGTGGATTTTTTCTTCTGATTTTTCAGTCCCTTAACCCATCAACCCCCATAAGGACAACGGCGACCGCGACAACAATAGAATAACAATGATTTCCAAGAATCCGCGATCGAAGGAAGAAGCAAGGATCGCTCGCTCGCGACGATGTTATAAAGTTTAAAAAAGCCTTCCTCGATAAATGGATTTAATCCAACACAAAAATATTTTTTCAGTTTGAGTCAATAGTTCCTGCCTTAAATCTTTGACTGTTTGGGAAACCTCCGGTCTGAACTTTACATTCTACAGCACTTAGTATTTTTACAACAATTATTAAAACCTACTTATCTGTAGAGCATCTGTTACTTAGTCAATATTATGATTCCAGAACGTTCGACACACACAAAAAATTTATTTTATTTTAAGTTTAGAAAACGTTAGGTACCTACACGAAATTTAGAATTCGGCCCCTTCATTATTATGAAGTAACAAGAAGGCAGTATTCACCATATTACCTATATTTAATTATGAATATCGATTTCTGTATTACGATACTTCTAATCCTTCCTTCGACTTGTATATAAGACGTGGCCCAGTTAGTCGAAGCCCGAGTAGCTTCTGACCGCCTCGGCTTTCGCCGGAGATCGGTTATATACACGACCAAAGACTGGAGTAGTTCGTGAAGCGATTTTCTTCAGTATTTTTGGTATTAACCATCTCGGGGCGACCTACTTCCTTATTTCCCTTTTAGTGAGTCCTAGCTATATAATTGGAGCTTTTATCAATAACGAATTCAGTTGTATTTGAAATTCCGGTTATATTTTTGTTTCAAATACTTAGTCCAAAAAATAACTACCACCGAGCATAACTTATATGATTTTTTAGGTTTAAGCTGACAATATCAAAATGACGATTATGAACCTGGATCCAGCGCCGGGTGTTGCTGCCTTGCAATCATGGGGACCCCGGGCCTCGGCCTTATTCAACAATGAAACCGTTGTTGACAAGGTGTTGCCAGAAATGCTCCACAGAATCGACCCACATTGGTAAGTAATGATCAATTGAAAGGAACGAGTACCCTGTACCTACTCAATATTTTTTGAGAGCAGTGGCTTATCAGCATGTTTTATTTTAAAGGTATCAGTTCCCACCTATGAACCCACTATGGCACGCAATTTTGGCTTTCATCACCTCAGTCATCCTTATAATTGCATCGACAGGCAACGGAATGGTAATCTATATTTTTACGACAACAAAGGTACGTTCTGAAAAATCTTTCTTCAAAACCTTAGTACAATTTTCGTGACTTCTCATTATCGATATTTTTCCAGACACTCAAAACACCGTCGAATCTGTTCATCGTCAATTTAGCGTTGTCTGACTTTTTAATCATCACTACCATGTCTCCACCAGTGGTAGTGAACACTTACTACGAAACGTGGATTTTCGGTTAGTTTCCTCCTGTTAAGTTTGTCTCATTTCCTGGTTCTTGTCAAAATTAATTGCAATATCTTTAGTTTAGCAACAGAATTTTTCAAGGCACAGCTGACATCATAATATTATAATATCCATTTTGTAGGACCTTTGGCATGCGATATCTACGCATGCTGTGGCTCATTATTCGGATGCGTTTCCATCTGGTCGATGACCATGATTGCGTTTGACCGCTACAACGTCATCGTTAAAGGCATCGCCGCTAAACCACTGACAAACGGCGGCGCTCTGCTGAGAATACTTGGTATCTGGCTGTTCTCGCTGGCCTGGACCATCACTCCACTCTTCGGCTGGGGCAAGTATGTACTTACATCGATTACATTTTTTAAGTCAAAAGGCAATTAAATAGCTAAAATTATGACACGCTTCGATATTTACTTCCTTAAAAACTAGAGACTCCTATAATAACGTTAATTGACATATTTTACAATTCTGTTTCAAAGGTATGCGCCGGAGGGTAATATGTGCGTTTGCGGCACAGACTACTTGGACAAGTCCTGGGTCCACCGTAGCTATATCATCCTCTACTCGTTCGCTTGCTACTTTATGCCGCTGTTCCTCATCATCTATTCCTACTGGTTTATCATTCAGGTAATTGAGTTCATTAAGTATTAAATTAAAGTGGTGAAAGAAAAGGTATAGAAATTTCAGTTTCTTTTTCATTCTACAGGCAGTATCGGCTCACGAGAAAGCAATGAGGGAACAGGCTAAGAAAATGAACGTTGCCTCTCTGCGATCATCTGACCAAGCGAACACAAGCGCTGAATGCAAACTAGCTAAGGTAAAAAATATATATCAATGTATAGAGAAAAGAAATTTACAGTTAACAGTCCTAAAACTGAACTTACAATATTTGAATTTAAGGTTGCATTGATGACCATCTCACTCTGGTTCATGGCGTGGACACCTTACTTGATCATCAACTTCGCTGGCATCTTTAAGACAGAACTGATCAGCCCACTGGCCACCATCTGGGGCTCCGTCTTTGCTAAGGCCAACGCCATCTACAATCCAATTGTATATGGCATAAGGTAATAAAATCATTTACTTACCCTATGTTAGCTCGTATCTTGGAATATACTATCAGTCATCATTCATCAGAGAAGGTGATTCCTAAGCAGATGGCCCTATGTAATTTGGCCGCTTATATCAAACACAACCAACAAATCACGACTAAGATTGAATTGACATAACCAGACTTAATGACTTAGGTCCGCTATCTGCCATAATATTATGAATCAAATTCTTCGATGGTACAAGTAAGTATATTATGAAAGTATTTTCTACTCAAATCCTGAGTCATTGTTGTTTAATTTTATTTCAGCCATCCTAAGTACCGAGCAGCCCTGTACGCGCGGTTCCCGGCCCTCGCCTGTCAGCCATCTGCAGATGAGTCCGGATCTGTGGCATCATCGGGCACCGCTGTACAGGAGGAGAAACCATCCGCGTAAATCACGTGACATAAACCGGAACTCTTGACTCATAACGACCGACGACCTCACGGCTCCGATGGTGATAATGTGATGCTATATTGTTAAGGATTATTGTTTTTATATTTTTTTTTACAAGACAATGATGTGAACTCATACACAGAGCGTGTGCTAGGTGCAATATTCAGATTAACGCTTATTTTCTGATTAAAGCACTTTTGTATGTGTATCTTTAGCGCGCGTTTTGTGTATCGAGTTAGAAGTTGCACATTTTTTATATGAGCGGCTTTAAGTCAGCGGCATAAAAATGTAAAAAAAAAATGGGAGACATGTCGCTAGGCTGCCCCGTTATCATGAGACTGCTCCCTTAGTTTTAAGATGGGCTCTTTACAAACGACACAGGCAAATGGTATTTCGGACAAATAAAGTTTTGGCAAGCATAGTGGTAAAGTGCCACGTAACTTTTTTATTTTATTTCTTGCTTTTTGCCCCTACTCTAGTCCTCTGTGAGGCTATGACATAGTGTATGAACAACTCAAATAAAAAAATATATTAATGACTAAAATATTATCGACACCGACCGGCTACTATAAATGTTCCTTTTTAAATAGATTACAAATAAAAACTGCAGCAGTGCAATTTGCAAACCCAAATTTCTGATGTCATATTCGAAATTTATAATACTTGCACCTAAGGCTTCTTACAGGCGAACGGCACGTGTCGACGGCAGCCGTTGACAGTTTATGACGCTTGCAGGGGGCCTACCACGACCTTTCCTAAAACTATCATGTTTCCAGAACACTTTGTTGTAAGATTACAATAACATTGCCGTTTTTTTTTTTTTTTGAGAAGGCAGGTCGCTATAGCCCTGGCATCACTGCGACCTATGAGGATCTATTGTGACTAACCATTACCGTACTCACTTTTTAAATATAATTTTACTAAAAAAAAGTAAAAAATACAAAACAATGTTAAATCCGCTGTGAAATATTAACTTTTTAAGATCGCTAGCTTGACGTAAAAGTAATAAATATTTATCTGTCAAACGGTGTCGCTTAGGAGAGTTGGTGATAGGCCCCCAGTTGTGACGTACCCCCGCAAGGTAAGCGTCCACAGGTCGGTGTATCGTAGTTCGTACGCAACGGACGTCACGCAACGGGACATTTTTTTCACAGTACGTCCGCTGAATTGGCAGATTACCGCGGGGCTAAAATGGTAGCATTTAGCAATTCCTCTCAATCAATTCAGCAAATGAATTGTCAAAACTGTCAAACTGACAAATGTCAAATCAGTACAAAAATACAGAAATGAATTGCAAGCAGAGTTGCATTTTACGATTTTAAAGAATTGAATCATATTGTGATTCATATCATGATTCAACAAAGCGACCATTTTAGCCCCGCTGCTAGCCTAGTAAATGAATGCTCAAAAGGGGGGTGTGGATGGAAAAGTCGAAAACAGAAATTTTCGATTAGGAACATTGTTTGGACTAATTTGAAGATAAACATACTGGCTAGTCGGTAATCCGTACGCTGCCGATACAGTGGATCTACTGTAAAAAAATATCCGTTTGATGCAAAGCGTCCGTTGCGTACGATACCGACCTGTGGACGCTTACCTTTACGCGTTACGTCACAATTGCAAGCGTGATAAACTGTCGACGGCTGCCGTCAACTGCCACCGACTTCCGCCGACACGTGCCGTTCGTCTGTAAGCGCTCTTACACAATATTATAATACCTACCTACTTATTAATAAATTGCGAGCCATTAAGTCCATTGAAATGTTACAATTTTAGGACCGAATATTGCATTTATTAGAGGACGCAATTTTATTTTTGGAATATGTTGGGGGGGGTCAATAGAAGCTTAACCTCAAGTTTGTGGGGTCGCCACTCTTGTCCCCCGGCCGCCATCTTGAAAAATGGGGTAACAACACTATTTTCGTGATATCTCGGAAACTTACAGGTCTTACAGAAAAATTTTAAGAACATAATTTGTTGAAAATTATTTTGCCTACAAATATGTTTATATAACTTTTTACCCTAAATTAAAATTTTTAAAAGTTATAAGCAAAAAAGTGATATATTTTTAAGTTTTATTATCGCTCTGTAACTTTATTTAATACATTTTACAAAAAAAATTAAATTAGAACAACCTTGTTAATGATCTTTTGAGAAAAAGATCCCCCAATCCCCACCGATATCATGAAATTAATTTTCTGCAGATGCAAAGGAAACTGTGAAAGCATGTGTGGCTGCAGAAAAGCGGACCTAAAATGCTCTACATTCTACAGTATGCCTACTAATCTGTAAAGCTTTTCAGCCCTGCTTTTCTGCAACCACTGTCTATAGTATGCCTACTACGCTACATAAATATGTGCAAACTATATTATAGTGTTACGGATACGGACAGTTGTTTACCTCTGCGCGTACTTTCTAGAAAAGTCCAACCCTTGTTTATGTGAATTGCGTGTTTACGTAAACAATCCAGAATGGAACGTTCCAGAAAGCGAGTCAACTCAGTTTAATCGGAGCGATCTTCGAGGCGATTTCGAAGTGAAAACAAGTGATCAATAGTGAGAGATTGTGATAGTGAACTAACGACTCGGCTACGACCTAGGACAGTGATAGTGCTCAGTGATTTGGATCTAGTGCTTAATGTTTGGACTTAGTGATTTGTGTGAGCTAGTGTTTGTGAATAAAGTCTTCAAGAGAGTCACCAGGTCTTTCTCTCCGAATCCAACGAACTCTAGCACGTAACAATAGTATGCCTACTACCTATACTATAAAGCATTTTAGGCCTGCTTTTCTGCAGCCACACATGACACATGGTTCCACAGTTTCCTTTGTATCTGCAGAAAATTAACTTCATGGGATCGGGGGACCTTTTTCTCAAAAGATCATCTACAAGGTTGGTCTAAGAAGGTATTTTTTGTAAAATATGTTAAACAAAGTTAAAAAGTGATAATAAACCTTTTCAAAATTTTTCTCTGCTGCTGCTGCTTATAACTTTTATATTTTTAATTTATGGTAAAAAGTTATTTAAGCATATGTTTTGTAGGCAAAATAATTTGCAACAAAGAAGACTGGTCACGGACCATACAAAATTTACCCATGGCCGACACGAAAGAAACGTATCCCATTGTTTTCATTATATTATGGGTATCCAAGATGTAATTTTTATATTCAATATCAGTGGCTAACATGTTATTTTATTGCTTTCTTTTTTTCTTCAGGTGCAGTATGGAAAGTGCAAATATTAAGCAATTTTATTCAATATCATTGGCTAACATGTAAATGCACTTATTTGATGTAAAATGCAATCACATGTTTCTTCAAAAACGTAGTATTATAGTCGGGGAGCCCGTTTTTTTTTATTGAATAAGGGGGCAAACGAGCAAACGGGTCACCTGATGGTAAGCAACTACCGTCGCCCATGGACACTCGCAACATCAGAAGAGCTGCAGGTGCGTTGCCGGCCTTTTAAGAGAGAATACGCTCTTTTCTTGAAGGTTTGCAGGTCGTATAGGTCCAGCTGCTGGTGACAGTTCGTTCCAGAGTTTTACAGTGCGCGGCAGAAAGTTACGCGAAAAACGCACTGTGGAAGACTGCCACTCATCAAGGTGATGAGAATGGTATGTTTTTCGCGTGGGACGATGGCGAAAAGTTGCAGGTGGTATGATTCCAAACAACTCCTCAGAGCACTCCCCGTGATACAACCGATAGAGGATGCAGAGTGAAGCTACATCTCGGCGTAATTCCAAGGGGTCCAAGCTGTTTGAAACACTATGGCAGTCAACAATTCGAGCGGCCCTTCGTTGGATACGATCCAGAGGGAGCAGTTGGTATTTTGGCGCCCCTGCCCAGAGATGAGAACAATATCCCATATGAGGCCGAACCTGCGCCTTGTAGAGTTGTAGGCGTTGGTCCGGACTGAAATACTGTCTCGCTAGAACAATTTTTTTTTTTTGAATACTAACAAGCTAATTTTTTGTGAGAAGCTTTATTTTGATACGACAAACAACATATTTTGTATCTGCGAAAAATCTTGAAAGTGGTAGCTAACAGGGACAGAAAGAATTTCATACTTTGATTAATTGTTGGTCCTAAAATATGGGTTGTTCTATTTGTTGGACAATGTTACTCTTAAATTATGTAACTATTAACCTACCAATATACAAAAATCTGCTGGTTAGGGTTCTGTTTTAGGGTTCTGTTATCAACAAAACTTGCTTGACTACGGTACCCTAAAAGACAACCCTAACCAGCAGATTTTTTGCATATTGGTAGGTTAATAGTTATACAATTTAAGAGTAACATTGTCCTACAAATAGACAATCCATATTTTTGGATCATCAAATCAAAGTATGAAATCCTTTCTATCTCTGTTAGCTACCACTTTCAAGATTTTTCGCAAATGCAAAATATGTTGTTTGTCATAATTACCAAAATGGAGCAACTCACAAAAAATTAGCTTGTTAGTAATCAAAAAAAATGTTCTAGGGCTCCCTGACTATTACACTTATGTAATGTACAATCCCAACATTGACGGAAGATATTCTATTAATAATGAATATTACAGTACAATATGTTATCATGGAAAGCGAACATTAGGAAGTTGTGCACACGTGATAAGTGTTATTATTATAGCCTAGGATGGGCTAGACATCTCGTTTTCACGTTCATTAGCTACAGAAAAACTCATGTAGGTATCTATAGGTTTATCTCGCCCTTCGTGTTATATTTTTCACGCGTGATAAAATATAACATGCTGCAGAGAGAGGACGTTTCTAATAGTTGAAACATACTAGTAGAAGATAGTGAAAAAAAACTTTTTTTTAATTGTACCTACCTACGTAAACTGGTTTTGTGTTTTTCTTTAGGCACGGTATAAAAATAATATATTTCTCTAAATGTTAGCCACAGATATTGAATATAATTACAAGCAAATAACGATTCTTATTCTTCGTATTAACACTTTTCATACTGCGCCTGAAGAAAAAAAGAAAGCAATAAAATAACATGTTAGCCACTGATTTTGAATATAAGAATTATATATATATATATATCTTGGATATCCATAATATAACGAAAAAAATGAGATATGTCTCTTTTGTGTCGGGCCTGGGTCACAAATGACCCGTCGCATTATGTTCTTACATTTTTTTTGTAAGACTAGTTTCCGAGATATCACGAAATTCAATGATGTTTTAATAAAGATGGCGTATGTTCATACAAAATGGTCCTCAGATTTTGTTCCTATACGACATATACGTACGGTACTTACTTCTGTCATAAATTTATAGGTTACAAGAATGAATGCGACAAATAATACGTAACAAATGGTATAGAAAAGCATAACTATATGTTTTGAAATGGTTTTGAGTTGCACTTGACAAGCACATCGGCGCGCATGCGCTACAAAGATCCAGGGCTTCAAATAACGTTATTTTTTCATAACGTTACTGTTTCAAGGGCATAGATAACGTTATGAAAATTTACCCGATATTAAAAATAACGTTAAAAATTGATATTAATAACGGTTAATGTTATAACGTTATATAGGATTTATAACGGTAAATATATGTTCTTTGATAACGTTATAGTCCGTCAAGAAAGTCATGACAGGCGGGAAAATTTTCTAAACGTAATCACGCTTAAAAGGTGTATTTTTTCTTTGTATTTTAGATTTAGTGCACTGTGCACGATCGCATACCTGATACCAGAAAATAACGTTATATTTACCGTTATTATTATAACGATATTTTTTCGTTTATACATAACGAAAAAATATCGTTATAATAATAACGGTAAATATAACGTTATTTTACTAAATATCGTTAAAAAAATGACGTTATCTGGCTACCATTATGAAAATAACGGTACGTAACGATATTTTTTCTGTTATTCGATAACGTTATGAAGCCCTGCAAAGATCACGCAATCGCGACTATCTGTCCTTATCTCGCTACAGTTGTCGTCCGTATTCTCTATCCTTTTTCAGTATAACATGAAGCATTCAACAATTTTTAAAAAATTTGGAAAATATTCACTTATAATGTAAATTACTATACTCCACTCGGGCTATCTAGATATTGTCAATCGCGGTTTATATGGAAAATGACAACTTTTTGACAGGGAGTCAATGACCGCTAGCGACAAGCTATCCCGAGTGGAGTATAGATGTTTTCATGTACTTCCGTGTGGTACGGAACTCCATCATCCTTTTTTACCTTATAACTATAATTTTTGCATTTCCTAAAAACGCAGCTTGGCATTTTAAGTCAAAAACGTGACACAATGATATTCTAACATGACACGTCGTCGCTCACTCGCTGCCTGCAACATGCAACTAATTCAAAAGAAGGCAATTACCTTCATTTGGCCGTGTCAGATTGTACGCGCTAGTGCGATATCTACCTTTTTGAAGTGAAAACTTCTTTAGCGGCTTTGAGCACTTTTGTGGGATGGGTAAAAACTGTGAAACTCGCGTCAGATTCTCATGCTGATCGAAAAACCTTGGAAAAACCGTAAGACGTTTGGAGAGTAGTGTTTTGTGTCGAACTCGAACTCGAACTCGAATTGATTGTAAGGGTTACGATTAATTAAAAAATCGTTTTTTTAATAATCGATTTTCATAAAAAATGGGTTAAAAAAATGCACAACGTTAATAATCAAGTTTTCACTTCTGACGGCACTCCCGGAGTGCAATCCGTCTTTTTTTTATAATAGAATATCATAGGCGAAAATAGTGTTGTCATCCCTTTTTTCAAGCCGGCCGCCATGGCCGGAGGACAAGAGTGGCGACCCCACAAACTTGAGGTTAAGCTTCTATTGAACCCCCCAACATATTCCAAAAATAAAATTGCGTCCTCTAATAAATTCAAAGCAAATGTAACATTTCAATGGACTAATTGTTCAACCGCAATGGTGCCATCATGATCCCGCTCCCCTTTGATAAAGTCATGGGTTGCCTAGCAACCACAAACACAAATATTGTCAATGCCTCATAATCAGATGTATTAATCAAAGAGAATACAATCACTACGTTATCGTATTAATTTGCTTTGCAAATGCAGTGTATTGAGTGCTTGTAGAAACAATGAAATGTTTATAACGTTAACTAAATATATGCTTTAATACGTAATACTTACAAAAAATACACCACCTTTTGGTGAAAAGTTTGAGTCATGGCTTGTAAGACCTCGTTTGAACTCCACCACAACTTCCCAAAGTTGGCTGAAGAAGCTGGA
The DNA here is from genome assembly GCA_905333045.1 of Lysandra bellargus. Taxonomy (NCBI): domain Eukaryota; kingdom Metazoa; phylum Arthropoda; class Insecta; order Lepidoptera; family Lycaenidae; genus Lysandra; species Lysandra bellargus. The sequence continues at coordinate 308,209 of HG995333.1, forward strand.
TTCACGTTCAACACACACAGGCCACGAGTCCATATACAATGGAATAAAATAAGTGAGTATTTTGGAATCGAGTGTTTACTGTTTAGCATAAGGCGCTATATCGAAAATAAATTATACCGCAAGGGCAATTTTATACTTAATTTGTAGGAGTATAAAGTCGTGAATACGCTGCGGCCAGAAGCTATCGGCTCGCTCGGAAAACATGCGAAAAAACGTAATTATAATTATTTAAAAAATAACTAGGAGCATTTAAGCAAAATGCTTCTATACGATTTTGAGTTGCAAAGGTGTCTATCCATTAGACTAATTTCCTACAATACATCTATTTTCGTTTAAAAATAATCTTCAAATTTCGTATTTTTAAGAGGTCATTTCGAAAATTAAATGTATCGAGGCAAAATACATTAATCGTGTTTCTAGTTCTTCTCAAATCTAGATAAGGCTATGAAGATATTATGTATATCTCATTACCAGATTTGTAACATTTCTGAGGGTCCTATAGTATTACGTCGAAAAGGACAGTTTTTTCAATATAGCGCCTTAATTCACACCAACAAGCGCGAGAGGTTCCAAGAACTATCAGACAAATGGAATCTTTTGGTGATGAATTCCGAACCTTTGGGACATAGAACTTGCGAGTTATACATTATAGCAAAATACATGAAAATATATCATTTCAGTATGTAATTTGCTACAGCTTTTTCTGCGTATACGTAATAATATTATTATAAGTTACTAGCTGGTGCCCGCGACTTCGTCCGCGTTAGCATAGTAGATCACGTCCCAAGTATTATTTTTCAAAAGTATTCAATGTACAGAATTGACTTCCCTACGATTTTATTATATATATAGATATAGATATAGATAGATGTGTTTGTTCGTAAAAAGGAGAAATAAGACGCAATACAAATGTCACGACACTATTTCGCTATAAGCAACAGATCCATGAGGGAGGGGACAAGAAACGAACAGGAACAAGAAACGACCTATGCCGAAGCTCGTCGCATATTAATCAATCGACACTCGAAATCGGTAAAGATAAGATAGATAAAAGCTCGTAGCAAGGCAAGGAGTGGAGATAGATACAAAGTGTAAAGGAAAAATTTGTAGGAAATTTTATGAGCTTTCATTATGTACCGGACTTTTTTTTTCTCTACGACACGCCGTTTTAGCGATATGAGCAAAAAACTAAAAATATGGAAAATTAGGCCCCTCCCCCCACCCTAGGTGATATCGTTAAAATTTATAGCCTATGTGTTGACCCGACATCTAAGTAATATTCGTGCAAAATTTGAAGTAAATCCATCCAGTACTTTCTGAGTTTATCCCGGACATACATACAGACAAACAGATAAACAGACAAACAGACAAAAATCTAAAAACTATATTTTTGGCTTCCATAACGCTTGTAGATCACGTCCCATGTATTATTTTATTATAACATATGTATAGATATACGATTAACGTAGTAAAGAAAGCAGAAAAATCATAGGCTGTTAAAGTGTAGGGAACTTATATAAACTTAAATTACCTACTTTCACTTCACACTACAATTTTCTAATTTAGCTAACTTCAGGTAGCAATTATTTATAGAGCCTTTTTTTCATCATTGTCATGTCGGTTTTCAGAGCTAATCGACATTGAGAGCTTAGTGAGAAACAGAAACTTTAACATCGTTGAACAACATCTCAATGATGTAAGTATTAAGGTACATCGCGTATAATACCATGTATAACATTGATCGGCCTTGTATTACTACAATTGATTTACATAGTTTCCTAGAAAATTTTTAAATAACACCCTTTTATCTCTGCAGATTTCTATTTCATGTTTTATTTTTCTTCTTAACAACTATTATTATGCAAACAGATACTAGACTGCGTGATCGATTTAGAATTTGATGTGCGCATTTTGGACGAAGGATTCTTAAAAATATTTCGTCTGGCACAACTTGCGGTGGAATACCAACAATTTTGTCGGCACTATTTGGACCGCAGTGTTTTTGTTCTCAAGGAAGAAATAACTAATCTTTTACAAGTAAGTTCAAATGCTATATTAAGTATATTAAGTATTATTATTGAAATATTTTGCAATTGGTGAGCAATACAAATAGTAAAAATGTTAAAAATTAAACGTAAACACCATAAAAATTTTATTTTCCCTTATCGTCCTATCCTATTATCGTCATTATCAAAATATCATTTTGATAATGACGATAATCTTACGTTAAGACTAATCTTTAAGGAACTCGACGCAACAAAAAAATCTTTAAAAGAAAAAGAAGAGGAGATAAGAAAAATGAAAAGAAAAGTAAAACATCCAACTCGTAACCATCTTCCTTATGGAAATGATAACATAGCCAAAATGATAATAAATGCACTAAGCCAGAATAAGACTGATTTGTATCAGACTTCCCCTCTCATAGACACTATAAATTATAACAAATGTGATTACTGCGACAAAGCATTTTTGAATCAGCTTTATTTACAAAGTCACGTTTCACGACGGCACGGGGATATTGTTGAGGTACCACAAAAAGAAACTGAAACTAAAATGAGTGGCGATACGTTGATCAGTAATGAAATCACTGACTTAAAAGCTAAATTAAAGGAAATGGAAGAGCTGATTATCAATTCTAAAACAAAGACAGGTGAAAACAATACCTATATTGCAACATGTAATGCAGATAATAAAATACAGAATATCCCTGTAAAAGTTGTAAAAGATGCTGAAGTATGGACAAACGATGATATAGTCAGTCCAACAGAACAAATAAGAACATCTGAACAAGAATCTTACGCAAAAGAGATTCATCTTTTGCGTGCCCAAATACTTGATTTAATTAAAGACAGTCATGCTGACAGGCACTCAGAAAACGAAATGTTGGAACAACTTAATGCGACTATAAAAAGTCAAGGCGACGAAATATTAGCACTGAAACAAGAACTGCAAAAGGAGAACGCTCGCGATAAAGAAGACCGGAATAAAATAGAAACACAATTAAAATACTGGTGTGAAAAAGCTGAAAGTCAAGACAAGGATTTAAAAGCTCTTCTGGAGAAGCTGAATAATGTTGAAAGTCAGGCACGAGAATATCGTGCAAAAGCTGAGACTGAAAGGGAAAAATCCGGACAATTAGAAAATTTATTGCAGCAACATCTAAGTAAGCAACCAGTAAAGTCGAATTCTCCAACACATAAATCAACAACGGTAAGTCGTATTGTAATTAAGAGATGGTCTTTCATAAACGTAACTTCAACAAGTGTTGTTTATATTTTTAGATATCGAACGAAAAAGAACACTCTAAGAAAAATGCAGAATTTAAAAAAATCTCAACAAGTGCGGCGGAACAAATTGTTCTTAAAAAGCTTCAAGAACGAGCACAAGAGCTTTTAAATATTGACCAAATATCTAGTGAAACGTCAACTATAAGTGAATTTAATCCGCAAAGTCACCGAAAAAATTCTAACTATAATAAAAAAGGTGAAATTGTATCGAATATATCTAACAAAAGTGGTAGAAATACCAATTCTGATTTAAATCCAAATAAGCCAAAGCGTAAAAACGACAAAATGCCAAAAAATGTTTCTAAGTCTAAAAGGAAATTATCCGATACAAGGAAAGACAGTTTTATAAGTCCAGGAAGGTAACAATAGTTTGTATTTGAATCACATAAACTTAGCTACAACATCAAAGGAAATATTGATTGATGAATTGATGATATACTATTTTTAATTATTCTTTTATTTTTTCAGCCCCATTAAAGTAGTACGAGCTAAATTAACAGAAGAGGTCAACAATCGTCTTGCATCTTTGGGAATTGACCCATTAAAAAATAAATTACCCAAAACAACTTACCAGAAACAACGCACGCTTTTACAAGAAGAAAGAGAAATGAAAATAAAGGTAAATTAAAAATATAATTTATACGTGAAAAGTAAGTTTCATTATAGAATGAATTCTGAAATTTGAAACCCATTATTTTTCAGAAGTATCCGGTACGGGAAAAAGTGTTACATTCCGTAATCGCTCAATTGGATATGAAAGCTACAAATTCATATCGCAATAATATTAAAAATAATGTCCTATCACCAAATAAAATTTCTAGAGCCTTTAGTCTTTCTTCAGTTCTTTCAAATGTAAAAACAAAAGCTTTATCACTTGTTAAGTCGAATGAAAAACTTGACTCTCCTAAGAAATCATACAAATATATTGCGAAGAAGGCTACAGCTCTGATAAAATCTTCTCCAGAAATAACACGTTTAAGTAAATCTAATGACGAAATAAATCGCGACATACCTAGCGTTATATCCAAAATGAGCTCAGAGGATGAAGAATCTAACGAAAGTAAGATAAAGTCGAAACCCACGAGTTCCAAGAAACTTAAAAAAATCGTAGTAAGTAATGGCCATAATGATTCTGAATCAAGCGATCAAGACTTAATGGATTCCGACAAATTAATCACAACAAATAAAAATATTTTAAGCATTATTAAGTCACCAGTACGTAAGCCTTACGAGTCATCCATAAAAATTGAAAAATCAGATAATATAGCACAGAATCAACCTGAAATAATTATAAACAACGGTAGGCATGATGACAGCAGTGATGGTATTGAATCATTAGTGGAATTTCCACCAAGAAAGGCTTTATCGGAAGATAACATCAGTAGTGTGAAGCAAACTAAAGGTGTTTTAAAAAACGCTTCTTCTACATCGTCTCTTAATAAGAAAAAGGTGATATTTGATATGGATGCCATACAGATGAAATCAGTAAGCGCATCACCATCACAAAGCACAACTGAAAAAAGTGACAACAACGAAACATACGAATTAGGCATTACCGACTTAGACACAGAAGAATGGGATCTATCAAGGTTAGCTTATCTTTACTTACTATAGTTTGTTCGTTTTATGATGATATGCGTGACACATTATAATTGACAATAATAGGGAAGTTACCTAAAAATAATAATCGAATAATTTAAAAATATCGAATCACCTCGTAAAGGAATTGCAATCGAAATTATCGATTTCGTACTGATGTTTCAGAGTGACGCCGGCGATTTAAGATGGCCGCACTTTTTTATCGATTTGATTTCGATTCAACTGTGTCAATCTCTATTGACATAAGTTCCGTTTCATGCATCTGACATTTTTCAAATATTTTCGTAACAATAATTTTATACTCCTATTTCAAAGTTAATATTTATAATTTTATATCAATAAGTTAGCATTTAGCAACTTTTCATTTTTATTCATTTACAATAATTACAGGAAACATTTATTTTTGTAGATGGAATATAATTTATTACATTCTGATTTTTTTTTTGTTTTCTTGTAAAAAAATTCCGTAGCAAGGAATATGAGAACTGTCACCCATATCATCTTAGAACGAACAAACTATAAGTACCTTTTTCAATATTAGAGTTTTCGCTTACATAGTTTATTCTCAAATGCCAAATCCTGTCCGTTCCTCCAATATGTGTCCTCAAAACCTAAGCCTTCAGTCTCGAAATCAGCGGGCAGCGGCGGGCGATATCGTATTTTTCATACTCTATGAGAACTGAGTATGTTGTAAATCAATTCGAACTTATAAGAAGTTTAAAATATTATTACCCCGCAGACTACAGACTTTTAGTCGACCGATAGTTTGACCAAATTGGGGTTTCAGTACATTATTATCGGCCGATACAAATCTTTTAGTGTGCGCACCTTCATACATCTTCGTACTGATTAAGCTTTCGATCAAAGTATCGGCCGACTAAAAGTTTGCAGTCTGCGGGGCCTCTAAAGGTAGCATTCGAATCAAGACGACCGCAACGCGAGACCGCGACCCATACGAAAGTAATTAAAATTTTGTCTTCGTGCAAAGAAAACACGGTCATTTTGTATCGGTTGCGCCACGGGACTGCCTTGTGAGCTGTAGTTGTGAGCGACTGAGTCGCGCGACGCATGTCATCGGCAGGCCACGCCCACACGTCGCGCGACTCAGTCGCTTGCATCCGTCAGCACTTCCTATTAATTCATATAAAGCAGTGAGTCGCGGTCGCCGATCGCGGTCTCGCGTCGCTGTCGTCTTGATTCGAATGCTACCTGAATGCTATCTTAAAGGTAGCATTCGAATCAAGACGACCGCGACGTGAGACCGTGACCGACAACCGGTCGCAGGTCACGGGGCAACAGCTACCTACGAATCTACGCGACTGAGTCGCGCGACCCATACGAAAGTAATTAATATTTCGTCTTCGTGCGAAGAAAATACGGTCATTTTGTATCGGTCGCGCCAGCCGCCACGGTACTGGCTTATGAGCGACTGGGTCGCGCGACGCAAGTCACCGGCAGGCCACGCCCACAAGTCGCGCGACTCGATCGCTTGCATCCGTCAGCTCTTTCTATTAATTCATATAAAGCAGTGGCCAGTGGGTCGCGGTCTCGCGTCGCGGTCGTCTTGATCCGAATGCTAGAGTTACCAAGGAAAACCTCTTGGCAAAAGGTTTTCCGATAATTCTTTATAGTATGTGTTTTTATAAGATTTTTTCTAAAGTTAACTGAATACAGTGCGAGCATTTTTATATAGCTCTGTATGCCATACACGCTACGGTTTACCGGAGAGGTCTACAAAAAAAGGCCTACGCAGTCGACCGGAGCAAAATCGAAAAATCGAATATCAATTCTTTCGACTGATACCTGCGCAGACATACCTGCACAGGCTTTTGTGCTTTGTATGGAGAGGGAAATTGGAATTCTTCCTACTCCTCCTATTTTCTTCTGATTAATTTCGTTGCGAGTCCCAAGACAGCTTTAGCTTGTCCCTCGGGCTCCCTGAGATCATATCAAAGGGTAAACCGTAGCGTGTATAGCGTACATTAGACTAAAAAGGTCAATGACACCTTATTTTATTTTGACCATACTAGTATTGTAATATTGTAACATTGTTTTGCAGCATTGAAAACTTAGTACTACCTGAAATCACAAAAGAAGAACCTATACCAAATACTTCCAGACATCAAAGTACTAAATTCACAGAACTTAAAGAAACTATCGAGAGCAAATTGTTGGGAAGAAATCAAACACTTTCTACAGCTCCTATTGGGGGTGTAGACGTTTTGTCCGTACCTTTACAAAGGGGGACAAACCATGGAGGTAGCAACACTAGTCTAAGTAGCTCTATTCTAGACGACAAATGACAAACTTAAATGGCTTATAGTGACTATTTGGTTAAGTTAATTTATAATGATAGCTGTAAGTTTTCCGAAGAAATAAAAATAAATAAATAAATAAATAGACACTGATACTTGATAGTGGAGAATAGAGAACAAGACGTGTTACAATATGTAAGCATAACCTTAATCTATACGTCATAATAAATATTTTATGATTGCCTGTAGGCTATTTGACAGTAAAGTACCTACCCCGCAAACGATCAAATTGTTTGTCAAATTTTACGTGTTTGTCAAACAGTTTGATAGTGTACAGTACAGCTTTGTTTGAAGCGTTTGTCAAACAAACTAAGTACGTGTTTGACCTGCAGGGCAATCGCGTTATTTTTAAACGTTTCAATTCAGGTTCACATCTGCTTTGGTTGTGGTTCAGTTACGGTTCGGTTCCGCTGCGTCTGAACAAATTTCAGTATCGTGCTAACGTTCCAACCGTAACTCAACCTCAGATGGAACTCGAACGGAGCGCAACGTTTGACCTTTAGACTGTAGACATTGCAGCGGACCAATCAGCGCCCTTCTGATTTAGTTTTGATTGGCTTAAATATGAACAAATTTTTTCCGATGTGTTAATTGGTCAATTGACAAATTGTTTATTTACATAAGGATGAATATGACACGGGTGAAGTTATGTTGGTAGAACTTATGAGTGTGAATGATTACCTATTACTTGGAGTTTTAATTTACGTAGTTGAATTCATAGTATTGTTTTACTATAATATGTATTTTACAAACGCCATATGTATAAGTGTTGAATAGTGACTTGTGAGTTGTGACTTGTGACAAAAGTAGAAAACATTTACGTAAAGAAGTAATAAGTAATGTCAAAATTCAATTCACTTTATAACAAACTAAAATAGTCCGTAGTGTTATTTTACAGCTTTGAAGTAAAACATAAACTTATATTATAATTTGATTTAATATTATAGCTTATGTTATATTTTTCCATCGATTTTCGTCAATTTAACACACCAAATTAAGAAACGTTTCAGAAACGTGCGAGTAGAAGTAGCATTGTATCAACTTTTTGTTTTGACAGCGTTTGCGCTTCGGCTGAGGTTCAGTTACGTCTCAACTGGCTGTCAAAACGTTAGCGCGATACCGAATCGTTCCAAAATTGATCAACGTCCGAGTTTCATTTGCGGTTCAGTTGATAAAATTTAGCGCGATTGCCCTGCTGTTTGAAGAAAATTTGGATTTGCGTAGCGTTTGACAAACGTGTTTGAACGTGTTCCGCTTTATTTGGCAAACAAGATCTCATGATCTCAAACCGATTCTAGCTAATTGTTTGACAAACTTGTTTGATGCACGTTTGATCGTCTGCGCTGCTGTTTGATGAAAACGTAAATTACAATGGGTTGTTTTCTTTTTATCATCTCCACCAGACGGCGCGACGGTAGACACTCATTAATTTTCTATTGGTTCCCCACCGATCTGAAATTATCTGCAGGTTGGCATTACCGACTACATGTTGGTCGTGTTTCTAAAAAATATCAGTATACTGTCAAGTGTAATATCAATCAAAATATCATACTCCTAAGCGATCATTGGCCTAAGCAATTAGGCCAGTATACTGGCAACCGCTTAGGAACACGCTTGCACTTGTCAAACTGAAAACTGACAACTGAAAGAGTTTTGGCGCGCATGTCACTTTCAAACTTCTACTTTTTATTGTTGTTGTGTTTTTTATTATTTTTTCCCAAATTGTGTTATTTGGGTCTTTCATGTTCATTATTGGTAAAATATTAGCTATGAAATATCCGTTATCTTGCACAAGTGCAGGTAAGATGTTGTCAAGACCAAAATGTATATTGTATAATGAGAGCTTTTCTTATTTTTAATCTCCACCAGACGGCGCGAAGATAGACACTTCTAGATTTTCTATTGGTTCCCCACCGATCTGAAATTATCTGCAGGTTGGCATCACGGATACATATTGGTTGTGTTTCTAAAAAATATCAGTGTACTGTCAAGTATGGCATAAATCAAAATATCTTAAACCTAAGCGATCGTTGGCCTAAGCGATTTGGCCAGTATACTGGTAACAGTTTAGGAACACGCAAATTGACAAACTGAAAACTGACAACTGAAAGAGTTTTGGCGGGCATGTCATGGGCATGTAACTTTCAAACTTCTTCTACTTTTTATTGTTGGTGTGGTTAAACTAAATCACTGCATAACGTGTTTATCATTATTATTTATAAAATATCTATAGTTTTATACTTTCCGTAATTCAAATATAATCTTCCATACCTAACCCGGATCTATAATACCTATGGATGATTAATCAATCAAGAACATATCAAGAAAAATGAATAGCATATTAGCCACGACACGAATTTCGCGTTATGGCCTTTTTTTATTGCCAGAACGCGTCGTGGCCGTTTTCATTAGAGCCATGACGCGAAATTCGCGTCGTGGCTGTTTCACTGTGACCACAACGCGTTGTGAGCTATTTTTTCGCTCACTGAGCGATTTCGGTCTTTGAGCGTAACATATATAATGTAAAAGCTATAATAATTATTGGGGCGTTCCACGCCAAGCGGACAGGAAAAAATAGTCGATCTCTCCGATTTTGATAATATTTGGATATTTATACCTACACGTGTTATTAATACGTGTGTCAAATATTTTTGTAATATAATGGCTAGATTAAAAATGATGGGACTTTGAAACGTGACTTTTCTATTCGACACTCGGTGCTTCAAAGCCGATTATAGATTAAAATATATATATATATATATATATATATATATATATATATATATATATATATATATATATATATATATAATTATACCACTGAATAATTAAACCACTGAACTTGTTACTTCATTTAACGAGCTCTTTAACTGCATTTTTGAAAATAAAAAAAAATGTTTTTTTCTTTAAAATAAAATGCAAATTATTTTTTTCTCTTGGTTTTCTCAAAGATTTTTTTTTTATATTTTTTGTGTAAATAGCTAATATTCTATAGAACATTCCTGCACAACTTCTATAATGGGCCGGGAAGTGGATTAGGAGCTAGACTGAAAATACTTCCGAAGGGTGGCGTCCAGAGCCATACTGTGTACTATGGGCAGAAATCGCTAAGTAGTGGAAATTGCCAAAAAACTTCGATTTTGATGTGGAGAAATGTACCCTTAGATAAGTTTTTTTAAAGAGTAACATAATTTAAAAAAAAAAGAATTTTTTTTTGAGAAAAAAAATTTTTTTTCACCAATTTTTTTTTCTTGTAAGTAAAGCTTTTTATATCTATTTCTCTTTCAAAAATCTACTGAATGTTACTCTTCACTATATAAAGATTGATGTTATTTGCCAATTTCCACTATGTATCGATATATATAGTCGGCTTTGAAGCACAGAGTGTCGAATAGAAAAGTCACGTTTCAAAGTCCCATCATTTTTAATCTAGCCATTATATTACAAAAATATTTGGCACACGTATTAATAACACGTGTAGGTATAAATATCCAAATATTATCAAAATCGGAGAGATCCACAATTTTTTTCTGTCCGCTTGGCGTGGAATGTCCCTATTGTAAAGTTTCATTAAAATCTGTTCAGTAGTTTTGAGTAAAAGAGTAACAAAAGTAACAAACATCCATACAAACTTTCGGCTTTATCATAATATTAATTATAGAATTCATTATGAGACCACGTACTCGTCATTTTGAATGAAATTCGTAAATTGTAATACGAATTACGACGTCCTCACTCGACCGCGGTCAGGCACCGACTGTCGAATCGGCAATCGCCAACTTGTAGAGGCGTACCGCCATCGCTGGGCCATCATCCTTTGATGTGCGACCGAAAAACCGAAACCGCCGCCATTCCACGGCCATCGCTAGCGCCATCGGCCATCCTACGCCACTACGTCCTTCCCACGCTGGCCCATTATGAATCATGATGGGCCACTACGCTGGCCCATCGTATAGAGCCGCAATAATATCAGCGCAAGTACGATTTCGTAATAATTATATATCTAATGATTGCATAAATCAGCTATCCCCAACCCGCGGCCCGCCGGGACATTATCTGTGGCCCGCGTGATGTTGACCCATTTTGAAATTCACGCCGGCATTAGGGCTTCACACGAGACGAGAGTAACAAAAATCTCGTATCGGTCTCGTCAATCCTCAAAAAATGGAGTCTCGTTCCAGTAGGCCTACTACGAAACTGTTTTGAGAGACTCAAACAATCGGACGAGAATGCCGCGTGTTGTGGCCCGCGACACCAAGATCAAAACAGTTTGTGGCGCGTATGAATAAAAGGTTGGGGACCACTGCCATAAATAATAGCTCCTGGATAGCTTGAATTCATGTTTTAAAAAGTAAAGTATTAATATATGGAGCATGGTCACCAATCACCATACAGACTTCTTTTCATGAAACTATGAAAAAAAAGACATTCTGTTCTTCTGCAATATAAATGATTACGAATACTAAGCCAGCTGTTATAATAGCATATTTTCTAGTTATTCCAAAATGTAAGAAAACAAAATGAAAAAAAAGAAAGTAAGATTTTACATTTTTTATTTGTCACAATATACATTTTACGCCTCCTTCTTTGCCTCAGTCTTTCCACCACGAATCCTACCGGTTCTGCGCGCAGCAATAAGACCGACCTTGCGACCAGCAGATGTACCTCTCTTGACAGTAGACGCCTTACCTGTAATGATAAAACGATCATGAATTAGCTTACAGTCACAATAGATCCATTTGGGTTGCAGTGATGTCATGGCTCTAAAGACCTGTACTAGATTGATGAAAAATTGACCGTGTAGCTGGTGACTAAGACAACCTCAATCCAGTCTCAGTAGAAATCTGTCACTATCAGACTTGCAGACACATCTAATGTTGAGAGAGATAAAAACAGAGATAGGGTAATACTATTTAAATTATATCAAAAAACATATTCTTACCTATGTGTTGATGGTTACCACCACCGTGAGGATGCTCAACGGGGTTCATGGCAACACCTCGTACATATGGCCAGCAGTTACGCTTAACCTTGTACTTGTGATAGGCACGACCAGCCTTCAGGATGGGTTTGTCAACACGACCACCGCCAGCGACGATACCTGTACAAATTTTATATCATCAGAAACTGTTTAGAATTAAACTAATAATCCATGTTAAATAATATTCTTCAGAAAGAGCCTCTGTGTAATCATTGATACTTTCAGAGTAGGTAAGTAAAGGTCATCATAGAAAACTAACATAATGTGGTATGAGCTAATTCTGTACAGTATTTGAAAATGTTCTTTCACTTACCGACCATTCCTCTGTTGCTTGAGGGCAGAACTTTCTTGGCACCGGAGGGCAGCTTGACTCTGGTCCTCTTGGCGTCTGGGTTGTGGCCAATTACGGTGGCAAAGTTGCCAGAGGCACGGGCGAGCCGGCCCCTGTCACCCATCTTCTCTTCAAGGTTGCAAACAATTGTACCTTCGGGCATAGCACCCACGGGCATGACATTTCCTAAAAAAACATTTAAAAATGATGAAATGCAAGCAGTGATGAATATAAATATAGCAAATATTATTTTAGTTTAACTTACATTGGAAATGTAACACTAGGCTTCTTGACACACATTACTACAGTTTAATTTTAAAACATTTATCGATATATTGAGATAAAAAGTCACGACATGCAATTTTATTCACACATTTTCAGGATCTGGTACAAGTATGAATCTATTTGTATCATGAAATAGCATTACACTATTAAATATTATTATTTTATTTGGTAATCCTTTTGAAAATAATTTGCTGTGTCAGTATTGTGTGTGTGCTGACAATACATTTGCATTCATAAATTATTATGTACTAGCAATAACTTATACGTTTTAGTCTTAACATTATATGGAATAATTTTGTAAAAAAAACTTACCAACTTCAAGGGTGGCTTTCTTTCCACAGTATACAAATTGACCTGTGTATAGACCTTCAGGGGCAATGAACAGCTCCTTGCGGGTCTTGAACTTGTACGGGTCACGGAAGTGGACCACTGCCAGAGGAGCACCTCTACCAGGGTCGTGGATGATGTCCTGCAATACATTATTATATTTCAGTAAAACACCAACAGCTATAGCTCTATAATAGTCTTGCAAAGGAAAAATCAAACACCTAACCTACAAAATTGTTTACAAACACTTCACACATTCTCTGTAGCAATTTTAACAGACTGATTCAGTCAATTAAATTAACAACATTATTATAGTAATGATAGTACTGGTTTCTTTTATTTGAATGGTTGTAACATGTAACCATATTTTAAGAGTTCAGCTGAGATTTAAAATGTATCACATCAACAAGCATGAGGCATCCATTAGACCAGGGGTCACCAAATGGCAGACCGCAGTCCGCATCCGGACCGCCGACCCATTGTGTGCGGCCAAGCATGTTCGAAGATGAACTTCATTAAGAATTAATTTCGGTCTCGATATACTGATAAACATGTAGCAACAAAAATTGTCACTTTCCTCATTGATACAAATACCTTTGTAATTTCCATAATTACATTTGTTTAATTTTTTTAATGTGCGGACCGCGAAGGTATTTTATTTCTTAAAACGGACCCCGAGTGAAACTAATTGGTGACCCCTGCATTAGACCATTGATTCCCAAAGTGGTCCAGGTGGACCCCATGGGGTCCACGGGAGCCCAATAGGGGTCTACGCTTGCGTGGAAAAAAATGGGGGTCCACGAGTCATTAACGGGGGTCTATAAAAATTTGGTGACCCAATTTTTCTCCTATGAATATAGGCAGACAATATTAATAGCAGATTAAATATTACAGAGCGCGGAGATTTAGAAATAAGTAAAAATGTAGTAATTTTTATGTTAAATAGCTACAAAACAAGAAAATGTTTGCGTTTGGGGGGGTCCACCCGATCCAGCAAAATGTTTCAAGTGGTCTATGACAAAAAAAAGTTTGGGAACCTCTGCATTAGACGGTAGGTTTTGCTGTCAGTTTTACCACAGTCATGACTGTGACTGATGCCTGAGAGAACGTGGTCTACCGTCAAAATAATTTAACAACCATGAAATCACGTACATGAAATATAGAAAGAATGGGATGTAATAGGTAGCTACTGTTATAACCTATAAGAGGAATACTTACACACCTTTACGACCCCTTTGATGTATCCATGTCGCTCTGCGTAATCCAAGGAACGAAGTTTAGGAGCTCCTTTCCTTTTCTTCGTATGTGATACGAATACCGAACCGGCACCTTTACGTTGGGCACGAATTACACGACCCATGATTGAGTCTTATCACCCCCACTGAAATTATTTAACAAATTATTAATAAACTATTTGTATCTACAAATATATAACGAGTTGCTTATTTATATTTAAGAACAAAATTCAAACAATTTCGATTCTGCATAAAGATTACAAAAGATTAAAAATCTCAAAAAAGAAACGTACATATTTCGCGAGGGTCACTATAGAAAAGGATGCGTGACAACTGGCAGTTGACAGTTGACACTGACAACATTTTTTTTAAAGCCTCCCGCAGACAGGCGCTAGCGATCATTGATATATTTTGACAGTTGATAATGTTACTCTTTCTAAATAACGATTCAGTAAGTTGAGTGAAAGAGAAAGCTCATATCGTTGTATAAACGTCAAAAGTTTGTAATGTTGGCTATGTTCCGAAATGTAGAGATAAACTACGATAACTTGGCGCGCCCCTCCAAATGACTGTTTCAATGTGTGTAGTCACATCCTTATGTTTGTATGTAGTAAGTATTCAACCAATCACAGTACACGTAATATTTCAATTAATGTCACTCATTACCAAGACTTGTTGGTCAACTAATCATAACTAGCCGCGCAAGACAACGCACTTCAAACCAGGGCTTCAAATAACGTTATTTTTTCATAACGTTACTGCTTCAAGGGCATAGATAACGTTATGAAAATTTACCCGATATTAAAAATAACGTTAAAAATTGATATTAATAACGGATTAACCGTTATATAGGATTTATAACGGTAAATATATGTTCTTTGATAACGTTATAGTCCGTCAAGAAAGTCATGACAGGCGGGAAATTTTTCTAAACGTAATCACGCATAAAAGGTGTATTTTTTCTTTGTATTTTCACGTTTTCTGTTATTCGACAACGTACTTCAATCGTTTTGAATTTTGGAGGGGCGCGCCATGTTATCGTAGTTGATCTCTACTGCGACCACTGCAGAGTGTGACGTCATTTTAGTATACTGCGAAGCGGTCCCTGTATACTAGTCGTGTGCGTACAAGACAAAAAAACGAGGAATACGGCTTTTGCTGAACCAAAGATTTCCTTTGGTAGGATTGATCTTTATATCCCTAAGATGGGTTTACGATGTGGAGCCACCTGAATATTTCATGCAGGTGGGGAAGGCGGGGTTTTTAGCTTTAACAAGGTATGAGGTCAATAACTGCGTGGTATTTAGGTATATAGTCGAGTTTGGTATCATTTTCGATTGAATCGAATGTTTGAATGCCAATTTTGGAATAATATTTAGATAAAAGATAGTAAAAATAAAATAAAATAAAAAATTTAGAATATATGATTTTCAATCAACGAAAACGCTGTTGGCAGGGCTTAATTAATGTAAGGAGGCTGGTAGCCGCATTATTCTGCATGCCAAAGACTAGGTGATGAATGGAGCAATAAACATATTAATAATACTAGACGTTCCGCGCGGTTTCGTCCGCGTAAATCTGAAATTTCACGGAAACCGTATATTTTTCACAAATTAATAACCCATGTCTCACGTAGTTTACTATATATTCGTGTCAAATAACATTAAAATTGCTCCAGTAGTCTGTGAGATATTAGCCCTTTCAAATAATTTTCCCTGTTTTTTACATTTTCCTCTGCATCTTTGCTCTTATTGGTCTTAGCGTGATAAAATATAGCTTATAGCCTTCCTCAATAAATAGGTTATGAAACACTGAAAGATTTTTTCAAATCGGGCCAGTAGTTTTTGAGATTAGTACGTTCAAACAAACAAACTAACCAACAAACTCTTCAGCTTTATTTTCACATTTTCCTCTGTATCTTTGCTCCTATTGGTCTTGACGTAATAAAATGTAGGCTATAGCCTTTCTCGATAAATAGGCTATCAAACACGGAAATATTCTTTCAAATCGGATGAGTAGCTCCTGAGATTAGCGCGTTCAAACAAACTCTTCGGCTTTATAATACTACTAGACATTCCGCGCTGCTTCGCCCGCGTAAATTAGATATTTCATAGACAAATTAGTCCACAATGAATAGCTTATGATCCTTCACGTTCCTACTTTTTATCTGTGCCAAATAACATAAAAATTACTGCAGTAGTTCGTGAAATAAGCCCTTTCAAATAATTTCCCCCGTTTTTTCCAAATTTACCTCTATTTCTTCGCTTATATTAGTCTTAGCGTAATAAAATATAGCCTATAGCCTTCCTTGATAAATGGGCTATCCAACACGGAAAGAATTTTTCAAATCGGACCAGTAACTACTGACTCATACTAAGATTAGCGCGTTTAAATAATGCTTCTTCTTCTTCTTTTTCTTTTTACGTTGTTTAACGTCTTTGTCATAAAAATATGAGTCCTAAAATGAATTAAGCATTCTTAAGTCATCCTAATATGGTACCGAACTTGAAATATTATCATAATTAATGCCTCTGTACAGATTGAGACTCTATTTTCCTCCAGAGCAGAAGCTGCTAAAATTAAAAAAAAATTACATCAGAAATCGTGGTGGCTCCACATCTTAAATCCATCCTTGGGCCATAAGGACCAATCCTACCAAAGGAAATCTTTGGTTCAGCAATAGCCGTATGATTTACCGTACACACGCAACTATACTGGATTGCGTTCCGTTTTAAATAGTAACCAGTATACCAACAGTATATTAATAATTATATAGTAGTAACTATAACCCTTTGTTGTATCAATACTCTATGACATAAAATTTACAAAACAAACATTTTCTATTAAGTTTTACAATGTGAAAACTACATGTTACTGTGATAAATATTAACAATTAAAATGAAAGACGTGTCAGAGTGCTGAAAATTTGAAGATTTTCATTGAAGAAAAATAGTAGAACGCGAAAATATCACTGAAATTCTCGCGTCCACATTTCCGATTCTGATCGTTCAATCGCCATAGTAGCAGGTAATGAAGCGTTTGTTTTATAAATTCTGTTTGTTAATTTTATTGTATAATGTAATTTTAAGTAGCCTGAGTAAGTATTATGTGGTATAATAAAACAACAATTTTACATAGACCTTATGTTTACGTAAACAATGAACTGTCAAAGAAATCTATAATATAACGCGCCTAACAATGATTGATACTTTGACTTGAATGCTTTGCATAATTATGTATCTTAGATGTATAATATAAAATTCTCGTGTCACAGTGTATGTGCTTAACTCCTTTAACACTTTGATGCAGCGTAATATAATATTATAAATAAGTATTACCTTTTATGTTTACAGGTAGCAGAAAAAGCGTTTAACGAAATAACCGAAATGACTGGGAGAATTTATGCTATCATTTTGAAAAAAAAAACACTGAAAATAAATTACAAGGAGTGGGAATTAACCCTTTATTAGGATATTGAAGTGCTGATTATTGAAGATGAAAGTGCCTCGTCACTGTGACACCACTGCTGTAACTTCCTACATGGACCTAGAAAGTGGCGATGATTCTGTTTCCGGCTACATTGTAAAATATTATTTGGATGATCATATTTTATTTAAATAACAAAACCCCGTTTTATATTTTTTATTTTTTGTATTTTTTAAATAAGTAGGTAGTTCCTTAATAAAACAGGAGTGAGCTTCTCTCAGCTCTGACTGGTTATCAAAGTAGCTCTGCGCCTCTCAGGGAGAGGGTACTTAAATAACAGGTGTTATAAATTCATAATATGTAATATTAGTGACTAGCTGCTGATGTCCCGACGAACTTCGTGTCACTTATAAACCTTCCCTGGACTTCCAGGAATATTTTAAGACTAAAATTAGCAACATCGGTTCAACCGTTTAATCGAGTTATTGCATTTTTTATATAGTCCGTCAAGAAAGTGAAGTAATTAAAAAGTGGCAACATCGTAGTGTCATCCCTTTTTTCTTAGATTGATTTGAAAGGGATGACACTACGATATTGCCACTTTTTAATTTCTTCACTTTCTTGACAGACTATGACATATACAAACAAACAAACAAATCTTTATTTCCTTCAAAAAAGAATTTTACATGTTAAGTATCTTAAATAAAACACTGCTCTCCACACTAGGATTCCCTGTGTCGTGAAGAGCAGTCTCTTCCATCATGCATATAGATACATACAATTAATTTTAACCAGCTAATGACATATTTGTGATAACTAACATAAAGTTACGTGTTCTAAGTCTTTATAACAGAACTAATAATGTATTTGTAAGTAAACAGGCTATATATTTTTTAAAGTAGGTGATGCTTTTATAATATCATACAAAATACACATAATAGCATTACAAGATCATTACCAGAGCCACCGAAACCAGCTACAGTACGTGTAAGTTAGTGATGAGGTGAGTTATACAAAGATTATAATACTTTACATACATTAGATTGTTTCTTGTAATATCGTAAATTAAACACACACTATAACTATATCATAATTATTTCAAATTTTCTTAACTACATAATAATAGGTATATATAAATCATAATATTTACAGCGTGTTTTTTTAAACTGTATTTAATATAAAGTATCAAAATCTTTTATAGTGACTGGATACAGTGTGGCCATAAGAGGCCACACCGGAAACAAGTGGCGACTCTATTAATGTCGTGACTTTTTTGACGGACTATACATTATGAGGTGGTCCACACACGATAGGTACTCTCGAATACTGGGTGCGGGGCTCATACAAAATAACAGAGAAACTTCTCAGAAATCACTGGGTTTATTGTGGATAACAGATACGAGCGCGCGAAAAACAATATGGCCTTTTCGGGAGGCGGCATCGAACTGCCGAGCATCGCGCGGGAACACTCTGGCGCGTCTGAGAAAGAGACAGCACTACTCGCGGTAACGAGCGGGAGGGAGACCGCGGTTCACCCGGTGTTGCAATACCGACGGTCGGGTTACCATATGCTCCCCCTCTAGTCCAGGGGAACGTCCTCGCTCCTGGACTAGGACTCTATCTCTGGTCGCAGGGCGTCCTCGCTTTCTTTTGGGAATGATGGGACTAGGAAGCGAGTGGCTGTCCTGGCTCTTATAAATAGAAAGATCCTGGTTGTGGTATTTACCAATGATTTCATCGGGTTGGTTTACGTGAGACAATATGTAGGTTGTTGGGCTTACCTTTTTCACAATTTGGTACGGTCCATCACGCTTCGGGGCAAACTTTGCGGTCACATTCTTTGAGACGCTGCTGAGTACATGAGACTTAAGAAGTACCAAATCACCTACCTGAAAGGAATCTGCAGGTCGGCGAAATTGATCAGCGTAATCCTTGGTCTTGTCTTGCTGTAATTCAACACGCTCGCGGATCGCTGAGAGGGAATTAATAAAATTTCTAAGGTAAGGAGTAATTTGTGGGATGAAATTTTCCTTGTCCAGGATAGCGCGAAGATCATGAGTGACTTCTGTGGGAGATCTCATTTCTCTGGCAAATGTTAAGTAAGCCGGTGATTTACCTGTTGTCCGGCATCTGGAGCTATTTAGGGCAAAACGGATCAGCGCCAGCTTCTTTGGCCAGGATGTGTGGTCTTCTTGTACCAGGTATGCTAACATGGCTTTTAGGTCTCTATTTTTGCGTTCTGCGGGGTTCGACTGAGGATGGTAAAGAGGCACGAAATTTTGCTTCACTCCAAGGACGGACATGCATTGTTGCATGACTGCAGAAACGAATTGTACCCCGTTATCAGATATTATTCGACGAGGTAGACCAAATCGTAAAAAGTATTCTTCGACTAAAACCTGAGCGCAGGCTTCGGCTGTGGCTTCTCGGAGGGCGAATAATTCTACCCACCGTGTGGCGGTATCTTCAATTAGAAGCACCCAGCGCTCCCCCTGGTCTCCTTCTGGCAGTGGGCCGAAGAGATCAATAGCTATCACTTCGTTGCGTTGATTCAACACAGGTGTTTGTAGTAGACCTGGTGGTTTTGTGTTACTTGCTTTATAGCGTTGGCAGTGGATGCATGCACGGACATAATCAGAGATTATACGACGCATCCCAGTAAAATAAAATAAATTAGCTACCTTTTGATAGGTCCTGTCAATGCCAGAATGACCGGATGTCGCAGAATCGTGTAATTCTTCCAAAATATTCTTAACTTGTTCCGTGGGAATGACTAGTTGCGGTAATTCGCTGTCGGAGTCCGGGTTTAAGCGATACAAGACGCCTTGGTTCATGAGAAAGCCTCGTTCTACCCACCTTTGTGCTGCAACGTCATCGTTTCCTTCAAGCTCCTTAATTATCTTTTCTACTTCAGGGTCGGACATCTGTTCTTCACGAAGCTGACTAGGCGATTTAGAGGGTATATCGCAAATAACGGAACAAATACCACAGTCTTCGCGTGTATTTTCAACGCAAGCAGGTCTACTTAGTGTGTCGGCCACTACGTTGGCCTTCCCTGGAGTGTAATGAAATCGGATGTCGAAAGCTTGAAGTTTTAGAGCCCAGCGGACAAGTCTACCGGTTGGCGATTTAAGTGAAAGGAGCCACCGAAGTGGTTGATGATCACTGCCCACTATGACTGGGTGACCGTCTAGGTAAGGACGAAAACGCTCTACCCCCCACACTACGGCGAGCGCTTCTCGTTCCGTTGTCGAATAGTTACGTTCCGCTGCGTTAAGGAGACGGCTCGCGTATTCTATCGGCCTTTCCTGATTACCATCGCCCTGCATTAAAACCGCGCCTAAGGCGTAATTACTTGCGTCTGTACGCAGAATGAAAGGGCTATTAAAGTCAGGTTGAATCAGTATAGGTGCAGATGTGAGTAACCGCTTTAATTCACTAAAAGCTTGAGACTGTTCCATGCCCCAGGACCAAATCTGATTTTTCCTAGTCAAGCGTGTTAAAGGCTCCGATACTTTTGAGAAATTTGGGATGAACTTCGTGGTACACGAACAAGTTTGCAGGAACGTGCGGAGGTGTTTTAAATTAGCAGGCTCCTTCATATCTAAAATTGCGCTCACCTTTTGCGGATCGGTGGAGATTCCGTCTTGGGTAATGATGTGCCCAAGGTATCTAACGCTCTCTCTAGCAAATGCACACTTATCACGGTTCACATGAAGGTTAAATTCTTCCAAACGTTTCAGTACCAAATCCAGGTCTCTCAGGTGCTGCTGGAAACCCTCAGAAATCACGCAAATATCATCAAGATAGGTTAAAATGGTGACGTCTTTCAGCGCTGCACAGGAACGGAGTTTGTCTATCAAACGCTGGAAGGTCGCTGGCGCGTTTTTCAGGCCAAACGGCATCTTCTTGAAACGGTAGGTGCCGAGCGGAGATATGAAAGCTGTTTTATCCTTGTCAGATTTCCTAACTAATACTTGCCAGTAGGAAGAACGAAGGTCTAGAGTGCTCATGTAGCAGTTCCTCTTGGTTGACTGCAAGAGCTCATCGATGCGAGGCATCGGATAGTTATCGGTCTTGGTGACTGCGTTGAGGCGTCTATAATCCACGCAGAACCGGATGGAACCATCGGACTTCGGCACCATTAATGCCGGGGAACACCAGGCCGATTCGCACTCTTCTATGACGTCATCGTCTAACATTTTCTTTATTTCTTGCTTCATCAACTCTTTTTTAGCTGGAGTCAACCGGTAAGGCGGCACTGCTATAGGTGGGTGGTTACCTGTATCGATGCAGTGTTCACTGAACGGTGTTGGACCTCCCCCTGCTTCGAAGACGCGTGCGTGCTTGGAAAGGACGTCGCTGAGATCTTGTCGCTCAGCCGTTGTAAGGCGGGTACCTTCATCATCTCTCAGAACAACTGTGGAAGCACAAGAAATGATACTACGACGTACGGTAGATTCAAAAAATAATTTATACTTTACCGTATTGTTCTCCCTGAAGTGCCACATTTTTTTGTTGAAGTCAATCACCACTCCAGCGGCAGTTATGAAATCGATACCTAGTAAGGTTTCGTTGTTTGTCGAATCCGGGAAAATGAAAAATGGAATTGTGATAGATATCGTCTCCAACTGTACCTGTAGAGTGGTAGTTAAAATATCCATCGCACGTACCACACCATCAGCCAATTTAACTCTTCTAGAGGAAGAGTGGAGGGGATAATTTTGTCGTCGGAGGAGAGCATATAGCGTATGACCCGCAACACAATGCTTAGCCGCTGTATCAATTAACGCGGTACCCTTAAAACCCAAAATATCAATATTGAAAATTGGTCGCGCGTTACGGCCAGAGGATCCCGTGGAGTCGTTTACATCTCCGGTACAGCATACAAAATTATCATTAACACAATTAAATAAAATATCATTATCCAAAATTTTTGGGTTATGCCCTTTTACACCTAAGGTATCAAAATTGTCCGAAACAGTCAAATTATCCTTAATAGAAGTTATATGAACATCATCAAAATTCTTTGAATTATTTGGGTTGTACCCTTTTTCACATGTGGTAACAAAATTATCGAAAACAGTTAAATTATTATCAATTGAAGTTATAAAAACATCATTAGAATTATTTGAAATTTCTGCGTTACACCCTTTTTCATATGTGGTAACAAAATTATCGAAAACAGTTAAATTATTATCAATTGAAGTTATAAAAACATCATTAGAATTATTTGAAAATTCTGGGTTACACCCTTTTTCATCGGAGGTATCAATATTTTCAAACAAATTTAAATCATACAAATTATGAGAATTATTTGAAATTTTTGGTTTACACTCTTTTTCATCTGAGGTATCAATATTTTCCAAAATATTTAAATTATGATTCGACATATCCACATCATAAAAAATATTCGAAAATTTTCGGATACACCCCTGTTCGCTATGAACGACGGAATTATTCGAAGCATAATTTAAATCATCATCATTTTGCAAATAATAATCATTAATATCATTATTACAAAATTTATCATTATCATTTTCGCTAGAATCTAACGAATAAAACATGCCACTTTCACTTTGTGTATCACTGGCTTTAAGTTGATTGTTTATATTGTTAGAGTTAATAAAAGTTTGCTCACCGGTTAATCCTTGTAACTTACGACATTGTGCTTTCTCGTGTCCGAATTTACGACAGTAATTACACTGTAGGCGAGTTTTCTTTCCCGTATTCACGTTGCTGGACGAAGCCTGTATCGAAGTCGGAAGTACGGTGGGCGGAGCATTCGCGGAGAATGTGGAGGGCGCAACTTGCGTCGCCGCGCCGCGAGGGTACGCTGCAGCTGTGCTAGTACTGCTAGGACGTACTATAAAACGGGAAACGGGGCGCATGACGCCTGTACCGGACGAAGCGGGCGGGTTGCGCGGGAGCATTGCCCTCGTTCGCGCCCCCGAACTTACTTGTTCAAATGTATCTTCGATATGTCTAGCTCTGTGTAAAAGGACATCGTATGATGTAATTTCATCTCGCCGTAATCGCTCACGAACACGATGACTCAGCAAACTGTAGAGCATATCCAATTGTACTTTTTCAGTAAGGTCGCCTGCTGGAAGCCGAGCGAACAGGGCCCTCGCCCTGGCAACGAACAACTCAGTTTTTTCGTGACCTTGATGCATACTGAATAAGTCTTGATATATCTTGTGTGGCGGGCGAATATCGCCAAACGCACCTCGAAGCGACGCGATCGCCTCGCCCCATGAAGTGATCGTGGACTTGATTCCTTGCCACCAGACGGCAGCGTTTTCTGTTAGTAACATCGTCAATCCACGTAATGCATTGTACTCTCCTACCTGTGTACATTCTTTATAAGCTTCGACCGCGTCGAGGAAGCTGTCCAGCGATTCTCCGGCAGCACCGCTGAATCTCGCCGTGCAGTTTGCGAAGTTACCGTTCAGGGGGGCGGCGGCGGCGGCTGGCGTGGATGCTGCTGCCGGTGTCATCGACTCCCGACGGGTTTCGTGATCTAATATGCGGTCGAGTAATCGTTCAAACGCCGTTGTTTGTGCCTGTTGTAGCGTTGCCACTATATTGAGAACGCTGTCGCTCGTAAACGTTTCTTGTGCGTGGTGGTGGCCGTCGTCACTTTGACGAGCGGGAGACGCCGTCGTCGGGGATGCCGGTTGCGTGGGGGCGGGTAGGAATGCCGCTGCATCATCACCCCGTCGTTGATGGGCATCCTCGGGTTTTGTGGCACTGGCCGATCTACCGCGGGTTAACACCATGTTCACTAAATGCACTATATACCACTTTCACGATACCTTTTGGCCGCCAGATTCAACGTAGGTACTTTTACAGTCATACACTTTGGCCGGCCAGGGTACGTATTATAAACACGTTGGGCGCCAGATATGAGGTGGTCCACACACGATAGGTACTCTCGAATACTGGGTGCGGGGCTCATACAAAATAACAGAGAAACTTCTCAGAAATCACTGGGTTTATTGTGGATAACAGATACGAGCGCGCGAAAAACAATATGGCCTTTTCGGGAGGCGGCATCGAACTGCCGAGCATCGCGCGGGAACACTCTGGCGCGTCTGAGAAAGAGACAGCACTACTCGCGGTAACGAGCGGGAGGGAGACCGCGGTTCACCCGGTGTTGCAATACCGACGGTCGGGTTACCATAACATGTAAATATGTTATCTTCAGTCAGTAAAGGTGTGATGACGCGAGCCCTCACAAAGCTCGGCGAAAGTGACTTTGCTGGTTACGCCTCCACACATAAAGTACTAAGCGGATCATCATAAAACTTTCATAGGTACACGTTGTCTGGAACTCTGGAGTATGGAGAAGCATATAGAGTACCTTTTATCCCGGGAAAAACAACGGTCCCCAAGGGATAGACGTTAAAAGCCGCGGGCGAAAGCTGTTAGAATTATGTAAAATTTTCTTTAAGTGCATTTTGTGTTAACATATTATCTCCCCTAATTTAAGGTAGCACAGTAAGAGTAATGTGGCAACATTAATTTACATTAGTGCCAACATGACGGCAAAGGAACTATTTGATGAAATGCACTACAGTATAATGTCAAAAGAGTGTTGCTATTGCTAAAAAAAAAGTTTCGCCTCCTAGACATTCTTGACGCACTATAAATACTATGTTAAAGCACAAATCAATAGGCGTGATAGTTTGTCCGTAAAGTGTACCACAAAATGTACAGGTTGTGAGAAGTATTAGGGCTCGCTTCGCTCGTCCTGATAATATTATTGTACTAGCTTTTACCCGCGCCTTCGTTCGCGTGCATATAGTTTTCGTTACTAGAAGTGCGTTTCATCAAATAGTTCCTTTGCCATCATGGTGGCATTCTCTGTTAATAACGTAAACACGGTAGACACGCTCTGCATGTATTCATAAGTTTTACTGTATTTAAGGGAGATTAAACTGACGCTGGTAACCCTATTTCGTTAAGCCGTAATGGCAGCAACCAGAGTTTAATGGAATTATTGGGGCCTAGTTACGTTTTTCACGTTCACAAAACTCTTTCACTCTTAGCACCATCATTCTTTAATTACTCTTTAATGTTTTCGGCATGATTTTCTCACGAAATCACAGTAAAAAGATGAAAACTCGCAGAGCATGTCAACCTTGTTTACATTATTGACAGGCAGGAATGCCTACATGACGGCAAAGGAACTATTCGCTAAAGGAACTTAACGCACTATATCAGGGCTTCATAACGTTATCGAATAACAGAAAAAATATCGTTACGTACCGTTATTTTCATAATGGTAGCCAGATAACGTTATTTTTTTAACGATATCTAGTAAAATAACGTTATATTTACCGTTATTATTATAACGTTATTTTTTCGTTATGGCATAACATAAAAATAACGTTATAATAATAACGGTAAATATAACGCTATTTTCTGGTATCAGGTATGCGATCGTGCACGGTGCTCCAAATCTCACTCATATTTAAAATGTAATAAGCGTTCTCTGTGAAAATACAAAGAAAAAAATACACCTTAAAAGCGTGATTACGTTTAGAAAATTTTCCCGCCTGTCATGACTTTCTTGACGGACTATAACGTTATCAAAGAACATATATTTACCGTTATAAATCCTATATAACGTTATAACATTTACCGTTATTAAATACATTTATAACGTTATTTCTAGTATCGGTTAAATTTTCATAACGTTATCTATGCCCTTGAAGCAATAACGTTATGAAAAAATAACGTTATTTGAAGCCCTGCACTATATCAGTTTATCAGCTGCATTTTTGACAGCTCGTATTGAACATTTTCAACACAGTTTAATAAGGTTAATTTTTGAAATTCTTCCAGTGTTTTATTATTATTAATCCAAATTAATCACAGAAATTTATAACTTTGGGATTAAACTGTAGGTATTGTTTTAAAACGTTAGAGTGGGTTGCACCAACTAACTTTAACTGTAACTTCAACTTTAACTTTAACCAAAGATTTGACATTACAATAATACAGTGCAAAATGTCAAATCTCTGGTTAAAGTTAAATATGGCGTCCAAACACCCCATATGCTCATACGACATCTGTCAATTTTTCCGGTTAAAGTTAAGGTTAAAGTTAAAGCTAAAGGACGCCATATTTAACTTTAACCGTAACTTTAACCTTAACTTTAACTTTAACCACGCCTTTGGTGCAATCCACTCTTAGACACTCGAGTGGTTTTGACACTTGACAGTTGACTTTTGACAGTTGACTGATCACGTGATCAAAGTAACCATACTCTTGTTGCTTCACCAGACCTACATTAAAATAGAGCAAAGTCTATCCAACACACTCTGACATTGGCAACCCACGAAACTGCCAAGAAGCTTAAGCTTCTTGGAAACTGCCATTAAAGAAGAAGAAGAAGAAGTACTGCGAGTGCCTACTGCCTTATCAATATGCTCACAGTACAATATGGCGACGATTGATGACGTCATATATTTTACCAGGGTACTGCAGCAGTGTACTGAAACTCCATTACGGAACGATTTTTCTACAGTGATAGCACTGTGCAGTGGTCGCAGTACGTTTCGGAACATAGCCGTTATGTCCTACCCACTGAGGTCAGTGGTCCTACCTAATAGGACATAAAAAGGAGTCGGTCTGCAATAATTCATGTTTAAAAAGTGCTTTAATAAAAGTGTTTAGTGAACGTTAAATGCAATTTCTTGTTGGGTTTTGTGGTTCCGCTATATGAGTAATTCTTCAAAATCAATTCTCCGCGTAACTTTCGTGGGGATTTTTTATTTTAGAGTTATGTTTAAACAAATGCAAATACCTTTAAGGCGCTGTAAAAATAATAAATACGATCTTTAAGACATGTAAATCGGTCCATAAACTACTGAGATAATCTAATTTGAAGTTTCGGTCCCCACGAAAGTTGCGACAAACTCCTCGAAAGTTACGATTGCATTTTCTAGGAACAAAATATGGATTAAAATCTTTTTTCCTTAATAAATAAAAGAAATTATTATTTCATTTATTAAGATCAACAATACTAAAGATGATGGAACTTTAATTTTTTGTTTAAACTGTCTAGTAACCGGTCAGCTCTCGGTCAGGACCGAAGACTTGAATTCGTCTTTTCGTGGTAGATTTCCTGAAATGCTGTGACTTTTTTGAGGATAAGGTGATGTTATTTGAAGTACTTGCAGATTAGGTAATTTACCTAATCTGCAAACTAAACAAAATGTTGAGGTTTTAGGATATAAAAGGGCTCGCTTCGCTCGCCCTGATAAGTTTTAACGAGTGTCGTGTTGCTTTTGAAGATGTAATGTCAGTTGTTTCATGTAAAATACTGATATTCAGGTAAATCCACTAGACTAGAAGCAGACCCAATATATCTGAGGAAAAGATCTGATGGTAGATTGATGTAAAACCACATATGTTTTGTTTTTTCTAAAAAAAGCTAGTAGAGTGAAAAGTGAGGTCAGGGTGCTAAAACCATAGCTAGGAATACTATATTGTAGCCAATTCATATAGGAAAACGGTGTACAAAACAGCCTACGTAGGTTTCGTAGGTCGCTAGGTAAATTTCGTTTCCACGAAAATTGTGCCACAAAAGTTACAAAAATTTCACATCTTAATATATAAAAATAAGTGGCAATTTTCGTTGTCACTTTATAACTCAAGAACGGGCTCACCTATCCAAACCAAATTTTCAGAGTTTGTTCGGACTACTTAGTAGATGGTTTATGTGAAGTTTGTACAAAATCGGTCGAGTGGTTCTTCATTTATCACATTTTTGTGACAAATGAATTCAATAAATGGTTAGATTTTTAGACGGGAAAATATTTTTTGTTTTGTTGTATAGGTTATGATCGTGGATTGGTACCATGTTCATAAAAGTGGTGATCTCATAATGGGATCCAGGAGTAATCGAGGGAACTCCTCAAAATTTAAATGGAAACATAATATGCCGATTTTGCTTTTGTATGAAGTATTCTAGGCATATGTTACCAAAAGGAAGATTTTGCACCATGATATACCATGGTTCGAAGGTACTGAACAGAACTCCGAACCCCTTACAGATACAAGTTTGGGGGTTGGGGCGCTGCTATCATCATCATCATCATCACCATCATCACTATCATCATCACTACCACATCAGGGTCACCAATGTCACGTGACTGTGTGCGTTACGTATAGAACGTAACGTTGAATTAATTGTTATGTTCAATATTAGTGAGTCCCTTCGATGCGCTTCGACTTACGAGTAGTATAAATTGACCCTTATAGTTTGTTCGTTCTAAGATGATATGGGTGACAGTTCTCATATTCCTTGCTACGGAATTTTTTCACAAGAAAACAAAAATAATCAGAATGTAATAAATTATATTCCATCTACAAAAATAAATGTTTCCTGTAATTGTAAATGAATAAAAATGAAAAGTTGCTAAATGCTAACTTATTGATATAAAATTATAAATATTAACTTTGAAATAGGAGTATAAAATTATTGTTACGAAAATATTTGAAAAATATCAGATGCATGAAACGGAACTTATGTCAATAGAGATTGACACAGTTGAATCGAAATCAAATCGATAAAAAAGGGCGGCCATCTTAAATCGTCGGCGTCACTCTGAAACATCAGTACGAAATCGATAATTTCGATTGCAATTCCTTTACGAGGTGATTCGATATTTTTAAATTATTCGATTAATTTTTTTAGGTAACTTCCCTACTATTGTCAATTATAATGTGTCACGCATATCATCATAAAACGAACAAACTATAGTGTGGCGGTTACTAAGTGGTGGTAGTGAAGTCAGCTGAAATTATGAGTTTTC
Organism: Lysandra bellargus; assembly: GCA_905333045.1. NCBI lineage: Eukaryota > Metazoa > Arthropoda > Insecta > Lepidoptera > Lycaenidae > Lysandra > Lysandra bellargus. The sequence continues at coordinate 337,826 of HG995333.1, forward strand.
GTGTTATGAAGGTGTATCTTGGATCCAAAGTCACTAAGCAGATCACATAAGTCTTAACAGAAAGCCTTATATAACTATCTTAAAAGAGTGAAATTATTATTTTTTTCAACTGGATTGTCTCTCATGTTTAAATAACAATCTTAATCATAAAGTATTCGATAGTTTTAAAAATTCTTATCCAGCAACCAAAAATTTCATACATGTTACGGATTCGGGTCCCAAATTTATCCCAGATTTATCATCAATTGGTTCGTTATTGCCGTAACCCGACGCTGATCATCAATTTTTACAAAAATTTTTTGACGATGAAAATCGTGAATTGGATCAACGTTATGCAATTATTTCTAATACAAAACGATTAATAATTATTCGTGAGCTACAATGGTTTTTCCATCAGCATAAGTGCCATGCCGCATGATGCGGTGCAGCGGCGCAGCGGCGCGGCGCCTGACCAGTGCCGCTCCGGTTTCCTACATATAAAAAAGTATGGTATGGCATACGGCGCCGTCCGGTGCGCTCCGAGTTCCAACGCTCCGACACCGGAATCGAGACAAGGCAGGGAGGGGTATATGTATTGGTGGAGCTCGAGTACTAACCCTTTCTTCGTTGTGGTCCCCGCTGTCATCCAACATAGTGGCATGATACATTCACGTGTTTTCATCACTAAAATCAGTCGTTCGTATCGCCACAATATCACGTTTACATCGCTATAAAACAATAACCGTGTGCTAGAGCCCTTTTAAATATTTTTCGAAGTTGGTATCACTTGTGATCAAAGGACTAGTATCCAGCTATTAAAAATATAATTTATCTTTTTTCCTAGTAGCCATATATGTCGTGATCGTTCATTGGTGGAACACCGTTTACACGGCTCTGTCCCCCCCCCCCCCCCCCCTGCTGTAGAAAAACCAATGAGGTACATAGAAAAACACACGGAAAGTTTTAAACTTTATTTATATTGATTGATTAATTATTAATTACCGTTAATTTACACACTCGTTAGTTCTTCTGTGAATAAAAGACGTGTGTTATATATTATAATATAACAAACAGAAACTTTATATAAATTTGCATAGCTATAAATGTACAGTAGCTGTGTGTTTTAAAGAATATAGGCCAGGGCTTCAAATAACGTTATTTTTTCATAACGTTATTGCTTCAAGGGCATAGATAACGTTATGAAAATAACCGATACTAGAAATAACGTTATAAATGTATTTAATAACGGTAAATGTTATAAAGTTATATAGGATTTATAACGGTAAATATATGTTCTTTGATAACGTTATAGTCCGTCAAGAAAGTCATGACAGGCGGGAAAATTTTCTAAACGTAATCACGCTTTTAAGGTGTATTTTTTTCTTTGTATTTTCACAGAGAACGCTTATTACATTTTAAATATGAGTGAGATTTGGAGCACCGTGCACGATCGCATACCTGATACCAGAAAATAGCGTTATATTTACCGTTATTATTATAACGTTATTTTTATGTTATGCCATAACGAAAAAATAACGTTATAATAATAACGGTAAATATATCGTTATTTTACTAGATATCGTTAAAAAAATAACGTTATCTGGCTACCATTATGAAAATAACGGTACGTAACGATATTTTTTCTGTTATTCGATAACGTTATGAAGCCCTGATATAGGCACAGACTACTATAGTTTGTTCGTTTTATGATGATATGCGTGACACATTATAATTGACAATAGTAGGGAAGTTACCTAAAAAAATTAATCGAATAATTTAAAAATATCGAATCACCTCGTAAAGGAATTGCAATCGAAATTATCGATTTCGTACTGATGTTTCAGAGTGACGCCGACGATTTAAGATGGCCGCCCTTTTTTATCGATTTGATTTCGATTCAACTGTGTCAATCTCTATTGACATAAGTTCCGTTTCATGCATCTGATATTTTTCAAATATTTTCGTAACAATAATTTTATACTCCTATTTCAAAGTTAATATTTATAATTTTATATCAATAAGTTAGCATTTAGCAACTTTTCATTTTTATTCATTTACAATTACAGGAAACATTTATTTTTGTAGATGGAATATAATTTATTACATTCTGATTATTTTTGTTTTCTTGTGAAAAAATTCCGTAGCAAGGAATATGAGAACTGTCACCCATATCATCTTAGAACGAACAAACTATAAGAGATACTATGTATAATATAGGTATAAATTCGAAGGAAGTCACGTTGCAAACGGCGTGGATCGGTACCTATTCGGTACTTATTTTGCAAGCTTTGTAGTCTGTAGTCTGTACACTGTGTTCGAGTTGCGATCTTGTGTAATTTACATCTTTGATTTACATATTGTTCTAGAAGCTTGGAGGAATTTCAAACTGATCAGCCTGGAATTGTATGATTTATCTCATAAACTAATGAATTTGTATTGAATATTATCTATATTTCAGCTTACATTTGTGTGTACTCTCATTGCAAAATCTATTGCTAGTGAAGTTTTTCTCTGGACACATTTTGATAGAAAAAGTTATACAATACATAATATTTTGTGGAAATGTAATTACTAAGTGAGTGATCAATAGTTTTACTAACGAGTGTGATAAAAATCAATCACAAAGGTAAGAATTCAATTTTTCTTATGTATGAGCACGAAACTTTCTAGAATAAACATGTAGGCCTTCAACATTGTGTTCAGTGGCTTATCTTCTTGTTAATATATTATTTCTGTAAAAATTTGACCTTGTAAGTGATTTAATTGAGTATATTTAGGAATTCACTTTGTTTCATTACAAAAATTACATTACTTGTCTCAATTAATGGGCAAATATCTCGCTACCTCGCTTATACTCTTTGCCAAAATATAAGTACTTACTGTGGTCATAATAATAATACCTTGATCACGGGAATTTTCAATTGTTATGCGGCACCCGGGTTCCGCTTGGAGTTGATGGGTTAATTAGTAATATTAGATCTACTCAGATGAAATCTAATGTCATTTTATGGTAAGTTTATCTTTGGTACGGCTATTATACATGGACAACAGATCCCTCTCTCATAATAAATCCAAAGTAGTGTTCCTTCAATATGTCTTATTATACATATGATACTAAGGGCCTGTTTCACCACTTCCCCATAAAGTAGAGATAATAAAGATATCAGCAGTAATACCAGTTTATTGAAATTCAAGCATACTTTCAATATCTCCCTAGATTTACAAATTACTTATTTAAACACACGAAAATATATCGACAATTTCATTAACTAGGTACGTATTACCCGTTTGAATATTTTTTTAGGTCAATTTTAAACTGCTGCCAGGACACTGGCCACGTGGCTGCCAAGTGCCAGTGCCCGGTGGACCGTAACCGGACTTGTTTCCGGTGCGGGAAACCGGGGCACAAGGCGGCGGAGTGCGGGGCAGCAGAGCCTAACTGCTCCCTGTGTGAGGCCGCTGGCAGAGTAGAAAGGGGGCACGAGCTGGGCAGATGTCTATCTGCGTATAAGCCGGCCCCCCGGCAAAATAGATGATTTAGGCGGTCAAAAATAATAATAATAATATTTGTCTACAAAATGGTATTCGTGTAGTCGCCACGAGTGGAAAATGCCTTAGGTGTACCTGGGACGTAATATTAAGCCTAAGGTTTTATATGTCCCAGAAATAAAAAAACTTAACCCTAGAAATACAAAAGATATGATGTTTATAATGTATATTTTACATTGAACCAGATTAATCATCATCGTCATCACTCTCTAACTTATCATCTTGATCATCAGACGCACGTAATGAAGGAATAATGTCTGGGTCCAGAAACTGACTTACTGCAACTAACTGCGAAAAAAGGGGTCTAACATCACAATGGGTTCATTTGGCTTCATAAATTTTACAGTACTATAAGCTTACAGATGTGCGAGTATAAATATAAGGTTTTTAGATCGGAACTAATCAGAACTTTTTTTGCAAATCCATAAGAACAAAAATGATTAAATGAAAAAATATGTCTAGGAAAAAATCAAAGTATTAATAACTAAGATTAAAAATAGTAAAATCTGTAAAATATTATATTAGAAAGTTACCTGTCGCTTCAGTCCTGTCGCGAAAAAAACGTAATGACAACACTGAGGTTCGAAAGCAACTGACGGGTTTTTTTTACTACCTGTATGTTTGGAGCGCTGGGGTATCTTTGTTATTCGCAGGACAATAGAGATTATCCGTCAGTTCGAAGAAGTAACTATCTAGCTCAAAGTATTTGTGGTAATTTAGGCTCTATCTCTATGACAGAAAATTGACTTTTGTCCCCCTAATTCATCGATTTTGCCGTGTGTGCGCCGACCAAAAAGGCTCGACACAAAAAGTCGAGACCTAAAGGCGCGCGGGCTCCGCCCGTCTCCGCCGACATGGAGATTGACGCCTAGACCCGTGGGCGGTGATCGGGGGATCCCACCCACAGTATGGGTCCGGAGAAGGCAGCCCCCCTATAGCCCGGGGGACTCTCGGTGAGGTAAGCGGCCTATAGCCGCTGGAAGATGGTGCCGGTTGCGGCTGCGCGCGGGAAGGGTTGGAGTTGAATTGCTCTGCGGTACCCGTCCCTCCCGCACTAGGCGCATGACGGAGGGCTGGGGGGGTTTTAGTGGGTAGACCTCGTGTAGGGAGTCCCACATACCCCCGCCCCTTCCCCCGAAGGGGTGGGGGATACGTAACGTATTTCCCCTCCTCAAAAAAAAAAGGTCAATTTTAAACTAAAATATGTAAAAAAGTAGGATTTTGGTGCGATCTCACTTCTCAGCAACGCGGCAAACATATGGTCAAGGTTGTTTGCTCGGCAGATGGCCTTAAGTCACTCAAATTAAATTTTTCAGGAATCAATAAAAACTGTTTTATGATCAAACAATTGTTTATTAATAAAAATAATTTTAAAAACCTGAAAAACTGTTTCTGACTTATGTCGTTTTAGCAAGAAATAAGGTAAGGTTTAAAATTATGCCAAAATAATTGTTGTATTGCATAATTAATCTATACTTATTATTTAAAAACAAAGTCGCTTTTTCTTCCCTCATGTCCCTTTGTTCCCTTTAATCTTTAAAACTACGCAACGGATTTTGATGATTCTTTCAGTGTTAGATAGCCCATTTATCGAGGATGGCTATATTTTATCACGCTAAGACTAATAGGAGCGAAGAAATAGAGGAAAATGTGGAAAAAACGGGAAAAATTATTTGAAAGGGCTAACTTGAACGCGCTAATCTCAGGAACTGGTCCGATTTGAAAAATTCTTTCAGTGTTAGATAGCCCATTTATTGAAGAAGGCTATAGACTATATTTTATCACGCTAAGACTAATAGGAGAATGTGGAAAAAAAACGGGGAAGTTATTTGAAAGGGCTTATCTCGCGAATTACTAGAGCAATTTTTATGTTATTTGGCACAGATAAGAAGTAGACCACGTGAAGGATCATAGGCACAGACCTCTATATCATAGGCTATCGATTTTAATCATTTTTTCATATATTTTATACCCGTGCGACGCCGGGGCGGGTCGCTAGTATGATATAAATTATAAAATGACTTTCAAAATGTATTCCTTCATTGCCTTGCTTTAAATCATCTATTTGCCTTAAAAGATAAGTCACTGGAGTTTTGTAAGGAACTGGAGGTTCCTTACGAGCAGCATTTTGTAAGCCACAATAAAATAATTTTGTTATAATTGTTTGCTTAAAAACAGCAAGAGCGCATTAAAGTATTTAGTCATGGCCCGATCTCGTTATTTGCTCCGGGCAAAGTTCATTTTCACCGCCCTTTACATACAGAAAACCCTTTTTTGTTAGGAATAGGGGGAAAATTTAAGTGAAATACTTAAATACTAGGTCCCACTATCCAACCTGAAGTAAGTTAGAACTTGGAAGTTAAAATTCTCAAACTTGGGTGGTGGATGGCTAATGCCTAGATTGGAAGATAATAATGTCAATTTTGCCACCCCTCATTTTTGCCGCTCTAGGCAAGTGCACAGCTTGATCCTTAGATAGCCCTGATTTTAGTCACATTTTATATCAAGAGGTTTTTCCACAGCGATGTCGGTGACATAGATATGTCAGGTGCTGCTAAGACGCTGCGAGCGTCGGTAACTCAAAATTCTGACCCGCTAGCGCCACCGCCTGTACCTAAACCCGTTTTTCTTAAACCACACGAGAAACACACTGTTCATTGGTTCCGGAAGGGATTGCGCCTTCACGATAACCCAGCTTTACGAGAAGGCCTCCACAATGCAGCCACTTTCCGATGTGTTTTTATAATCGACCCTTGGTTCGCGAGCTCTTCTAACGTAGGAATCAATAAATGGAGGTATGTATTATTGTTATCTTGGCTTTTTACAATAACTTATGATAGTTTGATTAATTTGTGTCCTTTATTTACAAGGTTTCTTCTGCAATGCCTCGAAGATTTGGACAATAGTCTGAAGAAACTAAACTCGCGGCTGTTCGTCGTGAGAGGTCAGCCAGCGGATGCTCTACCAAAGCTCTTTCGAGAATGGGGAACTACGTTTCTCACGTTCGAAGAAGATCCCGAGCCATACGGGCGCGTTCGGGATCAAAATATTACAACAAAATGCCAGGAAGTCGGCATTTCTGTGGTATCTCGCGTATCTCACACATTGTATAAGTTGGACAGGTGAGTCACAAACTTGGGGATATGCTTTGCGTATAGGCCTGTCCGCGTCTCCACATCACGATGTCGCGTCGGCAACGTGAAACGGTGCGGTAACGTGGCACTGGCACGGTACGTTGACGTGACGTGTAAATTTACGTCAACGTAACGTCAAATGCACGTTACGAATTACGATATTTATTTATTTATTTATTTATTTATTGCTATGAATAGCCAACAAAAGTTACAATAGTAAATACACATTAAGGATTATAATATTTATCACGGTTATTGCACTTTTACTTACAGGCTATTACATCATGCTATAAAAAACGGCTTAATAATATGTAAAAAATAAATATATTTAAATAAATTTAAAATTAAAACTATATCATTAAAAACTAGTAAATGTCCGGGCAAATCAGAAACCACTTCAATAATACTAACAATTACAAAAATAGATTAAATTGATTAGATTACAAAACATTTAAATTAACAATATAAAACATTTAAATTAACGATATAGCAACATTGTACGTCGCCATGCCTTGTAAAACTGCGACATTCTTCAGTACTCATCTAGATGTGGACTGCGCCATTCCACGTTGACGACGTCGTGAAGTGGATATGTGGACATGCCCTATCCCTGGCGGATTTGAGACATCGGCCGGGGTATGTGAGACTCCCCGGACGTGGTCGGACACTTCACACTAGTAATTAATGTTCCACTCTGAGTGTGGCAGTTAAAGTATTAACATGGTCTTTATTTTCTAAATCTACAAACAAATTCGTTTTACATTTTGTGATTTCTCCGCAGCATTATTGAACGCAATGGTGGTAAAGCTCCGTTAACTTACCACCAATTTCAAGCGCTCATTGCGAGTATGCCACCTCCGCCGCAAGCTGAATCCACTATCACGAAGCAAACGTTGAGAGGAGCTATAACGCCTATATTGCAAGACCACAACGACAGATTTGGGGTGCCAACTCTTGAGGAGCTCGGTCAGTAATCAGTATACACTATACAGACTGCCACTAATATGACCGATAGAAGTGAAAACTAAAAGTGTTTACAGTGCAATATCAGTGACTACTGGCTTAAGTACCTAAGTATTATTATAATATACAGGGTGCAATTAAACCTTCCTGCCAACTTTTTTCCAGGGCTTAGGTTTCATTAGGAGAGTCCATTTAACCAAAAAAAAAAAATTAGTGTTATTTTTTTTTCAATGACATATTTTACCCCAATTAAAATCGTTGCAGAACGGTCACTCGCGGCGCCGGGGAATGAGAGGGGGTGACCCGGGATGAGGCGCGCCGCGCGCGCGCGGTGGCACGTCACGCGCGGCCGACGCATTGTAGTGTTTTTTAGGATAACTTTTGCAAAATATTTCTCAACATTTTAGTACCGAGTGACTAAATAAGACTATAAAGGAAAAAAAAATCGGTTGTCTGTAAAGTCGGCTTACTGACGATAGTTGAACGTGACAACGTACAGTACCCGGCAATAAATATTGCACATCGACCTTTGGAAAGTGATAGTCGGCTAATTTCGGTTTTGTAGAGCGTTATCTCTTACGCACGAAATACAAAAAGTCCGGTATATATTAGGAGCTGTTAAAACAATTAAGGTTTGCTTCTTTTGACAATTTTATTATTCTTTGTATAAAATACACCAAATTTTTCATAAGTTATGGCTTTATATTCGGGTAAAATAAAATAAAAAAGGATGTTCAAATTATGTTTACGTATTTAAAATTCTTTTGGAAAATTACAGCTGTAGCAAATTTAGGGGTGTTAACAACTCTAGATATATATTTTGAACTGGACGCGACTGCACTCTATTGAATTTGAACAACGACTGACATAATGTCAAATAGGTGTGTGCTACAAAGATAACGCTTTATGAAACCGAAATTAGCCGAATGTCTCTTTCCAAAGGTCGATGTGCAATATTTATTGCCGGGTATTGTATGACGTTGTCACGTTCAACTATCCTTAACCCCTTAACCCTCGCTTCCGAATCTCTATAAATAGAAACAAACTTTTTCGAGTGTAATCTAAAGTTGTTTCGATGTATTTCTTGCAAATGATTGTCTAAAAATATTTATAATGAGTAAAATAAACTATTCGCAATACAAAACGCTACATACAATCGTGAAATCCAGTAAAATCTTCGAACAAAGCACAAGTCATACCTTGACACGTAGGAAATAGAGCACAATTTTGAATAGCCAAAATAATACTAATAGCTCACAGATTGTTTATTTATTTTTCATTCAGAGTGTGGTCAATGTATCAAAGGTCATAACTAACCAAACTTCTTCATACAAAAGTATTCTCTAAGTCATCGAAATACGTAATATAATCGAAACAAAGAGCGCGGCCCAGGTGGGCCTTACGGTTGTTGAAAGACTTGAGATTGTAAATGGAACGCCTCAGAGCGAGGTAACGCCGCATTAACTGTCATGTTTTCGTGCGCGCACCCCATATCGAATTATAAGGCGTTATCACGTCAAAAATACGTGTATCTTTATTTTTAACAACGTAATCAGCCATACGTAATAACCGTAACGTAAGTTAACTGCATATTCACATTATATTACTGTAAGCGAAATTGTGGTAAATTAGTTTTTATCTAAGCTATGCTGAAATTTTCAAACTTTTATCTTTAAAAGTTCAGGTTGAGTTTAGACGTGTGCGCCGAAGCCGGCGGCGGGCGCCGGTTAAAAATCGGCGGCGGCGGCGTGATTTCGGCGTGATATCGGCGTGAAGAATTGAAATAAAACTGCATAATTTAATTTGAGATTATACGGGGTGTGCGGCGAGTGCGCTCTCAAAAAGCGGCATGAATCTAAGGCGCGGTGCGGTACAGCTAGGTACCGTCACGAGTTTTGAGCGCTCGGCAAAAGTAGTGGGGAGACTTGCGCGTGTGTAAACTCGCGCTCAAGGTAAATTATAAGAAAAGTCAATTATTAAGAAAAGTAAAAGGAAAAATAAAATAAAAAAAATAAAAGGAAAGTTACAATGTCAACTTGGGGAAGTCCATCTGGGGGGTAAGTCTATCTAGCGGCAATAACTCCCACATTTAAACGACTACTTTCACGGCACGGCTCAGTGGGTAAAACAGTATTGCAGAGTTAATTTGATCTAAGAAACAGACATGTCGCTACTAACTACCCGTTACAAAATAATAAAAAAACGATCGGCAAACTTTTTCCCGTTTTGTAATCGTATTCGTTATATTGAAGGCGCATTCGACAACACTTCAACCAGCTCTATCACAAATGGCATGGCTTCAAAGAATATAGATCCAACTACTAGGAAATGGATCAAAGCCACGCTCGACAACAGGGTAGCCTCATCGACTATTATGGACCTGACACTCAAAATCAGGCTGACACAAGGATGCCTACAAGGAGGTTTGCTGTCACTCCTGGAATGGTCCCTGGTAGTGAATGAGCTACTAAGGGAACTGAACATCATAGGTTACTACGATCAAGGGTACGCTGACGACCTGGCGATTATGTTGGTGGGAAAATGCGCATCGGTGGTCGCTGGGTTGATGCAGTCAGCACTAAGAGTCGTCGAGGATTGGTGCCAAAGGGTCAAGCTAACAGTAAACGCTGATAAGACGGTCTTTATACCTTTCACCAAAAAGAGGAAGTTGGAGGGCTAAGACCCCCATTGACTCTTCGGGAAAGCTATTAAGTTTGCGGGTGATGTGAAATATCTTAGGAGTAATCCTAGATAAAGGACTCACTTGGAATAAGCACGTCGAGTATATTACGAAAAAGGCTAGATGTGCTCTGGGTTCCTGTTGGAAGCTTGTCAGCTCCAAATGGGGTATTCGGCCGAAGGTAATGCTATGGCTATATGCAGCCGTAGTGAGACCGATTACCACATAGGCTGGCTGCGTAATGTGGCATAAAAAGGCTGAACAATTAAATTGTAATAAAAGTCTAAACAGCGTACAGATACTGGCATGTCTAATAATCACGGGTGCACTCTCGTCAACACCCACCGCTTCCCTCGAGGCCCTGATAAACTTAACTCCGCTTCCTCTGCTTGTTCAGATGGAGGCCAAAAAGGTGGCTCTCAGGGCCAGGACGCAGGGTAGGACAAATAGGGCCTCCACCCCATTTCGACAGCTGGAACAGTCTCTCAGTGAATCACCTGTCATGGCCATGCCATCAGATGCCATGATCAAGGTGCATAGCTTTTCAAAGCAATACCAGGTTTTTATACCTTCCAGGGAGGACTGGGAAAGAAAAATACCAATCGACGTCCGCCCTAGCGACATAGTTTGGTTCACGGTTGGATCAAGGAAAGACAACCATGCGGGAGCCCGATTCTACGGAGGCAGGCCACCAAAAGGCAAATACGCCTGTTTGGGCGAGTTTGCGACCGTGTTTCAGACTGAAGTCTTCGCTATCGTCGGTTGTTTACTAGAATGCCTGGAGATGGCCCTAGTTAATAAAAACGTTTTTATCTTCTCCGATAGTCAAGCTGCACTTAAAGCACTAACTGCCGCAGAAGTCACGTCCAAATTAGTTCTTGAATGCATTGAGACGTTAAACATGCTGGGTACAACAACAACATCCGCCTAGTATGGGTCCCGGGCCACAGTAACGTCTCCGGTAATGAAACCGCTGACGAACTGGCTAGGCTTGGGGCGGAGACCGAGAGTCTCGTATATGACCCAGAACCAGTATGTGGTATAAGTCCAGTACCACAAAGCAAGTGCTCAAGGAATGGGGTCACAGACTATGCAGGAAGCAATGGGCTGAGACCGCCGGCCTTGAACACTCCAAGGCACTAATTCCTGGCTTCAACAAGAAACTATCAGAATGGGCATTGTCCAAAAAAATCACATGTACTTTTTATATATTTTTTTTTCGTTAAAATAGGGTATTTTAAGAATATCAATTAAATAATTTTGAAGTTCATTGGCTAGTTTTTTCTCAATAAATTTTTAAAGTTTCGCTCTGACGTCATCATCGGCGGCCAATTGACCTCTGCAGTATGTTTCTTTTCCTTTCAATCTTATTTATAATGGCTGGTTCGTCAAATGCAAGTTCTCATTATGTGAAAGCTGATACGAGAAGCTTACCAAAAGTTCGAAACGTAATGTTGGTCGAATTTATTGCTAATTTAACGCCATTGAAGGTCAAACTAAGGTTAAACATATTTGTTCAAAATATAAGTAACTAATGGGTATTTTTTTCGTTTATATACAGAAAAACGATCATTGACCTTATTCCTCGAAATGTTTTTGTAATGAGCAAAATTAAAAAAAAAATGGACAATCCCCATTAGTGCCTCACCTTGGGTAGGAACCAATTAAGAATCCTTACCAGAAGCCTAACCGGGCACTGCAAGCTCAACAAACACCTAAACAGTATGGGTATTTGTAGCATAACGACTTGCAAATTTTGTGAGGAGGAGGATGAAACACCTATTCACCTTCTCCTCGACTGTCCTGCTCTACTACAGAGCAGAAACAGGCACCTTGGTCACCACGAATATTCATCCACAGAGGAAATTCGTGGCACCAACCCTAACCATATCGTTCAATTTATGAGCAGTATTGGGTTGGGGATGATTCTCTAGTGCGAAGGAGTCACAATAGATCCTCATGGGTCGCAGTGACGTCAGGGCTATAGCGACCTCTTTAAAAAAAAATCGTATTCGTAGTGTAAGAGCGACCGCAGACTTACAATTTTAAGTTGGTCAACTAAGTCGCACAGTATACCAATTATAGCTATAGTGACTTATGAGAGCTCGCACAATTTTGCAGCTGAATTTGATTCCTTTCCGATTACCTATTATTTAAAAGTTGTCCTATTAAATTGTTACGTAAGTGTGATATTACGTAATTAATTTAGTTTAAATACGATAGTCGGCCAACTTGAAATTGTATATCTGCGGTGACCCTAAGCCAAAAAATTTAAAAAAAAAGTGGCAATACGAAGGATTTTTTGGAGTTTCTTGGATTACGTAAGTAATTTAGTGATACTTTTACTTATTACTGGTGTTCAAATCGTTAATATCGCTTTAATTTGGTTATTATCACCAGCAAATTAATATTTCTTACCTAAAAGTGCGATAGTGGGGAAGTCCGTCTAGCTTGCATAAGGAAAGGCCGTCATATGACGGTCTTACCTCCAATCAGATATTGTGAACCTTTTCAAAGTGGCCTGGTTCACAAATCACAAGTGCCCTCGAAACCTGACCTCCACCACTGAAAATTATGATTTTCGGCTCGTAACTTTCTAAGTAAATATGTTCTTTTATAAACCTTGTTTTATTTTAAATTACGGATTACCCATGTCAAAAAAATATTTGATAGCCCAAACAAATTTTCTGGATGGACGGACGGACTTACCCCAATTATTTTTTTTACTCAATAAAAACTAAATGAGTCTTTAAGATTATTATGTTATAATAACAGCATAGTTTCTTCTTCAATACCTCCACAGATGTCACTGTCTGGTTTTTAGTCTGTAGTCTGTTTGGTGTCGACGATGACGAAAATCACCTTTAGACGGACTTGCCCCAAAGACTGGGAAAGTCCGTCTATAAGATGTTTCTTTGAAATATCAACTATATTTGCCAAACAATTAATGTGTGGGGATATCTAACGTCTATATTAGGTTTTAAATAAAAGATTACTTTGTCATCTACTGTGAACACCGTCTCTCTAGAATCATTACAAAAGAAATAGGGGCAGCTCAAAGCCAACTTCAATTAAAGTATGCCGGTATTCCCTAAGTAGACCATAATTTAAAAGGAAAATAAAATAAAATAAAACAATGACAACTGATAACTATGACAACTGCGCATTTCAAGGCCAACGCTCAAAACTCGTGACGGTACCTATACTCGTCTCAAAGTGGCGCGGTGTCTTTGCGCAGCGTATTTATGTGATTCCGTTCCCCGCTCGGTCTTTTTCGAAAACATACCATAGATATCAGAAACAAACGGTAACATACGTACGTAATTTACTAGAATCAATAAGTTTAGAAGTCGCGCCGACTTTACGCCGAATGAAAATCGGCGGCGGCGGCGGCGTCAAAAAAATGTCGGCGGCGGCGGCGGGTCAGCGCGGCGCACACCTCTAGTTGAGTTACTAGAAACAACATTTTAACCACCATGTGTGTTTTAATTTTCAAGGATTTTCCTCGATTGCTCATAGACCATAGATCTCATCATCAGATCATCACCTTCGTAATCATTGTACCAAATTCGGATTATACCCTATACAACAACAAAAGAATTTTCGAAATCGGTCCACAAACAGCGGAATATTAATCAAAGATATCTGTCTCGATTTAAAAAACTTTGAAAAACACTAATAATACTTTTACGTTTTACTTAGATTTTAAATTAATTAAAATAATAAGAAAAATTAAGTATATTTTCAATCACAGTAAACTTAGTACAAAAATTTTAGAAAAATAATGCGCGCTCCGCTACTAATCACGCCATTTTATATCATCCCCTCTCCTCTCCTCTCCCGCCAGTCCTTCCTCCGATTACCGCACCACTCCACTCCGCCCGTTACAATAGTCATAATGTGATGTTGCAAGGTGTAAGGGTAGTAGATGATTAATGATTAATGTACCATTAGCATAAGCCTTAAATTCTTAAAACAACGCCGATACCCCCAAACATGTATCTATAAGGAGGCCGCGTTGCAGAACGGTCACATCGCGGCGGCAGAGCGGGGGTGGCGCCAGGGAGGCGCACGCGCGTAGTGTCCATTAACTGTGGTGTTTTTTAGTAGAACTTTAGGAAGCTATTTCTCAACATTTTAGTACACAGTGATTGTAAAAGAAAAAATAGGTGTAGGTACATTTTTTTAAACAAGGATCAGTTATAGGTATTATATCGAAATTTGGCCGGAAGGTTTAATTGCACCCTGTATAAACAGACGAACATAATATAACCTCCTCCTTTTTGGAAGTCGGTTAAAAAGAAGGATTTACTTAAAATTTCCTCTGTTTTTGTTTCTTTTTCATTCGTCGTCTTAGTAATTACAACTAGAAAAACTATTGCGCGATCCATAATCCATATTATCCATATTCAAACACACGTTAGACTTTAGAGGGCACCAACAGCAAAATATTGACGGAATAGGGGCACGGCGCACGGGGTACGAGGCACTGTCGCGGTCGTGACGATGCACGGTGACGGCGCGGCGCCGTGGATGATGGAGACGCGGCCTAAGTTTCACGGCCAAACCTTGAAACTTATTATTTTGTTACGTGATTTATTGAAATATAGGTTGCGCTTCATCTGTCTCTGTCTTTCTCACGGTGCTAGCGCCACGTTGCTCAAAACGTGCTCAAGGAAATTTGCGCTATACACTCCTATAATTATTGTAAACGGCCACGAATCGTTTCTCAATGTTACTTTGATGTTCTCTCTAGATAAAATATTTTCGACTCAGATTAATATAGCTTGTCAAAAAGGAGTAGGGCAGCCGCTGTACAAGCGTTCTCTGTGGAAATGCAAAGAGAAAAGACCACATTTTGAGCGTAATTACGTTTAGATTTTTTTTACTGCGTCTATTCTTTTTTGACAGACTTATGAACGTAAAGAAAAAGGCGGACGGAGTCTTATTATACACGAGCTTTTGCTCGCGGCTTCGCTCGCGCTAAGAAGTATTTTTATATACACTTTAACATAATATACATTTTAACCTCTTGGGGTTGGAAATTGGAATTTATCAAAATCCTTTCTTAGCGGATGCCTGTATATATATATATATATATATATATATATATATATATATATATATATATATATGTCGCAGGAAAAAGAGGATATCAGGGATATCCTCTTTTTCCTCTTTTTCCGCAGGGAAAAGGTGATATCAGGGATTTCACGATATCCCTAGGGATATCACGAACTCCCGGTAGATGCCGAACATTATTGTTTGTTACGTCTTCTTACTAAAAATATCTAGTGATATGTCATTTCACTAAACTAAATCTAGTGAAACGTCAGAAAAGCGGACACCGCCGAATAAAATCAAGCCACACATTTCTCTCGCTTGCTCTAGTATACACAAGGGTACTTTGATAGGATCATCTAACATCTGAATATGACAAGTAAGATGTTAGATGATCCATGCGTCGGATGGGCATGTAAAAAGTCGGTCCTGCGCCTGATCTCTCGCCGGTCGTGTCAGTCTTCCGTCCCACCGGGTTATGCGAGTAAAGGAATATAGAGATTGCTCTTGTGTACTGCGCACACACTTGGGCACTATAAAATTACTCTTCGCCTGGTTTCAATGAAACCGGCCACCGTCACCAAAACCGGAGTGGGAGTTATTATTATTATCACACGTGTAATGCAACTATAGCAGATCTGAGGGGGCATCACCATATCTCTGAATCATAAATTTGAAACCAACTGAGGGTTCTTCAACAGATACTTCTGACCTTTGATTTTTGACGTCAAATGAAGCGGCCAACCAAGTTGAATATTTTATGTAAAGGTGGCATGTCGATCTCTAGTTTGGTTAGGCTCTTGTACAGGCACAGGTACTACAGGTACTCCAGCTCTTCGATTATGCTAGTTTTTACGGTTCCGTCCCCAACGGGTTAGTCTGTCTGTCTATCTCCAGGCTAGATGAACCGCGCCAGCTCGAGCAACGCATTTGTTTCACTCCCACTAGCGCCCGTGTCACGTGTGGGATCTAGAGCGAGCGAGAGAAATGAGTGGCTCGATTTTTATTTGGCGGTATCCGCGTTTCTGACATTTCACTATATTTAGTTTAGTGAAATGACATATCACTAGACATTTTTAGTAAGAAGATGTAACAAACAAGAATATTCAGCATCTACCGGGAGTCCGTGACATCCCTAGGGATATCGTGAAATCCCTGATATCCCCTTTTCCCTGATATATATATATATATATATATATATATATATATATATATATATATATACCTAGTTCACCTAATCGGCTTAACCTGTGTCAAGTCAACGTGGCTCGAAATTATAAAAAAGGCCACTAGATAACAAATACCACAACAAAGAAAAAAATTGCAACAAGCCCCGGGGGAGGGTGAAACAATCCTAGAGCTGGTGACTTTAGTAACTAGAAGTTTGATAACGCCAATAACATGATATTAAGGAGCCATCGACATTTTTTAATACTGTACTGTTTCAATTATTATCAGTCGGGGCCTGCCGCGGTAAAGCTATTGAATAGCAATTTTTTATCAACTTGTCGAATCATAGATCACACATCACGAACTTCAAGCCAGAAGGGCGCATAAAAATGATTTTTTTTATTTTAAGTACATATTTTGAAACTCTCAATATTGCACTTACACCTATTACCTTCTTAAAAAACGAGTTTATTTTTTGTACACCCTTCTAGCGTAATATCTCGATCGTGGGAATCGCAGACACAATAGATTTTCAATTGTTATGCGACAGCCGGGTACATTTTGGGGATTGATGGATTAAAGCCAGCAATTTAGAGATATCACGGTAGGCAAAAAAATTGAGAAAGCTTGAAAGAAGCCAATGGATACAGATCGTGAGCGACCATTACTGACGATACTGAATGACCGAAAGGAGTTTTGTATCTTCATGTCTTTAGGCAAAATAACGTCTAAAACATGGTCAACGGCGACGATGAATGGTCGTATATTCATTAGTTAGACACTTAAATATATTATAATTATTAATTAAAGATGTAGAATATTCATAAATGATAATATTTTTCTGAAATAAACTTAATTATGTTCTTATTACATGTTAATTTTATGTTTAATAGCATTATAAACAAAAATAAAAAAAATATTTTTTCTATTCGAATTATTCGACAAGTAATTTGGCGAATATTCGAATAATAAAATCGTCGAATATTCGAATAAAACGAGTATTCGAATATTCGAATAACATTCTCCAATGATGCCAAATATGTCGGTCTGCCTGCGTAAAGTAGTTGCGTTCTCTGAAAACCCAGTTATCATGACCAAAAAAAAAAAAGATAAGGTAAATGGCTGAGTAAGTTATATTAGGTTAGTACTAGTTGTTCTCATATCAGTAGCGTAAAAACTGACCAAATATTCGGTTGCGTTATGAAGCAACGAGCGTTCAAACGTGACTTAATGTTGTGTCCAAAAAAAATGATCAGGTAAATGGCTGAAAATTATAAATCGTAAACTGTCAATACGTACGAGCTTATTGGCACCAAAACTGACCAAATATTTGGTTGCAATTCATAGTTGTCGGCGACCTATGCCTGAACGTATATTCTTTTTAAAGTTTCATTAACGGTTAGGAAACTTTTCATCGATGATTAAAATATCTAATCGCTAAAAAATCTAAAATCTCACCCTGCTACGTCATCAGACTCTCACCACCAACCAAGTGTAGCGAATTAGGTCATCAGTAGAAAAGAAATGAGCCCAAGCTCAAGGGGTTTCACAACAGCCATGGAAGTATTATATTGCCCACCACGACACCATCATAATATCAGAATATACGTTCAGACATAGGTCGCCGATAACTATGAATTGCAACCAAATATTTGGTCAGTTTTGGTGCCAATAAGCTAGTACGTACTGATAGTTTACGATTTGTAATTTTCAGCCATTTACCTGATCATTTTTTGACGTGATAACGTCTTATAATTCGATATGGGGTGCGCGCACGAAAAACATGACAGTTATGCGGCGTTACCTCGCTCTGAGGCGTTCCATTTACACTCTCAAGTCTTTCAACAACCGTAAGGCCCACCTGGGCCGCGCTCTGTTTCGATTATATTACGTATTTCGGTGACTTAGAGAATACTTTTGTATGAAGAAGTTTGGTTAGTTATGACTTTTGATACATTGACCATACTCTGAATGAAAAATAAATAAACAATCTGTGAGCTATTAGTATTATTTCGGCTATTCAAAATTGTGCTTTATTTCCTATGTGTCAAGGTATGACTTGTGCTTTGTTCGAAGATTTTACTGGATTTCACGAACGTCTATGTAGCGTTTTGTATTGCGAATAGTTTATTTTACTCATTATAAATATTTTTAGACAATCATTTGAAAGAAATAGATCGAAATAACTGTAGGTTACACTCGAAAAAGTTTGTTTCTATTTATAGAGATTCGGAAGCGAGGGTTAAGGGGTTAAGGATAGTTGAACGTGACAACGTCGCTTGTTAGATCCGGGATCCCTCCTCTATATGGCTGAAGGCGAACCGCAGGAAAAAGATACGTTGTCACGTTCAACTATCGTCAGCAAACCGACTTTACAGACAACCGATTTTTTTGGTCACAATATTAATTCACGTTTGAACGCTTGTTTCTTCATAACGCAACCGAATATTTAGTCAGTTTTTACGCTACTGATATGAGAACAACTAGTACTTACCTAATATAACTTACTCAGCCATTTACCTTATCATTTTTTTTTTTTTTTTGGTCATGATAACTAGGTTTTCAGGCGCCCTATACAGAAAATGCAACTACTTTACGTAGGCAGACCGACATATTTGGCATCAGAGAGTTGCTCTTTATCTTGTCAATGCAATGTAAGTCATTTTGGATATCGTTACCAAAAATGTCGTGACCTCCCGTAATATATATTGTTATACTGCACAGTGTTTTAGAAATCTCCAAAATCGGACATTACATAGGCTGCACTAAAAATATCGGGAATGGAAAACTTCCACTATTCCTGTCATATTAAAATCTTTTTAATTGAAAACTCCTTGGTTTTAAAAATCGAATACCATTTATTTATTTAATCCTTCAGGCCCCGCGCGAGCACCGGTGATCGCGACAACAATAGAATACAATAGCAATTCCTGGAAATTCCGACTGAAGTATTAAAAAAAGATTCTCGGTCTTGTCACAAGGTCTTGTCAAACTTGTTTAGTCGTTGAGAAAATGGAATTGACTCGAGAAAATTCTAGAGCGATGATTTATTATGACTTTCGAAGTGGTTTAACACAAAAACAGTGTGTTGATCTGATGATTTCTGCATTTGGTGATGAAGCCCCATCCAAAACCACAATTTATCGCTGGTTTGCTGAATTTCAACGTGGACGTGTCAGGCTCAGTGATGATCCCCGTCAAGGTCGTCCATAAACTGCAGTCACCCAAGAAAACGTTGATGCTGTGCGTAAGCTGGTTGAGGAAGATCGACATGTGACATACCGCAAAATTCAGGCAACTTTAGACATTGGCATGAGTCAAATACAAATAATATTGCATGAACAATTAGGTTTAAAAAAGTTGTTTTCCCGATGGATACCGCATTTTCTCTGTAAAGAGCAAAAAGCGGCTCACGTTACTTGGTGCGTCAGAACTCTCGAAAGATTCCACGCAGGATCCTCTAATGCTGTATACAACATCATATCAGGTGACGAATCCTGGATATACGCGTACGAACCCGAAACTAAAAACCAGTCACGAGTTTGGGTGTTCGAAAATGAGTTAAAGCCAACAAAAATTGTTCGTTCACGGAGTGTTGCAAAAAAAATGGTGGCCACGTTTGTCTCCAAATCCGGCCATATTGCGACTATTCCTCTTGAGGGATAAATAACGGTTAATGCAGAATGGTATGCTAGCATTTGTTTGCCACAGGTCGTTTCTGAACTCCGTAAAGAGAACTGCAACCGCCGCATCATCCTCCATCACGACAATGCGAGTTCTCACACCCCGCACAGAACAAAAGAGTTTTTAGAGCAAGAAAACATAGAATTATTAGACCCTTACCGACTTAAGCCCTAATGATTTCTATACTTTCCCTAAAATAAAGAATAAATTGTGTGGTCAGAGATTTTCATCACCTGAAGAAGCTGTGGACGCCTACAAAACGGCCATTTTGGAGACCCCAACTTCCGAATGGAATGGTTGCTTCGATGATTGGTTCCATCGTATGGAAAAATGTGTCAAATTTCGCAGAGAATACTTCGAAAAGCAATTAAGACATTTTTAAATAGTATTGTTGGGTCACCTCCTTGATTCCCGAAATTTTCAGTGCCGCCTTCGTACTAAGTTAATGCAATGAGTCGATTGATTTCGATGTCGAGTCGATTTTAATGTTTTTAAATATTTTAAGGCGCTTTGCTATTACATTTTTTAAGGCGCGAATAAAAATTAGGAATACGTAAATCTCTGGTATGAGACGCGATTCACAAAAAATAAAAATATTGTAGTGTAAATAGTATACCAAAGTATTTTTCATTATTGACAGAAGGTGCGGAAATCACATAGGAAAGCAGAAAAAAAATAAAGTCTAAATATTTAAAAACATTAAAATCTCAGGAACTATTTGAATTGTAGGAATGAAATAAAGTACAAAATTTGTGTCTCTTAATGATTAATCTAATCAGTCGGGTAGCATGTTAACAAACCCTCGTAATTAATTTAAATAAAATAATTTCGTTTTTAGGGAGTCAAAAAATTACCAATTTAAAAATTGATTTTCTCAAAAACGAAGTGAAATGCGCACACGGGAGTTCTACTCTTGCATTTAAAATATAAGACACCATCGACTCATTGCCTTAACTTAGTCATGTCCGATTTTGGGAATTTCTAAAACACTGTGTACTGTGCACAGCACTGTGTCTTCAGGGCCGCGCCAAACCGGAATGGCAGCGGCGCGGCGAGCACTTTCAGTGTCATATGATTTTAAACTTTATCTTCATTATTGTAATACATAGTATCGCTTGAGAAATCGACCGCCAACGGCCACGGCGGCTATAGACTTCTCAACTGAAAGTGCTCGTCGCGCCGCTGCGATTCCGGTTTGGCGCGGCCCTCAGAGTCGGCCAGGCTGACTGCATGTACACGATCCGCACGCACACATTCTTACGCTAGTCCGGCCATTAGACAGGCGTAAGAATGTGTGCGTGGCCGACTCTGAAGACACAGTGCTGTGTATAATAAATAATAATACTCCGTCCGCCTTTTTTTCTACGTTCATGGACAGACCGTAACTCCATTGGTGATCGACTGCAAACTAATAAAGTTATTAATTTGTTGTTATGTATATTTAGATTTTAGTGTCATCATAGCTGGCGGACTATAATTATATTCGATTAAACTGTTTTAGGATTTGACACGGAGAATCTGAAACCACCAATCTGGATAGGTGGTGAAAGTGAGGCTTTGGCGAGACTCAAGAGACATTTAGAACGCAAAGCATGGGTTGCCACTTTTGGCCGACCTAAGATGACACCACAATCCTTATTGGCTAGTTCTACAGGCTTATCACCATATTTAAGGTAAGATATTGATACGAGATAAATTTAAACAATGCTAAGTTTTTTTAATTTTCGTTTAATTTTACGAATGGCGAAAAAATGGTTTTGTAAAATCTTGAAAAAAAAAATTATGGTCTACACATCAAGCGAGGATGAAAATTTACTCCTCCCTACACATCAAGCGAGGATGAAAATTTTTTTCGCGTCCAACCCACCGTGTAGGGGTGTCGTTGGATAACTTTTTAAAAGTAATATGACTATTCTAAGATCATTTTCCGATTTAGGGATCCATTTGCGAAATATGATGTTTCAAAGAGGAAAAAATCGTTCTACCAGCTAAACAGTTGCTTCTGGAAATGTGAAAAAATTCATAGGACTAGGAAATATGCTGAATTTAAAAGGAAAATTATCACGGCTTAGAAGACTTCATAAATTATTGAGTAATAGTCGATCAACTAAAAAAATGTATTCGGCGATGTATGTAAATATATTGTATAAAGATTAAAAGAGCTTTTCGTTCAAATTCCTTTGAACGTATAACTGAGATGATGTTGTTAGACTTGTTAGTAGTGTAAAACACGTTACAAATGTACATTCATTGACCATACAATTATCAAAAAAAGCGTAGTACCGCTTTAACCTACCGCTAGAACCCTATATTGCGCGTGGCCCGACACGCACTTGGCTGGTTTTTTACTTATATAGATATGTATAAAAGAATACTTCTACCAAAGGTTCAGGAACTAACTACCTACTAACGAGAAGAACCTCCACCTTTTAGCTTATACAGTTTCAGGAGTCTTCTGACAGGCCTTCAATTATTTTCAGGTTCGGTTGCTTGTCGACAAGATTGTTTTATTTTCAATTAACGGAACTATACAAAAGGGTAAAACGCGTTCGTCCGCCGCTGTCTTTACACGGACAAATACTGTGGAGAGAATTTTTCTATTGTGCTGCAACGAGAAACCCAAACTTTGACAGAATGGAAGGTAATCCAATATGCGTACAAATACCATGGGAAAAGAATCAGGAAGCGCTAGCAAAATGGGCTAATGTGAGTAAAACTTAAAAAATAAGATTTCGTTACATAAGTAGGGCGTTGAATCCGAAAGCCATAAAAACTAGGATGGTTATAAAAATATTTTATGTTTCAAGCTGGATTGGTGTTATCAATAATTTTGCTGTTCATCATTGTATATTGTTTTAGGTATTACTGTCATTGCTAAAACTATGCTCATTTAATGTAAACAGGGTCAAACTGGATTCCCCTGGATAGACGCTATTATGATCCAATTGAGGGATGAGGGCTGGATCCACCATCTGGCTCGACATGCTGTCGCATGTTTTTTAACACGTGGCGATTTGTGGATTTCGTGGGAAGAGGGCATGAAGGCAAGTTCATTGGTGTCAGGTGATATTTAATTCAACTTTCTGATTCTCGTTTTGTATGAATTTGAATTCGTTCATTATGTTTCGGCTATTTATCATAATAAGTATCAACTCTTCGTCGTATTTAACCCGTCGTCATGGGGTTGGGTCTGTAAGACCCGTCGCATTTTATTTTGTTTCTAATTCGGTAACTATGCGTGTGATTTTACCGATTTTCTCAATAGCTGGAGCTATTGAGTTTCATCATGAAACGCTAGTAACATGTTAGCCATGGCACAGCCACAGTGGGAGTTATGGGTGCAAAATTGAAAAGGGTCTCTGAGACCCATCCCTACAGTCGAGTCGGTGTAGCCATTTCGCGCCATAGCGTATTGATATTGTTTTTGTTTTTTTATACTGCGTGACTGGTGAGACATGTTAAATACTAGAGGACGTGATATTTGGTTATTACATTAGATGAAAAAAAAAAAACAATTGATCACTGAGTAAATGTAGCTTAAAGTTAAATAATTATTTACCCAACGCATGGATACCGCGCGCGGGAAGGGTAGCGGCGCGGAGTTTCTTTGGTGGCGCACGCCGCGCCGCCGCGCCGCCGCGCCGGCCGTATAGTATGCCTACTTGCCTAGCCGCGTAGTTTACTTAGTGTTCATGATTCATTTATTTAAAGGGAAATTCGGACAAAAATTAAATGCTCTATTTTATTACATAATTATAATGAGAATCGAGTACACAGTGTATTGAACATGTCTCACCAGTCATATATTTAATTTTTGTAACGCCTGGCACAAAAACGATAGGGTGTTATGCGTTTGACGTGTCTGTGTGTGTACAATGTACATTTTGCCAATATTTAATCCAACTGTGCCACAGTTGGGTTAAATATTTGGAATATATTTGGATATATGTATATTGATTTTAGGTGTTCGATGAGTTGCTTTTGGATGCAGATTGGTCAGTAAACGCTGGTATGTGGATGTGGCTGTCATGTTCCTCATTCTTCCAACAGTTCTTCCACTGCTACTGTCCCGTACGGTTTGGTCGAAAAACAGACCCGAATGGTGATTTCATCAGGTAAATCATTAAGTTGTAAGCTACTACTACTACTAGTAGTACTAAGCTATACCACGTAATACAAATGAAAGGCATTAGGCCGCGTTTCCACTAACGCGGAGCGGAGAGGAGCTTAGCGGTGCCCGAATTGACCAATCTTGCTATTCCAGCGGAAGATTTCGAGCATGGTGATTGGTCAATTCGGCACCCTCGAAATTCTCATACAAACGTAATACCAAAATCATTTTGTCATACGAAAATATTTTACATGTTTGAGTTATTTTTCAGCTTAAAATAGTAATTACCTAGGTTCCTGAACAAAAATTAACTTCAAAATATTTACACACTAAAAAATATAAGCGATTACATTTCATAAATTTTTACGCCATTGTCGACATACTTTTCGCACACTTGTTTTATATTAAAAACTCATCGAATCGTAATGTATTTTTCCTGGGACCACAGCTTATATTGTGTAGTTACAGAATGTCTTCAAAAGAATGGCAATATAATAAATTTTCATTCATCATTTTTGGTATTCGTAAACGCAACGTAATTTCTCTATAATTTCCAACATGGTATCGTGCCGATCCGCTCACACGACAGAGCGCGGCAACGGGGCGGGAGGGGCGGGAGGCCAGGCCGGGCGGCGGAGTGGTGTAACCGATACACGTGACAATAATTCATTCAAGGCATTCATTATTCAAGTACAATATTCCCTCAAGCTTCAAGCGGTCGCATGCGACCGCGCGCGCGATAACAGTAGATTTCCAAGAATCCGCGATCGAGAGAATGTTATTGTTGTTGAATGTTGATTTTGATAGTTTTTTGTGATACTTGAAGACAATTGCTTGAACAAAATAAAATTATTTTGATTTGTGGTGCTTAAACTTTTGATAATAATTAATAATGGATACCGAAAGGTGGGATGTATGATGTATCACACAGTAGTTTAAAATAAATAATAATTATGAATATCATAAATCATAATATTATTATTTTCTTATATACTGTATTTTGTAAATAACGTTTAGGAATATTAGCGATAGTCATAATATTATAATATGATTATACAATATACATTGATATTATGTATAATTAATTTCGTTAGTCTCGCTAAAACTCGAGAACTCCTGAACAGACTTGCTAATTTCTGTCTTGAAATAAAGTAAAATATAAAACTGACCTTGTATTCTAAGTTTGTATACCTATGTTTGTATATTTTATTTTAGTTTGTATTTTTAGTAATTATTTCCTGATGTCAGTTTTATTCAATTAAATAATATAAATACTTTAATAATTAAATAATATTATTATAAAGCGGAAGAGTTTGTTTGTTTATTTGAACGCGCTAATCTCAGGAACTAACTACTGGTCCGATTTGAAAAATTATTTCAGTGTTAGTCCATTTATCGAAAAAGGCTACAGGCTATATTTTATCACGCTACGATTAATAGAAGCGAAGAAATAGAGGAAAATGTGAAAAAAAAAACGGGGGAAATTATTTGAAAGGGCTTATCTCACGAACTACTAAAGCAATTTTTCTGTTATTTGGGTCAGATAATTATTATTTTTAACAAAAAATTAAAACCGACTTCCAAGGTAAAAACAATAATAACATCCTTATAATATGAACTAAAAAGTATTAAATAATTTTTCCTATCTCATGGTGCCTTTTTCCGAATTCGGCTAAAACTCAACTATTTCTGTACTCAATCTTCATAATTTTGAAGTCGGTACCAGATATAGCTGAATCCAGATGCCAGATTATTTGAAACATTTGTAACTGGCACCGACTTCAAAATTATGAAGATTGAGTACAGAAATAGTTGAGTTTTAGCCGAATTCGGAAAAAGGCACCATGAGATAGGAAAAATTATTTAATACTTTTTAGTTCATATTATAAGGATGTTATTATTGTTTTTACCTTGGAAGTCGGTTTTAATTTTTTGTTAAAAATAATAATTTCACTCTTTTTAGTTACCTAGTAAAATCATCGCGTACTATACGTAGATTAGGGCCGATTCACACCGAATGGCAGAGGCGAGGCGAGCAGTTTCAGTGTCATATGATTTTAAACTTTATTGTAATACATAGTATCGCTTGAGAAATTGATGCCGCCGGCGGCCGCAAGAGTCCAAGAGCATCCACGGGCGGCCGTAGATTTCTCAAGCGATACTATCTATTACAACAATGAAGATAAAGTTTAAAATCATATGACATTGAAACTGTTCGCCTCGCCTGCGCCATTCCGGTGTGAATCGGCCCTAATACACCTGTATACTATTCTACGTATCTTATTACAATTTGTTAACAGTCACACTTACAAAATATAATATCAGCTGCAGATAATTTTGAACAATACATTAAAAAAAATCGAAGTGGACACGTGCCAGAGCCGCGCCAAACCGGAATTTTAGCAGCGCGGCAGCGGCGAGGCTTTCATTGTCATATGATTTTAAACTTTATCTTTATTATTGTAATATATAGTATCGCTTGAGAAGTCTACGGCCGCCCGTGGCCGTGATTGGTAAGTGTGACAGCTGTGCACTCTAGCATGTTACTTGTATTATCGAAGCAACTTACTTCTCAGAAGTAATGTCAAATGTGTGCCTTACGCTCTGGAGATAAGGTTGAATATTTTGTTATGTTCAATTTTGGTGACATTGGTGACCCTGACGTAAAAATGATGATGATGATGATGAATATCATTTGTATAGTAGCATATGCTTTCAGTTCTTAAAACAGCGCCTAAACCCCCAAACTTGTATCTAAAAGGAATCCGGAGTTCTCTTAGTATCTTCGGAAACATAGTATACCTTGGTGCAGAATCTTGTGTTTTGGTAGCATATGCTTAGGATGCTTCTCATAAAATCAAAATCACCATATGTTTCCATATAAATTTCGAGGAGTTCCCTCGATTACTCATGGATCCCATCATCAGATCACCACTTTTGTGAAAATGGTACCAAATTGGAGTGAAACCTAATACAACAAAACAAAAATTTCGAAAATCGGTTCACAAACGGCGGAGTAATCGTTGAACATACAAAAAAAATAAAATAAAAAAAAAAAATATCCACAGCCGAACATATAACCTCCTCGTTTTTTGGAAGTCGGTTAAAAAGTAGACCACGTGAAGGGTTATAGGCAATTTTTTTGGACTAATTTGTCTGTGAAATGTCTAATTTACGTGGGCGAATCCGTGCGGAACGTCTAGTATAGCATATTTTCGACAACGATTATTCCATACTAGCTGTTGCCCGCGACTTCGTCCGCGTTAGCATAGTAGTTCACATCCCAAGTAGGTATTAATATTTATTGTACAAAAATATTCAATGTACAGAATTGACTTTCCTATGACTTTATTATAATATAGCTGTTGCCCGCGACTTCGTTCGCATTATCATAGTAGATCACATCCCAAGTATTATTTTTATTATATATACAGATTAGGAATTTCACGCAACCGTACATTTTTCCGCAAAAAATAGCCTATGTCCCTTCAAGTGGTCTATTCTTTATGTTTGCCAAATAACATAAAAATTGCTCCAGTAGATATTAAGATAATAAGCAATTTCATATAATTTCCCCCGTTTTTCCACATTTTTCTCTATTTCTTCACTCCAATTAGTTTTAGCGTTATAAAATATAGCCTATAGCCTTCCTCGATAAATGGGCTATCTAACAATGAACAGCAACAGCTAGTAATTAATAATGCTCTTTTGATTTTTAGGCTTCCGTAGCCAAATGGCAAAAAACAGAACCCTAATAGATTCGTCATGTCTGTGTGTCTGTCTGTCCGTATGTCACAGCCACTTTTCTCCGAAACTATAAAAAAAACCTTATAATTTCATAAAAATAAACCTTATTGTTGCTGCGGATTGCGGAACCATTCATGGGCGAGTCCAACTCGCACTTGGCCGATTTTATTATTTTGAATGATAACAATGTGAGGAATATTTGGAGTAGCCTTTTTTCTGTTTTTGAAACTTTATTGTTACGTACTGTCGTTTAATAATTTTTAAATAAAAGCGTCGACCTCTGTGGCGCAGTGGTTGAGCGCATGGTAGCTCAAGCCGGGGGTCGCTGGTTCGAAATTCGAATCCCACCGACGGAACAAAAAGTTTTCCTGGGTCATGACTCATGACTCATGAGTCATGACTCATGGATGTGTATTAAATATGTGTATAATAATATTGTAAAAACTAGATGACGCCCGCAACTCTGTTGCGCCAAAACTAGTTTATCGCGCGGAAACCGTGCATTTTTTCGGGATAAAAAGTATTATATGTCAAAGGACAAAGACTCGGGACCGCCTCAAAGTATCTCCATGCCAAATTTCAGCAAAATCGGTTCAGCGGTTTGGGCGTGAAGAGGTAATAAGCTAATAACAGACAAACAGACACACTTTTTTATTAATTTTTTACAATTAGTATGGAAATATGGATCTTAAATAATAAAAAGGAAATCTATATCTAAATAATATAGGCACTTATTATAAAACAAAGTCCCTTTTTTCCCTCATGTCCCTTTGTTCCCTTTAATCTTTAAAACTACGCAACGGATTTTGATGATTCTTTCAGTGTTAGATAGCCCATTTATCGAGGAAGGCTATAGGCTATATTTTATCACGCTAAGACTAATAGGAGCGAAGAAATAGAGGAAAATGTGGAAAAAAACGGGGGAAATTATTTGAAAGGGCTAACTTGAACGCGCTAATCTCAGGAACACTGGTCTGATTTGAAAAATTCTTTCAGTGTTAGATAGCCTATTTATTGAGGGAGGCTATAGAGTATAGGCTATATTTTATCACGCTAAGACTAATAGGAGTATGTGGATAAAACGTTGGAAATTATTTGAAACGGGGGAAAATTATCTCGCGAATTACTGAGCAATTTTTATGTTATTTGGCACAGATAAGAAGTAGATCATAGGCTATTGATTTTAATCATTTTTTCAGTGGCTATATATTTTATACCCGTGCAACGCCGGGGCGGGTCGCTAGTATAAATTATAATATATCCGGTATTATATGTCTGGTACTTGTAAGTTGTAACACAAGTTCTTAGTGTACTTAGCACGGGGCCAGGCTGACGTGGTGTGATTTGTGAAGAGTCCAATGTAGATATTATAGTAAGTATATTATTTTAATATATTATGTAGAATCTGTATTCTGTTCAGTTCAGTGACAAGATCGACGACACTACGCCCGCGCCCGTATTCCTACTATTCCAATATATAAAACAACCACAAAAACAATATTGTTAATGATTCATGAAACAGTAAAATATAATCGCAAGTTCGCAACAAACGCACGGCTTGAATAACTTGATCAGAGTAAAATAATGAATGACGACGCACGCACACATATAATACGCTGCCGTGGAAGGCGTCTGAGGCGCGCGGGGCACGGGGTACCTCGCAATAGCGAGACAGCAACATATAAAACTTGTACTGGCGCGGTATCGAATTTGATTTGATCGAGCGCGTAACCCGGGCCGGACGGACGGACGGAAGAAGCCGGACAAGACGTGTATTATACGATTCAATCGTCACGATTTTCGAATTTCGCGGTAAGGCCGCGTTTCCACTAAAGCGGAGTGGAGCGGAGAGGAGCTTAGCGGTGCCGAATTGACCAATCACCATGCTCGAAATCTTCGCTTCGCTTCGCTGTCATTCCGCTGGAATAGCACGATTGGTCAATTCGGGCACCGCTAAGCTCCTCTCCGCTCCGCTCTGCTTCAGTGGAAACGCGGCCTAAGCGCGGTGGCATCAGGGCGGGGACATAAGCGACAAATCAAATCATTTATTTTGCATATCGTCGTTGCGCTTACCAAATCCTCTTTGTTTTTGGTCAAATCTTCAGGGGTAGAAGTATACTGATACGTGTCAGTACTGCCGAAGTTTGCGCTTGAAAGCTACCACTTACCAAGAAGTTAAATCATAATTTTTAACCGACTTCCAAAAAACGAGGAGGTTATATGTTCGGCTTGTATGTTCAACGATTACTCCGCCGTTTGTTAACCGATTTTCGAAATTTTTGTTTTGTTGTATTAGGTTTCACTCCAATTTGGTACCATGTTCACAAAAGTGGTGACCTGATGATGGGATCCATGAGTAATCGAGGGAACTCCTCGAAATTTATATAGAAACATACGGTGATTTTGGTTTTATGAGAAGCATCCTAAGCATATGCTACCAAAACGTAAGATTTTGCACCGAGGTATACTATGGTTCCGAAGCTACTAACAGAACTCCGGATTCCTTATAGATACAAGTTTGGGAGTTTAGGCGCTGTTTTAAGAACTGAAAGCATATGCTACTATGCAAATTACATTCATCATCATCATCATCATTACCACGTCAGGGTCACCAATGTCGCCAAATTCAACCTTATCTCCAGAGCATAAGGCACACATTTGACATTACTCCTGAGAAGTTAAAGTTGCTTCGATAATGTAACATTCTGTTTCACTTCGCCGAGATATTCTGGAAAACAACCTAATTTCAACCTTTTGCATTGCGTTTAGCGTTCATAGTATAATAACGCATCGCATCGCTATCTGCCAGGGCTGTCAAGAAAGCGGCGCGGGCCGGGTACTATGCACAGAATACAAATTACTCACGGAGGTACTATGTGCGCTGCGTGTGCGACAAGTCGAGCGAGTGCCAGCCTATTGAAACTAGTCCGGTGACCGGCTACTTAGCACGTCACACGTGTTCACTTCGATTTTTTTTTATGTATTGCTTAGAATTATCTGCAGGCTGCAGCTGATATTATAATATTTTGTAAGTGTGACTGTAATAACTAATAAGATACGTAGAATAATATACATGTGTATTATTATACGTATAGTACGCGTTTTCTTACTAGGTAACTAAAAAGAGTGAAATTATTATTTTTAACAAAAAATTAAAACCGACTTCCAAGGTAAAACAATAATAACATCCTTATAATATGAACTAAAAAGTATTAAATAATTATTCCTATCTAATAGTGCCTTTTTCCGAATTCGGCTAAAACTCAACTATTTCTGTACTCAATCTTCATAATTTTGAAGTCGGTGCCAGTTCCAAAAGTTTCAAATATTCTGTCAGAGAACAGAAGATTCATCTGGTACCGACTTCAAAATGATGAAGATTGAGTACAGAAATAGTTGAGTTTTAGCCGAATTCGGAAAAAGGCACTATTAGATAGAAATAATTATTTAATACTTTTTAGTTCATCTTATAAGGATGTTATTATTGTTTTACCTTGGAAGTCGGTTTTAATTTTTGGTGGATATGTTGATGATAACTGAATCAAAAAGTCATCGTTATATATTTTCAGAAAATACGTTCCAGCGTTGAAAAACATGCCGGCAAAGTACATACACGAGCCATGGGTGGCACCGCAGCCGGTGCAAGAAGCCGCTCAGTGCATCATCGGTAGGGATTACCCACTCCCTATGGTGGATCATACCAAAGCCTCCGAAATCAATATCGAAAGAATCAAACAAGTTTATGCACAACTCGCAAAATACAAACCGCAAGGCAAGAATAAAAATATTATACGGCTAATTCGACTGTTGATCAGCTTGTATTATGATTTTTCACTAAGTTTCTCAATTTTGTCTTACAGGTGCATTGAATCCTCAAGTCATTCAGAGACCTAACGTAATGCAGTCTTCCCCTAGCCCCACTTCTATAATAAGAAGCATTAACCAATCGAATTACTTGTGCAGCCAAGCACCAGAGTCACAAACTCCGTCGAGTAATACTCCAGATATTTATAAACAGGAGGACGTCTTTATATGTCCGAATAAAAATCACATACGCTCTAATGTAGACTCTAAGAGACCTCAATTTAAACAAGTGGTGATCATTCAGGAGGACCCGAAAAGGAATCAACAGAACACTTCAATAACGGAAAATAACTACATCGTCAATACATTCAAAATGAAGCAAAACATGGAGTTTCCGCACCCAGGAAAACCAAATAATTATCACTTGAAAAATTTTGTCAATAACCACCTCCAAAATTACGCTAACGACCTTCAAATTACGAATCGCGATAAGAAGAAAAACGAGACGTTCACGAACAGTGCCAAAGTGGACGAATACATCACGACGAGACCAAAATATTATTACACGGAGAATGGAATTATATCAAACAAAAATGGCAATCCAAATTTTACACCACATCCTTTAACTGGAAAATTTATACCCAAAGATGAAACGGTTACGAGAGAAACAGAGAGTGGTTCACATAACCACACTATTGCATCGAATAACGAAACTCAGTGTGCAAAAAGTAATAAAGATCATACCACTGAAAAATAATAGATTTGCCATTCTGGTCTTAAAAGTAAATTATAATGTTGGAATCTGGAACACAAAGTTTCAAAATCGACTAGTCAGTAAGGTTTGAAAAAAGATCATGTTACTAAATATGTGTATCATAGAATTATTTAAAGAGTGTGTGACTTGTGAACACGGGCGTATATATAGCTTTGATAGGGGGGGGGGGGGTCCCTAACGTTAAAAAGCGGCCAAATACGCGAATTGGACTCGCCCATAAAGATTGAAGGGTTCCGCGGCAGCAAATAAGTAACGTGTTTGGGAAATCAATAAAAGATAGTTACCTCGCCGATAAAAATCGGTGCCGCACATATATTGACGATTGGACAAGTAAGATGGATAGTTATGGGTCCGGACCCTCAGGACGCCAAGTTTTAAGGGGGCGACTAACCCAAAATTTTCGATTTTATAATTTATTTTTATACTTGAAAATAAACTTCGAATTGTTTCATTTTCTAAAATTAAGTACTACATTATATTTCCAAGAATCCGATCTGAGCAAAAACACGATGTCTTAAATTGATAAAATTATATGATTCTCCAAAGCTACCATTTTAGCCCCGCAGTGGAGAATCATATTATATTGAATCATAATATGATTCA
The DNA here is from genome assembly GCA_905333045.1 of Lysandra bellargus. Taxonomy (NCBI): domain Eukaryota; kingdom Metazoa; phylum Arthropoda; class Insecta; order Lepidoptera; family Lycaenidae; genus Lysandra; species Lysandra bellargus. Next base: position 371,086 of record HG995333.1, read on the forward strand.
TTTTTAAACTCCACTTTGCGTGCAATTCATATAGTGATTCGCTTCGATTAATGATTGGTCGCCGCGCGCCAGCGCCGCGCAAGAGACCAATCATTGATGTAAGCGAATCACTATATGAATAGGCTACTTGACCTATATTCAATTTCATTGAACAAATGCATATTTCTAGTAGAACTTGGCCTAGGGAATCGTATTTCACCCTTATCATCAAATAAAAACTTATGATTGATAAATAAAGTCGATTTGAAAATATGATTTTATGAAAATAGGATTTGTACTGACGAAAAAACGCTTTTGCGGTACTTCCGATTTGGATGTGACGTCATCCTCATAGTAATTTAATATCTTTTATTTATCGCGCTCGTTATATGTAAGTTTATTTGTACATAAATATTAAGAATAAGCCTAGAAAGATTTGTAAAATATATTTTCTTGAATAATTCAAATAAAACATCAGTATTATATATTATCTCCATTTATTGTAGACAGGAAATGAAATGGCCAAAACTTTTCTTCAAAAGTTTTCAACATTACAAATGATTTCTAATTTCTTATTTAATTATTTTATAATTTTTGGGCACTTTTAGACTCGTACATTTAGCACATAAAAAATCTTTCAATAAAGAGAGTTTAAAATACAAAACGTATGACGTCACACTATGGCGGACAGTGTTTTCGGCGCCATTTAAAAGGCATGTTTTTCAATCAACATTTTTATGGGTTTCTAATGTGTAAAATATTAAAATGTTAGTTTTTTTTTTGTGAAAATGAATGATTAAGAAGCGATTAGCATGAAGAAAAAAATAGGTCAAGTAGCCTATTGCACGCAATGTGGAGTTTAAAAGTGATTCGCTTCGATTAATGATTGGTCTCCGCGCGCGAGCGCCGCTCGCGGGACCAATCATTAACTATCTAAGTGAATCACTATATGAATCGCACGCAAAGTGGATTGAAATCATATTATGATTAATTATATGATTCTCCAAAGCGACCATTTTAACCCCGCAAGCATATGAAAGACTGGCGTGAGTGTGAAGAGAGAAGGACGATGTTTGATTTTTTTGGGTTAGTCGCCCTCTTAATTAAGGAATTAATGTTAGCAACTCCATTAACTGTCAAAATTTTAATTTTGTGATGGATGTTGTTAGTGGATTGAATGTGGATAAATTATGTAAAAATTAAATTTAAAGAAAAGACGATTGCTATAATACATAGTTTAGGTATATCTTTGTAACACTAAATAAATGTTGTCTCTACTCTCTAAACATAATATGACTTATTGTTATTTTAAATAATCACATAAACAACATAAGGCAGGCCACTAATACACATAATATTATGTGTAGAGTTAATATATTTTTTATTTTATTTTAATAGTAATTTTAAAATGAAAAAAGAAGAAAAAACCTTTATCCATACTATTAGCTATTAGGTATAATAAATGCGATGCGTCTGTTTGTCTATTATCTCTTGTCGCCCAAACCGCTGAACGTGGAATCCCGGGAAATACTTTTCATGTCGAAAATGTATATGGTTTCCGCGCCTTAAAATGAATTTAAGCGCAGCGGAGTTGCGGGCGCCATCTAGTAAGCCAAAAATAATAATTTAATACTTACCATAAGTGATCTGGTCCACATATTTGCAACATGTTAATGCAGGGGTACCCAAACTTATTTTGTCTACTGCCCACTTTGAGAACAAATTATTTTTAGCGCCTCCATTGTTTCAATTTTAAATGCAACTTGATGAAGTAAGTCACCCCTCAAGCCACTACACAACGCCCCCATTTTTTTCTGGGTCCCACACTTAGACCTTTAGCGCCCACCCCACCCCTTGTGTTATTGCCCAATTTGGGAAAGACGGTGTTAATGTAATGGGCTATCGCGTTTGAATTTGCCACAGAGGCGCTATAAGTGTCGCGTGAGGTCCAAAAAATTCAATTTTCACTGGACTAAATCCAGTGGAAAGAAGCGGGCTCTGTGACAAATTAAATTTCTTTAATTTACCCGTGGAAAAGTGATATCCTTCGTGAAAATATCGTGAATATTGATTATTGGGCGATGAATTTATTAAAACGCTTTGAAAGCGAAATTAAAAAAAATATTCATAATTCATAAACATAATATGACCGCCAGTGCAGCAGCATGCCCGCAAACAATCGCACAAGCCACGTGCACGGGCGTAAAACGCATCGTGACATTAGCTTTAATTTTTTAAATAAATATCCGTATTCTACAAAGGTTGCGGGCCCGCAACCGCGGCGGGCGCGGGTGAAAACCGCTTCGCCAGTCCTTAAATGGTCCTTAACCTTTAGCGGAATTGCTCTACTACATAAGATAATTAATTGATTTGTAGGCAGATGGTGGACCTACATAATTTGGCCGCCTTATGTTCAACCTAACCAACTGATCTAGATGTGAACCGCACAATACATATTCTGCTTTTGCTATTGTTAAAAACGGAGAAAGAGAAGAAAAAAGACGTGCATTTTTACGTTGCGTTGACGTAAAACACGTCGTCAACGTACCGTGCTGCGTTACCGCACCGTTCCACGTTGACGACGTCGTGATGTGGACAGGCCCTCCGTCATCTGCCTTTTTTGAAGTGAAAACTTCTTTAGCGGCGTTAAGCACTTTTGTGGGATGGGTAAAAACTGTGAAACTCGCGTCAGATTTTCGTGTTGATCGAAAAACCGTAGAATTATTATTTTAAACAAAAAATTAAAGCCGACTTCCAAGGTAAAAACAATATTAATAGCATCCTTATAATATGAACTAAAAAGTATTAAATAATTTTTCCTATCTAATATGTAGTGCCTTTTCCCGAATTCGGCTAAACCTCAACTATTTCTGTACTCAATCTTCATCATTTTGAAGTCGGTACCAGATATATCTGAATCTTTATTTCTTTGACAGACAATTTGAAACTTTTGGAACTGGCACCGACTTCAAAATTATGAAGATTGAGTACAGAAATAGTTGAGGTTTAGCCGAATTCGGAAAAAAGCACTACATATTAGATAGGAAAAATTATTTAATACTTTTTAGTTCATATTATAAGGATGCTATTAATATTGTTTTTACCTTGGAAGTCGGTTTTAATTTTTTGTTAAAAATAATAATTTCACACTTTTTAGTTACCTAGTAGGTAAATTGTTAGTGCCAATTCAAATTGTATAAAAAAATAGTTTCATATTGTCTTCACTAGATGTCACTGAGGCGCTCCTGTGTCGCGCTATCGCTTGTACGTAGAAGTTTTATATAGGTAGTTGTAACTTATAGCAGATTTCTGTTGTGTTGTTGAAAGTTTGTAAGCAACTGACAAGTGACAACTCAACAGTGAGCTTGGTGTGAGCAGTGAGCATTGAATTGACAACATAAATCATAATATTGAGTGGTAATTGATCTCGTATAATTGTTATAAGTTGACCTCCGTCATAGTCCGCGAATTTATAAGTGGTGGTCGTCGGTGGTACTGCGTATATTCGTATCTTATTACAATTTGTTAAGACTGTTAAGAGTCATACGGTATACCCCAAAGCCCAAATATTAAGTAGATAGATAAATTTAAACAATACATTTAAAAAAATCTAAGTGAACACGTGCTGCAAAATGTTCGCAGCGCGGCATGCCGCATGCCCTGGTATTACGGTTAGAACTTGAATACGATGTTTACGCACGCGCCGCAGAGGCAACGGCGCGGTGTATATTAAACAGCCTATAATAATTGGTGTATCCATACCTATGCCTTGTACTATTATCTATTTTGTGCCATGAGACATTGGTGACCTTAACACAACGTGGTAATGATGATGATGATGATGAATTTGAATTGCATGGTAGCATATTATGCTTTCTGTTCTTAAAACAACGCCGAAACTCCCAAACGTGTATCTGTAGGCCTAGATTACACGGTTTATATTATCACGATTCTAGTATCACGGGATTCACAAATAGTACTGCGATACTGCGATTCGGCCTATTATTATATATTATATATGTAATCGGCGCCATAAAGAGTCAGGAGTTCTCTCAGCATCTTCGAAACCATGGTATACCTTGACCCAATATTTGACTTTGGTAGCACATTCTTAGTACACTTCACGTAAAACCAAAATCACCATATGTTTCCATATAAATTTTTAGTATATAATAATATAAATTTTTAGTATATAATATTTTTTTAAAAATCGATTTTCATAAAAAATGGGTTAAAAATTTAATCGACTGTAAGGGTTTCGATTGATAAAAAAATCGATTTTTTAACGATCGATTTTCATAAAAAATGGGTTAAAAAAATGCACAACGTTAATTATTATAATCAAGTTTTCACTTCTGCCGGCACTCCCGGAGTGCAACCCGTCTTTTTTTCTTCAATGGTACACATACATAGACTTCCATCTCTTGATTTTGGCATTGTCATAGTTAGCAACCTTAAATGAATGGATTCCTAAAAGCTTAATGAAATAAAATTCTACTTGTATTGTTTCAAGTTTCAACTTTATTAGGTAAAAAATATGGCCCAAACTACTTTTCTAGTGCTGCAACAGTTGCCATATGCTGCTTTAAAGCTTTTCTCACCTTCAATGACTTCTTTACAGGATTAGGATTCACTTTCCTCACTTTCACTCTTTCTACTTCATTTTTTATGTTATTTATAATAGATTCCTGAAAAGCAATATTTTTTTATTTACATAATACAATGTAGGTAAGTATATTGGTGACAATATCTTTAATCCTTCGATGGTGGATTCTTGGAAATCTATTGCTCTCGCGCGCGCGGCCACATGTGGCCACTTGGGAGTTAAAGCGTCAAAAGAATAGTTTGTAGATAAAAATATGTATTTAAAACAAAATGAAATAATAACAAATAAATTTATGTAGTATAAATATTTTTATGTACTTATCATAATGTTATTTATTATGTAGTACAATACCCGGCAATAAATATTGCACATCGACCTTTGGAAAGAGACAATCGGCTAATTTCGGTTTTATAGAGAGTAATCTTTGTAGCACACACCTATTTGACATTATGTCAGTCGTTGTTCAAATTCAATAGTGCAGTCGCATCCAGTTCAAAATATATATCCAGAGTTGTTAACACTCCTAAATTTGCTACAGCTGTAATTTTCCAAAATAATTTTAAATACGTAAACATAATTTGAACACCCTTTTTTATTTTATTTTACCCGAACCTAAAGCCATAACTTAAAAGAAGAAAATTTGGTGTATTTTATACAAAGAATAATAAAATTGTCAAAAGAAACAAACCATAATTGTTTTAAGAGCTCCTAATCATGAACGTAGAAAAAAAGGCAGACGGAGTCTTATTACACACAGAACTGTGTCTTCAGAGTCGGCCACGCACACATTCTTACGCCTGTCAAATGGACCAGCGTAACAATGTGTGCGTGCGGACCGTGTACATGCAGTCAGCTGGCCGACTCTGAAGGACACAGTTTTGTGTATGGTGGGACTCCGTCCGCATTTTTTATACGTCCATGCTCCTAACATATACCGGATTTTTTGTATTTCGTGCGTAAGAGATAACGCTCTACAAAACCGAAATTAGCCGACTGTCACTTTCCAAAGGTCGATGTGCAATATTTATCGCCGGGTACTGTACGTTATAATTATGTAGCAAGTATGTATTTATTATTTAGTCATAACTCATAATATTAACTGTACTCTTATTTTATTGTATTTTATTAAAATAAAAGGTTGTCTGGCAGAAACTGCTGTTAGCAGTAAGACCGCCTATTTGTACATGGGTTTTCTTTATTGTATTTTTGACCGACTTCCAAAAAGGAGGAGGTAATAAGTTCGGCTGTATGTATCTTTTTTTTGTATGTTCCACGATTACTCAGCCGTTTGTGGTCCGATTTTCAAAATTATTTTTGTGTTGTAAAGGGTTTAACTCGAATTTGGTACCATGTTCACAAAAGTGGTGATCTGATGATGGGATCCTTGAGGAATCGAGGGGACTTCTTGAAATTTGTATAGAAACATATAGTGATTTCGATTTTTTCTGAAGCATTCAAGGTAAATGCTACCAAAAAGTAAAACTTCGCACCAGGTTATACCCTGGATCCGAAGGTACCGAACAGAACTTTGGAATGCTTATTTGGGGATTTCGGCGTTGTTTAAACAACTGAAAGCATAAGCTAATACATCAATTTGATTAATCATCATCATCACAACCATAATTATACCATGGGTCACACTATGACCCAATTATTGGTATTTTTCGTGATATTTTACATTGAAGCAGACGTTTTTGATAATGATTTCGCTGTTTGTGGAACGATTTTGAAAATTCTCGTTGTGTTGTATAGGATATAATCTTAATCTTATATATAAAAATGGATTTTTAAATGTGTTAGTCGTGCTAAAACTCTAAAACGGCTGAACGGATTGGGCTGATTTTGATCTTAAAATATTCGTAGCAGTCCAGGGAAGGTTTTAAAGTGTCACGAAGTTCACCGGGACAGCTAGTTCTGTATAACAATTACGAAAGTGGTGAGCTGATGATGGGATCTATGAGCAATCGAGGAAAATCCTTGAATTTTATCAAAACACTCATAGTGGTTAAAATGTTGTTTCTAGTAAGTTTAACATATGTTACGAATAAGAGAAATTTTATACTTCGTATAAAATATCGTAATCGTATCTCTAATAATCGTGTCTCTTGGTCCAGAGGCACTAAACAGAACTCCTGAATCTTTAAATATAAAAGTATGGAAATTGCAGCATTGCTTAGATAACTCCAAGCATTTACCACAATTTAGCTTACAGTGACATAATGTGAATAGTTAACATTCGTATTGGTTATTTACGCATAAAGCCTAATTTTATAGATACTTAACTAAAAAGAGTGAAATTATTATTTTTAACAAAAAATTAAAACCGACTTCCAAGGTAAAAACAATAGTAATATGAACTAAAAAGTATTAAATAACTCTTACTCTTTAATAGTGCCTTTTTCAGAATTCGTCTTAATCTCAATTATTTCTGTACTGTATACTACAATCTTCATTACAACGGTTGAATTTGATTATTCTCCTCCTCGGACGCGAGGTTGTAAGCAGAGATAGATTAATACTTAGTTTGTTTTATTTAATTTTATCGTATTTTTATTTAACATACTTAGTTTAGAATAATCATTTTGTTTCTTTTATGTATGGGAAGATGTCGTAATAAGAAGTTCTTATTGTATTAAAAAGTATAATAAATCAGTTGTCAACGAGCTGGCGTTTGAATACACAACAGGTACCAGTCCCAAAAGTTTCAGATAATCTGACATTACTGAACTCACGATTAAATTAGCTGGTGCCGACTTCAAAATAATGAAGACTGTAGTATACAGTACAGAAATAGTTAAGATTTAGACGAATTCTGAAAAAGGCAATATTAAAGAGTAAGAGTTATTTAATACTTTTTAGTTCGTATTACTATTGTTTTTACCTTGGAAGTCAGTTTTAATTTTTTGTTAAAAATAATTTAAGTTTAAGTTTAATTTGAAGTTGTACAAAATATAGTACATTACACCTAGGGCAGGAAAATAAGAAATGTCTCAGATCACATGTCATTGTTGGCCGAGGCAAAAGCTTTCTTATTTACTGCCCGTGGTGCGTATACTATTTTTCTCATCGACGGAGGTGGAAAACGGCAACATCAGTAAGCGCAGCGGGAAGAATGTTGACACTTTCCGTCCGGAGGTGAGAAAAAGTATTTTTTATTCTATTCTATAAATTGGGCACTGGGATTCTAATCCCAATTTATAGATATTATAATATACCAATAAGTTGAAAAGTCTAGTCAACACAATAATATAGTGGCTGAGCCATGAGTTTATTACAAACTACACTATTTCATGGTTAAACATACTACTCGACCAAGCCAATTAGACGAATGTCAAAGCTCACTCTCTCGCACATACGTATGTCGCTAGCAATGCATAAGAGCGAGAGAGCATGATTTGACAGTCGTCTAGTTGGCTTGGTCGAGTAGTATATGAAACACAATAACAATACTATAGTTACTTGCTTGTACTTACTGTCTCAGGAATGTGAATATATCTTATATTTCGTCCATGAACAAACAAATCATCAAAAGCATATTCGTTTCCACATGTATCACAATAAATAGCTTTAGAGAATGATAAATTCATAAAACTGAAAAAGATTAATATGGGTCAATTTATTGTTTTTAGCTTTTATCTCTAACACGGGCAGTAAAAATTTGTATGTTGCATCAACTTAACCCATCAAGCCCCACGCGAACACCAGTGATCGTGACAACAATAGAATACAATAGCAATTCTTGGAATCTCCGATCTAAGGATTCAGAATCAGAATAGTTTATTTCAGGAAATTGGTTGTAGGGTTGTTCATTTAAAAACCACAATATTTTAATCAAATTGTAGGTTGAATGATTACTTAGGCGCCATGCATAATTTAAAGTCCGCATGGGATTTCTACTGGTGGTAAAAAAGGCCAAGATTTGATAACAATTATAGTACAGCTAACATTACCCATCAACATTCACCAACTGACCACAAATATATGAGTCATTTCTTAAATCCACTGTTATGTTCTTTTCTTTCAGAGAATTAACAAGGCAGAGTAGAGTGTTATGAAAGAAAAATTTTTCTTTTGAAGTTCCTATAAACATCTACAATAAAGAAAATATTTTTGATATAATGTTATTGTATTAGTAAATTAAAAGCAATATTACTTTGATAGCAAATATAATTGAAATAAGTACATATTATAGATAAAATTAGGAACTATGGGAACATCTATGGTTATGATCTATTTCCCTTTAACTATTAGCAGTCTCTCATCTGGTTTAGATTTAAGCTCCAATTCGGCCCGTACAACAGACCATTTCTCTTCATCACTTTTTTCAGCCCAAATATAGTACGCTCCGCTATCTTTGGGACCCGCAATCGGAATACGAAACCTGGCTTTCTTATCATCAGAATAATTATTAACAGAGTCCGTTATCTTAAATCTTCTATCTTTGATTGGTTCGCCGAGATAGTAAACTGCTCCTGCATGAGTTCTTAGAGTTTTTAACGCTTCTCTATAATAATCTAAGTTACGAATACGATCTATAAGTTTGAATTGTAAATAAAATCCCGTGGAAGCTAGACACAAACCTCCCCAACCTGCTATTTGCACTAGAGTTCTGGTTGAAACAGTCATTATTTAAAAATAGTAATAAAATATCTTACTTTACACGACTTATATTGTGGATTTTACACCACTGTAACTCGGTTTCTTCAAAATTTAGCCCGAAAAGATAATGAAATTTGTTTTAAATAAGCAAAAATCCTAAAATTCTACACAGAATACAATTATAGTTTGTTCGTTTTAAGATGATATGGGCAAAGAAAATTTTTACTCTAGCGAGGATATGGGTCATGGGTGACAGTTCTCATATTCTTTGCTACGGATTTTTTACAAGAAAACAAAAAAAAAAAATCAGAATGTAATAAATTATATTCCATCTACAAAAATAAATGTTTCCTGTAATTGTAAATGAATAAAAATGAAAAGTTGCTAAATGCTAACTTATTGATATAAAATTATAAATATTAGCTTTGAAATAGGAGTATAAAATTATTGTTACGAAAATATTTGAAAAATGTCAGATGCATGAAACGGAACTTATGTCAATAGAGACTGACACAGTTGAATCGAAATCAAATCGATAAAAAAGGGCGGCCATCTTAAATCGCCGGCGTCACTCTGAAACATCAGTACGAAATCGATAATTTCGATTGCAATTCCTTTACGGGGTGATTCGATATTTTTAAATTATTCGATTAATTTTTTTAGGTAACTTCCCTACTATTGTCAATTATAATGTGTCACGCATATCATCATAAAACGAACAAACTATAATGTGAAGTGAAATTTTTAATAAAGTACCGTAAAATGGGGTGAATAGACAACTTTCAACTTCTACACTGATTTTCTTACATATTTTATATGAAAGCTGTTATTAAAGAATTGTCGAATTGCGAGTCTCGTTTTAATTTATCAAATAGTTATTCTTTAACTATGCATAAATTTGCGAATTATTTGTAAAATAGGAAAAAGTAGGCGGTTTTTATTTACCTTGAAACTGGTGTCAAAAGATACGAGAGAGGGGTGAATAGAGAAATACGTTAGGGTTGTCAAAATCAACTTTTATTGTACGTCTATGTAAGTAACTAAGTAGGTAATTCGTTTTTCAGTAAACAACTATCAAAAATAATTGAAGTGTTTAATTTTTGTAATTATAATCATTTAAGTATAATATCTAGGGTTAAAGTGTCACAGAAAAACATTTTAACAAAAAAATTTAAATGAAAACTGTCATGATGAAAAAATACTCGATTGACAACCCTAAAAATCATGTTTCTATTAACCCCTTTCTAGTTGCTGTTAACCCCTCACTCGTATCTATTCACCTCTTTCTTCGTGCCTATTGACCCTAAAGGCGTTTCTAATCACCCCCCACTCGTTTCTATTCACCTCGAAATTAGTAAAAAAATACTAAGTCTCGATTTTACTAAAAAATCGGTTGTCTGTAAAGTCGGTTTACTGACCCCTTAACCCTTAACCCCTTGACCCCTTAACCCCTTAACCCTCGCTTCCGAATCTCTATAAATAGAAACAAACTTTTTCGACTGTAACATAAAGTTATTTCGACGTATTTCTTTCAAGTCGACCTATGCAAAGAACAAAGTTCTATTTGAATATATCACCAAAGTACTTTTATTGTATTTTTTACTGCTATTGGACCTCTACATTTTATAAAAAAATAAAAATTTAAAAATGTTACTTAAAAACAATAGTACTTAATTACTACAAGTGTCACCTCACTACCAACTTCGAGTAGCAAGATATCGACAATTGCAGCACTGTCAGCGTCTTGTTGGCCCAGCGAGACAAGCTAGATTTCACAGCGCCAAGTTCCAGAATCGCGTCCACGCGGCGGCAATACTTACTTTTCGCTTTCTTTAAAATATAAGCATCGCTCACTCAAGTAGGACTTAGGAGAGAGACGGATATCGAACGCTGCCGAACACAAAGGCCGATTGTGCTTCCTTGTCGCTCGTTCCGCGCTCTCGCTTGCACTTCAAGCCTTATATGGAACGCCTCAGAGCGAGGTAACGACGCATGAACTGTCATGTTTTTCGGGCGCGCACCCCATATCGAATTATAAGACGTTATCACGTCAAAAATAAGAACAAAATGATGGAATATTGACACTTATAACCTTTTTATTCCTAATAGATGAGAAACTTAGCTATCCAAGTATGCAAATTGACAAAGAGATACCAGTGACGAACTTGATGTTTTTTAAAAGTTTTACACAGTCAATAAACACTGGTACGCAGACGTTCACTTCAACAGCTTTTTTCTCTATGTCATTAGACTTGACGTAAATTTTAGGGTTGCCAGAATAAAAGAAAAATGTTGCAGTATTGTTAATAGTGGAAATAAAGATACTTTAACAGACTATAGAGCAACTAGAACGACCATAATCAAATTCTCAGATTTGTTTCCATTCACCCCGCGATTTCTATTCACCCCATTTTACGGTACTCTGAGTTGAAATGCGAAAGTTGAAAAGTGCACAGACTACTTATGGATATTATGGAAAAGTGAAAATTGAAATGAAGATTGAAGCCAAATGAAGCCCTCCTTCCTAGTTCCTTCTTCTTCTTTGGCGTAAGCTTGATGACTGACCAATGATGATATCAGGGCTGCTAATGCTAATTACCAGATTTCCCCAAAAGTCATGGTCAAATTCCCCAAATGAGGAATTTTCTTAACTTTTTAATTTGATTGTCAAACAGTTTCCATTTTAGTAACTAGATGGCGTATGGGTAGACAACTATCGGTAATACCAGGGAATACCATCAATAATTGCTACAAAACTGGGCAAAAGAATGTAAAACTTGATACATTTCAATTTGTAAAAGATGCCTTAATATTCCAATGACTAGGATAACAAAGTTATTACAACGATGTTTTAGTTAAAACTCACGGAAGAAATAGCCCTATTTGCCGATATTCACACCAAATGTCACAGGAATTATAGTAACAGAATTATAGTAAGTGCAAGATAACGGGTATTTCATGGCTAATATTTTACCAATAATGAACATCAAAGACCCAAATAACACAATTTGGGAAAAAATAATAAAAAACACACCAACAAAAAAAAGTAGAAGTAGAAAAAGCGCGGGAAACTTCGGAGTAGGCGGGAGTGTTTTCTCGGAATTTTTTTTGCAAAATTATTATAAATAGGATAAGGAGGGTTAAAGTTGTAAATAATTAAGTATATTTATTATTTATTACTTGTATAAATAAATATAGTGTAGTTAGCTGTATATATTGGTAAGTTTTTTTTTTCTTGTTTATATATTAGCTAGTTGTAAATATTAAAATATTTTGGGTGGTTCAATGAATGAGCCGCCCGACCCTACGTCGGGGCCGGGCCCGGGGCCCGGTCCTGATGTAGGCATGAATATAACCATCACAACAGATATGGACTACGAACATGAGATGAGTGGGAGCCGCAAACGGCCGAAAACATACAAACAAGATTTTATTACTGTTAATAATGTAATATCAAATACGCCACCTAAATCATCAGAAACTACTGATTCACAGAATATTAAACCCCGAATGTATACAAATACTGACAGTTACCCTTATGTTGTACATGTTCAAAGGATAACATCATCTTTACAGGATGGTACCACTCTGCATCCTCTTATCTTAGGAAAATTCTTTAAAACTAATAATGTAAATAATATAGTACCAGGTAGCATTAAGAAAATAGGTAGGAACCGGTGTACAGTAGCTTTTAAGTCACACATAGATGCTAATAATTTTGTAAATAATAAAAATTTAGAATCTTTTAAGTTAAAGGCATTTATACCTAATTTTAATGTTACCAGAATGGGTGTTGTTAAAAATATTCCAACAGAGTGGACAGACTCAGAAATATTAGAAAACTTAGAAACACCAGTAGGTTTTGGTAAAGTATTAAAAATAAGGAGGATTAATTATAAGGTAAAAATAGATAACATTGTCGAATGGAAACCTTCTCGTTCTGTAGTTGTAACTTTTGATGGGCAAATCTTGCCTCCTAAAGTTTACATTTGCTATAATTCTTTACCTGTAGATTTGTACATATATCCGACAATTCAGTGCTACAATTGTTGTAGATATGGCCACACAAAAACAATTTGTAGATCAACACCACGATGTTTCAAGTGTGGGCAGGAACATACAGCCGAGTCATGCACGAGTGATGCAGAGCATTGTATAAATTGTTTAGGTGAACATTACGCTACAAACAAAATTTGTCCAGAGTTTTCAAGACAAAAATCAATCAAAAATTGCATGGCTGAAAAAAACATATCTTATGGTGAGGCTAGTAAGTTGCAGCCTCCAATTCTGGTCGGAAGAAGGTCTTATGGAAAGGTTTTAACATCTGATGCACAGAGTTCTGATTATATTATGACAACTCAGAATAATAATGCACGGTCATATAAAAAAAGCTTTTATTCAAAGCCACGCTCCCCACATAATCCTGGTAAGGGATATGATAAAAAATTCCATAATAACATTTTAAAAGAGTATCAAATTCCAGCTTCTGATAATGGTTGTGCATATTATGTTGACTCTGAAAATAGAAAAGAATTAGCAAACAATATGACAGACGCAAACACTATTTTAAATGTTTTATCTGCTCTAGTTAGTGCTTTACAACAAAATAATACCTTAAAACCGTCCAACGTTGCTTCTATAAATAAATTGATTAACTCTGTTGATATCAACAACAATGGATTCCAACATAATACAATGGAATTGTAGAAGTATACTTACTAAAAAAACTGATTTGATTTACTTAGTGAATAAATACAACCCTATAGTTATTGCCCTTTCTGAAACTTGGTTACGACCATATTTTTCGTTTCGTATTCCAGGTTATTATTGTGTACGAGATGACAGACCTGACGGGTATGGTGGGGCTGCCATGTTAATAAAAAATACTATACCATTTAAAGTGTTGACATTGCCACATTTAAATAGTACAAATTTCAATAGAGTCGGTGTACAGTTGTTAAATCCTAACATGTATATTTTCTCATTGTATATAGCACAAAATTCTTCTTCTACATTTTTAGATTTAAATAACTTGCTTAATTCATTTTCTGGCCCAAAATTAGTAATGGGTGACTTTAATGCTCATCATCAGAGTTGGGGAAGCGATGTGTCAAACAGGGATGGAGAGGATTTATTGGATATCATAGACAAATTTAATTTATGTGTGCTTAATACAGGTGATCCTACACGGGTCGTAAATATTAATGGAAACAAAAGTGCAGTGGATATTTCCATTTGCTCTCCTTCATTAGCACCAAATATATCATGGCAAACTTTGTCTTCTTCATACGGCAGTGATCACTATCCTATATGTTTATCTTTGGCTTATAAAACTAACAACATAAATAACAAAAGAATAAGAAATAGATATAAATTAGATAAAGTTGATTGGAGTAAGTTCAAAAATGAAATAGAATCTCAAATCAATTATCTTCCTGAAGTTAGATTAGGTAACGAAATAACTGCTTCTGAATTGTTAGCTAAGACAATTATCGATGTTGCTGAGAAGCAATTCCCCACAAAAAAAGCAATGGGAACAAAAGTCCCATTCCCTCCATGGTGGGACTCCGAATGTTCGGAAGCAGTTAAAAAAAGAAAAATTATTGAGAGGGAATATGCTGATAATATGTCTAATGAAAATTTTGATAAATTAACGGAAATTAATAAATCCACTCGGATTTTTTTAAAACAAAAGAAACAACAGGGTTGGAAAAATTTCTGTTCATCTCTATCTCCATCCACATGTCCATCTGAAGTATGGAAAAGTATAAAAAGATTCAGATCTGTATTTAAAGAACAGACTATGGTACTTCCTAAAGATTTTTTATGTAGTTATGTTGATCAGTTAGCTCCATCTTCAGTAGCAGAATTTTTTCCGATCTCTTCTCCAACCTGTTACATAAGAGAACATTCGTATTCCGCACTAGATTCTCCTTTCACAATGGTGGAGCTCAAAGGTATTTTAATAAGTATAAATGATTCTACTCCAGGTATGGACAGTATTCCGTATTCTTTTTTAACGAACTTAGGGGATAAAGCGTTAAGTTACTACCTTAATCTTATTAACACGGTCATGATTTCCGGAAACATTCCTGACTCATGGAAATCACAGGAAATAATACCAATATTGAAACCTAATAAACCGGCCGACGAAATTACTTCTTATAGACCAATAGCGCTATCATCAGTTTTAATAAAAGTGGCTGAAAATTTAATAAAAAATAGATTGGAATGGTTCCTTGAGCATCATAAATTATTGTCAAATAGTCAGTTTGGTTTTAGAAAAGGTAAATCCACTATGGATAATTTAAGCATATTTACTACAGATATTCGTTTAGCTTTCATAAATAAACAGTACGTTGTGGCTGCTTTTTTAGATATTAAGTCCGCCTATGATAATGTTATAATATCAATTTTAGAGAAAAAAATGCACAAATTAAATGTTCCCCACATTCTTATCAGGTTCATTATTAATTTAATTAAAGAAAGATTAATTTATGTATTTGTTAATGACATTGAATATTTTCTCCGTGCCATATCTAAAGGATTGCCACAAGGGTCAGTTTTAAGCCCATTGCTTTATGACATTTATACATACGATTTGGCCCCCGTAATTGCGACATTTGTAAAAAAATTGCAATACGCAGATGACCTAACAATTTATGCTATTAATACAGACATTAATGTCGCTTGTAATTTATTAAATCAAAGTCTTGCTGTCCTTAAACAATGGCTTTTCGACAATGGGCTAGATTTAACAGTGGAGAAAAGTAGTGTAGTAGTATTTACTAAAAAGGTTTCTATTCCAAATGTAAACATATCTTATGATAATAAATCAATTCCAGTTAAAACAAGTGCAAAACTTTTAGGTGTTCATCTGGACAACAAATTGAATGGTAGCTCACATATTGAATATGTGATTTCTAAATGTGAACGTAACTTGAATATGTTGCGATGTCTTGCGGGAGTTTGGTGGGGAGCTCACCCGTTCTGTTTAAAACTTATTTATAATGCGGTTATTAGAAGTGTCTTAGACTACGGTATATTTTTATTAGTAGGTGATAATTTGTGTGTCATGAAGAAATTAGATAAAATTCAGTCTAAAGCTCTCCGAATAATAGGTGGAGCTATGAAGTCAAGTCCCATTAATGCCTTACAGGTAGAATGCACTGAGCCACCTTTGAGCCTAAGGAGACAATATTTAAGTGATAGATTTGTTTTTCGTTTGAAACAGTACAAATTCCATTCATTACTAGAAAAACTAGCTCAACTGAATAGCGTTTTAGAGTCACGTCCCTTCTATAAAAGATCTTTGCCATGCCTTATAGTAAGTTATCGTAAACTTCTTTCTATATCTGCTCCTATTTATCAATCTGATGTACTACCTTTGTTCTCATATAATTTTGAGAGTCTGTTGATTGAACCTGATGTAAAATATGATTCACTAACTAAAGATAACATTAATAATTTTATATATACCCAGTACAGTAATTGGCATCATATGTTTACTGACTCTTCTAAGTTGCAAGAAACAGGAAATGTAGGAGTAGGTGTTTATCATAGTCAATATAACATACATCAAAAAATTAAAATGCCTATAGAAAGCTCAGTATATTCCGGAGAATGTTTAGCCATTCTGAAAGCTTTGGAATATGTATTATTGTTTAAATTAACAAAGACTATTATCTTTTCAGACTCAAAAAGTGCATTGCAGGGTATTGAAAAATTTCCGTTTCGTAGTAAACCCTATCACCATATTATTTTTGATATTAGATATAAACTTTATAAATGCATTGAGAAAGGATACACAGTAGCTTTTTCTTGGGTTCCTAGCCACTCAGGAATTTTAGGCAACGAAAAAGCAGACGAATTAGCTAAAGATGCAGTGCAGAGTGGTGACATGTTTCCATTTAAAATTTATCCCAGTGACCTTTTGAGTTTACCGGCAATCGATTTATATAGCGAATGGAATAAATATTGGGAATTTACTGGACAACAAAAGGGTAACCGTATGTACAAACTGCAGCCTCTAGTACCTAAAAAGCCTTGGTTTAATAGAATCAATAGTTCTAAACGAGTGATTTCATCTATAATAAGAATGCGATTAGGACATACGTGTATTCCTAGTCATCTAAATAGAATTGGCGTTTTCGATAATGATATATGTGATTGTGGGGAGGACACGGGGACTTTAGATCACATATTTTTCTCGTGTCCTTTGCTTGATCATACATCGTTTTTATCCTCTTTGTACTCCCTTCATGTTCCTCTTCCTACTAATATGATGTGTATATTAAGTGACCCTATAAAATATTTAAGTATTTTATGTGAATTTATAGTAACCAACAATTTAAGTTTATAATATATACCTATATATTTACCGATATTTTATATTTTAGTATATTATCAAAAAATATATATATATTAGTATACCAAAACTTTCCTGATCTGATCCTATCCAAATTCCGTCCTTGTAATCCCTACTTTTACCGCGTCATATGTTTCCCTACCTTTACCTACTCGACACTGGCAATAGTTTTATGCTAGTCGCCATATCAAAAAAAAAAAAAAAAAAGTAGAAGTAGTTTGAAAGTGACATGCCCGCCAAAACTTTCAGTTGTCAGTTTTCAGTTTGACAATTTGCGTGTTCCTAAACTGTTACCATTATACTGGACTAATCGCTTAGGCCAATGATCGCTTAGGTTTAAGATATTTTGATTTATGCCACACTTGACAGTACACTGATATTTTTTAGAAACGCAACCAACATGTATCCGTGAATCGTGATGCCAACCTGCAGATAATTTCAGATCGGTGGGGAACCAATAGAAAATCTAGAAGTGTCTATCGTCACGCCGCCGTCTGGTGGAGATTAAAAATAAGAAAACCTCTCATTGGGGACAAAAATTTACTGATTCCCTACAAATTCCCCACACAATATGTTTTTTTCAAATGAATCAATATTCTACTACGTGAGTATAATTTGCATTAGTATAATTAATAATAAGTAGTAAAAACTCAAACAGTTATCATGATCAATATTTATTTTATTTGTGTCAACTTTCACGTTACTTAGTTTATTTTTTCGTACAATAGTCGTGTTCGTTTGGTTTTTTCAATGCACATTGCGCATGCGCAAAGTTATAAATTGGTGTCAGTGTGAGTGTCATGTTCTACAATACCTGTCAGATTTTCTTAAATCTGACAGAAATTGATCGGTATTTTATAGAATATGACACTCACATTGACACAAAAAAAGCCGCGCATGCGCAGTTGAAAAACCAAACGAACACGACTATTACATGAACCTTCAGCTGAAAAAAAAAACAGTACAAAAAAAAGAATAGTATAGTGCGTTTCATCAAATAGTTCCTTTGCCGCCATATTGGCACTAATGCAAATTAAAGTTGCCACATTACCCTTAATGTGCTACCTTAAATTAGGGGAGATAATAATATTATGTTATCACAAAATGCACTAAAAGAAAATTGTACATAATTCTAACAGCTTTCGCCCGCTGCTCTGCCTACGTTAACGTCTATCCCTCGGGGACCGTTCTTTTTCCCGGGATAAAAGGTACCCTATGTCCTTCTCCATACTCCAGACAACGTGTAGGTACCTATGAAAGTCTTATGATGATCCGCTTAATACTTTATGAGTGAAGACGTAACAACCAAAGTCACTTTCGTATTTACTAGCTAAAAGCCAAGTTTGTGAGGGCTTGCCTCATCACACCCTCACTGACTGATGTCTGATGACAACACATTCACATGTAAATACTATGTTAAAGCACAAATCAATAGGCGTGATAGTTTGTCCGTAAAGTGTACCACAAAATGTACAGGTTGTGAGAAGTACTAGGGCTCGCTTCGCTCGCGCTGATAATATTATTGTACTAGCTTTTACCCGCGCCTTCGTTCGTGAATCGTGTGTATGTAGTTTTCGTTACTAGAAGTGCGTTTCATCAAATAGTTCCTTTGCCAGGATGTTGGCATTCTCTGTTAGTAACGTAAACACGATACACACGCTCTGCAAGTATTCATAAGTTTTACTGTGTTTATGGGTGATTAAGCTGACGCTGGTAACCCTATTTCACTAAGCCGTAATGGCGGCCACTCGAGTTTAATGGAATTATTGGGGCCTAGTTACGTTTTTCACGTTCACAAAACTCTTTCACTCTTAGCACCATCATTCTTTTACCACTCTTTAATGTTTTCGGCATGATTTTCTCACGAAATCACAGTAAAACTTTAAGGCCTCTACAGACGGGCGAACCCGGTACGAAGTGAAGATAGGCGTAGGCGAGTTTGACAGCTGTCAAACTCGTATGCAGGTACTTCACTTGGTACGAATTTGACAGTTTTGACGGTTCGCAGCGTACTTAGTACGTAGTGCTGCCAATTTAACAAATATCTGCCTATATATGAGGAAAAATATTAACGGATTGCACAAACCTACGCGACCAAAGTGACTGCGAAGCGGTAGCTATATAAATTATAGTTAGTTATATAAATTTAACGAGATACTTAAAATTACTTACGGCTCCTGTCTTTACTTTTAAAATAATTGGGGTTTTAGAATAGAATAGATTTTTTTATTTTATATAAGAAAAACGATAGAAGAATCCGTACAAAATAAAGGCGGTCTTACTACTAAAGTGGTTTCTTCAACTTTCAACTTTCAAGTCTGATAGAAAAATAATTATTTTCTTTCTATTTGACTGTTTAAGCTATATATTTATGCTATATATTCAAGTTTAAAAAGAATAGCTGTCACTCAATATACTTGTAATCTGTATTCTGTGAGTCTGTCGCTTTTTTTGTACTTATGAACTTATGAATTATTTTAGTACCTATCCCTTAAGAGCCCGGGTAACCCTCGAAATTCTCATACATACGTAATACCAAAATAATTTTGTTATACGAAAATATTTAACATGTTTGAGTTATTTTTCAGCATAAAATAGTAATTACCTAGGTTCCTGAACAAAAATTAACTTCAAAATATTTAAACACTAAAAATTTTTTTTTTGTGTATAAATTTTTTTTACTAAATTTACTACTAAATATTTAAACACTAAAAAATAGAGTAAAACACTAAAAAATATATAAAAAAATAGTAAATTTACTACAAAATATTTCAACTCTAAAAAATATTTTTTAGTATTTAAATATTTTGTAGTAAATTTACTACTTATTTATAAATTTTTTAGTGTTTTACTCTATTTTTTAGTGTTTAAATATTTAGTAGTAAATTTAGTAAAAAAAATTTATACACAAAAAAAAAATTTTTAGTGTTTAAATATTTTGAAGTTAATTTTTGTTCAGGAACCTAGGTAATTACTATTTTATGCTGAAAAATAACTCAAACATGTTAAATATTTTCGTATAACAAAATTATTTTGGTATTACGTATGTATGAGAATTTCGAGGGTAACCCGGGCTCTTAATAGTCTGTGATTTATGAATTATTTATTGTAATCAAATATTTTCGGAAGACAATAAATTCACAAATTATGATCTTTTTAGAAGAATTTGTTAAAATCTATTTATGGAAAATTAATTTCATTACAAAAATTGGTTTTGCTTTTGATAAGTGTGAAATACTAAACAAGTTTCCAGCCCCAAACTATGCTAAAAGGAAATAAATTTGTGTTAGCAGAACATATTGTAGGAATTTAGAAGAACTGAGAACTACTACCGAGAACTCAGACTTCTAAGGGGATAGGTACTAGGTACGTATTGTAAATTGTTATGTAGTATGTACGGTACTTCTTCACAAAAAAAAATTGTCCATCTAAATGATCTGTGATTTTTGTATCACGCCAGAGTTAGCAAAATATACTTTACAAATACAGTGTGGGGAAAATATTTCTTTCAGAATTGGTAACACTTTACAAAAATGAAGCTTTTAGGGCATTTGGAACTCTATTATAAATTAATAGAGTTTAAAATCCGAAAACAATTTTACAAATGTCATTCCGGTTTGACGGTACGAGGTTCGTGTAGTGTGTAGCGGGACGACGAACCGTCAAAACTGTCAAATTTGTCTCTCACGGACGGACGGCGCGTCCCTCACGGACGCGGTCTGCAGACCGGGTTCGCGCCATCTGTAGAAGCTCTATGAAAACTCGCAGAGCTGTCAACCTTGTTTACATTATTGCCAGATAGGTATACCAACATGACGGCAAAGGAACTATTCGATGAAACGCACTATAGCAAAATTGGTATATGGAAATAGCGATACATTTTTTATAAATAGATTGTAGAAATAATACTATAAATATTCTTTTCTATATTTTGTGGAAAGCATTTTCTTTGAAGGGCTTCACTTAACACTTCCCCCAGTTTTTAATTCCTTGTCCTGCAGCCAGAAATTGTACAAAGCCAGCGCATTATAATATTATGTGAGCATCCTGCATCAGACATCAAACGCTTAAGAATAGGAAAAAGCAAATCCCTAGATCATAAACAATATTGTCAATCTACTACGATCAATCGATTGTAAAAATGTTCGATACGTCAATGTACAATGATGAAATATTTGTTAATGATTGAAAAAGATGTCAAAATGTTAAAATCCCCGCATTTTCCCCACATAATGCCAATCCCCAATGAATCCCCAATCAACTTAAAATTCCCCGCAGTTTGGGGAATTCCCCACAAACTGGCAACTCTGGATGACATTGACATTTGAGTTTTGACAGACACAGAGTTTTGCTCGCGCTCCGTCACAGAGTACTTTATTATATACTGGAACGGTCCGTTTCATAGATATAGAATATACTGACGTATAGATCACCTGACAACCCGAAAAAGCGTGACGATTTTTGATCTGTCAATGTGTGCGTGTGCTAGTGATGTATCTTTTACTATCGATAGTATAGTTCGTTCGAGTTATTTTACCTGCGTTTTTATGAGAAATAAATAATATGCAACTTTGACAGATTTTGTAATTCAAATTAGGTAGACTCCACGCACGATAACTTTGCGCGCATCTGAAGAAAACTTTTCGTCGGGCCGCCATAATTACATAATAATCAATACGTCTATTCCTATACATAATTTAAATTAGTATTTATATTAAAGTAAAACTACCATTAAAATATCATTGGGATTACCCATTTTTTTAATGAATCCCTACGCTGTCGCGCGCAGAGTTATCGTGCGTGCACTCTATCATATATTTTATTTGACAGAAAAAAGGTGACGATTGAAAAGTAGATATACACATTTTCGTTTGGTTGGATTTGTAATCGTCGGATATGTTATAACATTAATAGAAATGCAAATATAGTAAACGACACACATAGTATATTATTTATTCTTAAATTAAATACATATCATAATACCCTTACACCCCCATTACATTTTTATTTTAGTTGTATGTTATTGTACAATATCGATAAGCATATCGATAAAGATTCAAGCACAAAGCAAGAAGTATATGTAAAAAATTTTGATGAAAAATTTTTCTTCAAAATTTGTGTAATATAAGAACAATAGTACCTTTAGTTACGCAAAATATGAAAGTAAAAGGGAGAATTCACAATATTTTATTTGAAATAGAGAACTAAAGTCAGAATATAGCGAAAATAAACACATCGTAGCAATTAGGACATGAAGATCTGTGTCACACCTGTGAAATGTATATTTTTCAGGATTACTCCTATGAATTACACTGCAATCACTCACAGAACAAGTTACCATTGTTATATGTAATAGTATTTATCGAAAATAATAAAGGATTTAAACAATAAATTGCAAATACCGAAAGGGCATAAAAACGATTGACGACTTTTGGCCGACCTGTCAAATGAAAGTGGTTAAAGTTTTCATTAGACTGCCTCTCTCTTTTCATCTTGTTATAATTCCATAAAAGATTTTCTTCTCTCTCGCACTCTTTGTTGGTCTTTAGCATCATACGTTTATGGTCCGTTTTGGAACCATGGGGCTGATGGGGCATGGAACCACCCATCCACCATAAAATGACTGATGAGAAGTAGATATAGTGTTGGGTAGGACTTACAACTTGTAATGCCACTTGTAAGTTACAAGAGGCATTACAATTGTCCGGGATAAGACGGCAAAATGTAAGAGCGGCTCGGCATTATAACATGTACCGCTTCAAAATGATAGTCGCGGTGGTCTCAATTGCTTAGGGGTATTTTCAGGGATTTTTTGACTCTTTAGATTTTTTAAAATTTATTGTTCGATTTACATTAAATCTTGTGTGTAATCTTGTGTAACATTTAATACATCCAATAAAATGTTCAATTTATTCAATGTCAACATGTACCTAGTATGATTTAAGAAAATCTGAATCTTTAGATGAAGACGAAATATTAACTTAAAAAAAGATTTTGAAACATATTATATTACAGTATATTATTTCTTAATCATGAATGTATATTTATATATTTTTTAGGGGAAAAATATATAAATATAAATTCACGCCTCAAGACGACTCACATGTTGCGGCACGTCAAACATACTGCTACGCCTCAAACGCCTCGCGGCCTCGCCTCTTTTGAAGTGGGACACTGTACCGGCTCAGTACGAAAAAGTGGCACCTCTTACATCCTCGTATAAAATTCATGTCCTACCCAACACTAAGTAGATAAATATGTCAATTATGAATTAAGTGGGTTGCACCAGCCACCAGAGGTGTGGTTAAAGTTAAAGTTAAGGTTAAAGTTAAATATAGCGTCGCTTTAACTTTAACCTTAACTTTAACCGGAAAAATTGACAGATGTCGTATGAGCTGGGGTGTTTGGACGCCTTATTTAACTATAACCAGAGATTTTACATTTTGCATTGGAGTAAAAGTTAAAGTTAAAGTTACAGTTAAAGTTAGTTGGTGCAACCCACTCAATGTCAAATTTGAACTTTGATGTCAAACTTCAAAGACAAATTTTAACACGTGAGCACTGAGCGGTGAGATTTGTTATTTCTGTAAAGTTACAATTTTATTATATAATTTTATTATATTTAATTGAGAATGAGCTGCTCAAAGGGAAATACTAAGAGAACAAGACCCCAAAAACATCAAAACAGATCAGCGTTCAAAAATGATTTACATGATACAAGTAAACAAACGAAATTCCTTAACATAATGGAAATATCTGGAGTTTGTAGCCGTTGTAAAGAGATTATCGAGTGGAGAATCAAGTATAAGAAATACAAACCATTGACTACTCCAAAAAAATGCATTGGATGTGAACAAAAAAATATAAGATATGCTTATCACATATTGTGTTCTGGATGTGCTTCAACAAAAAAAGTTTGTTCTAAATGTAAAAGGGACTTAACGGTATGTAAAATGATTTACTTTAATGAAAAGCTAATTTTTACCAATGTAACAAATTAATTATTACTGCAGATTTGTGAGAATGAACTAAAAGAAGAATTAAAGGAAAAAGGGAGTACGGAAAGTGTAGATTTACAAGCAATGTTAAAAAATCTTCCAGAGAGAAAAAGACGCACAATACTCAGGTACATATTATATTAATCCATCGATTGTAGAAAAATCAGACAATAGCTCATCTATTGATATCGCGGCCCAGGTGGGCCACTTGGGAGTTGGTAGGTAAATTGTGATTTGCTGAAAATGTTACATTTAAAAATGTATTTCGTCAAACTATGTCATTGGTGTGCCTTAACCCATAAATCCCCAAGCGGAACCCGGCTGCCGCATAACAATTGAAAATCTATTGTGTCTGCGAGGTTTTAAAAAAAGTTTGTTGACCCCATAAATCAATTACTCAAAGTCAGCGGCTACATGGTCAATTTTTCATCAATCTGATCCATCAAACTGGTACTGATTGAGGAAAATTTGATCGTGTACGCAACGGATTGATGGATTGACCGTATTTTTAATATGAACTTTTTATAACTATCAATATTCCGTCAATCAGATTGACACCAGATTGATGGATCAGATTGATGAAAAATTAACCGTGTAGCCACTGACATGGACCAGTTTTTAAAACTACCAGTTGTGTTTCAATTAATTATAATTAGTGTCCGACCGAAACTGATTTTTCAGCCGAAACCAAAACCGAACTTTCGGCCTTACTCTCAGTTTCGGTTAGACGTGTGCGCCGAAGCTTTATTCGCCGGCGGCGGGCGCCGGTCAAAAATCGGCGGCGGCGGCGTGATTTCGGCGTGATATCGGTGTGAAGAATTGATATAAAACTGCATAATTTAATTTGAGATTATACGGGGTGTGCGGCGAGTGCGCTCTCAAAAAGCGGCATGAATCCAACGTGCGGTGCGGTACAGCTAGGTACCGTCACGAGTTTTGAGCGCTCGGCAAAAGTGGGGAGAGTGGAGACTTGCGCATGTGTAAACTTGCGCTCAAGGTAAATTATAAGAAAAGTAAATTATTAAGAAAAGTAAAATAAAACAAAAGTAAAAGGAAAAATAAAATAAACAAAATAAAAGGAAAGTTACAATGTCAACTTGGGGAAGTCCATCTGGGGGGTAAGTCCATCTAGCGGCAATAACCCCCACATTTAAATGACTACTTTCACGGCACGGCTCAGTGGGTAAAACAGTATAGCAGAGTTCGTTTGATCTAAGAAACAAACATGTCCCTACTAACTACCCGTTACAAAAAAAAAAAAACGATTGGCAAACTATTTCCCGTTTTGTAATCGTATTCGTTATAATCTTGGATCCTACCATAAAATCCTGCATGAATCGTTTTTTTCGATTAAATGTATTTTAAAGTAATCTTTAGAACGTATAGAATGGTTTTTTTTTTAATTTTATTGGGAGCTGGAAACAAGTCCTTTGCTCCAGAAAAAATACATTAATAGACGTCAAATTAAATTAAAAAAAATAAAATAATGTCCTTCTTCTTTCTTCTTTGAACACTATTTACAAAACACATAAAAAAAAAAACACTATTTACAATTATTACAGTTTTTCCATCGTTGAACATATGAAACGGTATAAACATTTGAAGAAATCGTAATTGGATAATAAATCTTCTGGGCGGCGGGGTACACTTATGTCTCTATCTTTACGTATGTTATCTATTTCAGAGCAGAGTAATATTCTGTCTAGACCTAGTGCTTTGCAGTCAAAGATAATATCGCTCATTTGGTACAACAATGTCGCAATTACACTTTAACAAATTTTACAGGAGACACAATCAAAGATTTGAATCCAATATATGACTTTTTGGGAAGACTTATTATATACCGCTCAATTTAAAAGTAAGGTTTATTTGTGTTGTTTCTATTAGAGTTCAAGACTTTTCGATACATCATACATTACCTAAATTATAGGCATTCTTATAAGGATGTGTATGTAAATACGTCATTATTTCTTCAGAATTAAATTTAAGAAATAATGCATACGATAGGGGATTTTGCATTTGTGACAAAATAAAGCTAAGTAGATTAATAAATCAGTTTCGCCATTTAATTATGTAAGTTTTAAACCAGTTCAAAACCAGGAGGTTATTTCTATTTTACCAGTTACTTAATTAAATATTTAAAAAAGAAACATTTTAGTAACAGAAACTAAATTCTAAATAACTAGACGTTCAGCGCGGCTTCGCCATCGTAATTTAGATATTTTACAGATAAATTAGTTCACAAAAAATAGCCTATAATCCTTCACGTTATCTACTTCTTATCAGTGCCAAATAACAGAAAAATTGCTCCAGTAGTTCGTGAGATAAGTCCATTCAAATAATTTCCCCTGTTTTTTTCACAATTTCCTCTATTTCTTCGCTCCTAATAGTCTTAGCGTGATAAAATATAACTAATAGCCTTTCTCGATAAATGAGCTATCTAACACTGAAAGAATTAGAAATAGAACGCGCTTGTAGGTTCTAAAGGCATAAACGCGTTTATTAGCACCAAATTACATTTCA
Organism: Lysandra bellargus; assembly: GCA_905333045.1. Lineage (NCBI taxonomy): Eukaryota > Metazoa > Arthropoda > Insecta > Lepidoptera > Lycaenidae > Lysandra > Lysandra bellargus. The sequence goes on from HG995333.1 coordinate 398,159, forward strand.
CTAACTTATCGTTCACAGCAACCGAGTTTTATCTTCAGAACTTCCAATGTTGTACGATTAAACTTCATAAAATCCGTTAAAGTTCTGTCAGTGTAGTGACATGGTGAATCGAAAAAAAAGTTTGGTTAGTTTATGTATCGTTTCTTGCTTTTTTATTGATAAAATTACGTAACTAGACTCCAAAATGATAAAACAATGTAAAACCATCGCGTGACGTCACATAAACATAGATCTTATTAGTCGTAATTAAGAGAATATTATAAAACCGATTTGAAACAAAACGAGATTTACATCCCCTTTTTTTTTTTTTTTTTTTTTCGAAAGGGTCTAAGCTACTGGTCTGGTTAAGACCATGGTAGTTTAATCGTGGCTATAACTAGTCTGTTGCTAGTTGGTTTGGAGATAAACAATGAGGAGGCCTGGCCCCCTCCCCTAAAGTCACACGTGTGACATTCTAATCGGGCAATATTGGGGAGAGCTACGAAAATAAGCTATTTTCAACTGACGTGGGGACACGGATCCCCCCTGCTCTTAAGGGGTCCGACCCCTTACTCACTCTCTGACGAGTGAGGCTGCTCGCGCGCGATAGCACAAACTAGCTGCGTACGAGTTATCGCGGTAGATGAGCTCAAGTTATTAATGTTATTGCATAAAAGAGGGCCGTCCCTCTCCCCTTCCGAGTCCGGTTGGGGTGACATACGCGTGTATGTTCTAATGTCAAAGTAATTGGTAGAGCTCTCTACGACAATGTCGCGGTCGCGGTCATGATTTAGGTGTGTTCCTATGCTATCCGCATGCGAACTCGAACCCGGAATCGAGCTCGGCACCGGATTTCGGTCGGTCTGTCTGTTTGTCGTTCGGGTCGTGTTAAGTCCTCGGGGAAGGCGCCGGCGTCGTCCCCGGTGCAGTACTAACCACGCGGGTGAGTGTGATTTGTGTTTACGTAACTGTACACAGTACGTTACGTATTCTGTGATGGGGTCTACAGGGTCGGCTAAGATATGCTTAGGCCGCCTGAAGGGGTATCGGAATGTCCGTGCGTCATGTTCATAGTCCACAGCCTTACGAATGAGCGGATTGGGATGTACTTTGCCTTTCTCAAAGAATCTCTCTGAGAGTTCTTTGATATAGGCTTTGATAGTGATAAGCTCGCAGTCTCTATGCAAGTCGATGTTTCGCATGTAACGGGGGGCACCTGTTGCCATGCGCAAAAAACGGTTTTGAACTCGTTGCAATTGGTTCATCTGATTGTCACTTATGTGTGCGAAAGAGACGCACGCATAAGTGAGTATCGTTCTTATACATGTTTTGTATAAGGTGAGCTTATGTCTTAAGGACATCTTGCTACTCGCGTTGAGTAAAGGATATAATTTGTATAATACAAATTTCGCTTTACGTACGGTATTCGATATATGGTTCGTGAATGACATCGACTTGTTTAGTACTACTCCTAAGTATTTGACAGCCGTGACTTCGGGAATTAATTTTCCGTGCAGACTAATAGGTTGCATTTTCTTACGTTTTAGTCCGTTAAATAATATAGCGTGACTTTTGTCGGGGTTTAGTTCGATTCTCCATTTTGCGAACCATTTACCGAGTTCGGTAACTGCTTCTTGGAGTTTTTTGGACGCGAAAGCTATTTGGCGATGAGCAAAGAAAAGAGCCGTGTCGTCTGCGAATAGCGCTTTTTGTACTCGAGGGTGAGTGGGTAAATCGGACGTGTAGAGATTGTAGAGGGTCGGGGAGAGAACCGAGCCCTGCGGTACTCCAGCCTCTAGATCTCTAAGTGAAGACAGAACGCCTTCGACTCTAAAACGAAATTTACGGTTTTTGAGGTAGTTACTTATTATTATAACAAGACTGTCGGGAATGCCGAGTTTAAAAAGTTTATAAATTAGCCCATTGTGCCAAATTTTGTCGAATGCTTTTGCGACATCAAAGAAAACAGCGCAAGTCGGTCTCCTATTGTTCTTTTGTTCTAATATGTACTCCGTTAGGCGGTGTACCTGAGCGGGACAGCTGTGGAATTCGCGGAATGCGAATTGTTCGTCAGGTAAGAGTTTTTTATCAACTATGACGTCTTTTAGGCGTCTTAGTATAACTCTTTCGTAAATTTTACCGAGGCAACTAATTAAGCTGATTGGTCTGTAACTACTTGGTTCCGTCCGGAGTTTACCCGGTTTGTGGATACCTATTATTATAGCTACTTTCCAAATATCTGGGAATGAACATCCTAGTAAAAGGGCGTTAAAGATGTTCACGAGCAATTCAATTATAGTGGCAGGTAGTAATTTAAGGGTTTTATTTGAGATACCGTCCAGGCCTGGGGCCTTTCTGGAATTCAAATCTTTAATAATATCTTTGATTTCCTCCGTATCCACCGGCCTGAGGGGCTCTGATGGTGGGGCCATGAGTCGGCTTTCTACCTCGGTATTGACTAGATTATCATGATCAGGGTCGGTCGGGAGAGTACTAGGTCGGCACTGATTTTCTATGGTGTCGGCCAAGCATTCGGCTTTGTCGATATCCTCCAGTGCAGGAGGACGATTTGGTCTGTTTAGTGGAGGCATGTCGCTTTCCGTATCTTTTTTTAAGGGACTACGCGAGCGGCCAGTAGGCCGTGTGAGACGGTTCGAGTTCGCTAAGAAGTCGATCCCACCTCTCGGCTTTGTGTTGTTTGATTTTATATTTAACTTCCCTCTCGTAGTGACGGAGGGCCCTCCTCCAGTCTTCCGATGGGTAGCGATCGTATGTGCGTTTAGCCGCGTTACGGAGTCTGATGGACTCTTTTATATCATCTGGGAGAGGCCAGCGATTCTCATGAATCGTTGGCATTTCCCTAGAAGATTTTTCGATGTTCTCTACCAGATGATCAGTCAAGTGGAGAGAGGCCTCAAGCGCCACTTTAGAGTTTTCGATGAAATCGGGAATGAGATCGAGGTGACTCGATTGAAGGTTTTCTAGGTTATCTGCTAGTAATTTATAATCAATTATCTTTTTAGTTTTTACCTTATCTTGTTAAGGATAATGATAATGAGATAGTACTTTTTGCTGATGACACTTCACTTATTTTTAAAGTGAAGCGACAACAGTCAAATTATGACGAGGTAAATAGTGCTCTCTCAAAAATAGTACATTGGTTTAACGTTAATAACTTACTTCTAAATTCTAAGAAAACTAAATGTTTAAAATTTACTTTGCCCAATGTTAGGCAAGTTAAAACCAATATACTATTAAATGATGAGAAGATGGATTTGGTGGACACCACTGTATTCTTAGGCATTACACTAGATAGTAAACTACAGTGGGGTCCTCATATTGCTAATCTTGCAGATAGGCTCAGTTCTGCAGCATACGCAGTCAGAAAAATACGGGAAATTGCTGACGAAGACACAGCAAGACTAGTTTATTTCAGTTATTTTCATAGTAGAATGTCGTATGGCATCCTCTTATGGGGAAACGCTGCCGACATTAATACGATTTTTGTGCTGCAGAAGCGAGCTATACGTTCAATTTATAAAATGTCAGCTTTTGAATCTCTGAGAGAAAAGTTTAAAGAAATTGGTATTCTAACTGTTGCTTCTCAATACATTTTGGATAATGTTTTATATGTTAAAAAGAATCTTAGTAAATTTACAACCAAAAGTGACAGTCACGGAAGAAACACTAGAAATAAGTATAAACTAGAAATACCGGTGATCAGACTTAGTAAAGTTAGTAAATCTTTTAAAGGTCAATGTGTACGCCTTTACAATAAAATCCCAGAAAACGTTCAAAATCTTTCCATTAATAAATTTAAAAAAGTAGTCAAAGAACGTTTGTGTGCCAAAGCCTATTATAAGGTCAATGATTTCATAAACGATGGCACATCTTGGGAGTAGGATGGCTGCTTGCAAGGCTACTTCTACATTATTTTATGACTTACAATTATGTATGTATGTTGACATTGTATAATTTTAAGTTACAGCATTGTAAACTTTATTTTAAAAGATTAATTTTTTTCTCACTTTTTTTGGTAAATAAAGTGGGCCCCCTGCGAGTTTCTTACGCCGGTTCTTCTCGCCGGGTTAGTTCCCGAACCGGTGGTAGGCATCATGTAGACTTTCAGAAAATATTTGCAAAAATTTATTCTGAATAAAAAAATTTGAGTTTGAGTTTGAGTTTAGTACTAGCAGCGAGTTGGTTAGAATTGCCAAGCGCAATTTTAACTGGTCTGTGGTCCGAGTTAAGCTCGTGGATTGTTTCCAAAGAGATGTTGAGGTTAATGTTTTTAACTAACGCAATATCAATAACACTAGGGTTATGAATAAGGTTGTTACTACGGCTAGCAGTGTCGTAGCGAGTGGGGTCGTTTGGGGCTAAAATTGCAAAATTTAAGGAGTCGCTTAAGACGGATAATCTAATGCCATTCGTATTAGATATGACATTGCCCCACTCTGTGTGTTTGCAGTTTAGGTCGCCGGCAATAATGACGGCATTGCCTAAATTAAATAGTGATCTTAATTCGCTAGAAGTTATGGGCATTTTGCTGGCTAAATAGGCAGATACAATTATGATAGGTTGATGGTCTGTCATGCTAATGTGACAAATAGAAGTTTCTAAATTAGTTAGGGTTAGGGGTTCTAGGGGAACACAGTGCAATGATTTTTTGTAATAAATCATTGTGCCTCCGAGTTGGGATCGGGTTCTGTCATTTCTAACTATTTTATAGTTAGCTATTTTGGGGCTTTTTCTACTAGGCTTAAGGAACGTCTCCTGCACTAGTAAAATATCGACATTGTGGTTTATGACAAATTCGCGGATTTCGTCTATATTATTATGTATGCCGTTTGTATTAAACGTAACTACCTGTAGGGAGCGCGGTTTTATCCTTCCAGTGGAATCCATTAGTTAAACGATGGTGATAAATTGAGGGAATTGATCCTGCGGATCAAGTCGTTGTAAGTCGACAGACAGGCGGATAATTGTGAAAAAGTCCTAGCCGTCCGTAGTCCGTAGGAGAAATCGGCTACCTCTGACGGGTTTATGAGGCTTAGGAAATCGGTCACGTACCCCAGATCGTCTCCGTAATTGGGGGTTATATTCGCGGGGAGAGTGGGCTTTTTCGCGGGAGGCGCGGCTTTTGCCGTGGGTGTTGCGGGCTTTGTCGCTGGGGGCGCGGGTTTTGTCGCGGAGGGCGCGGGTTTTTGCGCGGCGGTGGGCTGGGCCCTGTTGGGGGGCACGGGGAAGTTATTTGGGGCACTACTGTTGTTCACCCAAGGTGATTTAGTGGGAAGCGGAGCAGGGATAAATCTCTGCTTTGTTTTTTCCTTATTATTTCTCTTTGTTTGAGGCGCAATTCGTCTCTTTACTTTAGGTGCTTTTACACACCCTCTGTAATTAGCCGGGTGGCCTTGTGTTTTGCATAGCACACAGCTGGGGGGTTCGGACTCCTCAGCTGGTGCTTTGCGTGGGCAGTCAGAGGTGCCGTGGTCTCCGAGGCACTTGACACAACGCGGTCGGGCTTGGCAGTTTCGCGCGGAGTGCCCGTAAAGTTGGCACCTGTGGCATTGGCCAGGAGTGCCTCTTTTACGGGGGGGTTCCACGCGTATGCCGGTTATGTTACATACAGCGCGTATGTTAAAAATTTCCTTACCCTCGGGGGTAAGGGGGAGGATCACTAGTACCATGTTGTACACGTGTTTTTTGACGGGGTGGTACATCCTGTGTACCTCGGTCGCCGGGTAGCCTTGGGCTATTAGGTCTTCAAGTACATCCCTTTCGGAGATGAACTTGTCGACACCTACTATGACGACGCGGAGGACACGTTCGTCCTCTAAGGCATAGGTGTGGTAACCTATATTTTTTCCGCGGAGGAATGCAGTTAGGAGGCGATGGTCCTGAGGCGTTTGGACCTGGACCTTTATCCCGATCGGAGTTGTGGTAGCCGTCGAGTAGCGAAGCTTTTTCTCGTTTATCGCGGCGGAAATGATATTCCATTTTTCCTTCTCCTGTACTATGATAGGAGGAGGCATTTTGGGAGCGAGTTCCGTCACGGAAGCCAGAGGGGCCTGAGACGGAACTATTTGCGAGGCCTGCGAGGCCTGGGATGCCTGAGGGGCGATCGGGGGGCGAACGGGGGACGCGGCACTGCTAGTCTGCACGGACGTCGCGGGTAGCTCGGGCCTAGGGGCCGGTTTAGTCTTTCTCGACTTCGGTTTTCCGACCTGTTTAGTCGGGGAGGACAAGACTGAAGAGGAAGAGCCTTCGGCGCGCTTTCTCTTCTTCGTCTTTTTACTGACGACCGTGGTGAAGTCACCTTCACCAAGGTCAGTCTCTTGCTCCGAGCAAGACATCTCAGAAGGAGACGAGTAAGTAAGTCGGGGGGCCACGGACTCTACGGGAGTCACGGCGGTGTCACAGTCGGGAGACACGGAGGAATCAGCATCGTGATTTCTCACGAAGTTGTCCCATCTTTTCGCGGCGTCGGGGTACTCAACTTTAAGGAATGACAAGAATTTGTCAATCATGTCGGCCATGATGTCGGTCGGTCAGTCTGCTCTTAATGGAGAATTTTCGAGAGGGTACAACCCCGCCCGGCGACCGGGAGGGGAGGTGTGTAAAGAGGTACGAACCTCGTGTAGTGTACCTATTTTTCGTATCACCGTACTTACGATGTGTTCCTGGCGGTCGGGAAACACACACAAAACTCACAGCACTAGCACTCGGGCGCTGGCAAGCAAGGCGCGGCGCGACCTACGGCGGCAAGCGCGGGCGAGGGCCCACACTCGGGCGAGGCGAACTAGCGCCGGCGCAGAGTTCGCTCGATCGCGGACACACTAAAATCGAAAAACCTCGAGGCGCGGACGTGATCGCGAAATCGCAACAAGCACAAAGTGTGCCGAACGAGAGCGCGCTGTCTATAGAAAGAGACAGCACCACAGTCGCCTAGCAGCGTGCACTTGAGCGGGAAACGCGTGTTCATCGGACGGGATCCGAGAACAGACTGTTACATCCCCGTAGGAATGCGTTGAATGAGAACTAAGTTTTATAAAACGAAGTTGTGTGATTGGTGAAATCCTCCTTTAGACATTAACGACGTACTACTGAAAACACAATCAATTGCAGTATATTACTTTTATGGGAAACATGGACACGACCGCGTCGAAGTTCAAAACGAAATTACTTAGCAAACTTGCAGTTGACGTCACATTATTTTTGCTCCAGAAAGCGTTTTGCCACTAAATCTGAAAAATATACTGAGGGCCGCAAGAGTGAAGCTTACGGGGAAGTGGGCTAGATAAGATTCTAGCAGGGTAGGAACGGTCTAAGAGATTGCGTGTCCATAGTTAAGTAGTTTAGAAAAGAGTGGGGTGAGATGATTTACTAGATAAATCTCGCAAGGTATATCCTAATATACCCTATAATGTCAGCCAAACAACATTTTTAGAGAAATAAGTTCACACATATAATGTAATCAATAATTTATCATAACATTTACTAAATCGTTTGTTTGGGAAACATTGTTATAACAGCACCTAATTTGCCAAAAGTTAAATAATTTGTGTATTTTTTTATTAATGTTAAATAAGCCTGCGTTTGTTGTAGAAATAAAATTCAATACTTAATATAATTTTGATAAAAATAAGTTTAGACAATTTAATGAAAATAAAACGAAGTGCTAATTTCTGATTTGGGACTAATCTGGAACACATAATCTCAAAACACGATTAAATACATGGTGGCGAACTGAGCCAGGGCCTCGCTGGCAAGCAAGCACGAGTTTACTGCGAAGTTTACCGACCGACGCATGAATTTCGGCGGGGCCGAAAGTTTCGGCTATATTTTGGCCAAAACCGAAACTAAGGCCGAAACTAGATTTTTTGGCCGAAACTGGCCGAAACCGAAACCGAAAGTTCGGTCGGTCACTAATTATAATTAATTAACATTTGAACCTTTTTTACAGACACTTAAATAAAAGCAGTGATGGGCAAACTGATTCCAAAATAAATACACTATTATCTGATATGGAGAAGTTTAACATTGATGAAGATTGGTCCAGTGACGATTTAAGTGACTCCGGGTGTGAAGAATAGTTTATTGTATTACACTTCTTGAGTCTATAATAAATATTATATAAAAGTGTTTTTTATTGAATTTATTTTCTTGAATATTAAAATAATTATAGTCTGGCTGACTACAGCCATGCACTAGATCAGTGGTCCCCAACCTTTTTTTCATGCGGGCCACAAACGTGTTTTGGTCTTGGTGTCGCGGGCCGCAACAAAAATTTTTTAGGGTTAAAAAATAACATTCCTCAAAATTAACGATTTAAAAGTGGAAAAAAATTACCGACTATCACGTAAACTTTGCGTTATGTTGCCGGTGAGCGTGAATTTAAAAATTGTTTAACATCACGCGGGCCACAAATAAAGCCCCGGCGCGGCGGCGGGCCGCGGGTTGGGGATAGCGGCACTAGATTCTAGAACTTACATGCCAGTTTGTAGATATAGCTGTCTATGTCTATCGCTTCTACTAATAAGTAATAACTAAGCAATTGACAGCTACTGCCTGCATGCTGCCTGCTACTGCAGCATTACATATTATGGTAACAAATTGTAATCATGCAAAATATCGTATCTATTACTATAGTAGGGGAGTTCGCGCTCAGTTTAAAAAGTCATTTCATACCAAGCGAAAATCGTTACAATAATAGTATTCCACTAATACATAACAGCTTTGATCGTCAGCTGCTTCAGAAGTGGTGGAATAAAAATTGAGAGTATCTCAAAGTTGTTTTTGGGAATCGTATTGAATTGACATTAAAATGATCCCAATTCGCACCCAATAATTGTTTTAGTATATAACAACAGATGGCGCTTTTAAAGTAAAATTTATATCATTCTTCTTCATAAAATATATTGACTATCGAATTAATTAGTTACTTAAAATTGCTATGTGAGACAATTTTATGGTTAATTCAAACGAAAATCGCCGTCAGCTGAATGTTTGCAGGTGGAAATGTCGTCTACGCGACGCCCTAGGATACATTAATATAATAATAATATCTATGGACGCTTCACACCACGTCAGTCTGGCCCCGTGGTAAGTCCCTGAAGGGCTCGTGTTACAGGTACCAGACAACGGAAATATTTATTAAATGATCAAACGAACTTACCAAGTGAAGTTCGATCATTATTATATGAGTCGCTTCATTCGAAGATATATAATTGTTAACCAGTAGTACCTCTGTATCTGCTAGGCAATCGCGTTTTTTCAAAGACGTATGTGGGTAGTTGAAAAATTACCCGCACGCTCGGTTACTGGATGTTCCGGCATGTTTCATTATGCTTAGAGAGAAGTAATGCAAAAAATTTTTCTTTCTTTCTTAGGGTACTGCAGCAAACATAGTTTCGTGCAGACTGGGTGGGAGGGAGATTATAAATTCGAATGAAATCTTCGAATATAATAATGATCGAACTTCACTTGGTAAGTTCGTTTGATCATTTATTATATTTCTTCGCTTCATTCTTCGATATATAATTGTTAAACAGTAGATTTTCAGAGTAACGAAAGAAAGATTTTTTTTTACGAAATACCATATTCATTATGAATAGTAATCATTATTATATTGGAGAAAGAATTTAACAATAAATAATAATAATAGTCTGAAACGAAACGTAAGAGACCTCAATGGTTTGTGATTTAAATGATAACATACTGGGATCATGGTGATTATACATAATATTATAACTGATTCAGCGAAAAATTTGTTCGTCGATAAAATTATAGCTAAGGAAAATATCGAAAGTATTGGAGTCGCTAGTCCTGCCTTTCGACTGTCGTCTTACTAATCGTCATTAATCGTGTCCAGTTTCAGCCCCGTGTCTACGCTCGTGTCGATGCTCGTGTCGACGCTCGTGTCGATGCTCGTGTCGACGCTGCGCCGATCTCGCACAGCACCTGCTTTATCCTATTTAATATTATAATCTTGAATAACCACCAGGCTGAATATTTTAACAATTATTATTCAAGAATAAGTGTGATTCTGTTATCGTATTTATCATTGCATATTTTATTTAGTATTAAATATTTTAATCGCTTAAAACTAGTTGCATTCCGCGGCGGGGGTCAGGAATCAGGATATGAAGGTGTCAAAATATCTATCAGTTGAGATAGCTCACGAGTACATTGATTTAACTGTTCTATATCATTTCGTTTTTAATAGGCATATATTATTATATAATATATCTAATATATAAAATTCTCATGTCACGGTGTGCGTGGTTGAACTCCTCTGAAACGGCTCGACCGACTTTCGTGAATCTTAGCGAGCTAGGGTTGAGAAGCGGGCAACATCTACTCTTTTATCTTTATATAAGTGTATTCATTTGTTGAATAAATAATAGTAAATTGTTACAACTCGAGACCGACGGCGACTATTGTTTGTGCGACGGAATAGCAATCATGAACTGTGCCATGGTGACATACTCTTTAGTAGGCATAGTCACTTCAATAAAATAATAATATTATGGGCGAAATACTTCATATGGCAAAACAACGTTTGCCGGGACAGCTAGTTATGTTATAATAATATATATTATAAACGTCAAGACATAAATATTTACATATTTTTTGTGGGTTTAATACACCCATGGCACTATTAACAATAAAACGTTAACAAAAAGGGGGCGCCTGAGGCTGAAGAATTGTCGCCTAGAATACTGATATTGTTAAAGCGTGGTAAGTCTAGTCTAGATAAAGCCTACGCCTGGTCTAGTTTCCTTCTTTATATTTTTTGTGAAAAAAGAAAATTAAATGTAAGCGCATCTGATAGTCTGTATGTCAAGACTTAAGGCTCTTAAATCCGTTAATTAAAATCTTTCGATCGACTAGTGAGTTAGTAGAAAACAAGAAGTAGGCTCTTAAATCTATTTTTGCTAGATATCCACTTTTGGGTATTGGCTTGAAATCCTTAAAAGTTAATTTTCCAAATTAACATATAATTTTGAAATAAACTTACGAAATGGTTTGAAATTTAAAATAATTCAATAATTGTATTTAAAATATAATACAATATTTTCCGCCGCTTTGTTTGGGGAAAAGAAAATCTTTGAAATATACCTTCGATAAGGGTACACGAAGATATACTTTTAAATTCTAATAGTTTATTGATCATGATGTATATTAAATTAAGCCAGTGGTCCCCAACCTGTTTTTGTTTTTGGAACAAAGTTCCTTAATTTTTATTTTTTATTTTTTATGCGGGCCGCAAACATTTTTGGTCTTGGTGTCGCGGGCCGCAACAAACATATTTAGGTTTAAAAAATAACGTAATTTAAAATTAACGATTTACAAGTGAAAAAAGACTTTCACGTTGACTGTATAATATTTTGCCCGTGGGCGTGAATTTCAAAATGGTTTAACATCACGCGGGCTAAATATAAAGTCCCGGTGGCCCGCATGCGGCCCGCGGGCCGCGGGTTGGGGATAGCTGTGTAAAGCCCACAATAATTATAATAGTAACATCTATAAAATATATATAAAATTAACTGTCAGCACTACGGTTGCGGTGTTGAGCGTTTAGTCGCCTCAACGCTCTTCGAACTAGAAAGAGGTTGATTGTAGCGGTACAGTACTAGCGGCGCCAGCCGACGGTAACCAGCTCTGCCACCCCCCCCCCCTTTTTTTGACGGGTAGCGGGAAGAGCCCAAAAGGTACCCGATTGATGGGATGTACTAATTTGTCTCTGAGAACAAATACTGGAATTATCCAACGAAACAATTATAATCTCGGTCTGATTTTGAGACAAGACTTATCGAGTCTGAGTGTTCTGATAATATATTATCTGATAAGTTTGATAATAATTTATATCGAGATAAATCAGATACTGTTGATAAGTCTGATCATATCGAGACTTTGTTAGGTGAGATCTATAATGATTATAATCGATCGAAACGGAATCGATCTGCAACACTTATTATCAGGAATGTTTTATAAGCAGTAGCTTAACTTAATCGTTTTTGGGATCATTTAAAACAATAATCTGGCGAATCCAACGAGGGTGCACCTAACGTCAGTAGGAGCCCTGGATCTATCCGGATCTGGTCCGGTTCTATCAGTGCCGGTACTCGGGAAGGCTTCGGGTTCATTCGTAACCTGATCGTCCCGTACCTATATTGGTCACTTTTAGTGATATTTTCCCGAATGTCTGGTCTTATATATATTGGGGTAGCTCGTTATAATTGACTTATTTGTCGATAAAATATGTTGCAAAAAATATTGAGGGTAGTAACTATAACGTTATTAAGTAAGTTTCGTTATGTACATTCGCGGTGTATCCCGAGTCCCAAAATTGGTGCAAGATTTATTTAATAATAATAATTATATACCGGCAGACAAAGTAAATCATAATCGTAGTTCTATATTTAGGACAAAAGGATCGCGCGAGACGCGTATTGGTTGTTAACTGATGAGACTCGCAGTCTATCTAGTTATTAGCTATAAAACGGCAAAGATATTAATATTATAATAATAATAATTATGTAGCTATATTTATAGAACAAAGAGCGCGGGAAAAACGCGCGATAGTTGCAATTTTTTATTTTTAAGCATTGTCGGAGACTCGTAGTCAATCCATACATAATGTAGATTTGAAAAATATCAATATATTTTAAATTGTAATTAACTCGCAGTTAATCCCCTCAAACCAGCCAACATAGTATTGTACTTCTATTTTTAGATAAAACATCGTTAGAGACCCGCGGTCAATTCCGATGCATAAGGATTGTGTTTGGAGACTCGCAGTCAATCTACACATTATAGCGGCTTATAAAATAACTCGCTGTTAACCCCCAAACCGGCCAACGTATAGTTCTATTTATAGAACAGATAAAGCATCGTCAGAGACTTGCAGTCAATTCCGATGCATATAAATTGTGCTTAGAGACCCGTAGTCAATCCACACATTATGGCGGTTTATAAAATAACTTAATCTTATATCTTTAAACGAGCAATTCTTGTATATATGTTACGCTCAAAGACCGAAATCGCTCAATGAGCGAAAATAAGGCTCACAACGCGTTGTGGTCGCAGTGAAACAGCCACGACGCGAAATTCGCGTCGTGGATTTAATGAAAACGGCCACGACGCGTTCTGGCAATCACAAAAAGGCCATAAAGCGAAATTCCTGTCGTGGCTGATATGCTATTCGTTTTTAGGGTTCCGTAGCCAAAATGGCAAAAAACAGAACCCTTACAGATTCGTCATGTGTCTGTCTGTCCGTCCGTATGTCACAGCCACTTTTCTCCGAAACTATAAGAGCTATACTATTGAAACTTGATAAGTAGATGTAGTCTGTGAACCGCATTAAGATTTTGATACAAAAATGGAAAAATTATTAAAAATTTTAGGGGTCCCCATAGGTACAACTGAAACAAAAAAAAAATTTTCATCTAGCCTATGCGTGTGGGTTATCTATGGATAGGACTTCAAAAATCATATTGAGGTTTCTAATATCATTTTTTTCTAACCTGAATAGTTTGCGAGAGAGATTCTTCCAAAGTGGCAAAATGTGTGTCCCCCCCCCCCCCCTCTAACTTCTAAAGTAGGGGCATGATAATTAAAAAAAAAAATATGATGTACATTACTATAAAAAGTACCAACGAAAATTGGTTTGAACGAGATCTAGCCAGTAGTTTTTTTTATACGTCATAAATGATAAACCTTAATTTAACTTTCATTATATCAAAAATGAAATATTAAAATAAATCAAAAACCTTATAATTTCATAGAAATAATTCTTATTGCTGCTGCGGAACCCTTCATGGGCGAGTCCAACTTGCACTTGGCCGGTTTTTTCTTTATTTGTTTCCACAGGTATGGAAGATTATATTTGAATTACCACGCGTACTACAAAATATTTTTTCTTTTACAAAATCACTGCAAATCAAGTTTTTCATTTTTGAAAAACTTGATTTGCAGTGATTTAATATTATTACTGTCTATCTGTCTGGCGCAAAGTGCTATTGTTTGTTATTGTTTTTTTTAATATAAGGTAATCTGATTTTAATAAATAATAAGTATTTAGTTTTATTTGTATTTATATATAATTTTAATATAATACTACTAGTTGATGCCCGCAACTATGTTGATGAAATGACATTTTATGAAAATGATTCCAAGCTAGATCGATTTATCGCCCCCGAAACCCCCTTTATACAAAATTTCATGAAAATCGTTGGAGCCGATTCCGAGATTCCAATTATATATATATATATATATATATATATATATATATATATATATATATATATACAAGTTATGCAGTGATTTAGTAAAAGAAAAAATATTTTGTACCTAGTACACGTGGTAATTCAAATATAATCTTCCATACCTATGGACAATTAATCAATCAAAAACAGATCAAGAAAAACGAATAGCATATCAGCCACGACACGAATTTCGCGTTATGGACTTTTTGCGATTGCCAGAACGCGTCGTGGCCGTTTTCATTAGAGCCACGACGCGAATTTCGCGTCGTGGATGTTTCACTGTGACCACAACGCGTTGTGAGCGCTCATTGAGCGAAAAAAAAGCATTGATATATATATATATATATATATATATATATATATATATATATATATATATGGCCGCCCGTTAAGGATGTATGCGTGTCATTGGCGCCGTCACTCTCTGTACAATGACAGCGGGTTGTAGTACCTAGTTGCGTTGTGAGTGTCGGTCACGTGTACAATAAACGAAATTGTGACGAAATTGTCGTACCTGCATGCTTCACCTCTTTATAGTGTAATGCTCCATCCGTATTTATTTACATCCGTGATTTCGCCATAGTATTTCGCCGTGATTTCGCCCATATAATTTTATTGAAGTGACTAAATAAGTATGTCGCCATGGCAACGTCGATCGCTATCCCCTCGCACAAACAGTGTTCGCCGTCAGTCTCACCTGAGACTGAGTAATGATTTAATACTATTTATTCATCAAATGCACTTATCAATATATAAAGTACCCAGTAGCGGATTCTCAGACCTACTGAATATGCATATAAATGCATATAAGAATATATATATATATATATATATATATATATATATATATATATATATATATATATATATATATATATATATATATATATATACCGACTAACATTGTGACACGAGAATTTTATATATAAGATATATATATATATATATATATATATATATATATATATATATATATATATATATCTTATATATAAAATTCTCGTGTCACAATGTTAGTCGGCGAACTCCTCCGAAAAGGCTTTACTGATTTTTACCAAATATAGATAGGAATCATTTTCATAAAATGTTATTTTGTTTTTTTTTAATTTTTTGAGTACCGAGCGAAGCTCGGTCATATGGCTAGTATATAATTAAACTTGCAGTTATTTCCCCCAATCGGACAAACATATAGTTCTATTTATAGAATAGGTAAAACATCGTCAGAGATCCGCGATCAATTCCGATGCATACAGGGGCGTCTTTCCCTTAGGTGCAGGGTGTGCGGTGCACACGGGCGCCGCGGTCCTAGGGGCGCCGAGCGCCGCTCGCGAAAAGGCGCGCGCCCGCGTTGGCCGGCCGCCGTGCTTTAATGACCACCGTAAAAAGAACTCCAGTTTGCATGCATTTTGTGAATTATTTGGAGCTCTTCTTATAAATTTTGTCGAATTACAGCAAAGCAAGGCGCGCCATGAGCGGCTCGGCTTTTGCAATATAAAAATAAACTTTACTTTTCAACATGAAATGAATCTTAAAACACATAAATGAAGATTATATATTTTGTCGTCAAGATAGGCGTCAAATAAGCGCGTAAGCGCGGTTTCGCCGCTAAACCACAAGATCATAAGCAAAATATGTATTCTTGACGGCGCCCTTGCGGTCGCACCGGGCGCCGTGCAGCCTACGCCCTCCGTGCATCCTTCTCATGAGATCTGCGCTTTACTTCCCGCTCTCTTTATGCATCCTCCGTTTGCAACATAATAGTTTCGCAGAGGTTATTAAGCTACTGCCTCCCAATAAGTAGTAAGGTTCAATCCAAGGACGGTGTAAAACTCAGCCCGTTGCTCAGCCCAAGCAGAGCGTTCAATCGTCTTTCTCAGACTGTGGTGGCACCTAGGCGATGTTTTCCTCCTAGCCGTATGGCACCCCTTGAATTTGCCATCGACTGTTGTAGTATCGACCGGATCGCTTCCGCAGTGCGGCGGCCGGCAGTTGGGGACGCCATCTGGTCTTGCCAGGTTCGTATTGTAATAACACGCGCCTGGTGGAGCCTTTGGGTTGCCAGGTCTAGTAGCACCCGTCCTCCTCGCTCTTTAAATCTGTGTGTTGATACACCCTCCGACAACACGCGTGCCTCCAGATCCCACGGAGGGAACAATGTCAGTGCCAACGCCGCTTCGCCAGCTAACGATTCGATATCAGCATAATATCCGCAGTGCTAAAGCATTGCACTATTCCGGGTGCAGGTGAACCCTGGACCACAGACTTTTGCAGAAGGCAATTCAGGGCCATGGCCATCTTTTTCAGAGATAGTGCCAATCGACAAAATGAGGGGTATTATAGATCCCTTCAGAATCAAGGACCAGAATCAAGCAATGCATTTCAGCGCCGATCGGCACACTCTCCTCCACATCTCTGCGTTGCGTAGTGATGCCTCCGCGGGGCGGTGCCTCCGAGGCCCATAGAAAAACATGGCCTACGTTTTGTCGACTGTGACTCGTAGCCCCAACGCTTCTATAAGCGCCACAACCTGAGACTCACCCACTCTTGCCATTCGTATTATTTCCTCAAAAATGTCTCCGTGGGCCAGCATATAATATAATATGTGTCGTCTGTACAGTGGATAGCAATCCAAACGTAGCCCACGGAGATGGGCCGTTCGCAGGATGCAATGGTGGCCGATGTTCCATAGAAGTTAGAAGGCCAAGAACAGACCACCTCAAAGTCATTAATAGAATTTGAGGTGGTCTGGTCTTAAAAAAAAACTAAAAAGTATTAACTTTTAGGCAGTCGGCTCACTTCATATTTATTCTGGTCATAAATTGCAGGTCGTAGATGGCATTCATTATATTCTCTATGCTAGAGAGTTGAAATTCTCAGATAACAGATTATGTGATTCTGTTGCTTCTTTTAATAAAGAACTAGCGACCCTCCCCGGCGTCGCACGGGTATAAAATATATAGCCACTGAAAAAATGATTAAAATCGATAGCCTATGATTCTTCACGTGGTCTACTTCTTATCTGTGCCAAATAACATAAACATTGCGTCTGACGGTCCTAAGCCCGTAAAAGTACGAAAGGAAAATTTGAATTGCAATCTATGTGCCTATTTATTATTTAGCGTTTTCGAAGCGTTCGCTAGCGCTGAATAACAAAACAGAGCACAAATTCCAAGTACAGAGGTAATTAGGCAATGAGTCATTACCAAACAATGTTTGCAAACTGGATGAGTCATAAAATAATTTACCTGTACGTACATGTTTTGAAATTTCTACTTAAATTTGTTTACTTTAAGTATATATTATATAGGATTTTTTTATGAATAAGACATTAGTAAGAGTTACTTTACTTGTCAATAAAGAAAACATTATTATTTGTTTATCCTTAACAATATTTATTAAAATCCATATGAAATACTCGAAAATTACAAAATTAAGATTTCGTCCATACAAAAAATTATTCATATTTTTATTCTCTGTAGATACGGCATATTTGAAAAAAGCAACATCTGTAAAAGTTAAGTACTTGTTTTTTTTTTAATTACTTTTTTAATAATTTTTTAATTTTTAATAATTACATCAGATGCTACAAAAAAAAAAAAAACAGTCCCATCCGCTGACCAAAAAAATAAAGTACCTGTAGCTCTAAAAGGCGCAAAAATTGCAGTTGAGTGTCTATGACAAAAATGTACGACAAGAGTTCCTTTATAAGCTGTGCTATGATTTATGTTGAATACGTTTGAATCTTGGAAGAAAATGACAAAATTATTAATTCGTCCATACAAAAAATAATTCATAATTTTTTTTCTCTGTAGATAAGGCATATTTGAAAAAAACAACATCTTTAAAAGGTACTTGTAATTGCATCAGATGCTACAAAAAAAATGGGCCTCATCCGCTGACAAAAAAAATTTAAAGTGCATGTAGCTCTAAAAGGCGCAAAAATCGCAGTTGAGCGTCTATGACAAAAATGTACGACAAGAGTCCCTCTATAAGCTGTGCTATGATTTATTTTGAATACGTTTGAATCTTGGAATCAAATGACAAAATTATGATTTCGTCCATACAAAAAAATAATTATTATTTTTTATCTCTGTAGATACGGCATATTTGAAAAAACGACATCTATAAAAGTGACTTGTAATCGCATCAGCTGTCTAAAAAAAAAATCAGCCTGATCCGTTTTTAACGTTGTTCGTGGTGGCCGAAAAGGAAGATCTTCCGACCGAGAGAGATAGCATGCTCGGTCAGGCCGAAGCCCACTGACGTCATTTCAGACGTTGTATATATCTTGCCGTTCTCCGAAACTTCGATAGCGCGATGCAGGATTGTTAGGCGAATTGTGGGTACCGCCACATCACTCCCCCCCGAAGACCTGTGGTATTCTTCAATGCGCTTGTGTTGTCAGGTGTGGGCCGAAGCTACGCGTGCAATGACCAGGAGAGGGACCCCGTGCTCTGCTTGCTGACCGGTCGTTGTAGCCTATGGCTGCCCCGTTCAAGCCAGACACGGGTTCGACCGGCGCGGACCTCCAACGCGGCTTATGGTCGAGGCGACCCGGTTATGCTTGATGTCTGCTGACGTGGTGCGGAGGGGCGGGGAGTGTTGATGATGATTGATGTCCATGATGAAGGATGCGTGTTCTTGTCGGTGGTCACCAATTTAACGTTGTTAGTGGCGGCCGAAAAGGAAGATCTTCCGACCGAGAGAGATAGCATGCTCGGTCAGGCCGAAGCCCACTGACGTCATTTCAGACGTTGTATATATCTTGCCGTTCTCCGAAACTTCGATAGCGCGATGCAGGATTGTTAGGCGAATTGTGGGTACCGCCACACGTTGACCTTTGATCCGAAAATTCTTAATGTCCCATTTATTTTACTTTGGGACCAGTGTACGGCGCGGTCCCTTCAGCCTAGCACTGATCCCTATTCACCCAATTCTCATCCCCATTTACTACAATTCAAGATAAAAATGTATGATTTGTAAAAATTTGGGTTTCCTAGCTTTAATAAGTAAAATACAAGTATTCTATTATTGCCATTGTATTTTTGAATAGATATAGATACACTAAAATCCACTTTAACAACAAAGAATACCAAATCTACTACCTATTCACCCAGTTTTACGATATAAATAATTAATTGTATAAATCTTAGCATTTATTGAAGTGAAAACTTCTTTAGCGGCGTTGAGCACTTTTGTGGGATGGGTAAAAACTGTGAATGTTTTTTCGATTGTCGATATTTTTTAATCGATTGTAAGGGTTTCGATTAATTAAAAAAAAATCGATTTTTTTAAATCGATTTTCATAAAAAATGGGTTAAATAAATAATGCACAACGTTAATAATCAAGTTTTCACTTCTGCCGGCACTCCCGTCTTTTTTATGTTATTATAATATGTATATTAATAATTAAACTTTGGAATGTTAAAAGACCAAATAATTACTATCAACCTCTTATGTTTATTACTGCAATATCATAGTGTAACAATTATTAAAAATATTTTACAAAATTTACCTAATAAGTAAAAAGTGCTGTATATTTTATATGTATGTAATAATAGGTAGTTACAAGTTATCAATAAATTGTACTCCTTGTTCTCGTAACATGAAAACATAATGCCAAATGTGTGGGAAAAAAGATTAAAAGGTCACATCTCACCGAAATGTAAAGCCACCAGTCCACCGCAGCGCACGGAGAGACTACGCACGTGCGTCAAGCTTCGCTTTGCAAGAAAATATATGTGACTGTGTCCACTGCAACCCACGGACACGCTACGCGCGAATTGACGTATTCAAAGTAATAAATTCGTGCACCGCGTACAGCGTGCGCCACGGTGGAAATTGGAATGACGGCTTAAGCTTCATTGTTAGGACATAAGAGTAAATTTGTCAACTCACATCGCATATACAGCCTGTTGATGTTGGCGACTAGTCGCCAACTAGTTGCTCGCAAGTTAGTAAATTGACTCCTTACACATTACATAAAGAAAGATGATAATTATTCAATGCCATGTCAGTGACTTGTGAGATGTTTGGCGTTTATTCGATGTAATGTGCGCCAACCTTGATTATTTAGACTAAGCTAGCATTTTAAGCCGCCATTCCACCGCGGCGCACGCTGTGCACGGCCGCGCTGCGCACGAATTTATTACTTTGAATACGTCTTCGTGCGTAGCGTGTCCGTGGGTTGCAGTGGACACAGTCACATATTATATTTTCTTGCAAAGCGAAGCTTGACGCACGTGCGTAGTCTCTCCGTGCGCTGCGGTGGAATCGCGCCTTTAAGTATGTCTTACTGTTAATTTAAACATTAGGTAGCATAACAACTTACTTGGTTTAACTTCAACTCCGGAGAAGTAACTACTAAACCGCACCGCACCGCACCGCAGCCTGCGGTGGACTGGCGGCTTTACTATTTTAAAACATATTAATAACGTTATGATCATATTAATATTATACATGCATGCAATGCATGCGTGATTATTCTGTTAATACATATTATACTTCGAGAATGTAAATTTTACATGGAAATATCAGACACTATATTATGAAAACTATTATAATTATTTTACACTATGTGAATAATAGAGCTGGGCATCAAGAAACACTCTTGATATTCAGCTCCATAGATACTGCTATAGTATGATCAAAGTATTATAATTATTAATAAATACATAGTATATTCTCGTGCGGAAACGAATTTGAAGCTAATAAATTAATTACTGATACTATAATAATTATTGCCAGTCAATTTCGTTCGTATAATATGTAGGTACATAGAATTCAACTAATATTTTGTGGAAACACATTATGGCTGATTGCCTGAATTAAATACACAACAGCACCTCTAGCGGATACTTAAATTCCTACACAAAATTGCTGTATAGCGTACCGTGTATATATGTGTATATACGCAAAAGCTATGAAACTCAACTAGCAACCTTGGGCAACTGTTGAGACTAAAATCTATTTCTTAACCACTTTACATTCTCTTGAATTTTCGTTCCCTACTCATGACGCATAAATAAGACTTGTGCAATCAGCTCTGAATACTTTACAGTCGCTTAAAGCTTTGTCTTCTCAAGATTTTTTTACAGAGTGTTGTATAAAATATCAATAAAAGAAAAAAACACATTAATCTGCGCGAGTTTCAGGATTCGACCAATTTCCGGTTCCCCGAAGCTCATGCGCGAAGTATAATTAAAACTAGATCTATATTACAGTTTAATAGTGGACTCTAGTAATGTTTAGTCTTTATATTAATTTGAACAAGAATTAAATATATTATGCAATTGAATTAAATTAAACTTTATACATTCAAATAATTTACAAACTATTTAACATATTAAAATACAAAATATTATCTTATAAATAATATTTCCCCTATTCCGAATCGCTTGGTGTCAACGATCAAATAATACCTAACTGGCGCAACTGAAAAAAAATTGATACAAGTTATAACAAAAAAATTTACAAGGCAATGACAAATGATAGTTGAAATAAATAATATTCAATAATGAATACTTACAACTCCTTGTCTCTCTTTTTCCTTTTGAAGCACTGTGTCTGTTTGCTTGTCGTCAAATTTAACAACTGCCGCCAATACTTTCGCCAAAGTGTAGGAATGTGTTCCAGAACCAGTAAGGTACTCATAGAGTATGTTTTTCAAATACTCTAGCTCTGTGTTCTCCTGTAGCGAGTGTAAATGACGTAAGCTGACGAGCGCTTCGTCTAGCTTCCTTTCCAACTTTTCGTTTGAAAGCTTTAACTTTTTATTATTGTCTTGCATTGTGAGCATGTCACTGTTTACTCTGTAGTTCATTTCTTCTAAATCTCTTAACCTGTTTTCTAGCTCTGCATTACTTTTTATCAATTGTTCATATTCGTCATTGTTTTTGAGTCTATTTTTTTCAATATTATCATCCAAAACATCATGTCTTTTCAATGGCTGTGATTGGATTTGGTCTTTAAGTTCTAAATTTTCTTCTATCAATAGACTATTTTCTCTTAATAATTCTTCTATTTTCTCTTTATTCGAATGCGTATCATCTTTTAAAACGCCTATCTGCTCTGTGGTAGTTTCGCCACTCGATATAAGCTCCCTAATTTTATTGTTCAGTTCATCATTTTCTTTAGAAACTTTTGACATGTATGTTTGTAGTCCTTCAATATCAGAGAGTAATCGTTTGTTTTCCTTTCTAAGAAACTCGCACTCCGTTAATAAATCATTGTTTTCTTTTAGTGTGTTTTCGGTATCCCTAACTGTTAATTTTTCAGTCAGCTCTTTATTCATTTGCAATAGCGATTTTATTTCCTGTTTGAGAGACTCAACGTTTTTAATATTTTTGTTCAACTCAGACTCTAAATCCCTAGAATCCGACTGACTTTCCTTATGTTCATAGGACTTATTATTATTTTCTTCTAATTTTTCAATTATATTGTTAAGGTGGTCTTTTTCCTTGACTATATTTATGTGTGATATTTTTAGCTCCTTCATCTCGGTTTCTATCTCATCCAGATTTTTAGAAATTTTTTCAGAAGACTCTTTGAGTGATAAATTTTCTTTTCTTAATTTTTTAATTTCTTTTTCTAAGCTTTCTACATAGACAGCTTGTTTATCATTGTCTTGCTTTATTTTCATCAACTCTTCGTTATCTTTGTTTAAAGCTACTAGACGATCTTGACTTTCTGTAAGTAAAACAATGTTTTTCTCATGCACTTCTGCCAATTTCCTCTTTTCATCCTCCAAAACATTAACATTATTGGACAGCTTGGAATATTTTTCTTTTATTTTATCCATCTCCTCTAAAAGAACTTGTTTTTCTGTATTAGATTTGCTTACATTGTGTTCCAGTATTTCTAATTGTTTTTTGGATTCTATTAATTCAGATTCAATCTTGCATTTTTCTGCTGTCATAGCCTTAATCTTATCGTCATGTTTTTTGTCGTTACTACTGTGTTCCTTCATTGCAACTAACACCTTTTCATGCACTTTTTTAGCATTTTCTAATTCTCCTACAATTTGTAAATATTGCTCTGATTTATTTTGAACTTCTTTTTCCAATAATGCTTGTTTTGATTTTAGCTCTTCAAACTCTAACACATCATTATTTAATCGCTTTTTTTCATCTTCTAAAATTTTAAAGTTATTTAATAACGTAGAATATTTTTCCTGCAATTTATTTATCTGCTCTAAAACAGTTTGTTTTTCTGTATTCGCTATGCCTACACTTTTTTCCAACATTTCTAACTGTTTTTTTAATTCCTGTAATTCAATTTCAATTTCACGTTTTTCTGCTTTTAATGCACTAATTTCTTGGCAATGTTTTTGGTGGATTATATTTTGTTCCTTCATTGCAACTAATAAATTTTCATGCATTTTTTTAGCATTGTCCAATTCTTCGGCTGTTTGCAAATGTTGTTGCGATTTATCTTGAAATTCTTTTTCCAAAAATGCTAGTTTCGATTTCATTTCTTCAACTTTAAGCGCATTAGAGTTTTGATTCAAATTTTGCATCAAAATATTCAATTGTTTGTTAAATGTATCTATTTCTTTAGTAGACAATGATTTTAAAGCTTTTACTTCTCCAGCCGTATTTTTAAGGACATAACGCAAATCTTTGAATTTTGGTTTTAGTTCGTTAAGGTTGCATTTAAGACTTTCTGTGTCTGTTATTTGATTTTTTAAGAAGCGATTTTGTGTCTTTACTTGTTCCAGACTCTCGCTCATGACCAGATTTTCTTTTTGTACATGTTCATAATTTTGCAATAGTTTTTCTATTTCGGCCTGCAATTTTCCTAACTCTACTTTTTCATCTTGGAACTCAGATTCTAAATTAGTGCACTTATTTTTCCACAACAATAATTCTTCATTCAATTTTGTAATTTCTTCAAAATTTTCTGTAGACTCACATGAGTTACTTTTGCTGTCTTTTATAATGTTTAACTCATTTTCTAAATCTTTTACTTTATTATTCTTTTTATTGTTATCTTCTAATAACTGTTCATTTCTATTTTCAAGGTAAGTGTTTCTGTCAATCATAGCCAACTTCTCAGCAGTTTCTTGTTTTAATTGCAAATGTAAACATTTGTATTCCTCTTCTAGCTTAGTATTGGAGTTTTCTAGTAATTTGTATTTCTCAAAAAGATCTTCCAGTTGGGCTTCATATTCTGAAATCTTGGCCTTACACAATTCGAGTTCATTTAGGCTTGTTTTCAATTTCGAGTGTTCTTTTTCTTTTTCTTCAATAACTATCTTGAATTCGTTCATTTTCTTTTCAAAATTTTTAATTTCACTTTGAGTACTTGATAAACTTATTTTAAGAGCTTTTATTTCTGTTTCTTTACTTTCAAGTTCTTTATGGATGCTTAACTTATTTTCCGCCAAAGATATGGCATATTCCTCTTCTCTTTTGCTCAATACGTCAATTTTACTTTTATACTTTAATATTTCTTCCTGTGCATTTTTAAGATTCATTTCGACAATTGATAGTTCTTTATTTTTTTGAAACTCTAAAGTATTATTTTTATTGTGAAGTTGTTCTATGGTTTCATTTAATTCCTCAATGTTTTTCTTGGCTTCACTTAATACACTTATTTCCGCTTGCAGAGTCTCGTTTTCTTTAGACTTGTTTTCAAGATCTGTTGCGATTTTGTTAATTTCTATTGTTAGTTGTGAATTTTTTTCTTTTGCTACTTTTAATGATTCTTTGTACTTATTAAGCAATTGCTCCATTTTTTCAATTTTGCCATTTAAAACTGTTACATCATTTGGCAATGAATCAGAATTTTCTTTATCAAAGTTAATTAAGGGACCTTCTATTTCAGTATTTAATTGCTGTTCACATGACAATTCTGCTTTATTTTCTGCATTTTGATAAACACTGTTTGATTTCAAAATATTTAAATTTGCGTTAAGTGACTCTATTTTCATGTTTTTTTCTTCAATTTCAGTGCGTAGTACTTGTTCAAGGTGCGCCTGAAAGCGATAAATATAATGTTTTAATTGATATATATAAATAATAAAATATTTTATGAGCCATGAGCCATCAGCTAAAATTTTCGGTAAATATTCCGTATCACGCCACCAGCGATTTTGAGGCCGTTTTTTTTTACAGTCGCGTTATAATCTGTAAACATCAGAACTATAGTTTGTTCGTTCTAAGATGATATGGGTGACAGTTCTCATATTCCTTGCCACGGATTTTTTTTACAAGAAAACAAAAAAAATCAGAATGTTATAATTATATTCCATCTACAAAAATAAATGTTTCCTGTAATTGTAAATGAATAAAAATGAAAAGTTGCTAAATGCTAACT
Source organism: Lysandra bellargus (assembly GCA_905333045.1). NCBI lineage: Eukaryota > Metazoa > Arthropoda > Insecta > Lepidoptera > Lycaenidae > Lysandra > Lysandra bellargus. The sequence continues at coordinate 423,730 of HG995333.1, forward strand.
TATTGATATAAAATTATAAATATTAACTTTGAAATAGGAGTATAAAATTATTGTTACGAAAATATTTGAAAAATGTCAGATGCATGAAACGGAACTTATGTCAATAGAGATTGACACAGTTGAATCGAAATCAAATCGATAAAAAGGGCGGTCATCTTAAATCGCCGGCGTCACTCTGAAATCGATAATTTCGATTGCAATTCCTTTACGAGGTGATTCGATATTTTTAAATTATTCGATTAATTTTTTTAGGTAACTTCCCTACTATTGTCAATTATAATGTGTTACGCATATCATCATAAAACGAACAAACTATAGTATTGTTATGATGGCGCATGACTATTTCTGGCTAAAGCGGGGCTCCCACAGACTAAGAAGAGATACGGGGCTCCTATTTCTGGGTGTTATGGTCTACGTTCCAACCTAACCTAACTTTTGGACTTTTTGGATTGTGTTTGTTTTGGTTTTGGCGCCCCACCGTCCCCCCCCCCCCCGTCCCAAATACAACCCCCTATGACCAAATAAAAAGTCCAAAAGTAGGTTAGATTAGGTTGGAACGTAGACCACAACACCCAGAAATAGGAGCCCCGGTAGCGGGGCTCCGTCGACTTTCTTTTGCCAGAAATTGTCATGCGCCATCATAACAATACTAGTTCTGATGTTTACAGATTATAATGCGACTGTAAAAAAAAAACGGCCTCAAAACGCTGGTGGCGCGATACGGAATATTTACCAAATTTTCCTTTACTGCATGGTTAATGCAAGAATTATGGCAGGTATTGCATACATTTAAGAAGGAGTTTAGTAATCTAATCTATACTAATATTATAAAGCGGAAGAGTTTGTTTGTTTGTTTGTTTGAATGCGCTAATCTCAGGAACTACAGGTCCGATTCGAAAAATTCTTTCAGTGTTAGATAATCCATTTATCGAGGAAGGCTATAGGCTATATTTTATCAAGCTAAGACTAATAGGAGCGAAGAAATAGAGGAAAATGTGGACAAAACGGGGGCGAATTATTTGAAAGGGCTTATTTAAATGCGCTAACCTCAGGAACTACTGGTCCGATTTGAAAAATTATTTCAGTATTAGATAGCCCATTTATCGAGAAAGGCTATAGGCTTTATTTTATTACGCTAAGACTAACAGGAGCAAAGAAATAGAGGAAAATGTGGAAAAAACGGAGGAAATTATTTTAAGGGCTTATTTAAACGCGCTAATCTCAGGAACTACTAGTTCGATTTGAAAAATTATTTCAGTGTTAGATAGGCCATTTATCGACGAAGGCTATATGCTATATTTTATCACGCTAAGACTAATAGGAGCGAAGAAATAGAGGAAAATGTGGTAAAAACAGGGGAAATTATTTGAAAGGGCTTATCTTACGAACTACTAGAGCAATTATTCTCTTATTTGGATCAGATAGGAAGTGGAGCACGTCAAGGATCGTAGGCTATTTTTGTGGACTAATTTGTCTGTGAAATATCTAATTTACGCGGGCGAAGCCGCGCGGAACCTCTAAAAATAATAAAAATGAATCCATATTTCCCTTAGTTACGACATCACGCGTAAACAGCTGGAACGATTCTGCTGAAATTTGGTATAGATATATTATATACTTTGAGTCCCGGAAAATGACATAGGATACATTTTGTCCCAAAAAATGTACGGTTCCCGCACAATAAACTTTTATGATTTTCGCCTTAACTATTCAATCTATTTTGCTGAAATTTGGTATAGAGATACTTTGAATCCCGGGAAAGAACATAGGATATATTTTGTCGCGGAAAAATGTACGGTTCCCACAAAATTTACCTTTATGATTTGCGCGTAAAGTATTCAATCGATGTACGCCGTACGGGGACAACTTTAAACTGAAGTCCACGTGGACGAAGTCGCGGGCAACAGCTAGTATTATATAAAATTCTCATGTCACGGTGTGCGTAATTGAACTCCTCTGAAAAGGCTCGACCGATTTTCGTGAATCTTAGCGAGCATATCGGCTAGGGTTGACAATCGGGCAACGTCTTCTTTTTATATTGATAAGTGCATTTGTTGAATAAATAATAGTAGATTATTACAACTCGAGACTGACGGCGACCGTTGTTTGTGCAACGCGAACACACTGACCTCTATAATACACTGGACTGGCTATGCCTAATGCCGTACAAAATGACAGCAATTTTTTGTGCTGATTTGAAGCGCCACCAGTGAGCGTACTGTAAACTAATAACATAGAAAATTAGAACCGCCATTTGCAAAATAGTAGTTCCAAGTACACTCACTACTGCTTTCACATAGCAATCAGCGCCAATATGGCGACTTTCAAATAGGAACATTTTATTGATAGCGATCGCCGGTCCAGTGTATTTATAGGCCCGTATTCACTTTCATTAGTAATAAATGCAAGTGATTAGGGCAGGTGATTAGTTATTAGGAAAAAGTAAGTGTGGACAGCGACTGTTTAGTGCAAGTGATTAGCCGGTTGCGTAGTAACGTGATAAGTTCTGTATTCACTTTGATTAGTGATTAAGTGCAGGTGATTAGTACAGGTGATGAGTGATTAGTAGAAAGTAAGTGTGGACAGCGACTGATTAGTGCAAGTGACTAGTCGGCTGCGTAGTAACGTGATTAAAAGCGTGTTCTATTTTTTGTGAGTGCAAGTGCGTGACAGATGAAAACCAATTTTGGTTTCGTTTGACAGCTCGAGATTTTCTTAGATTTTAGATAGCTATTATTCCGCTAGGTATATTAACTTTATGGGCCAGACTGACGTGGTGTGCCGTGTGAAGCGTCCATAGATATAGTATATCATTATTATATATGTATACCTATTAAAAGTACAAAAGGACACCCTTTCAATTACTTCCATACTAATCCATACTTATTACTTACTAATATACTAATAATATTATAAATGCGAATGTGTGTCTGTCTGTCTGTTATCTCTTCACGTTTATACCTCAGAAGTCAGAACCGATTTTGCTGAAATTTGGCATGGAGATACTTTGAGTCCTAGGAAAGGACATATAAAAATACTTCATGGTCAAATAGTTTTTAATAAAACCAATATTAAAAATGAAAGACATGTCAAAATGGCAGTTTTATTTTTGAAACTTGGACGCTCGTGTTGACAGCTACTACTGAATTTACTAAATAAAATTACTAAAGAGCCACTAAACAAGAATTGGACACTACTTGCACTACACACCTGCACTCCACTGCCTCAATTACTAGTCACTTGCACTTGCACTAATCAAAGTGAATACAGGCCTTATGTCATAGGTTACACGGTGTTATGTTACCATGGCAACGTCCATCGCTATCCCGTTGCATCACTAAATCTCTATGTCGCCGGTTGCACGGTAAGTCGCCGGTTACACGGTCAAATTTTCATCAATCTGATCCATCAATCTGATTGACGGAATATTGACGGTTGTAAAAATTTCATATTAAAAATACGATCAATCCATCGATCCGTGGCGTACACGATCGAATTTTCGTCAATCTGTACCAGATTGATGAAAATTTGACCGTGTGACCGGTGACTAAAATTTTCATCAAATATTGATGGTTATAAAAATTCTATATTAAAAATACCATCAATCAATCAATCCCTGGCGTACACGATCTCGTCAATTCGTACCGGATTGATGGATCAGATTGATGAAAATTTGACCGTGTTACCGGCGACATAGAGGTTTAGTGGTGCAACGGGATAGCAATGGACATTTTTTTTTCTTTTTCCTTTCTTTCAATAAAATATGGACGAAATACTTTGTGTATAGCAAAACAACATTTGCCGGGACAGCTAGTGTTGGTATATATTTTAAAACAAAATAAGCTTTAAGAGTCCGTATACGAAATTTTGCCGATTTCGCTCATTTAACAGACGTGATTTAACAGTTAAAATACAGTATTTCTATAAGTTTTAATGCACAACATGTAAGATCATTTAAATTATAATATAGTGTTGGAGCTAGATTTTTTATTTTTTTAAGTATCTTTAAATAATCCAACTCAAACCCGCGACAGTTTTGTGATTTTTGCTGTAAAAGGTTTAGAATATCACCTTTTTATGGATTGTATTGACGTCTTAACGGTATGAAAAAAATACAATGTACTGTTGAGAAAGTCGTCTATAAAGTGTTGGAATTACTTTTTACCACTTCAATATAAAAAACCCTTTAAAAACAGAAAACCTCTATCTGCCCGCTAACTTGGCGATCGTCCTTTTTCACCTGGCATATCAAAGACGGGCGTGAGTGTGAAGAGAGCAGTAGAAAATAGAGGACGGGCTCTTAATAAATAAATATATTGCTAAAGCCTATTTTGTTATATTGTATTAAGTACTTATACTGAATACTTATAACTTACTTTAGCACTTTGCTCCAAAGAACATTGTTCTCTCAATTCAGATATTCTTCTTAAAGCTTTATCCTGAGTTTCAACTAAGACATTCTGAAAACAAAAAATATGTGACGTTATCAGCGTGAAGGGACCGTATTGTCGGTATTGAGTTAATAGTATCTCCATAATCTACATTTAATAGGCTATCGAACCATGTAAATAACATGCGTGTAGGTCTGGAAAATATTAAAAAAAAAAATTTTTAACTCGAAAGTCGTAAAAGGTGATATTGAGAAAATCGCATTTAAACTTCGACATCCTAAAAAAGTATGTTATTGTAGGAAGTTACATAGATATCATCTTTTTTGAGGAGTACGTTATATGGTCTTTTCGAATTTAACTTCAATTATATAATTTTATAACTCTATTCCTGTTGTTTACCAGGCCAAAGTGCATAATGTAATGAAAATGCCCAAGATGGTTTTTACTCAATATTTCACTTATAGTATGTTTTCTATTGGATTTTATAAATGTATAATATAAAACGGATCAGTTTTTACTAAATAGAGACGTCTTCGATATTAAACAACATTGTTTATTGTATTTTAAAAAAATTTGAACAATTATACATTGTGCTTCTACTAATCTTATTAATCAGTCAAAATCAACAAAAATATATATTTACTACACTCAAACATAGTCAAATGAGATTAAATATATAAACTTCTATTTAAAAAGTAACTTCTGTCTTAAAATTGAAGGTAAAGTTTAGTAAAAAGCTGGTACAAACACTTAACACATTTCAAAAGTGACCTTATTGTCGGTGATTAAAAGTTTAGTAATATCACATAAAAATAAACATACATACATACAACAACATTTTTATTAACATTGAAGTTATTATCTTTTAAATAATTTTAATTATCCTTCAGTAACAAGACGTGTACCAAAAACATGTAATTTCTCTTAGTTACCATAGAAGTATTCATAAATATTATAAGGGACCTTAATGTCGGTCGTTACATTTTTAGTAATAAAGTCAAAAGAAGATACAAAAATACTATTAATTTTATAGTAATTGTAAGATTATTTTTTATTTTTATTTTATTTTTAATTTTTTTAAATATTTATTTAATAATATTCTTCATTATTTAATTATATTTATGAGATTTCCTTATAAAAATAAAGGAACTTCAGACTTGGTACGACTTTGTCTAGATTTCATAACTTTTTAGGGTTTCGTAGTCAAGAAGGAACCCTTATTAGAGATAAACAAGCAGCTCCATCGAGATTCGAGACCTGGCTTGTTTTTTTACAGAATGTATTTGGTGGGATTTCACTTCTTTTTATAGAAACGTACGTGCGTGCTCACTCGGCGAAACACAGCGCAAGCGCTGTTTCACGCCGGTTTTCTGTGAGAACGTGGTATTTCTCCGGTCGAGCCGGCCCATTCGTGCCAAAGCATGGCTCTCACACGTATATTTTTTAAGCTGAGCCGTAAGTAGTGGGTTCCATCATATCGCTTGTGTAGGATTGCGCGCTCGTGTAAACGTCACCATCAGCATCACATGTGTTACATACGCCTCCGTGGTCTAGTGCGTGGCTCTAGACTCGGAGGTCGTGAGTTCGATTCCCGCATTGGAAACGTATTATTTCCAAGTTTGGTTAGGACAGTGAAGGTTGATCACCTTTGATCACGATTAAATTGAAATTAAAATTTAAGGGGGGCTCCCATACAAAAAACCTAATTTCGAGTCCGACTCGCACTTGACTAATTTTTATGGTTTTCCCTATAAATGGCCATTAAACCCTAAACTCTGTGCTAAATTTCAGCTCTCAGAGTTTATGGAAAGTACTAGTTCTTTTTGATGATCTTGAGTGAGTGAGTGAGTGTCATAAATGAGAAACTTTGCTTTAGCTTAACTTCGGAACTTAATGACCTCTAGAGGTTTTCAAATAGGGGCCTAAAATGCGGTGAAATGGTTCCTTTAAATGATGGTACTGCAGTGTTTGCTTCGCGCTCTACTTGGCGGAGCACTGCCGTGCCCCCAGATATTCTAATCAATGTTACCCATTTTCAGCTTGGTGCAAATCACTAGTAGTACAACAGTAGATACCGTGCCGAAAAAAAGCCGCAATCAACTCTCGACTGCAGCACCGACAATAAGGTCCCTTTTTTACTAAACTTTAAGATATATTTTAACCTATAAAAAATCGTTTTTAAAACCTGTGTCTTTGTTTATTAATATGGAGCAAAAAAAGAAAAAATGTTTTTTTTCGACACTTTACTTTAAATGCGATTATCTCGGAAACTAAAACCCTCCATAAGGTCCCTTTTCCCAGATAATATATATATATATATATATATGCTTTTCAATTTATAAACAAGTTGCAACAAAATTAGAACAGGTGTTTGAGCCAAAATGTTTTTGTTTTCGCTTTGTTAAAGAATCGCAGATGAAAATGTATGGAATTGACATAAAAAGTTTCAGCTAAATGGCCAGATTTACCTTTGCTTTCGCATTTTCTCTTTCTAACAATTTATAGTGTCTTGCCAAGTCAGAATATTGGGTCTTGTATTTTTTACATCTCTCCTGTGTACGTCTGTATGCTGAATATAATTGCTCTTTAGTAACTCGATCAAGATTTACATTGCCACCAAAGGGAGATTTTTCTTCTGCTTCACTAGCTGATACTTCCATGTCAGACTGAAACAATAATCTTGTTATTACATTGCTCCTATCAGTTATTATACCTAGGTCAAGGTCAGGTAATTACTGGAGCCCATGATGCTTATGTTTTCTACAAAATAATTTAATTATGACATCTTACTTGCAGGTGGTACATAGATGGACTTTCATAGCTTGGCAAACGGAATGAAATGTCACTGGAAAATGAGCTGTTCGAAAGTCTTCTAAGTCTTTGGTTATCCTGAAAAAATTAAAATTAAATCATTTTATTTTCACATAATTTTATTCACCAGATCCTAATAGTTTATACTTTGATCTGCAATTTTTTTTTGTCTTATTAAAATCAAAATTTCTGAATAAAATAAATATTTTCAGAATGTCCTACATGTTATTGCCAAGTTGACTTAGTATGGATGGACTTATTATAGATAATTTTTACTTGACTTATATTTCAATACATTATTTTCAAGCATACATACATTGCTGAAGTCAGGTGCCTCCAAACTAACATTAATGCTTTCTGGTTTTCCAAAAGAGGTTTCTGGATTGAGTTTAGTGTTTGGTGTTGATGTAGGGCTTTTATTTACAGAATCTGAAACGGTTGGAGTTAACTCATTATAACTAAACACATTAATTATAAAATAATATATTACTACAAAAATTTTAGTTACCATTGTCTCCAATAGAAAAGAGATCATTGTTTGTAATGTCTGATATACTGCTAGAAGCAGAAGTCACAGCGGCCTGCAAGTTATTTTATAATAAGCTTATAAATGTTATGAAAAGGAAATAAATGAACACCACATAATGATTTGCTATATACTATTATAGTATGTATAGAAATATATCATCCCAAGCTATGTCGTCTCTTCAATGTTATTAAATTGGCCTTTTATAATATAAAGAAAATTATTATTTGTAAAATCATTTTTATAACATCATCAAACTATAACATCCCGGGCCCTTGAAAAATTGATGGAGCCCTATCAGTAAAAAACGTTAATAATAAAACAATGCATAAAACAATTCTGAGCTCACAGCCTATTGGGCCGGGGCCCTTTTGGGTCCAGGGCCCGTGACATTTTGCCAGCCCTGCCACCCTATAGTTACGCCACTGGCAAAATGATCCATAGATTTTAAATTTGTACATTAATATTATCATAAAATTACATACATTTTGCTAGAAAGCTTTTTTTATCATTGATTATTTATTACCTGAGCTGCTTGGGCAAACTGATGTAACCTCTGAGGGGATGACTTTACTTCCTCAGCCAACTTGTCTTTTAGCTTTTTAAACATCGTTTTGGCTAGTACCAGTCGTAAGTAGCACAAAAATAAATTGATTATTTCAAAGTGCTACCAAAGATGTTTAATAACATTTTCAAGTAAAACGGTTCATAAAAACACTTTAAATATTTTGATTTTCATAACATAACAATCTTTACATAGGTACTCGCATACGGTTCTTGATGTACTTTTGAAATTTAGCTGAAAATTAGTACGATTTTGTAATTTATTTGCGAATGGAATGCAGTGATTACTGATTAGATCAGCTGTCAAGTGTCAATGATGTCACATCATAAGTGTCAAAGGTTCGTGTCTCGGTTCGTGTTTGGTCAAAGAATAATGAAAAGAAAAAATACAATATTAATTGACAAGAAATTATATACTTGAACAAAAGACATGGCTTTGGCCTTATAAATAAAATAAAAAATAATTATGAGGAAAATAAAAGAAGACAAGGCTTCGGCCTGTTCAATAAAAAGGATTTAAGACAATAGTACTACAAAAGACATGGCTGTATGGGCTTTGTTCCCTTTGCCTGTCCTGAATGGGACGAATCAAACCAAAAAAAAAGTCTATGGGCAGGAAAACAGGATCTGTAGTTTAAAATTTAAATATGGTCACCCTGACCCTGCGGCCTGCCGTCTGATACGTAGTATCCCTTAGTAGTCTGTGGCCGCCTACGAAATTAACTTGTAATCTGTGGAGTAGTGTTAGGCCGTGTTTCCACTGAAGCGGAGAAGAGCTTAGCGGTGCCGAATTGACCAATCACCGTGCTCGAAATCTTCGCTGTTATTGCGCTGGAATAACACGATTGGTCAATTCGGGCACCGCTAAGCTCCTCTCCGTCTCCGCTCCGCTGCGCTTCAGTGGAAACGCGGCCTAACTCGGCACTCGTGCGTCGAAGTGTATTTTATTTCTGTTATTTAGTGATTTATTTTATTACGCTATATTTGCCTAAATTTAAGTGTTTCTGGTAAGTACGAAGTCTAAAAAGATTTATTCGTTTGAAAGTATGTAAAACATATAATTTTATCATCGTTTTATTCGTTTATATTATCGTATTACAGAATGCACAACTGAGCATCGATCGGAATAATTTCAAATGTAAAATGTAATATTTAAACTATTCAATGTTCTACATTCCTCCTTTTAAAACTTTTAAAAACACTAAATTTGCATTTGAGTAACCTAGAAATGTTTTTAACTTGGTACTAATATTATCATATTAAACAATAGTAATTTTCGTATGCCTTGAAATTGCAGCCATTTTCAACCGAATTCCAAAAAGGAGGTTATTATAATATTATCATATAACTTCCTCCTTTTTGGAAGTCGGTTAAAAATGTCTGCAATTTCAGCATTATCCGTTTAATCTGCATATCTTATTAATATGTTTTGTCTGTTTATATTTTGTGAGGCTGGTTATCATACACCGGTATCTAATAAAACATAATAAATCATTAATAGCTAATTTAGAATGAGTGTAGGCATTTAAAAGCAAAAAGCAAAAGTCAAAGCTACACAGTATGTACGTACCCAGTTTATATTTGAATTTTTAGTATTTTAAATTTTAGTATTTTGTTTTTACAGAAAACACTATGCATTTTGAACAGGATTATTATGACGATGAAGAATTTGAAAATGATGATATGATAAATAACTTTAGTGGACCAACTTCAAGATTTAACCATCCGCGAAGGTACAGTAGAATACAATGTTTTTTATAGTTACTACTTGTTTGCTTACCTATACAATATGTATACTAATATTTACAGAGGAAATGTCATTGGGTAAGGCCGAGAACTTTCCCACTTTACGAAAGTAAAAATTGTCCTATTTTTTGTTTGCATATGGGGGATTCTGCCACCACGGCACAAGCCACTTGTAACTTGATTTCAGTATGTATGACTAATTTATGTGAATTGTATTGTGGCGGTACCCACAATTCGCCTAACATTCCTGCATCGCGCTATCGAAGTTTTCTAAGCGCGTCGGTATATATACAACAGCTGAAATGTATCACGTGGGCTTCGGCCTGACCGAGCATACCACCTCGCTCGGTCGGAAGATCTTCCTTTGGCCGCCGCAAATATTCCACATTGGTGACCCTCGACAGAACACGCCTCCTTCGTCATCATCACTCAACGCCCCTCCGCACCGCGCCAGCCAGCATCGCCTCATCGGGTACCTCGTCCACTAGCCGCAATGTACCGCGGCCTGGGCGACTCCGCATCGGCATCATCGGGCTTTCTCACTACACCGACCGGTCAGCAAGCAGAGCACATCTCTCCTGGTCAGCACGTAGCATCGGCCCCGCACGGCAGCTTATCCGACTCACTGGATCCCGTGCAGCAGCTTACAGTTCCGACTCACTGGGACTCACTGCAACAGTTCCGACTCACTGGAACTCACTGGCACTGGCGACTCAAGCGACAAGACTTCAAGATTCGACCTCCGGTCTTCGGGGGGGAGTGATGTGGCGGTACCCACAATTCGCCTAACATTCCTGCATCGCGCTATCAAAGTTTTCTAAGCGCGTCGGTATATATACGACAGCTGAAATGTATCATGTGGGCTTCGGCCTGACCGAGCATAACACCTCGCTCGGTCGGAAGATCTTCCTTTGGCCGCCTCACATTATCCCACAGTATCAATGATATCAAATTGGTTTATATAAAGAATAACAAAATATTTTATATACTTTTATAGTTATATTGGAAGTGATGACACAGTGTAAAATTAAATCAAAATGAAATTTTTTATGTTTGCCACATTAAATGTTTGCCAAGGGTGGGACAAAAAATCTTAAAAAGTATTTTTTTTATGGTAAGTACCTCCCTTACACTTGATGTGTTGAATTTATTTTTTCGCGTCCACCCCATTGTGTGGGGTGTCATTAGATAGGTTTTTGAAAAATATTATGAGTATTCATAGATCATTTTCTGATTTAGGGATCCATTTGTGAAATATTAAGTCTTAAAGTAGAAAAAATTGTTAGAGTCCAGTGTCCCCCTCTTCTACCAGGTAAACGGTTGCTTCTGGAAATGTGAAAAAAATCACGGGAGTAGGAAATATGCTGAATTTAAAAAGAAATCTATCACAGCTAAGAAGACTTCATAAGTTTTTGAGTAATAGTCGTCAACTAAAATAATTTATTTGGCAAAGTATTAAGGAACTTTTCGTTCAAATTCCTTTGAAAGTAACTGAGATGATGTTGATAGTCGGTCATTCCATTGTTTCGGGCGTTACGTTTGTACAACTAAAGTTTAAATTTTAATGTATTTTGAAATGATATTGTAGCGATTAAAATGTCTTATTCTCTACGTTTTTAGTTGCTTTATCTTAATTGTTAAATTTGTAGAGTTTAGCATAAATGAGATGCTTTAATGACCACCGTAAAAAGAACTTCAGCTTGCATAGATTTTGTGAATTATCTGGAGCTTTTCTTATATATTTTATCGAATTACAGCAAAGCAAGGTGTGCCATTAGCGGCTTGAAATTTGAAATATTCACAAAGTACTTAATTGTATATTTTGTACTTAAATAAACATTTAAGGGGCTCCCATAAGAACATAATTTTTTGCCTATCTTTGCTTTATAATCGCACGGAACCCTTCGTGCGCGAGTCCGACTCGCACTTGGCCGATTTTTTATCGACCGCGCGCTTGCTAGGGGGCGCTAGGGTAAAATTTGCACACGGGCGCCACACCGACTAGAGACGGCCCTGCACTGCACAAGTAAAATAAGTGACAAATAAAGCCACTTTCATTGAGGGGAAACCTCTAAAAAATGTAATTTTATCATAGTTTTACAGGTAAACATTTTGGCTCCTCTCGGGCGCCACACGCCATACAGAAAAGATACCCATTGCGCCTCTACGGCGCCGTCCGCACGGAATCGGTTAATGATAAGAATAAAACAAAGCAATTATTAATACTTAGTTAGTTGTGTCTTGTTTAAAATATTAAATAAAATATGTCGTACTGTAATAATTATTAAGTATGTGTTAAATCTTTAGGAAGTGTTCATTGAACAATAAATATTTTTTATTTATAAATGCAGTATTTGTATTAATATTTGGTACTTAAAGATTTAGAAATACATCAGTATAATATTTTTTAAATTTTGTATTAATCTTTCGACCGGGGATTCTTGGAAATGAATGCTATTGTATTCTATTGTTGTCGCGGCGCGCGCGGCGGCGCACACTGGTCCCAAAGTAAATTAAATGGGACATTAAGAATTTTCGGATCGAAGGTCAACGGATCAGGCTGATTTTTTTTTTGTAGACAGCAGATGCAATTACAAGTTATTTTTATAGATGTCGTTTTTTTCAAATATGCCGTATCTACAGAGATAAAAAATAATTATTATTTTTTGTATGGACGAAATCATAATTTTGTCATTTCATTCCAAGATTCAAACATATTCAAAATAAATCATAGCACAGCTTATAGAGGGACTCTTGTCGTACATTTTTATCATAGACGCTCAACTGCGATTTTTGCGCCTTTTAGAGCTACATGCACTTTAATTTTTTTGTCAGCGGATGAGGCCCATTTTTTTTGTAGCATCTGATGCAATTACAAGTAACTTTTATAGATGTTGTTTTTTTCAAATATGCCTTATCTACAGAGAAAAAAAAATATGAATTATTTTTTGTATGGACGAAATCATAATTTTCCTTCGATCCGAAAATTCTTAATGTCTCATTAATTTTACTTTGGCGCGTCGCTCTTTTTCCTCGGCGGCGCGGCGGCGCGTCGTGAGAATTCGCGGCGACGACGGCGCGTCGGCGCGGCGCTCATATCTAATAGTTAGTATTTGAAATCATTACCATCATTACCATCATTACTAAATATTATTAAACTAATCAATCTGTAAGTCACAATAATAAAACAATTACCCGATTTTTCGTTTCGGGCGTTACAGTGCCAATGTAGCAAGAAAACACGCCTTTTACTTGATAGTTATAATTTTTTTCGGAATTTTAAGGTATTCCACCAATAATACGAATGATACCCTCGAATCACAATGTGGCAAAACGGTTCTTTCATAAAAAAAGTTTGACCTTGAATAACAACTCGGAGACTTGACTTAGAACTTTGGTGTAATAATAAAAATTATTCCTTAGATTATGTTCTATTTAAATAATGAGTTTATTTGCGTTGGCCGGCACTTTTATACCGCATTTATACATTCGCACGAATAGCGAGGCGAATCACGAGGCGAATAACGAACACGAATGTGTAAAGGCGCTCGCTATTCGCCTCGCACTTCGCCTCGCGATTCGCGGCATTCGCGTTGAGAGCGGTTTTTCGGACGCGAATCAAAGCCTTTCAAAGGGCACGAATAGCGAACACGAACTTACTGTTTACACATTCGCCTGCATTCAGTTGACAGCTAGCGTCCGACCCTACAGGACGTGTACAAAGCTAAACATACTTATTTGACTTACACTGTACTGAAAATTAACCTATATTTAGTACAGTGTATAACTGTATATTATTATAATTTTGTTGTTAAAGTATAATTTTATATATTTTATTAGTTTCGTATTTATGAGCGCGTAGCCCGCCGACAAACTACTATGCAGTTAGGCGGGCTAATAGTACGAGTATAATAAGGAAATATATTTCGGTTTTCAATGCAGATTAATAATTAGTATTTAGTATTAGTATTATTATTATGAAATAAAAATGGAGTGGAGTGAAGGGCGAATTCCAGAATTCCTAGAATTTTACAAAAAGGAAGAGCTCATATTATTTTGGAACCCAAAATATCGCTATCATAAATTTCATAATATTTTTTATATATGAACACGTCCTCCATGTTCGTGTGCGAATGTCAAAATGAATCACCCCACGAATGTGTGAACGGTAGTTCGCGACAGCATTCGTATACGAATGTTTCGTCGAATGCTTCGTCGATGACGAGGCGAATGGCGAACGCGAATGTGTGAATGCAGTATTAAAATTAGCCCAATTTGGACCTTGTCCTTTATTTTTCAGATTGTAATGATTGTAATAATTCGATCGTGGATTCTTGGAAATCTATTGTTATTCTATTGTGTCTCGCTCACGGTTTGATGGGTTAAATAATTATAGTATAAAAAAATATCAAGAATATGCAAGTTTAATAGCAGAATCTTTATTTACTTAAAATATAAATAAATGCCACTTTTCGTTGTAATTTTATAACTCAAGAATGGGCTCACTTATCCAACTACTTACTTACTATTTAGTAAACTTAATCAATTCCTTTCTTTACAGTATGAATTTCAATAGAAATAATGCATACAATAATGCATATGGAGACTATAGAGGAGGCTATGGGCCTCCTGGTGGTTTTGGAAGTAATTGGCGTGCACCTCCTCCACCAAGATTTGGACCACCCGGTTCATTTGGACCACCTAGAGGTCCACCAGGTCCACCAATGCGTTTTGGAAGACCACCTAAAGATTTTGGTCCACCGCCATTGTTACCACCGCCATTGTTACCACCACCTCCGCGTGGGATCCCAGACTTCCCCTGGGGAAGGGGATTTGGGCCCCGAGGGCCACCAATAAAGAGGCCACCGCTTGAGGACAAAACCATTAAGTATCTATTAAGTAAGTAAAGATTCTTTGAAGTCAAGTTAATTTTTTTTGCAGCTTTTGTGTTAATTTTTTTATTATTATATATTTTTTTATAAAATATTGGTTATATTTTTAAACAGAATGTGGTGTAACAAAGGAGAACCTAAAAAATTTGCCAAAAGACCTTTTGGCCTTGTATGAACCAGAGTATTGTGGATTGTGCGCCCACAATCTCGAGAGCCATGCAGTTTGTAAGTAACATAATCTAATTACATTACTTCAATTTTTTTATGTAATATTATGTAAAGAAATGTAATTAATAATAGTAAATTTTTACAAAATATTTTCTACATTATGTCTACCACCGGTTCCAGACTCAACCGTTACTAAATACATACATATTTTTAATACGCACAAATACTTTATAAATGCTAATCTTCCTTTCTAGTACAATCTTTCTATCTTATATCTTTAAGCGAGCAATTTATGTATATATATATATATATATATATATATATAATTGGAATCTCGGAATCGGCTCCAATGATTTTCATGGGGAGTTCCGGGGGCGATAAATCGATCTAGCTAGGAATCATTTTCATAAAATGTCATTTTATGTGTGTTTTTGAATTTTTTGAATACCGAGCCAAGCTCGGTCATATAGCTAGTATATATATATATCTTATATCTTTAAACGAGCAATTCTTGTATATATATAAATATATAATTGGAATCTCGGAATCGGCTCCAACGATTTTCATAAAATTTAGTATATAGGGGGTTTCGGGGGCGATAAATCGATCTAGCTAGGAATCATTTTTAGAAAATGTCATTTTTTTCGTGTTTTATCGAATACCGAGCAAAGCTCGGTCAAATAGCTAGTGACATATTTAAATGTGATAAGTACAGTATCTGTATTGAAATTTATTTGCAGCTCGCATGCATTACCTTTCCAAAAATCATCAGAAGAACCAGAAAAAATGGTTATCTCGGCAATCCGATGAGGGCTCTCGCAAAAATAAGGAGGTAAATCGACAATTTGTCAATGTAACGTTTCCGTAGACAGCTTTACCAGATATTATATTCACATAAAGTCAGCGATCCCTTTGCTTGATTCCCTGTTGGCGACGGTGCTTGCTAACAGATCGCTTCAAGTGAAATTTATGTGAATACTGTTGGTAAAGCTGAAACTTACATTGAAACAAATTGTCAGGCGTCACGTTGCACAAACGTGAGGTCCCTCAACTAAGGTATAATATATCACTCGACAGACCACGTCGAACGATATACACTTTACTGCTATTTTGTACCGTACATATTTTTATGTTGAGATAGAAACATTAATTTTTTTTTTTCTATAATATAAACCATTTTACTTAAAATGAAAATGCTACCAAGTAAAAAACCATCCCAATCACTTTTGTACATTTTTAAGAAATTTTTGTTATACAAGACTTGTTTTTTGTTTCTTAATTGTTGTTATGAGATTGGACTAACTAAAAAATAGGGGGAAGAAGAAATAAATGACTGTCGAAACGATTAACGCATGCATTATTGTTTAAGGGTTTTTGTTCATATTATGCATTACATATTACATATAATAATTACAGATTCCGATAAAATCTCGTGAGCTGTACTGCGAGCTGTGCGATGTGCACATCACATCCAAAGCCCACTCCGATTCGCACTACGCTGGGAAACAGCATAGGACGTAAGTTATCACACTTTTTTTAACCGACTTAAAAAAAGGTTATCAATTCGACCCGCATGTATGTAATACGAGCTTTTGCCCGCGGCTTCGCTCGCGTTAAGAAGTATTATTATATACAAACTTTCATACCCTTTTTTAACACCTTGGGGTTGGAATTTATCAAAATCCTTTCTTAGCGTATCCGCTATCCTACGTCATAACATCTACCTGCATGCCAAATTTCAGCCCGATCCGTCCGTGGTTTGGGCTGTGCGTTGATAGATCACCATGTCAGTCAGTCACCTTTGAGTTTTATATATATATGTCGCAGGGAAAAGAGGATATCAGGGATTTCACGAACTCCCGGTAGATGCCGAATATTCTTGTTTGTTACGTCTTCTTACTAAAAATATCTATTGATATGCCATTTCACTAAACTAAATCTAGTGAAATGTCAGAAACGCGGATACTGCCGAATAAAAATCAAACCACTCATTTCTCTCGCTTGCTCTAGTATACACACGAGTACTTTGATAGGATCATCTAACATCTGAATCTAACAAGTAAGATGTTAGATGATCCATGCGTCGGATGGGCATGTAAAATGTCGGTCCTGCAGGCTCGCCGGTCGTGTCAGTCTTCCGTCCCACCAAGCTTAATAAATATTAAATTTACTACAATATATTTCAACTCTAAAAAATATTTTTTAGTATTAAAATATTTTGTAGTAAATTTACTATTTATTTATATATTTTTTAGTGTTTTCCTCTATTTTTTAGTGTTTAAATATTTAGTAGTAAATTTAGTAAAAAAAATTTATACACAAAAAATTTTTTTTAGTGTTTAAATATTTTGAAGTTAATTTTTGTTCAGGAACCTATGTAATTACTATTTTAAGCTGAAAAATAACTCAAACATGTTAAATATTTTCGTATGACAAAATGATTTTATTATTACGTATGTATGAGAATTTCGAGGGTAGCCCGGCCCCTTAATAAAAATATCAGTTTTTTTCCGGAATCAATATAATGTCTTAAATAACTTTTATATTACAGAATCGTTGAAGGACGTAAGAAACCGCGCAATCCCATTTTGCTCCAACATGGAATGGAAAATAGAGTGTAAGTATATGTTTAGTGACATATTATATGTAATACTAATTCTATGCGATGTGCTTCATCATCATCATCATATCAGCCTATATTCGTCCACTGCTGGACATAGGCCTCTCTCAATGAACGCCAAGATGACCGATCTACTGCTATTCGCATCCAACATGGACCCGCAACTAAACGGATGTGCTGAAATGTTTGTAATTATTACCTATTATATTTACTGTATTTGAGTTAAAACCATGAGAGTGCTGGTAAGCATGTTTTGTGATATAAGATAAAGTCGGCAATAAAAGGGTTAATTTTTTAGTGATCAGCTCATCCGTCGCGAGAAGAAGTTCATCAAAACGTCTAAGGACGAGGAGTCGGGCGACGCGGCCGCCGGCGGCGACGCCAAACCCAGCGTTGCATCTGACCTCTACTGTGACATTTGTAAGGTAATATGTCGTTTATACTCAGCTCTGTTGGGCGGGGAAGTGGGCAGCGCGAGAATGTAAGTACTATTTCTCGCGCTGCCCACTTCCTATTTATTAAATAGTCCCTCGTCATGCCGCTGCCCGACGTAAGCGAGTAGAAGGCCGAGTGTAAACATTCACTCCCGTCTTTGCTGCCGCTAGGGCATCGAAACCCGGACCCAATTTTCAAAACCCGGGTTTTCGGGTTTTTTAAAATGAAAACCTGGGTACCCGGGTTTTTCGAGTTTTGTCGGGTTTTTTTAAAATTTAATGATTAACGATGCGAAAATACTTTAAATATGATTTTCAGCGATTGCCAGCACCTTTCCAGTAAAATACTATTAAATACCATAGTGTGCGGTCACGGCAGTGCCCAACCAAGTCTCGAGTGAACGGGCACGGCCGTATCATACTTTTATGGAAGAGACTATTTACCTCTCCTATTATATAAATTGGATCTTATCAAAGCTAGGGATTAAGATTTTCGGGCCAAGGTTAAGTATTACAACAAGCTTCACCTCCAAATTACATATATTATTAAATGTATTTGTATTTTATGAAATATATAAAAATCTATCAAGAATTTTTGAAGACAGTAAATGGAAGAATAATCTGAAATATAAAACGTATGCCAACAAATATTCATTAAATCTTTTTCATTTTTATTGCTGATTGTCAAGTTATTAATAATTATTTAGTCCTAATTGATGTTGGCATACTTTACACCTGTAATTAAATTTTTGTGCCTAGTTTTTACCTGAAATTGCCTTTTGTCTGCCAAGCACGGTATGAAGCCGAATGTTCTTTGCAATTTAAGGTAACTTTTCTGTCATCTCAGTGGAAAATCTTTCATTACTGAAAAATCTTACATTGCACTTATACACCTCAAAGCTTTTTGTAGTCATTAGTTCCAGTCACAATAGACAAAGTTCATGTCAGATTACCATATAATTGACCAGACCAGAACATAATATTATGGTAAATGCGGAAGGTTGCTTTTAATGAATTTGTAAGATTAACCATGGTGGCTCTAGCGCTGGTGCTGATAAAAACTCTGCTTGTTATATTTCATCTCGATTCACTAAAATCACGTGTTTTAATAATCACGTGAGTAAGACATCCACGGCCGGCTAAAGAAAGCCACCATTCGTCTTATTATGTGTTACCAACATCAGTCTCTCAAGCAATGAAAAGCAATATGCCGCATTTGCCAGACCGCAACACAAAAATATGGATTCAAAATATACTTGATGAAAACACCTCGGCATGGTTTTGTCAGTTTCTAGGGGCTGGTTGCTCTCCTGGAACCTTTTTACTGATTGCATTGTCTTAATATTGTCGCTTTTTGTTATGTTGTGAATATAACAAATAACGACAAAAAGCATAACGATAAACAAAAACCTTTAAGTGTTTTTATTAAGTTAGACGACTGAAAATAATGACTTTAACCCATCAAGGGGCTTGATGGGTTAAAGTCATTATTTTCAGTCGTAAGTAAGTAAGGCCCATACGGGCCGCGATAACAAAATATTTCCAGGAATTGGCGATCGACGGTTTAAATTGCAAAGACTGGGTGTCATACCGCAGCAGGACACAAAAAAATATTTTTTTGTAAAAATACTGTATGTCAAACATCGATCAGTATAAATTATTGCTATTAATTTGTCAATCAGCAGTAAAAATATCTCATTCGAATGAAATTTTCAGTTCATAAAAGGAAATGAAGATTTGTTGACTTATCATTGATTTTTTATGACTGTAGATACCTGTGATTGCTTTAGAATCGATAAAATACGGAAAAGTCATTTAATAATATGTTTTATTAAATACTAAAAATAAGCAATTATTGTTCCATACATAGTCTAAGATCCCATTGCAAAACTGTGCAGGTATCGAGTACACGCTTAAAACCACATTTTTACAAATATTTATGATAAGGAGAACCTATTTCTACTGGGGTGCCAGTCCAAATGTGGCCGCAACTATTTTTAAATATTTTTAAAAAAATTGAGTTTGCGGGATAAAATGTTTTCATCGGGTATTGAAAGCAAACATGGTTCATTTCACGGCAATGAGTATAGAGATTTAGAAAAATCCGGTGTGCCGTTAGGCACCAGAGGCGTGCACAGGTTTTTGACATGGGGTAAGCAGCGGTATCGGCTTAGTAGTTTTGGCGTGAAAGCAAAACAGACAGACAAACGGACAAAAAGAGATATTTTCGCATAAATTGTAATATTAGTGTGGATATAAATTAAAAACTATGTTTTATAAACTATTGTAATACATGAGTACGTTCTGTTATGAAGAAACAAAAAAACGCCATCTGTTGTCACGTGTTAGAACTGCAATGAAAGTTCATTAGCGTTCACATGTGTGCTAAGCTAAAATAAATAAAAACGCCATCTATTCTTATATATTAGAAATGCAATGTGAATTCATTTTCATCGATATTTCCATGGAAATTAGATACATACAATGGATACATAATATATTTTTGTCTTATAAAAATGTAGCCTATGTCATTTCTCAGGCTCTAGACTAACTGTGTACAAAATTTTATTACAATCGGTTCATTAGTTTTGGCGTGAAAGCGAGACAGACAGACAGATATACTTTCGCATTTAATATAAAGTATATCTCTATATACTTATTATAAAACAAAGTCGTTTTTTTCCCCTCATGTCCCTTTGTTCCCTTTAATCTTTAAAACTACGCAACGGATTTTGATGATTATTTCAGTGTTAGATAGCCCATTTATCGAGGAAGGTTATAGGCTATATTTTATCACGCTAAGATTAATAGAAGTCAAGAAATGGAGGAAAATGTGGAAAAAACGGGGAAAATTATTTGAAAGGGCTAACTTGAACGCGCTAATCTCAGGAACTACTGGTCTGATTTGAAAAATTCTTTCAGTGTTAGATAGCCCATTTATTGAGGAAGGCTTTAGGCTTTATTTTATTGATTATCATGCTAATACTAATAGAGAATGTGGAAAAACGGGGGAAATTATTTGATATAAGAAGTAGACCACATAAGGGATAGTGATAGGCTATCGATTTTAATATTTTTTTCAGTGGCTATATATTTTATACCCGTGTGACGCTGGGGCGGGTCGCTAGTAATATTATGAAATGATAAAATAAATTAGTACATGAATATGAATAACATGAAACTTTCGAGTTACTTACATTTTATTTTTGTTGCTGGTTTAATTGTTGTAACTCAAGTACACGTACCTACCTTTCGACACAAATCACAATTAAAATCTTTTCATTGAATGACAATTGTGAAAACTAGTTATTTTTAATTTTTAATAAACACACATTTTCACACAACACAAACCTCACAGTCAAATAACATTTTTAAGAAATAAAAAAACGCACTTAATATAGAAATTAGAAACTCAGTAATAACTAATATCTAATAAAATGTTAAATGTACAAACTTTTAAATGTTAAAATAATAAAAATCTTCTAAGAAAACTATAAATATACTGGCGCAAACAAAAATAATATGTTACAGTGCTTATCACATGAAAAAATGGCCTTCCAAAATACAAAACACTTCTGTAATGTAAACAAATATAAACCGTACTAAACAAAAATGCACTATGTGCATATGTGATTAATTAGATTTCCGTCTATTATTTTTACTCGAATTATAGGCAACGAACATATACGATTACTTCCGAACGCGCCATTACGCCGGCTCGGAACTCATGCGGCAGGACATCGCTTAGTAAATCGCACACGCACACAGGTTTGCGAACAGTGTACGAATACGATAAATCTTAACTCACACATATAGGCGGGGTCTGCGTGACATCGAATGCCTGTAACCACAGATATGTACCTAGATAGTATAATATTGTGCGTACCTTCGCGCGGTGCGCCTAGTTACCACATACCGACTTATGTTTAAGTAGTTTTGCAAATTAATTGGTGATATTTTATAAATGTAGGCGTTAATGTGTATTCATATTTTTACTATTAATAATAATTAAAGTCATCTAAAACGCACGAAAGTTAAATTAAAATATGTGTATAGCAAGTATTTATCATAAGGTAAGTACTGCTTTTATGCCTTCATAGTATGCACGCCCATGTTAGGCACCCGGCCGCAACTCTGTCGTAACCAGGTGTGAACAGGTACCATTCCGAAACATTTTTGCATCCATAACGTATATTGATCTTTTATATATCAAATGGAAGCTTATTTTCCTCTTATTATTATAATAAAGGTGTGCCTAATTAAATCTGGCCGCAAATAAGGGGTGCCGGCTGTCAAAGATGGCAAACTATCGATGGTTGAGGGAAAGGGACCTAGCGCGTAACATTACGGGTTTAACGAGGATAGTGATTTCGGTCATTGCAACTTTGTGCTGTCTTCCGCTATTTATGGGGAGGGAAACTGTACACTTCCTACTCCTCCTATCTTCTTCTGATTGAATTCGTTGCGGGTCCCAAGACAGCTTTAGCATGTCCTTCGGGCTCCCTGAGATCATATCAAAGGGTTTTCGTGGTTGGATACCGCTGTCGATCCTGGCGACACAGGAGATACAGTGGTGGGAATGTGTGGTGGGCCAAAGCCCGTTTTAAAAATATTCCAAAATACAATTATCCCGAAGACTTTGTTGATGGGTGTATTTTATCAGCAACGGTCTATACAAGTTTCAACGTTTTGTCACCTAGTGGCTGACTTGCCCATCATCAAGAGTCTACGGTAAAGTACCGTAGACCGTAGCAGACTTAGAAGTTAGACCCTTTGAAGCTGTCCACACTTTATTTTGTAAACCTTTGATCACATAACAAACAAAACTGTAGTCAATCACTGAATGTTGATTGAAAATTACTATAAAATAAGTTTAACAAGACTTGGCTTCTATGAAATTTGAAAACTTTTTGCGAAGGATAAATTGTTTAAAGAGACTTGGCTTTTTTACATTGAATAGTTTTGGTAGGATTTTTAAAATATGTATTATTGATTATTATTAATAAATATTTTATGACAATTAGTCTTTAATGCTCTTAAAGCGAAACTTTTCCTTTAAAATATTATATTTTGTTTAATTATGACCAATATAAATAATTAAACCTATACAATATGTCAATTGTCATACAAATAAATAATTTGCATGTTAGTTTGTTATAAATACCTTTTATCAGGTCTGGCCTTTAATAATTATCAAAAAAACGAAAAACCCGAAAAGCTCGAAAAACCCGGGTTCCATTTTTTAAGCCCGGGTTTTTTCATGATCCCCAAAACCCGGGTTTTCCCGGGTTTTCGGGTTTCGGGAAAACCCGGTCTCGATGCCCTAGCTGCCGCAGAAGTATTCAGAAAAATATTCGTTCCTTCCGCTTGACACCACCAAAACGACACCACTGCACCGGTGGTGTCATATGGACTTGACCATAATATGACACCACCCTAGTGATGTCAAGATGACCATTTGAGTGACAGATAAATATAAACTTACAAATACAAAAATCTTTACTCACCATAATAATTTTACAAACATTTTAACAAACACACACATTAACATATTAACAAACACAACTTTACAGCTTGAACTTAATAGGAGTTTTCATATCAACAATTAAGCAACTATGTAACATCACTAATAGTCGGTAAGGTCATGGACTATAGAGACTCCGTATGACACCACCGGTAGTGTCGTTTTGGTGGTGTCAAGTGGAATGATCGAAAATATTTCCCGCAGCGCGAGCAGCGGCAGTGGCCGAGTCCAAACGACTCATGTTTATTATTACTAACTAGCTGTTGCCCGCGACTTCGTCCGCGTGGACTTTAGTTTATAGTTTTTCCCGTACATCGATTGAATAGTTAACGCGCAAATCATAAAAGTATATGGTGTGGGACAATATACTTTTATGATATGATAGATGTTCCGCGCGGCTTCGCCCGCGTAATTTAGGAATGTCAAGGAAACTGTACATTTTTCCACAAAAAAAAACCTGTCGTTTCACGTGGTCTATTCTTCATGTGTGCCAAATTACATAAAAATTGCTACAGTAGTTTCTTAACATCTCCGTTTTTTTCACATTTTCCTCTATTTCTTCGCTTCTATTAGTTGTGGCGTAGTAAAATATAGTCTATAGCCTTTCTCGATAAATGGCCTATCTAACACTGAAAGAATTTTTTAAATCCGACCAGTAGTTCCTGAGATTAGCGCGTTCAAATAAGCCCTTTCAAATAATTTAGCCCGTTTTTTCAACATTTTCCTCTATTTCTTAGCTTCTATTAGTCTTAGCGTGATAAAATATAGCCTATAGCCTTCCTCGATAAATGGGCTATGTAACAGTAAAATAATTTTTCTGATTGGACCAGCAGTTCCTGAGATTAGCGCGTTCAAATAAGCCCTTTCAAATAATTTCCTCCCGTTTTTTCCACATTTTCCACTATTTCTTCGCTCCTATTGGTCGTAGCGTAATAAAATATAGCCTATAGCCTTTCTCAATAAATGAACTATCTAACACTGAAAGAATTATTCAAATCGGACCAGTAGTTCC
Source organism: Lysandra bellargus (assembly GCA_905333045.1). NCBI lineage: Eukaryota > Metazoa > Arthropoda > Insecta > Lepidoptera > Lycaenidae > Lysandra > Lysandra bellargus. The sequence continues at coordinate 448,418 of HG995333.1, forward strand.
TGAAATTAGCGCGTTCAAATAAGCCCTTTCAAATATATTTCCGTTCCGTTTTTTCAACATTTTCCTCTATTTCTTCGCTTTTATTAGTCTTAGCGTGATAAAATATAGCCTATAACCTTCCTCTACAAAGGGGCTATCTAACACTGAAAGATTTTTTTAAATCGGATCAGTAGTTCCTGAGATTAGCGCGTTCAAACAAACAAACAAAATCTTCCGCTTTATAATATTAAGTATAGATGATTTGCCTTACGGCAAACTGTACTGTGTGTCGGAGCGGAGCGCAAAATGGAAGCTGAAATTGCTTAAATACAGTTTGTATGTGTTATATTATGTTGTCTCGGATTCAGAGGCTTTGCGTCCGTAGCACTACACAAATGTATCAATGCACTGCGCTTCGCTCCGATACGCAGCATCCTACTGCAACTGTGTGCGTTAACTTTAACCTAAAAATAATTGAAGTATAATTTTATTGAAATGGGATACAATATGTTTTAGTTTAGTAGGATATATAACTAGAAAAATAATTGAAGATAAACCCCATTTGGGGTTAAAACTGGGGATCGTAGTTAGTAAGTTCAATTTGGATTTTTCGAAATGCCTCCCTTATGCTGGATTTACACGGGTGACTAAAGCCGCACGATCTACCGAAAATCGTCCGTCTAAAATATGGCAGTTCGACTACGCCGCATGCGGCTAAAGCCGCAAGCCCCAAAGTCGTGCGGCCAATGGCCGCATGCGGCTGGTGACTAAAATCGACCCTGTAAACGCTCAGTCGTAAATGATCGCTTGTTGCAAATACATAGTTTGTCGGCACTAGTCACAGGCGATTTTTGTAGAATGTGTAAATAGGGTGGCGATTCGGGTTGGACAGGCGATTCGACTGGTGACTTGTCGCGCGACTAAAATCGATCCGTTAGTCAACCGTGTAAATCGAGCATTACGTGATGAAATAATAAATCAAAAAGAGCGCGGCACGTTCCGGAGCACTGCCTAGTATTATAAACACAACTTTGTTCATCCTTAATACGCTAGTAAATTTCCCTTATTTTTTAATAAATTTAGAATTTTATGTATTTTTTCAGACTTCAGTGACTTGCACGGAGCAGATGACGATGCACCTGAACGGCAAACGCCACCTCGCGAAGGAAAAGCAGCACATACTAAGGATGATGAAGGGAGAAAGTGAGTCTTGTGAAAAGCTTAATTTTTTTTACAGCTTGGCAATAAATAGTTTTGGCGCGGTGTCAGCTGGAACTAAAAGTTTTAATTTATGGCAACATTACAGTACTTGTCAACTCTAGACTCTAGTACTATCAGAGAAGTTGATTCATAGACAGATGGCAGACCTACGTACAATACCCGGCAATAAATATTGCACATCGACCTTTGGAAAGAGACATTCGGCTAATTTCGGTTTCATAGAGCGTTATCTTTGTAGCACACCTATTTGACATTATGTCAGTCGTTGTTCAAATTCAATAGAGTGCAGTCGCGTCCAGTTCAAAATATATATCTAGAGTTGTTAACACCCCTAAATTTGCTACAGCTGTAATTTTCCAAAAGAATTTTAAATACGTAAACATCATTTGAACACCCTTTTTTATTTTATTTTACCCGAATATAAAGCCATAACTTACAGAAAATTTGGTGTATTTTATACAAAGAATAATAAAATTGTCAAAAGAAGCAAACCTTAATTGTTTTAACAGCTCCTAATATATACCGGACTTTTTGTATTTCGTGCGTAAGAGATAACGCTCTACAAAACCGAAATTAGCCGACTGTCACTTTCTAAAGGTCGATGTGCAATATTTATTGCCGGGTACTGTATCTTGGTCGCGTTTTGTCAAACCCAGCCGACAGATGACGATTTACATTGATATAATTCAACCAAATGACGTAGGTCCGTCATCAACACATGAACCCGTTTCCTCGATGGTACATGATAATGTCAAAAGTGCGTTCAAGCGTAGTGTGATGTTGCCTCATTTTTGCCAAACTGTATGTAATTAACTAGCGACCCGCCCCGGCTTCGCACGGGTATACAATTTATAGCCTATGTCACTTACTGAAAAAATGATTAAAATCGATTCAGTAGTTTTGATTTATATTTTATGTTCATTACTACCCATTGGTCGGTACCGCCGCAAAAGCTACGTCCCGCAATTTTTAGATCTGTAATATCTTCGAAAATATTTATTTAAATCATATGCTGTAAAGGGCCATATAGATCTATATTAAATCAATGATGTATTTAAAGTATTTAATTGAATAGGAATTATTGTCGTATTGGTTAAAATCTCTTCGAAAATTAGCCATTATTTGAAGTTAAAAGTAAATTACAAAAACTGGTATTGCGGAATATCCGTAAGAGATAGACATAATAATATACGGAGTTTTCTGTAGACCTTTTCATTGTGTACAATAATAATTATACTTAGTACATTATTTTGATAAATCTCGTAGGGTTCAGCCTGCGTTTGCAATGTAAGCGGAAAAAAAATGTAATTATTTACGACATCACATCAGAAATCCCAACAATAACAGTATTTCTCCACTATTTAAGCCCTAGGCCCATATGGGCCGCGATAACAAAAGATTTCCAGAATTGGGAATCGGCGGAATGAATGCTATTATACTTATAAACCTTCCTCTTGAATAACTCTATCTATTGATGAAGACCGCGTCGAAATCCATTGCGTAGTTTAAAAGATTAAAGGGAACAAAGGGGCATAGAGGAAAAAACGACTTTGTTTTATGCTACGTAGTGATAATAATTGTAAACTATGGTATTATTTTGAAACAGAAATAAAAATGCGAATGGTTTTTTTTATAGAGTCAGATGAAGCAAACGAGTTAGCGGCGAATGAAGAAGAGATGGACGTTAAAGACGAACAGGGTAAGTGTTAATAATATAAACTGTAGTCAATGACCATTTTTATATTTTCATGAAATGGCCGGTATACATTATCCCAATTCAATCTAATCCATCGCGTTTTTGCCAAATTGCATTCCAGTTCATTCCAGTGCTCGTTCACATAAAGGCTGATTTACATTGATACAGTAGCTGGCGCCAGCATCACTGGATTCTGTCGCTGGATCAGCACTGTATCAATGTAAATCAGCCTTAATTTCAATAGTAATCCAGCACTGCATTGGATCACTGGATTGGAATAATGTAAACCTGTTAAAGTATTATAATAACGTGTCTGGTACCCGTAACACTTGTGTTACATGTTGAGTTTCTCAACAACTTACTACGGGCCAGACTGTCAATTTTTTATAATTGTTGTTTATTAGCACTATAGAATCTAATTAATACACTTTTCAAAAATAAGTGAAATACCCAGTTATGCCGGTTGTATATAATGTGTATCAGAGGTTCTGTAGTCAGGACAATTAAGGGTTGGACCTCATCTGGCAGCACGGAATCGCCTTTTTCCGTCGCCCTTTCTCTTTCTGTCGCTTAGAACTGCCATTTGCTAGACGGAGACAGAAAGCATAATGCGATAGCCTCGAGGATTCCGCCGCGTGCTATCGCATTATGCTTTCTGCTCCATTATGCTCCAGATATTTCATATCGCTCAATGTCTCAAACACGAATTGACGAAAAATGGACTTGAAAATTCCAGGCAATTTTTGTATGTATCTCGTTCGCACTTGTTTGTTTTGCGGCTTGCTGTCTTGCTTCCGAGCAACAATGTCGTCCATAACGAGCGAATACTGAAATGCTCGTCCTGCGGCACAGTTACACGTAAAATATTTTGTCACGGCGCCCTACTCTACATAGCTATTAGAAAAAGTTACAATAAATAAATATCTTTAATAATTATAGTTAGGTTAAGCAGGTAAATAATAAAAAAAAATATTTAATCATCCACCTGCTTTACATAATATGCTATAATTTTATTATAATATTTGTGGTTTTGGATGATGATGGAGAATCGACTCACGGCGCCCCTCTTGCCTTACGGCGCACCAGGGCGCCGCGGCGCACAGTTTGGGAACCTTAGTTGATGAAGTTGCGTCATATCGCTCAATATTGTGTTGCGCAATATTGATGCTCGTTGACATTGCCGCTAATTGCTTGATGTAGTCGTGACGTCATAGATGAGAATTGTCTGGAATTGAGCAATTTTAGTTTCCCGTATAAGCGCACCTGTCACTTCATTGTCAATCGCGGTTTGTTTAGAAAATGACAAGTTTTTTGACAGGGACTAGGGATTCAATGACCGCTACAGACAGAATTCCGCGATTTGAGAATAGAAAATAATAAAAATACGTGTGGCACTTGGGGATTGCCGCGGTAAAGCTATTGCATAGCATTTTTTATCAACTTATGCAATTATAATTCGCGTACGTCTAGTCGCATGCACACAAACACCGTGCCGAAGTCTGGTACCATCGCGTCGACCGGAACAGTGGTGGGGCAACGCCGCACTGCTGTGCCGGTCGGTGCAGCGAGCACCACGCCCCGATCCACACCGAGCCGAAGTCTGCCGAACTGAAACGACGTTAGACTAATGTTAGGCGTTTTTTCGTTACGGAATTCCTTGACTCGGTTGCCGCGCTCAAAGCCCGCGATAAAAGCTATGCAATATATAAATTAATTAATAAAAGCTTAAAATAACCTTAAAATAGCTTAAAATATATGATGTAGTTCCAGAAGGGCAAGATGAAGCTGCAGAGGGCGACAACCACGACGACTGGGCCAACGGCAACGGCACGTGGGAGGAGACACCTAACACTGAATAAGAGGTTAGTATAATCTGTTACTAGATCACGCCCGCAAATCCGTTGCGATAAAATTCGTTTATCGCGCGGGAACCGTACATTTTTCCGGGATAAAAAGTATCCTATGACCTTTCCCGGGACCCGAAGTATCCTTACCAAAGGAGGACGGGCAACCCACGACCAAATAACGCTGACAGTTGACACGTATGTCATGTCGTTACAAAGCTGTTTTTGTGACTAGCATTTGTTATTGTAGGGGCAGCCTCATATCACTGTGAAAAAAAAGTTATAGCCAAAAGAAATCAATCAATTAGACATATTGGAGCTATAAAAAGAGCTATTATTTATTATTGTCCTGTATTTATTATATATATAGAGCTATTATTTATATATACCTGTCATTTAAAGTACCCTATAAAGTACCCGTAAACGATCTTTGTTGTCAAATTTTAATCTTTGTTGTCAAATTTTACGTGTTTGTCAAACAATTTTGTCAAACAATCTACGTGTTTGAGCTGTTTGAACACTGACCTCCAATATACAAGTACGCTGGACTAATGATACCCTTTGAAATGACAGCTATTTTTTGTGCCTATTTGAAACGGAATTATCAGGGATAGGAACTAAATTTGACGTAAAAATGACGTTTAAAAGTCGCCATCATGTCGCCATATTGGCGCTGATAGCAGTAGTGGGAGTATTTGGAACTAATACTAGTGATGTACAACTGTCTTTTCTATTATCGATGAAATGTTTCCAAATTCAGATAATGTCGAATATTAGGACAAAAATATTAAATTGAATAATACAAACGCTACATATTTGTATTAAATATTACAGACTTCCTCTCCGTAATTTAGATAGGCGTAATAAATTAACAACTATTTCATACGTTTTTAATTTATTACGCCTATCTATTTATTTTTACTAGTTAGCACTACGAAAAACTAAAAACAAAACTGAAGATAAGCTTCTAACAAAAACTTTGTTGTATTGTATTTTCTAATTTCATTTCTAATATTATCAAAATAGTGCTAAAGTGTATCGTATGAAAGCTGAACAAATCTGAATAAGTGTTCTGTGTGATTAGACCCTAACTAATCTCATCATATAATATTATAAAGCGGAAGAGTTTGTTTGTTTGGACGCTCTAATCTCAGTTCAAAACTGCTGGTCCAATTTGAACAATGATTTCAGTGTTAGATAGCCCATTTTATATATTTTATCACGCTGAGACTAATAGGAGCTAAGAAATAGAGGAAAAGGTGGAAAAAGCGGGGGAATGTATAACGTGAAGGATTATATTATACCTAGGCTATTTTGTGTGAACAAATTTGTCTGTGAAATTAGATATTTACGTGGGCGAAGCCGCGCGGAACGTCTAGTAATAATATAAAAGTTCCCTATTTATTTATGGATCTAGCAAGCCAATTTTTATCGATTTACTTTATCTCATTTGATTTTCGCCATTTTGGCGCTGATTGCAGAAGTGCGAGGGAAATTAACTAATTGGATAATGCGATCCATAAATAAATATGGAACGTTTGAATACATTTTTTTATTGGGGTGGAGTAGGTAAGGTATTTATAAATAATAAAAATATATGTGCGATACTTTAACATTACATTTTATTAGTTACCGTTTCACAGTTACAGTCTGTCAAGAAAGAGTAGATGCTGAAATAAATTTTCCAAACATAATCACGATCAAATGGTAGTTTTTGCGCCTTGTATTTTCACAGAGAACGTTTGTACACTTCAAATAGTAACGGCAAGCGGTAGTAGCAATTTTCGGACACCAACTAGGCTTTTCAATTTTTTTCAACCATAATTCCAGTCTTCCTTCGTCAGAAGCCTGTCAATTATTAGAGCATAATATGTATTTGATAATAAAAATCGGTTATCGGAGATTTCAATACAATTATTATAGATATCGATAAGTTTTATCGACAGAAAACTCCAGCACTATTGAATTTTATTGTTTAAATCAAAAATCGGTAAAACAAAGGTAAATATGTGGTGAATACGGTATAATAAGATTAGTGCCACATTTTAAAGTGCCTATATTATCAATAAATGTTTAGTATCGTAGAAATTAGCTGTTAAAATCACTTACTTGTGAAATGTAACCCCACATCCCTTTTTGTACCGCGTTTTACATAACATACATTCTTTCATAGTTTAACTATGAACTACCACCACTTATTTATATATTACTATCGCGTAAAACCTTTTAAAACATTTTAAAAACACGAAAACAATTCAAACGATTAAGCCATAGAGAATTAAAATCAATATTAAAATACATACATGGTTACCAATGGTTATGTCTTTAGTTCCGATCCCTGATAATGGGGGCGCTGATTCCGCTTCAAATAGGCACAAAAAAGTGGGTATCATCGGTGGACCGAAGATACTCACTTTTTGTGTGCCTACGTTGTGATACGTGCAGTGATACGCTGGAGCGTACTTGTTTAATGGAGGTCAGTGTGTTTGAAGAAAATTTGGATTGGCGTAGCGTTTGACAGACGTGTTTGAACGTGTTCCGCAGTCCGCTGTATTTGTCAAACAAGATCTCAGTCGTTAATCAGACACCATGGAGGATGCGTCTGCGTCGAGTTCGAGTGGCAGCATCGCGAATCTCGGCAGCATGGGTACAATGTCAGATAAAGAATTTACATTTTATATCATTTTACCGAAATATAAATAATAATAGCCGGAAAATAAAATCTATAGATTACATTACCAAAATCAAGAGAAGCGCCGCATTAAAAAAGAGTCAATGCCAAAAAATGCGTCGTCTATAATTGCTCATATTTTAAAGCACGCAGCACAACGACGTCAAGTCACGACGAGAATAAAACCGATTCTAGCATTAGCTATCATACAAGTTTGTCAAACAATTATGTTTGACAAACTTGTATGATGCACGTTTGTTCGTCTGCGCTGCTGTTTGACGAAAACGTAACTTCCATCAAACAAGTTTGTCAAACAAATTTGATCGTTTACAGGGTACTTTAAATTGCTAAAACCACAAGTAAATGCGTACGAGCTGCAGTAGTTGCCGTTCCGTACTCAGCAGCGGCGCGGCGCACAGAAAGCTCTTGGGTAAGGTTAGGTAAGAGGCTAACTGCTCCGTCGGCGTAGGACGGGAGTGCGGAGGCATCGCTATGCGAACCTCCAATAACTTCCGTCCCACGGAGCTGCGGGTCAGGATGGGAACCTGCCGGCTTAGCTAGTCCTTTACTTTGGTGGAAGTCCGGTCCCTTCTGAGGTAGACCGGCCGGCCGTGGAGGGAGTCCTGTGTTAGACAGATCCAGGATATCCCTCCGTATACGGCTGAAGGCAAACCGCTGGTGGTTTTAGTGGGTAAGCCCGGCGCTTCTCGCCGGGAGTCCTACATACCCCCGGGGTGCTTCAGCTTAACTGAGGCATACCCCCAACCCGGGGCACGCATAAAGGGTTTCCCCTGCGCATAAAAAAAAGGTTAAGAGGCTAACCTAACCTTCCTAACCTAACCTAATCCAGGAGGGTAACCTAACCTAACCTTAGCCAGGAGCGGTCTGTGCGACGCGGCGCTGCTGAGTACGGAACAGCAACTGTCAACAGTGCTCTGTTACTCGCGCTTTTACATGTGATTTTAACAGTTTAAAATGTCAATGAAATAAATATAGCTCTCTTTTATACCTGGAATAAACGATTTTTTTTATTTCATTTAGGCATAACTTTTTTTCTCACAGCGATATTAGGCTGCCCCCCATAATAACAAATAATAGCCAAGAAAAGAGCTTTCTAACGAGATACCTCTGACAGTTATTGGTATAGAGATTATAGATATGTATATTGTATAGATCTGTTCAGTAGTTTGGGCGTGAAGAGGTAAAAGTCAGACAGACAGACATACTTTCACATTTATAATATAGTATGGATATAAATGTGATTGTGGGAATTCTATGAGTGGTGGCCACAAAGGAAGATCTTCCGACCGCGAGAGGTGTTAGGCTCGGTCAGAACGGAGCCTACTTATTCTATATTGATTTCTATTTACCAATAAGGCCCAATAAACCAAAAACATATAATGACAATAGTCATTAACATATTAATGACTATTGTCATTATTTTAACTGCGATCAAACAATAACCTCATATTTGACCAATGATCCACCAATCGTATGTGGTTTAGCGCCCTTAGCAAATAGATAGACACTTTATTGCTCACATATAAATGGGTATACATACAGACTTAAAACATTTTATTGCGCAATACCACTTATTGCCTAACATTATTGACGGTCTAGGGTTGATATTGAACATCGCGCGCCTTCCATCTAATTGCCAAATAAAATTTATGATATTGCACAGCATGATATTGCACAGTACAATAATTGATCATCTAGGGGTCGCCTTAAAGTTCCCATTCACTATCCTGCATTGCAGTCTTGCTGCAGTCCGCCGTGCAGCAGCGGCGTGCACAGCAATATGACTCAGGGTCTGCGGGGCCCAGCAGAGTAGTCGGATGGCCTATATTATGGTCGGAAAAAATCTTAATAGCGCAATGTAGCCAGCGACAGCAATATTGCTAGCGCCATCTATCGAGAACATCGAGAACTATTTTAAGTACTCACCTAATCGGCTTCAATTTTTACATATTCATGGTTCCGGACAAGATTTACCAAAAGTATTTAATTTTAGGCAGGCCTCCAGATGTTTTTCTGTATGGTCATTCTTCTTTGCCGCGTTATAGAAATTATTTAAATCTGAATATCCTGAATCAGTCCACACTACAATTATTAAACAATATGCAAGGAAAACAATATAATTTAATCGTGTGCACACAACCACACAGCCAGTTATATGATTCATAACTTTTAACATGAAACTTCCGAGTTACATTCCCTTTTTGTTGGTTTAATTGTTGTAACTCGGGTACACACCTACCTTTAGACACAATTTGAATCTTTTCACTGAATGACAATTGTGAAAACTTGTTAATTTAAATTTTTAATAAACACACATTCTCAACACAGTGCTCACAGTCAAATAACATTTTTAAGAAATCAAAAACGCACTTAATATAGAAACTCAGTAATAACTATTAAACTGTTAAAATGTACAAACTTTTAAATGTTAAAACAAAAAGTCGTTTTAGAAAACTATAAACTTGTGCAAACAAAAATAATCGCAACAGTGCTCATCACATGAAAACAGAAAATGGCGTTCCAAAAATACTAAACATTTATGTAATGTAAACAAATATAACCCTTACCAAACAAAAATGCATATAAGTGCATACGCGATTAATTAGATTTCCGTCCATTATTTTTACTCGGATTATAATAGGCAATGAAGTGTGAAGTGCAACGAATAATATCCGATCACACCCGAACCGAACGCGCTCGTATAAGCTCGGAAGAGCTGCCGCAGTCCTTGAAGCTACTTGCCCGTACTAGGCAAATGAGATATTCATGTCTGTGTGCGTTTGCAATCTGTGCACCGATACAAAAATCTCATCGCACACATATGCCCGAGGTCTGCGAGGTATCAAGTGCATAACTCCGGCGCGTCGTTACGATTAAATAATAATGTTTTTATGAAGTTTTGAAAATTAGTTTTTGCAATTTTATAAATTTAGGCGTTTTAATGTATTAATTTTTTACTTTAAATAATAATTAATGTCATCAAAAAGGTACGAAAGTTAAATTAAAATATATGTGTATGGCAAGTATTTATCATTAGGTATGCACTGCTTTTATGCCTTCATGGTGTGCACGCCCATGCCGTGCAGTGCTGCAACACCATTCACTATCCTGCATAAGCCGGCGGACTGCACGCAGGATAGTGAATGGTGTTGCAGGCCTGCACGGCGGACTGCAGCAGGATTGCAATACAGGATAGTGAATGGGCCGTTTTATGCACTTACTTTTTTTCAACCATCTTTAAAGCTGTGCGCGACGTTCTTGCTACGTTCTCCACTTATAATTAAAGATGCGCTTTCACGGGGGCAATAATTGCCCGGTGACACGAATGGACCGATCTGGAACAATTAGTGGAACAATATGGAGCAATTCTAATAAATTGCGGCAATTATTTCGGCGATATTGCTCTAGATATTTCATATCGCTCAATGTCGCAGATACGAATTGACAAACATCCAACGGGCTTGGAACTTCCAGGCAATTTTTATACGTATCTCGTTCGCACTTGTTTGTTTTGCGACTTGCTGTCTTTTTTCCGAGCAACGATGTCGTCTATAGCGAGCGAATACTGAAATGCTCGTGTAGAACAGTATTGTCTAGTTGATGAAGTTGCGCCATATCGCTCAATATTGTGTTGCGCAATATTGATGCTTGTTGACGTTGCCGCAAATTGCTTGATGTAGTCGTGACGTCGTAGTTGACGAGTATTGACTGGAACTGAGCAATTTTAGTTGCCCGTATGCCTTAAGCACTGAAAAGCATTCAAATTACAAAACTATAAAGTAAACACTTTATGTGGTAATAATTATTTTTATTTGTTTTTCAGATTATAGCCTAGAGCCAGAAGTATCCGTTGGGGTGGATGTACGTTGTACTCTTAATTTTCTCAGTTAACTTTATTATTACAAGATTAACTAAAATCCAATAGAATTCCATTTACTTATCCAGAATATATTGCTTTATAATATTATTACAGTGTTTTATTTTTCTTTTGTTTTGTAACGAGTATCTTGAATTATCTGAAATCATAAAATAATACGAGTTTATTATACATTTTTTATCAGGTATTTTAAGTCATTGAAGGCTACGGTCAAGTTTATTTGATGTTATATTCTGAATCCTACATCGAATAGGTTGGAAACTAAGTAATTGCTGATTTTACTCATTAGATGGCTTCAATTGAATTTTGAGTTCGCAGACGTGGTACAAATGTAAAACACATTTTGTTATTTGAAAAATAGAAAATGAAAAGTAACATTTTTGTCCTCTATTTCAATAGATGATTCATCATGAATCGTACCTGATTCAGTTTTTTGCTAATAAAAACCAAAAGTTTTATGAACGTGGGATTGCTGCCTGAAAGATGGCAAAAGGTCATTGCTCAAAATGGTCAAAACATACAGAATAAAGTTATTTAGTTCCATGAATAATTGCCATTGATTATCTAAAAAAAAAATCCGCAATATCTTAGTTTCCAAGTTCCAACCCAATATAAATGCTGTAATTAGTGTCACGTCGTGACATCATAGAAAGAATAAGGCTGCGTTTCCACCAGGGCTGTGTTGCGAGAGATGTGTTATTGAGAACCAATAGAATCGCTTCATTGAAATGACCTTGCCATGACATCGCTCAGTGCGGCGATGCTATTGCATCTAAAAACAAATTCCTCGCAACACATCTCTGGTGGAAACGCAGTAATGTTCCTTCAGCTCCACAAAATACCTCTGTGATCTGTCTAGGTCAGTCGATTTTATGAGTCCTTTTTATATATTTTATTCCCAAATCTCTCTGCCAAACCTCATCTTCTACTTACGGGTATCAAATCCTGGTGCCTTGTTTTTTGGTATCCGAAGTTAATATTACAAACGTGAAAAGTAAATTTCTCGCGCGGTTCACAATTTTCAGCGCAAACAACGTTTCAGGTAACAACTAGTAATATAATAGAGGAAATTTATGGAGATGTAAAAAATATGTTTTCTATCAGCTAACGCCATAATACGTATAAACCATCAAAATACCATAATATGGAAAAGGAACTGTTTAAAAATGGTTTCACGAAATGTACACCGTACGTTTAGTTGTTTGGTATGCTCGGGTCGTTCATAGTATGTTCGTTGCCCTAGTCCAGGGAATAGGGATGGCGAACCTTACCATAGACGTGCCATCAGGCATCAAATAATATTTTTCTTTGTAATCCTGAGTCCTGACGCGTATTTAAAAATATAATGCCCCAAGCCTAACTTGGCGCTTTTGTAGAATAATTAATACATGCTGAGATGAAGAATAAGCATTTAGAATAGAATAAGCTGATTTTGTAGAATAAGCACTACGTGCTCAAAATTAATTGTCGCGTGCCACTTCTGGCACGCGTGCCATTGATTTCCATCCCTGCCCTAGTTTGTGCTTGTGACAGTAATCGGAGTAAAATTTTAGCGGTCCAATTTTCGAGAGTTATCTTTTTGGAGTATGGTATTTCCATGGTCTAAAGTCTAAACTATGACACCTACCGACAAGGGCTGGTTGATCTTCTTCTTCGTCGCCGTCGCCTCATGCAGTTGGCGCTGAAGCCGTACCACAGCGCCACACCCAGCACCACCAGTAGACCCACCAGCACCACCGACTGGGTCTTCGGGTCGCGAATGTTGGTCGCGTCCGTCACCATCTTCGATAAGTCCTTGAATGAGTACGATGTCGTCGGTTTGGGTTTTGGGGCTGGTTTCTCTATGTCCGTCTGCGACATTTCTCTTGCCATATTTTAAGTTATATTTTTGCAGGTTAATCTCAGTGACTTATTTGCATTGCCGGGATATTACCTAATTTAGGTATTTCGGTTGGGTATTAGTTTGATTTTAATTTTAATTTCCGAAACATGTTTTAGGTATTTTTCTATTTCATTGACACAAGTCAATATGTGACATCATATTCATATTGGCATGTTCTTGCACCAAAAAGTTTATGTAGTGCGTTCAGAATTTTTTTACCTCGAAGTTCTAACTTCTATAAGAAAGTTTGGCTCAACTCACACTGGGCAGACTCAAAGCGTCGCGGCGCGTCACTTTTTTTGCCTACGAGCCGGGACACAAAAACACAGCGCGACGTCGTACGACGTCGTACGGCGCCGTGTCGTGGGAATCCACGACGCGCGTCGTAAAAAACCACGACACGGAGCCGCGCTGTAAGGTGCCGCACGACGTCGTACGACGTCGTGCCGTGTTTTTGTGTCCCGGCTCTGAAGCATAGCAGGTACTTAAATACATAATGGAACAATAGAGATGAATATGCCTTGGCGAAAAACGTGATGCGTCGCTTCGACTTTGCCCCTGTGTGAAGACAGCTTTAAATCCATATAGCGCAGTTGCCGGGAAGGAAATTCATAGGAAATTTTGAAATGAAAGAAAAATTATTATATCCTATTTTTATTTGATCGAGGTCAAACTATGGCAATCACAATATTTATTTCACAGTACCCATAATAACAAAATGTTATGATTGTAAATTAATAAAATAAATAACAATTTCTCCTACTCACTTTCCTTATTAACTAAACATCATTCACTTACATATTTATCAGTCCGTGTTGGAATAAAATGCCGCTAAGTCATTATGTACAAGAGGTACTTAACATACACTTACCTATCTAGATATTATTATATTCCAAATATATAAATTCAAAAGTTTCTTACATTACCAGGCCAGAATTTGTATCAAAAAATTGTCTTGAATAGGATTCGTAAACGCAGGAGGACTGCGCTTCCAAAATGATTTCTTTAATTCTAGCATGGTAAATTAGACATAAAAAGGACGTATTTTTGACCCTATTAAATTATTTTGTGACAAAAATTCTGATGCCCTCCAAATATTACATCTACGCATACCTCCTACATCTACCTACTCGACCTTTAGGTAACTTACAATTATGGGAAGATAAACAAGTGTAAGTTGGAAGTGATGTATTCATACACTACTAAAATGGCAACGTAACTTATGCGAACGGTAAAGCCATCGGCATACGATAATGACTAAGTATATCTCTAAGTACCTAACTGCATTATTCCAAAACGTTATTCACGAGAAACTTAACAAATACAGAGCGCTCAGACAAAATGCATTCGCCAAATTCGATAGCGAAGATACATATCAAAAATGTATAGGATTTATAATAACACTTAGGGTCAATTCACCGCAACGCGACGCGTAGATGCATTTCTAAATTTGTATGGATTTGACAGATTTGCAAGACTACACTACACTGCACGCTCATGAAATCCGTCAATCCAGTTAAGGTCCCCCCACGGAGATACCGTAATTTACGGTATTTAGAGCCTTATTAACTCATAATTTGAAAACTACAAAAATATAATAAAAATACAGCAATAATCGTCAGTATATTAACATTTCTTTCACCGTTATTAATTTACTATTTTTGATAATCATACTCATGATATTAACTTCCAAAGTTTAATACCAATTTAATTAAATTCAAGGGTACTTTCAGCATCTACATAATATTTACAAACTACTTTTATTTGAAACACACGGCAATTGATAGACAATATTTTCATTTGCTACACATTTGCCGTTTGAATTTTTTAAATGTCAATTTTGAACTAAGATAATTAAAAAAAAATAGGATTTTGGTGCGACCTCGGCAACGCGTCTAATGTGTGGTCAAGGTCGTTTGCTCGGAGGATGGCCTTAAAATTTATAAATGCATCTACTCGTCGCGTTGCGGTCTGAATTGACCCAAAGTGCATGGCGCTTGCGATGCGTCACGAGTCACGACTCACGTTATGTCAAATCCTATACATTTTTGACATTTAACTTCGCTTTCGAAACTGGCGAATGCATTACTAGGTAGCCACCAGCCAGTTCGTCCTAGTCGACGACACCGCCGTTGGCGATGAACGTCTTCTTCGCGACCTCGAAGAGCTGGGCGGACATCTTGTCGCTCGTCTCGTTGACCATCTTGGTGAAGTGTCCCTCGGGGTTGCTGAGTAGGCGGTAGGGGTGGTCGAACTCCACCAGCCGGCCGGAGTCCATCACCATGACGCGGTCGGAGTCCATGATGGTGTTGAGCCGGTGCGCCACCGTCAGCACGGTGCAATCGGCGAACCTCGTTCTTATTGTTCTTTGGATGAATTCGTCGGTCCTGCGAACAAAGTTTTATGTTTAGGTTTTGCCACAAATATACGAAACAGCTGAAAGATATAATAATAATAATATCTATGGACGCTCACGTCAGTCTGGCCCCGTGCTAAGTACCCGAAGGACTTGTGTTACAGGTACCAGATAACGGAAATACATTTAATACTTTTATACTATACATATATTCAAGATTTTTATTATATTATAATACACATATTAAATACACATCAATGACCCAGGAACTTTGAAAACTTTTTTTTTGTTCCGTCGTCGGCGGGATTCGAATCCGTGACCCCCGGCTTAAGCTACCAACGGGCTTATCCACTGAGCCACAGAGGTCGTCAATAAGGCCGCGTTTCCACTGAAGCGGAGCGGAGCGGAGCTTAGCGGTGCCGAATTAACCAATCACCATGCTCGAAATCTTCGCTCCGCTTCGCTGTCATTCCGCTGGAATAGCACGATTGGTCAATTCGGGCACCGCTAAGCTCCGCTCCGCTTCAGTGGAAACGCACCCTAAGTGAACTGGTAAGTTCATTAGGTTCTGAATTTTATAAAACGACGATTTGACCTATGTAGTATATAAGCTCTTGTGTTTCTGTTTCATGAGGCAATTGCAGCTAGAATAACCAGCGACCACATAACCCAATAGACGCCTAATGCAAGGCAAATACTGTCTGGCAACATGTAAGACTAATAGGTCTTACTTGAGACAATGACAGCGAAATCTGTCTCATTATCGACCACTTCCGTGACCTATGTACATCTCATGCGTCTACTACTAAATAAAATACGATAAAGGCGAAATATGGCTCCCTGTACAGTAAAATGGTGTGGAAAATGTAGCCAATCGTCTAATTTTAGCAAAGACGGCATAACTTTTCATAGGCAAGCCAATTTTAAGATTTATATTGTCAGGAATCAATTTCTTCAGAGCTCAACTTACGCTGGTCCGAATACGTCAAGGAAAACGTTTGTTTATAAGTATTTCCCTTTCTATCATACACAAACTAGTAATCCTTATCCTTTCTTTCATTACTGTCAAGCCGAGTCAAGCGTCACTAGTGATGCGATGATTGACTTTTTTATCAGTTAAACAAATTGTTTTTTTTTCTTCATATTGTTGAAAAAGAGTAATATTTTATGAATTGTTTTTGTAAACGTGTGTAAGTATGTGTTTTTAAATTTTTAACCGACTTCCAAAAAACGAGGAGGTTATATGTTCGGCTGTGGATATTTTTTTTTTGTATGTTCAACGATTACTCCGCCGTTTGTGAAACGAAATTTTTGTTTTGTTGTATTAGGTTTCACTCCAATTTGGTACCATGTTCACAAAAGTGGTGACCTGATGGGATCCAGGAGTAATCGAGGGAACTCCTCGAAATTTATATGGAAACATATGGTGATTTTGGTTTTATGTGAAGTGTACTAAGAATATGCTACCAAAAAGTCAAATATTGGGTCAAGGTATACCATGGTTTCAAAGATGCTGAGAGAACTCCTGACTCCTTATAGATACACGTTTGGGAGTTTCGGCGTTGTTTTAAGTACAGAAAGCATATGCTACCACGCAATTCAAATTCATCATCATCATTACCACGTCGTGTTAAGGTCACCAATGTCTCATGGCACAAAGTAGATAATAGTACAACTTACAAGGCATAGGTATGGAATATGGATACAATAATAATAATTATGTACATAACAACACCAATTATTAATATAGGCTGTTTATACACGGCGGTCGGTGAGGCGTCGCAGGCAGAAGATAAGAGCGAAATTCAGTTTGGCACCGAAAGTCATCAAGATTTAGACAGTGCCATAGAATCAATTTGCTTATCTCAGTTTGCTGAAAATACTATTGAGTACATAGCAGGTTTTGTTGCTAGCTCTTTAATAAAGCATTTGAGATGTAAAACCTGCATAAGGGCACTGATTACTTTAAACGAAAATGCTAACAGTTTTATAGCTTACAGAGACATGGGTGGCTTAATCTACCCGTCACAAAGTGTTGTTAAAATTTGCCGTCGCTGTGAAGTTATCATGAAATTGTATCTTGGAGGCGTAAAGAAAAGTGAACCACGTAAAGCAGAGTTTTTAGTCAATAAAACTTCAAGCAGCTTTTTTGGTGAACAACTTTTTTCAGAAATAAGTTTCCATCAATTTCATTGTGAAGAAACCAATCATGTGGTGGATTTAGCAAATAGTGTGATGTATAAATACATAACTACAAGATTGGTATTTCTTACAAAATCTTCGGTTCAGAAACCTGCAGTTCGAAGAATTTATACGAAGTTAATTCATTTTAAAAATGATTAAATATTAATTTATAAAAGTCTTTTCTTCATTCTACACTTAAAAATAAAGTAAATATTATGTACTGTTTTTTTTTTCTTTTGGCCAGCGCTTCTCGTACTTCCCATCACTAGTTATGATTTATGACATGCCGTGAATTTGAATTGGCCAATCGTAATGCATTTCTTCCCTCACCCCCCGCGTCGCTTACCCCAGCGCATTGACACAATTATTTGTTAAGAGAAATCAAAACATTAGGCGTCTATTGGGTTATGTGGTCGTTGAGAATAACAGAAAGGTACAGGCGATAAACTTACTTAGGATCGACATTAGCGGTGGCTTCGTCCAGCACGAGTATGCGGTTCCCGCGGAGTATGGCTCGGGCCAGGCAGACCAGCTGCCGCTGTCCCAGTGAGAAGTTGGAACCACCTTCCGATACCTTGAAGTCCAGAGCTGGGATGGCTGCCTTTAGGTCGACCTGCAAGATTGATAGGCATGTAAAATTATGAACGAAACACGATTAATTTTTTTGACTACTAGGTGGATAAAAGTAATGTATCAAAATATTAAATAGAAGCAATGCACTTGAGAAGTTAGAACATTTACCGCTTCAAGAGCCTGCCATAGCGCGTCATCTTCGTACGAGTTGAAAGGATCCAAGTTGTATCTTATCGACGCAGAGAACAACACTGGTTCTTGAGGAATAATTGATATTTTCGATCTTAGGTCCTGTAAAAATAACAAAGTGTTAGGTAAGTACTTAGATAAAGTTATATGTAACATATTATTATTTCCACTCAACTTCGGTTACTCAAATGATAGTTTTATTTTCCATTTCTAGATAATTTTTTGGTAACTCGCTGTTCATCTTAGAATCTTAATGAAAGTCCTATGTGAGCAGATTGCTACCTGTAGTGCTAAGCTGCCAGTATCCACACCGTCTATGATAACCTCTCCTTCCACGATGGCAAGTCTGAATAGTGACGATATCAGCGAAGATTTTCCAGCACCCGTTCGCCCGACGATACCCACCTGTGCACAAAATATGAAATTACAAACCGACAAATACACATTTTATAAACTAGCGATGCAAGTAATTTGAGTGAGATTATGAAATTTATGGGTAGTGGATTATGCTTACAGTGATAGCTTTTTAAGTGCATAACGTCGAGTAAGAAGTGAAGGTAAGTTATTCAATAATTTTTAATCAGAAAAATATGTTTCTTACCTTCCAGCCACTCTCAATGACTAAGTTTAGGTTCTTGAGTACAGGCAAATCTTCTGGCGTGTATTTCATGTAGCAATTTCTGAATTCCAGTTGGCCGCGTGTTGGCCAATTTTTAGGCGTTTCCTTGGCTGGAATGGTAAAAAACCTATCAGAATAGCAAGACATAAAACCATCAGTATGCTGACCTATAAAAATAGGAGGCAGTTGCCAAGTGTTAAGCATTCGAACAATTTCCAAGAATATAAAATGTTTTAAAGCTTGTTCAACTGTAATTTTCAAATTGTCAAAAGTAAGAATTTACATAGTTTACAAAGTAAGGCCGTTACTATACCTATATTATATTTATTCCTATCCATCTAGTCTGAGCGTATTGGGCATACATAAGTAATTGATAATAATTTACTGACCTCCCTTATCCCATTGCGGTTCCCGCTCGATGTTCGTGTACTGCAGGATTCTCTCCACGCTGGTCATCTGTGAGATGACCTCGGCAGTTTGCCGCACGCCGAATTGCAACATGCCCGTCAATATCAGAGTCTGGGATATTGCCAATCCCACGTTGCCAGAGAATATGGTTTCTGTGTAATAATTGCGGTTATGTAATGTTATAAGATTGTGATATTATGTTACATGGTAACTACCGGAGAAATCTGGCTGAAAATTAAGGCCCCTTTTGTAGGAAAGTGGATATTGTTCAACACTACATTGTGAATTTTTCAATTGCAGAGCATAATGCGACTCAGTGGTGAAGTTTGGAACGTGAATTAGGTTTTTTCGAAAGTGCCTCAGACCAAATAAAAAGGAGAGTGGTTGATTATGCTAGGCGCGCTGCTGTAGTTGTCGCACAATGCGCTCTAATGCTGTAAATGGAAATCACCTGGCATTGTCGGTTTCGACACAAGCCTTTAAATAAAGAAAAAAAAAATGGAAATCACACTGAGAGTGTTTTTTTTTTCAATAAATTAGGCAAAACTTACTGCTATCAATGACTAGGAAGGCAACGATGACGATAGTCAAGTAAAGGACACAGATAAAGTCCAGCCAGAAGCCAAGAGTAACTCCACTGGCGAGGTAGCTGCTCCAAGTTGAAGTGTGCACGTCCTTGAAAATGAATATTCCAGTTAGTTTTTTAGTTAAAATTGGAACTTTTTAATGTGTTTTCAAAAGACAGACGATATACCTGAAACCGATCGAATTCCTTGATAAGCCTTTGTTGGGCACCAGCTGATCTGATAGTACTGATTCCGTTGAGGGTGGCAGACATGTGAGAGAATACAGGACTGCGAGCTGGAAGTAGAAAACAACAATATAATTAATTTAACACATCGGGTAGATAAATTAATGTTAAAAATGATCTTGAAGATTCTTGTGGTAAAAGCGAATGTTTGGAAAAAAGGTGTACTTATTCAAAAAGCAAAAGTTCTACTTACTTGTGCCTTCGAGACGCTTAATTGATTGAGCTGACTTTAGGTATATCTGGAGAATCATGTAGAACAGCAGTAGAATACAAGTGGTAGGTAGCAGGGTCCATACTAGGGCAGCGGCGTTTAAGGCTAATATACTGGACATCACAAGGTAGATCTGTATGCATTCGAGTAAGAAACGCGGTAGCAGTTCATCCAAGGCACCCATATCCTTTGAGAAACGGTTCAGAATACGACCTGCGAAAAGAATTCATGGTGAAACCGTCGTTTGCACGTAAAAAAGGTGTACATACTTCCCATACGGTAGAGTAGATATCGTAATTATATTTATATAACTCTTGGGTAGATACCTGATGAATTAGTGTCGAAGAATCTCATAACACCACGCAGCATGGAATGGAACATGTCGTTATGGAGGTTCCTGGAAGCCGTCATGCAGACCTTGAAGAACATGAACGCTCGGGCCGTGATGAAGAAGATGCAGCAGATGATGAGAATCGTATATATGTATAGGTACTGCACGGTGTCCAGTGGCCCGATGTATGCGTGGATGTCTATACCTGAAAGAATTCAAGACATTAGATTGTAAAGACATTGCCAGACATTCTAAAGACGATATTATCAAAACGGTTATCTAACCGTTACACCAAGACATTATAGTTAACGTATATAACTATATACGTTAAGGCGCCGATCTACCGCGGCGCACTCTGTGCACGACCACGCGGTGCACGAATTTATTTCTTTGACTACGTGGGTGAACGTTTCCACTGCAGCACACGCTATACAAACACGTTACTCACGACTATGTACACAATTCTTAGCTTCCGTGTATACCGTGCACAGCATAAGTAGCGTGGTCAGCGTTGAGCTACGTGTGCACCATATTCGAGCAAGCTACGTGAGTCAATTCATACGTAGCGTGTCCGTGGGTTGCAGTGGACACAGTCACATTATATTTTCTTGCAAAGCGAAGCTTGACGCACGTGCGTAGTCTCTCCGTGCGCTGCGGTGGAATCGCTCCTTTAAGTATGTCTTATTGTTAATTTAAACATTAGGTAGCATAAGAGCTTACTTGGTTTAATTTCGATTCCGGAGAAGTAACTACTAAAGCTGAAGGTAGAGTTGGCCCTTTCGTTCACGTCCATGTCAAAATCGTCTACGATTGTGTTGTTCTTTTCTCTTTCCTTGAGCCGTGTGACTTCGTTTGTCCTAAAATGCAATAAGAGTATCAACACGTGGTTTCTTTGAGTTGCTCTTTTTAATCGACTTCCAAAAAAGGAGAAGATTCTATGTTTTGCTGTGGTTTTTTTTTGATAACTTTTTTTAAACTTACCAGAACATCACCCAATAGTCGCAGAGTGTAGCGGATAGTTGTCCGATGACTAGTAGGAGCACCATCAGCAATAGTCTTGGCGCTTTGCCGCCTGCCCTCATGTAGGCGCCGTACACCCGCCAGCCCATAGAGCCAGACTCTCTCTCTTCCTCTTCCATCTCTTGTGCGGGTATTTCGGTTCCGATAGACACAGCCGAAGCCAGGGAAGCTCGTCGGCAAGTGGAAACAATTGACGCTCGTCTTGTTGTAGATACCTGTTAAAATGTAATTGTAGGTATTTTAGAGGTTTATAACTAGGTTTTAGATTGTACGGCTGACAGAGTTTTACGCCTGTTAAGAAGTATTTACTATTTGCAGTAATTTTAGAGAGTTCAAATGATGGATTTTAGGTTTTATAGAAATTGTTTATTGGTCTTTTAACTTTAGAATCTGTTGCATTCTACTATCTACAATGACACAAAACTTACCCTCGAGGCGCGACGTGACATTGGCATGGGTTTTTCCACGTCCTCATTAGTTTCATTTTCATCATGGGTAGCGTCCAGTAGTTTAGCGAAGTCTTTGCCCGATGTGACTAGTTCTGAGTAGCTGCCGGTAGCTTCGATGGATCCCTAAGAAACGCAAAAAATGTCGTAATTTTATTTGCCAGATTTTTTTTAAGCAAAAATCTAATTAATTGGAATAAACTAGTACACTAAAAGTGTACATTATTAGTATTAAGGGGAAGAAAAGCTTACATTGTTCAGGATCACGATGTAGTCGACGGCTTTGAGGTAGTGCAGTTGGTGGGTAACGAGAATCCTCGTGGCGTGTCGCAGGTAGCCGTTGATACACTCGTCGAACAGCTGACGGCCGACGTGTGCGTCCACTGCCGAGAGCGGATCGTCTAGCAGGTAGATGTCAGCCTGGTGAGTAATTATTTCAGGCTTATAACAAAGGTATTATCACACTAAGCTGTTAACCAGAGGGTGCTTAGATATTTATTACGTAGATCGAAAGTTTCAAGCTGTTATATTACAAAAGATTTAAAGCGTCAATATAATATTATCTCAAAACAAATGTGAATAACATATTTTCTTTTCACGAAATCGATCCAACGCAAAATTGCCTTTTCTTCATTACCTGCAAATGGCATTATAATCACTTCTGCTTCAATAGATTCTTATCGAGAAAATAGCTTATATTTTGGCATTGTGAGAGTCAACCTTGTAACTTAGAACCTTACGTTTATTTTTGGTTATGTATCCTGTTATGTGATAAGTGTCTTGGACGGCCATTGCCCATTCATTTATGATGGATAATTTTGATTTGGTAAAAAAACGTACAATACCTGGTTATTAAGTCAAAATACACAAGTAAAATTTTGAAAAAAGCACTACCTGGCGATATACGGCTCTTGCCAGGTTGATACGAGCTCTTTGCCCTCCGGATAATGAGGCACCCCTCTCTCCAACCAGCGTCTGGTCTCCGTGAGGGAATTGTTGGAAGTCCTTTTGTAGAGCGCACACTCTTACAACCTGAAAATGTTATTATTGTTAAGAAGTAGAAAATCGCTTGTGTAGTTAAAATTGTGTTGGTGTATTTCAGAAAGTTGAATAAGAGACAAAGTAAGGGAACTTGAAAGAAACACCGTTTTCTTGTACTATTTCCATCATCCACCATGTAGAATATAATGATGTTGTCAAAACCGGTCGTGTATTTTGCTAAAAAGTGATAATATAGTCAATTAAAGTGGAAATAATGCAAGTAAACGGTGTTTCATCAATGTTGAACATGAATTTCCACTAAGAACCTACAAAAAAATCCATTGCATATAAAATTAAAGAAAATAATCCACTATCTTGGGGAGTCCATAACCAAACAATTTTTTTGAGTTACCAAAAATCCAATTATTAGGGGATCAACAAAATTATGTCTGTGGAATTTGTAAATATTTCAATAAGTTCGTCATGCCAAATGAGTTCAGAATACGAACCTCCATATATTTTTTGGGGTTATAAGGCAGGCCGAACAGGATATTCTGTCGGACGGTGGCCACGAACAGCCAGGGCTCCTGGCAGGCGTACGACAGGGGCCCGCACAGGTATATGCTGCCCTGCGTGGAACGCAACTCGTTGAGCAGCAGCTGCAGGACGGAACTCTGAAAACACAATGTTTTTTAATCCCCGTGGAAATAGAGAGGTGCTGTAAGTTTGACGTGTCTGTGTGTTTGTGTCTGTCCGTGGTATTGTAACATCCAAATGGTAGGACCCGTTTGATCTAGGTTTTTTTGCTTGAAACATGATCGAGAGTGTTCTTAACCACAGTTCATCATCATAAGCCTTTTCACTGTTGCATATATATTTTTTAATTCAATGTTATTATAAACTGTCGAGTGAAATAGAATAAACTATTCACGATATCCATTCCGTTTATTCAGCTACGGCATGTCAGCAACAAAATAAAACCGTGTGCATTTTTCAACTAACTGGGAGGAATGTTCACTGACTCTGTGAAACTATTCTTGCATGACTTTCAAAATTGTTTGCAATGTTCATCCTCTACAAACGCCTATACAAACGCCGAATATACAGAACTCGTTGGTGTATTGGCACTTTGCCAATTTAAGAAATTGACAGAAAATGTAGAATTAATGTTAATTAATCATTAAAGTGGTAAGCTTACCTTTCCCGATCCAACGGATCCGATGATGGCGCAGAGTTTTCCCTTGGGGATGGTGATGGTAATGTCTTTAAGTGTGACAGCGTCGTCGGTCCACCTGGCGGATACGTTCTGGATGCTAATGCCCACGTCGGGGCTCGGCGGTACCGCGTTGTGACCCGGACCTATGAGACCCTTCTCATTGCAGTCGAATCCTGGAAGATATAAGTATACAGGGTGTAACAAAACTAAGTGATAATACTTTAGGATATGTACGTGTTCCTTGTAGAGAGTTCATTGTGAAAGTAGCAGCGCTGAAAAACCATCTGTTTTACTTTTGTATGGGCAAAATGTTTTCTGGAGATATTTTTTTTATCTTTGTTTAAATAAAAGGCTTTTGCCATACATGGCATGCCAGCCCCAATGGAGATATTAAAGTGAGAGTTGTCTGATGTGGCTGTCTACGTTTGCTCATGATAGACCAATGGAAGCGATTGCAAAAGTGAAGAGGAGAAGCACATTTAGGCCGCGTTTCCACTGACGCGGAGCGGAGCTTAGCGGTGTCGAATTGACCAATCACCGTGCTCGAAATCTTCGCTCCGCTTCGCTGTCATTCCGCTGGAATAGCACGATTGGTCAATTCGGGCACCGCTGAACTCCGCTCCGCTTCAGTGGATACGCATTCTTACCCATGATTGGCGTCGATTGTACATGCTATTGACAGCTTCGCAATTATGGAGCAATCATAATTGCAATCATATAGTCCAACATTGCCCAAAGTATAGTGCACAGTCTACTTTGTGGTTGTGAAGGGACTTTAATATGTTCACGTGTGGCGTAAATTAATTTGCATTGGAATGGACAAACTCGGTTGGAATAGTCGAAACTTTATTATATTTCGATTTATAAATCGAAATATAAACAAGTTTTGACCATAATGAAATTGTGGGAGGTGAAATCACGATACATAATAACTGGAGTATCTTGATTCTTGTCACATATTGCCTGCGCTCAATTTCATTACAATAATATGCAACAGCATGTCGCACGGGTATAAAATATATAGCCACTGAAAAAAAAGATTAAAATCGATAGCCTATGACCCTTCACGTGGTCTACTTCTTATCTGTGTCAAATAACAAAAAAATTGCTCCAGTAGTTCGCGAGATAAGCACTTTCAAATAATTTCCCCCGTTTTTTCCACATTCTCCTATTAGTCTTATCGTGATAAAGTATAGCCTATAGCCTTTCTCAATAAATGGTCTGTCTAACACTGAAAGAATTTTTCAAATCGGACCAGTAGTTCCTGAGATTAGCGCGTTCGAGTTAGCCCTTTCAAATAATTTTCCCCGTTTTTTCCACATTTTCCTCTATTTCTTCGCTTCTATTAGTCTTAGCGTGATAAAATATAGCCTATAGCCTTCCTCGATAAATGGGCACTGAATTATATAATAACACTGAAAGAATCATCAAAATCCGTAGCGTAGTTTTAATTATTAAAGGGAACAAAGGGACATGAGGGAAAAAGCGAGTTTGTTTTATAATATGTAAAGACGAAGAAGAATAGTAGTATAATCCTTGCTCTACCTCCAAATAAAGACATAAAACGTTTTAATACGTTGGCTTACGTACCTGGATTGTAAATGCCTTCGTCGTCAATTTTCTTGAATGTGTTTTGACAGAGATCCAACTCGCTGAGATTCTTGTTCTTTTTGTTCTCGACCATTTGTACGAGCTTCGCTATGTCCACGTCCGCGACACTCCGGAGATCCTCACGTTCGTCTGTTACATAAACTACTATTCAATCTCTGTGACTGCATTGCTAAATTGAGTGATTTATTTTCGAGAATTTGGTTGATAGAATATTTTGCATCTTTATCCTTCGATCGTGGATTCTTGGAAATCTATCGTTATTCTATTGTGTTTCGCTCACCGGTAAGATTATGCGGCTTGATGGGTTAATGGAGAACTGAAATTATGATAAGTTATTGCGTAGGTATTATTCGAGAGAATTTAGGTAGTTATAAAAGAGCAAATGAAATTATTTCAAAATTTATATTTTACAACTACCTACCGCACTCATAGACTTTGGAAAGTTTGACAGATTATGTATGAGCCTTATGTAAAAATATCTTAATATTAATGAATCTTTGCGTATAAGTCAAAATCAGTCAAAGAGCTTCAGAAGATTGTTGCACTTATAAATAATTAAAAATACAAGAGTCAGTGGTTAGTTTCACAAAAAGCATCCTACTCAGGTATTTCGAGCATTAGAGCGTGTTCAAAGTAGCATGCAGTATACGAATACCTACACCCCCTAAAGCGAGTTAGAGCTCATGAGCATTCTATCAAAAATATTAAGGTAAAGACAGGTCTCAGGATATCGGACGGAGAACTTTAGGTTTTCGCAACTTAAAAACTTTGTCATATTTTTTTGGCAAAACTGGTGATATAAAAGGGTACACAATAATTCATATCATACCTAGAGACATGAGATGTTCTATGCGGAGTATCGAAATGTACGACTCCGTTAACATGGACAGGCAATTAGGCATATGTACAGCTAATGAAGCTTGTAGAATGTTAAACATTTGAGCCAGTGGAAATGCCTGTAAAGACCATACGGAGACATTGTTTATTATTCCTGTTACACTTTTCGCTGCTACATATTACTATCAGAGAAATTGATTCATAAGAAGATGGCGGACCTACGTAATCTGGTGGGTTTATGTCAAACCTAGCCGATAGAATTGAATTGACATAATGCGACCAAACGGCGCAGATCCGTCGGCTGCTTAAGAATCAATTTATTCGATGGTGCATACACGTAATTAGTAACTACCACTACTCGTGATATCACAAATCTGCCCCCAATTTTCTACAACATATAGGGTTAACAACAACACAGAATACGATAAAGTTAGTTCAGTTGACACGTAGAGCCTTTGTTATAAGTGGGACTCTTCGTAATAGAAACAGATAAGTTTCATGCAGTGGCATTCGAGGTCCTCTCGACCCCACGTACCCATCAGCATGAAAGTTTCGAGACGCTGGACCGATATGAGGGCTTCGGCCAAAAACGACACAGCGTGGGACATGATAATTGAGAGGGTGCCCTGTAGAGTGTTGTAGAATTGCGCCAATGGGAATACCTGGAAATTACATTCGATCAAAATATACACCATCATCAATAACGGATTCGGACCGTTTTAGCTTAGTGAATTTTTTCGTGTCACACGGTTAATAGCTTTTATAACCGACTTCCAAAAAGGAGGTTTCTCAAATTTTCTCAATTCGACCAAAACAATTTTCTAAATGTATTAATTATATGTTATTTTTTTTCTTGATAGGAACTTAAAATTTTAGGGCTTTGAGGCAGGTAACGCAAAAGGCGCATTGCATTCAGATTTTCAATTAATGAGACATTATCCTGTGCACAGTCGAATTCGAAAATCTTCTTGACTTATATTAAGTTGGGCTCTATAAAACGTTACTTACAATATCAGCCGTAACTTGGTAACCGAAAAGAGAGTAGGAGAGTAGAGTGATGTAGAGGGAAAGTCTTTCGGTGAAGACCATAAAACTGAGGTAGACCCCTCGCAGGTAGGAGGCGGATGTGATGCAGTTGATCTCGTTCTTACGAGCCAGCGCCACCACTTGCTCGAATGGTTTCTCCCACGCGTACATTTTTATAACCTGAAAATAATTCGAAAACATTATATTTTATTTCCCTTTGTATTGCATTTAATTGCTATGTAAAACAGTTGCCGAAAATGTAGCTAAATTTTAGGTAGCTATTTACGTATTATGTATATCTGTTACGCTCAAAGACCGAAATCGCTCAGTGAGCGAAAAAATAGCTCACAACGCGTTGTGGTCACAGTGAAACAGCCACGACGCGAATTTCGCGTCGTGGCTCTAATGAAAACGGCCACGCCGCGTTCTGGCAATCACAAAAATGCCATAACGCGAAATTCGTGTCGTGGCTGATATGTTATTCGTTTTTCTTGATTTTCATTAGAGCCACGACGCGAAATTCGCGTCGTGGCTGTTTCACTGTGACCACAACGCGTTGTGAACTATTTTTTTGCTCACTGAGCGATTTCAGTCTTTGAGCGTAACATCGTCCACATCCAGGTCACGACGTCGTCAACGTGGAACGGTGCGGCAACGCAGCACGGTACGTTAACGTGACGTGAAAATTTACGTCAATGTAACCTAAAAATGCACGTCACGATGTAGCAACATTGTACGTTACCATGCCTCGTAAAATTGCTACATTCTTCACTACTTATCTAGATATGGACGGCACAATACGTATTCTGCTTCTGCTATTGTTAAGAAGATGGAGAGAGAGATTTAAGAAAAAAAAGACGTAAAATGTTTCTACACCGTGACGTGCATTTTAACGTTAAGTACGTGTTTTTTTTTATTTTTCACGTCATGACAATGTGCCGTGGCACGTTACCGCACCGTTCCACGTTGACGTCGTCGTACGTGGACATGTGGACAGGCCCTCTGTCTGTTACCTCTTCACGCCCAAACCGCTAAACCGATTTTGCTGAAATTTGGTATGGAGATACTTTGAGTCCCGAGAAAGGACAAGGGATACTTTTATCTTGAAAAAATGTACGGTGTAATAAACGAATTTTGGCGCAATGGAGTTGCGGGCGTCATCTAGTAAGTTATAATTGCATTTTGTTTTGATTGTTAGCTCATGATGATTATATTTAAGAAATATAAATATATCTACAGTTGAAATAATAAAATCAAGTTGATTATACCTGCATGCCGCTGATAATTTCGTCCATGATGCGTACACGTTCGTCAGTTTTCACAGCGGTTTTCATACGAAGAATAGCGGCTAGTTTATTCATGTAAGCTGTAATTGAAAAATTAATGGTAAATTAATCATTTTCAGACGTAGGAGCAATTGTTACGTTATTTTCCAGGAATTATAATTGTTGCCAAAATTTGCTGTAAAGACTGTATTTAGGTACAATTTATAAAACGAATTTGCTTTGTGCATAGCATCAAAAGGATTTACGTGAATTAAATGTAAATTTTATTTTGTGTATGTTAACGTCGTTTCGTATAAATTATGAATTACTGAAAACAAAGAATATCTAAGTTGTTTTCGCTGTTTCGGTGACAAAGCGTCGAGTTTTCTACGATACTTCTACGAATAATGGTCGTTGCTTTTCCAGTTATAAAAGAGTTTCCTTGTTCCCTTCTTTATTACAAAAGGTTAAAGTATCTACGTACATTGCACGGGTAGGGTTTGTAGGACAATTCCGATGACACCAACGATGGCTGCGTAGCCGATTTTGAGATAGATCAAGTAACAGACGAGCACCACTTGGAGGGGCAGCAGCCAGATGAAGTGTGTGTAGATGAAGGCGTAGTCGAATCTGTTCACATCGTTGGAGAGCAGATTCACCACCTGACCGGCCGTGGTCTCGGCCAGAGCGCCTGAACTCATGCGCATAACCTGAAGAATGAGAGTTCAACTATCAAAACAATTCTAAATAAGTTTATTACGTATGTTATAAAATATCCACGTTCGAAAACAGAATTTTCTAGATGTAATTAATAATTATCGAGCTCTAGAATATAATTTATTCAGATAACAATCCATCGTAGAATTTCAAGTACTTATTTAAAGTAGTATTAACCAAATCTAACGAACACCAAGAAGAAACTCGATCCAAAATTTTGCTACTATACAAGGTGTAACAAAACTAAGTGATAATAATTTACGGTGTGTATAATGTATAGACTTATTATATACTGTCGTACGTTTATGGTATAATGTATATTATAATGTATAGCATCATACGTTTATGGTATAATGTATATGTGTCCCTTATTATATAGAGTTCACTGTGAATGTAGCAGCGCTGACATAACAATTTTTTTTTTGGGATTTCTATGGCAAGCGCACCTGCGTCAGTAATTTTCCCATAGAAAAGTTAAAAAAAGTTACTCTTTCAGCGCTGCTACTTTCACAGCGAATTCCCTATATTGAGGTCACTCATACACACCCTAAAGTATTATCACATTAAACAGTTTTGCTACACTCTGTAAATGAATAGTTAAAATATACCTTTCTATAGATGAGCGAGCAGGCAGCTATCCGCACTTTCATGCCGAACTGCTGCGTGGAAAAGGTGCCGTGGTGGTTGAGGAAGGCGATGAGCAGCGATACGAGGATGACGGAGGCGGCGCAGTAGATCGCCTGCTCGTACGTCATGTCAGACCCTGGCTCCCAGTACGACAGCATCATGCTCAGAACCACCGGTTGGAAAGGCCTGGATAATATGTTATTTTTCACGTCAAGTATGGAAGATAGAAAAAGAGAGAAATAGCGGCTTAGGTAGGCGCTACACTAATATTACTCCAACTGCCGCACTAAGAGACCATTAATTATCATTAACCTTCAATTTAA
Organism: Lysandra bellargus; assembly: GCA_905333045.1. Taxonomy (NCBI): domain Eukaryota; kingdom Metazoa; phylum Arthropoda; class Insecta; order Lepidoptera; family Lycaenidae; genus Lysandra; species Lysandra bellargus. The sequence goes on from HG995333.1 coordinate 479,360, forward strand.
TGAAGAGTTTGACAGATAATGTGGCTTATATCAAAATTTTAAATTAATATTAAGTATAATAATTATATTATGTAATAATAATAACACTCCCCACATCGGTTTCGGTGACGGTGGCCGGTTTTATTGAAACTAGGCCAGGTACGCAGGAGTAATTTTATAGTGCCTAGGTGTGTGCGCAGTACACAAGAGCACTCTCTATTCCTTTACTCTCGTAACCCAGTGGGACGGATAACTGGCGAGAGATCCCAGCCGAGACTCGAGAGAGACCATCCGACGCATGGATCATCTTACTTGTCAGACAATCAGGTGATCAGCCTGCATTGTTGGATTTTTTTTTCATTGATTTTTTTTGGCATTGTCGACGGCAAGTGTCAAATGCCGTTCGTCTGTAAGCGCTCTAAGCTAAACTCACTAGCATAAACTAAAATATGTACGTAAGCTATTGGTAAGCTATTGAATAAAAATTCTTGGTCGTTGATTTGTACGGAACCCTTTTCTAAGCTTGTCCCGATATGTTCCTGATTAGGACTTAGGTTTTTTGTAATCTACGTTTATACGGAGTCAAAACAAAAATTCTGAATTCTGATTAAGAACGAGAATATAAGAATTCCTGAAAATACTTTTAAACGAAATTGTGCTTCCAAGGCAGTTTCTGGTGTTCAATACGTTAGGAAACTTTAAAACTGGTTCCATTTTCAATTGAACTTTTGCTACAGGAAAAATTTAAAATTCTAGCTCATTTCTTAGATAAATGTCGTGTATTTAACAATGCGGAAATTAATAAAATTTTAAAAAACATTTGACAATATAATGTAATTAGCGACAAAAACAAAAAACAACTAACCTAACACGGAGAATTGATAAATCATACAAACAACGTAAAAAGGATATCAAATTAGGAAACAGCAGCGGGTCAACACTTAGCGCAAATGTGTTTTTTGCATGTCAATGTCAATAACTCACTTGAGGATGAGCGCTTGTAAGAAAAACATGACGCCGGAAGGTGCGTAGCTCAACCAGAACGCCTTGGTCATCGCGCGGAGCAGGGACGGCTTGCGTCCCTGCCGGCTCGCCAGCGATATCTCCTCCAGCCATTTCCTGAAAATAAACACATTGATTGCAATTAATATACCATATTTCTTATAGGAAATAAACCATAAATTAGTGTAATTGCTCGAGGTGTTAGTGTCGATTGTCGCGGTCGTGGTATCTTCTATTTAACGACGTTGTATGCATCTTTAAAGCATGCAACCTTTATTCAGATTAAACGAATTTCTGATAATGAAATTGCGGATAATGTCTAGTATTCGTTAAGGTCTATAGCAAACATACTGTCCGTGACTACAAAATATAAAATAAAGTCGCTATAATTCTTCTGTCCGTACGTATTAAATCTTTAAAACTACACAAATAATTTTGATTCTATTTTCTTTATATATAGTTATTCTTTAAATAGAGTGATTTTAATTGGAATGACATAGGCTATTTTGAATGCGAATGTGAGGATGATATCACGCGGGCGAAACTGCGCGGGTCAGCTAGTCTGTAATATAAAAACACATTCGATAAAGCTCGCTTGAAAAATATTTTTGTCAATGTCGCGCTCTACGGTGAAGGAAAACAACAAAGAACCTGCATTCCTGATAAGCGAATTAAGCGTGTCTGCCGTCTACAGTACCCATGTAGAGTTCATGAACTCCTTACAGCTTGCACAGCAACTTTGTACTTCAATTAAAATGACTAATTTGTATTTTATTTTACAAAACATTATGAAAGTGTTGTCTATTCCCTCTTCACTTTTAACTGCAGGGGCGTAGCTACCGCCGTATCTGCTGTATCAATTATACGGGGCCCCAGGACCATGGAGGCCCCCAACTTTAGTATGCAAAAATTAACAAAAACTTTCCTATTTTTGAATTCACAAATGACAAAGTTAAAAAAGCAATTCCTTTGTAACCCACGTAAAGCGTGAGCACAAAAGTTGGCAACAACCTGTGTGTTTTTTTTCTTTTGTGAGAAGTTTTAATTTTTCTAAGGGCCTCCAAAATTTTTTTAATACGGGGCCCCGTTAAGGCGCTATATTAAAAAAACTGTCCTTTTTGACGTGATACCATAGGAGTTAGGACCCTCAGAAATGTTACAAATCTGGTAATGAGATATACATATCTTCATAGCCTTATCTAGGTTTGAGAAGAACTACAAACACGATTAATGTATTTTGCCTCGATACATTTAATTTTTGAAATGACCTCTTAGAAATACGAAATTTGAAGATTATTTTTAAACGAAAATAGATGTATTGTAGGAAATTAGTCTAATTGATAGACACCTTTGCAACTCAAAATCGTACAGAAGCATTTTGCTTCAATGCTCCTAGTTATTTTTTAAATGATTATAATTACGTTTTTTCGCATGTTTTCCGAGCGAGCCGATAGCTTCTGGCCGCAGCGTATTCACGACTTTATAGTCATACAAATTAAGTATAAAATTGCCCTTTCGATAAAGCGCCTTAAGGCACGTTACGCTTCTGCTTTTAAGCCGGTAAGGAGATATATAAATGAAACTAAGTATCTCGATTCTCGATACTTTATGTTCTGGGGAAGGACATATTCTTCATGTGCCAATACATAAATACTAAATAGTAAATACGGTTACGGTATAAATTCATTTCTTCGCTAACGATGTTGGGGGCAATGTGTAATTGAGGCTTGAGCTAAAAAACTAACTGTAAGTATATCATTAGGCAATAGTTCGATAGCAAAATCCATTAAAGGTTCAGTCCCCGGCATTTTTTAAAAATCTCGACTCAAATAAGGGCTGTTTGGTTTCGTCGTCGAGAAAATTCGATTATAGATATAAAAATTCCACAACATTGTTCTTAGACGTTATTCAATTACTTATGCTAATTAAACCTCATGCACGAGGACTTGATCATGATTCATGACATATTTATGGTAAATAATGTGTTTTATATCTGCTACGTGTGCTCTACTACTACACAATCTTTATAAGGATACAAAACATACGGCCTAAACTTTTGTCAAGGCCGTATGTTTTGTATCCTTTTATATGAAAAAAATAATAATTAAGGGTGAACATGACAAAAATGAAACATAAAAATTTGAAATCTCAGCATCTCCTAGTGCCATGGGCGTAGCGAGGTACGGGTAGGGGGGAGGGGGCAGCTGCCCCCCTCTAGAAGAGCGATCGGTCGCTAATTCTCACGAGTTTCATACCTAAAATTAGAGCGGAAAGAGTTGCGGGGTGAGAGGGGAGGCATACGATCCCAGTTCGCTCGCTCATAATATTTTGTTTTAATTTTTACCTCACCTTCAATACTAATGTGAGATTCGAAGTTTAGGGTTCTCTTAATCCCCCCCCCCCCCCAAACCCTATGGCCCCCCTCTACATAGAATCCTGGCTACGCCCATGCCTAGTGCACTCACAATAATATGTATTTTAGTAAGTGACTTTTGATAAAATGTACTAAAGTACATTGCCAATATTTGATATCTAAGAAGATAAATATTAGAGGTTCTCAAAACTTGGAGGATAAACAAAAAACGGAACCAGGCTAAAGCTTAGCAGGTTTCCATGTCACGAGCTGGCCTTAGTTTTTTGTTTGCGCGTCGACCCGCTCAATAGACAATAATGTTCTGTTTTAGTCGTTATTATTATGAAATGAATTTGTTGAGTAGATTTTTAACGGTACGATTTAATTATTCCATTTAATGGCTTTAAAACGCGAAAATGATCAACGACGCAAAATATCGTAATCGCGTTGAGTGTTGACCGCTATAATGACAAATATTATTTAACTTTTTGGAACTTATTAAAAAATCCAAAATATTTATATTTAAATTGTTATATAAAATAATAAACCGTTTTCATTCACAAATCTTGTCATGACAATCAGTTTTCCTTTATTATTTGCCGAATCTGACTGATTCAGCAAATAATAGGGGAAAACTGATTGAACCTAATCTACTTGTGCCTCTACGGTAGAATGACATTACTCATATTTGATACGATACAGTCATTGTCACCCTCTGATCATCAACTGGTCCCATTATAGAAATGAATAATTTGTTATCAATATTATGTTATCCATTCCAAGACCTTTGATAAACTTGAAAATCCAGTCTTAAGCGCTGACTTAGACTCGAATTTCAGGTATTTTTGTACATATTATTTTGAAACATTTGATTTAAGTATTAAGATCTTTTCTACAAAAGTCTTCTTTTATTACAGACGTTTTTTTCTAATTATTCGTACTTACTTAAATAATAATCGGTTATTGAGTTATTTCTCTGCATAATTATTATAAAAAAGTTATCAAGATAATAACGACTAATAAGGCAGTATTAATTTTATCTCTACTTTCAAATTAGATTTGTAAGTAAACTACGGTACGGTTTTTCAATACATAGAGATAAATATTACATAAGGCAAAAGTTATAACTAAGGAAAATCCATGCCTCGTTTATAAAGCTTTTGACTGAGCTCGCACGCGTTCCTTCTTAATAATGTACCCTTTTTCTGAAGAAATCTTCAGTTGAGCAACGTGTAACCATTAAATATTTTTTGTGATCCTATGCTTTCAAAATTTGCTTAATTTGGTGCTATGCAGAGGAGGAATTTCGATACTAGTTTTGGGACCAGTGTCGTGCTTTAAATTTTATGTCGCGACTCGCGTGCCATTGGTTCGCCATCCCTGAGCTTAAAGGGTTTAGAACAAATCCTCTTATATACTATAAGTACAGTATGCCTGAATTAATAAAAAGTGAGTTAAGACGTATCTAGATCTGTACACATTATTGCTTTGGAATTAAAATTTGGTACTGTACTTATTTCACCGTATTCTACATAACTAATAAAAAAAACGCTATTGTTTTCAAAAAGTAAAATAATGTAACTTTAAATACCTAATTTAAACAAAATAATAACTTATTTGCTGAGTATTCTCAATATACTTATGTAATCCAATTTATACGATTCGAGTCATTATTCAAGGAAGACATCAGCTGATGCTGTTCGCTGGACCCGTTTGAAATGTCTTCTAAAATCTAAATTATGTCTTGGCACTCTCACTAGAATATATTGCTTAGTTTGAACAAGGAAAGTGGTGTAAGTTCTACGTAAAAGAAAAAGTTTACAATAAGATTAAATTCAATAATTCAAAGATGTCCAAGTTGAAACATTATAAATAAAATTGTCTGTGATTCCTAAGAAAAGTTAAGCAATGTTGTAATAAATTTTATTGCTTTATAAGTTTTTCTGCGAAACGGAAAAGCTTAATTAAAACAAGGAAAATATTGCGAGAAAGCCTACGTGTCTGTTTACATTTTAGATACGTAAACATGTAGGTATATAATATATACATACTATATTATGACTCATTTGCCGCTCGACGTAAACAAACTCAAACATTTTTTTTTATTTACTTAGGTCTGGTTTACACGTGTTAAGTAGATAAGTAGTTAACTAAATTTTAACTTAAGTTTAAGTTGTTAATTGCATGTAAACATAACATTTAGTAGCAAGTAGCAAGTTAAAATTTAGTTAAGTACTAAACAAGGAAATTAGAATTTTGACTATATTCTGATAAGGCGCTATATCGAAAATAAATTATACCGCAAGGGCAATTTCATACTTAATTTGTATGACTATAAAGTCGTGAATACGCTGCGGCCAGAAGCTATCGGCTCGCTCGGAAATCTTCGAAGTCGGTACCAGCTAATTTAATCGTGAGTTCAGTCAATGTCAGAATATCTGAAACTTTTGGAACTGGTACCGACTTCAAACTCATGAAGACTGTAGTATGCACAGAAATAGTTGAGATTTAGACGAATTCTATTAAAGAGTAAGAGTTATTTAATACTTTTTAGTTCATAATATTACTATTGTTTTTACCTTGGAAGTCACTTTTTTTAGTTAAGTATCTACAAAATAAGGCTTTATGCGTAAATAACCAATACGAATGTTAACTATTTATATTATTTTACTGTAAGCGAAATTGTGGTAAATGCTTGCAGTTATCTAAGCGATGCTGCAATTTCCAAACTTTTATCTTTAAAGGTTCAGGAGTTCTGTTCAGTGCTTTTGGACCAAGAGACACCTTTGTATGAAATTTTTCTTATTCATAACATAATATTATGTTTAATTTACTAGAAACAACATTTTTACCACTATGAGTGTTTTGATAAATATCAAGGATTTCCCTCGATTGCTCATAGATCCCATCATCAGCTCACCACTTTCGTAATTGTTAAGTATACAAAATTAAGATTATATCCTATACAACAACACGAAACATTTGAAAATCTGTCCTCAAACAGCGAAATCATCATCAAAAACATCTGCTTCGATGCAAAATATCACGAAAGGACCAATAATTGGGTCATAGTGTGATGACCAATGGTATGATTATGGTTGTGATGATGATGACCAGTCAAATTGATGTGTTAGCTTATGCTTTTAGTTGTTTAAACAACGCCGAAATCCCCGAACCTGTACCTATAAGCATTCAAAAGTTCTGTTCGGTACCTTTGGATCCAGGGTGCAAAATCTTACTTCATTGGTAGCATTGACCTCGAATGCTTCAGAAATAATTAAAATCACTATGTTTCCATACAAATTTCAAGGAGTCCCCTCGATTCCTCAAGGATCCCATCATCAGATCACCACTTTTGTGATCATGGTACCAAATTAGAGTTGAACCCTATACAACACAAAAAGAATTTTCAAAATCTATCTTCAAACAGCGAAATCATCATCAAAAACATCTGCTTCGATGGAAAATATCACGAAAAGTACCAATAATTGGTTCATAGTGTGATGAGCCATGGTATAATTATGGTTGTGATGATGATGACCAATCAAATTGATGTGTTAGCTTATGCTTTCAGTTGTTTAAACAACGCCGAAATCCCTGAACCTGTGCCTAGCATTCACAAGTTATGTTCGGTACCTTCGGATCCAGGGTATGACCTGGTACGAAATCTTACTTTTTGGTAGCATTTACCTCGAATGCTTCAGAAAAAATCAAAATCACTATATGTTTCCATACAAATTCCAAGGAGTCCCCTCGATTCCTCAAGGATCCCATCATTAGATCACCACTTTTGTGAACATGGTACCAAATTCAAGTTGAACCCTATACAACACAAAAAGAATTTTGAAAATCGGACGACAAACGGCTAAGTGATCAGTGAACCTACATAAAAAAATACATACAGCCGAACGTATTACCTCCTCCTTTTTGGAAGTCAGTCAATAACTAGGAGCAAAATGCTTCTATACGATTTTGAGTTGCAAAGGTGTCTATTAATTAGACTAATTTCCTACAATACATCTATTTTCGTTTAAAAATAATCTTCAAATTTCGTATTTTTAAGAGGTTAAATTCAACCCCGCCAAGACACAAGTCTGCGCGTTCACCACTAAAAAGTCACCAATGGTCGTATGTCCTCGTTTCGAGGGCACATCTTTAACCATCTGAGATCATCAAGCATTGAGATACTTGGCGTCAACATATCGAGCGAAGTAGACAAGTGGCAAAGCGCTAACGCTAACGCTAGCGCTACAAAATGTATGCGATTTGACATAAGTCATCGCTTCGCTAGCGAATACTAATGTCAAATCCATACATTTTGTAACGCTAGCGTTAGCGTTAGCGTAAGCGTTTTGCCACTTGTCTACGGGGGGAGTTCCGATATCATCTAGAGCAGGGGTCACCAATTAGTTTCGCTCGGGGTCCATTTTAAGAAATGAAATGACCTCCGCGGTCCACACATTAATTCGTAAAAAAATATATTTTATTTACATATTAATGAGAAAAGTGATTTTTTTTTTTGCTTGTTTGGAATGAAATTGGTGTAAGTTATTGACATTAAAAATCCTGAAGATGTTCATCAGTAAGTCGGGACCAAAAGTTATTTTTAACGAAGTTCATCATCGGTAATGCTTGGTCCGCACACAATGGGTCAGCGGTCCGGATGCGGACCGCGGTCCGCCATTTGGTGACCCCTGATCTAGAGGGCAAGGCCAAGTTAGCCTCAAAGAAGCTTGGTGTTCTTAACAGAGCGAGACAGTACTTCAGTCCGGATCAACGCCTACAACTCTACAAGGCGCAGGTTCAGCCTCATATGGAATATTGTTCTCATCTCTGGGCAGGGGCGCCAAAATACCAACTGCTCCCTCTGGATCGTATCCAACGAAGGGCTGCTCGAATTGTTGACTGCCATAGTGTTTCAAACAGCTTGGACCCCTTGGAATTACGCCGAGATGTAGCTTCACTCTGCATCCACTATCGGTTGTATCACGGGGAGTGCTCTGAGGAGTTGTTCGGAATCATACCACCTGCAACTTTTCGCCATCGTCCCACGCGAAAAACATACCATCCTCATCACCTTGATGAGTGGCAGTCTTCCACAGTGCGTTTTTCGCGTAACTTTCTGCCGCGCTCTGTAAAACTCTGGAATGAACTGTCACCAGCAGTATTTCCGGACCTATACGACCTGCAAACCTTCAAGATAAGAGCGTATTCCCTCTTAAAAGCCCAGCAACGCACCTGCAGCTCTTCTGATGTTGCGAGTGTCCATGGGCGACGGTAGTTCTTTGCCATCAGGTGACCCGTTTTCTCGTTTGCCCCCTTATTTAATAAAACAAAAGGTTATTTCGAAAATTAAATGTATCGAGGCAAAATATATTAATCGTGTTTTTAGTTCTTCTCAAACCTAGATAAGGCTATGAAGATATGTATATTTCATTACCAGATTTGTAACATTTCTGAGGGTCCTAATAGTATTACGTCAAAAAGGACAGTTTTTCAATATAGCGTCTCAAGTTGGCAGGCGGGGCTTGTCACTTGAAACGTTTCAGGCAGGCACTTAAAATTAAGTTAAATTTTAGTTTCTACTTATCTACTTAATAAGTGTAAACCAGCCCTTAGATGAGATATTATACCTACCGTGTAGATACACAATAAAAAATAATAAAAATAAAAAATCGTTTTATTTCTGAATAAATTTGAATCAAATGTTTTCAGAACGTTGAGCTACATGTTGCCTACCACCGGTTCGGGAACTAACCCGGCGTGAAGAACCGGCGTAAGAAACTCGCACGGGGCCACTTTTTACTAAAAAGGTGGAAAATTTGTCTTTTAAAAAAATAAAATTTACAATGTAAATAACTTAATCTAATACATTATAGACAACAATGCTTAGTAAAGTGGTTGTCCATAAAATAAAAATTTGAAACTCCCACAAATATGCATTAATACGGAACCCTAAAAATTAACAGTGCCTTTCGACGACGATTTTAATGGCTTTCGTCAATAGGATGATTATACTATTATTACTACAATGTTTTTAACCTATTAAGCCCCGTACGAGCACAGTGATTGCGACAACAATAGAATAGGTACAATAGCAATAATTCTTTGAATCCCCGATCGAAGGATTAAAGCTAGAGTGCAGCACTAACATACTGTAAAGTTTACAATATGCTAGTGCTGCAGCAGCTGCACACAACAAAAAGTTTTGTTCGTCGTTTGACAACGTTTCTTTGATTATGATTATTATCTATTTATGTATTATTATGTATGTGCTAGCAGTGCCCTCTGCTTCGATCTTTGCATAATATTCCCTATTGTCAATTTTATTACTCAACTTTGTTTATTTCGTTTTTCAAGGTTTTTAATTTATTTTCTCTCTCCTACAAATCTTTCATAAGATTGCATACTTACAAGAGGTCTGTAGTAGAAAATATTTTGTATTTACATACTCGTATTATTAAATAGAGGGAATCACAGAAAAGTCAAATAAAAGACGAGTCCTACCTGTTTCTGACCAGTTACTATACATACAGGGTGACTTTTATTTTACCTGTTACAATTTATTACACTGCCTGCTATAATGTAATATTACTGCCTGCATAATTTTTAATATTTTTATTAAATGCGAAATCAGGTTTAATGGTATTTATCAAAATCATCAAATTCATTAAATATAATCGAAATTACAAACCAAGTTTGATATGGATTGTTTAGGTGGGTGATGAAAGGGAACATTTCAATGAAATTAATAATGGATATGTGCTACGCCCTACGCCCATAAAATGTATGTTATTATACGTAGGAGTTCATAACACTTGTAATAATTTCCGTACCTATCTTCTGATTTAATTTAAGACTTTAGGTGGTTTCAGCCTATCTAACGCGCTCTCTAAGATATTTTTTTTCTTGGTTGGTTACCGTTTTCGTCCTTGTTTACAGCCGTGGACTCGTGGTGGTATCAATGCCATAAAAAACCTAGTAGTCCATTGAAATGTTACAATTTTAGGACCGAATATTGCATTTATTAGAGAACGCAATTTTATTTTCGGAATATGTTGGGGGGCTCAATATAAGCTTAACCTCAAGTTTGTGGGGTCGCCGCCTTTGTCCCCCGGCCGCCATCTTGAAAAAAGGGGTGACAACACTATTTTCGTGATATCTCAGAATCTATACGTGTCTTAGAAAAAATTTGTAAGAACACAATTTGTTGTAAACAAGTGATAATTTTTTTAAAAGGTTTATTATCGCTCTTTAACTTTGTTTAATACATTTTACAAAAAAAATACCTTAGAACAACCTTGTTAATGATCTTTTGAGAAAAAAAGATCTCCAATCCCCCCGATCTCATGAAATTAATTTTCTGCAGATGCAAAGGAAACTGTGAAGGCATGCGTGCCTGCAGAAAAGCAGACCTAAAATGCTCTACAGTATGCCTACTATTCTGTAAAGCTTTTCAGACCTACTTTTCTGCAGCCACAGTCTGCAATATGCCTACTACACTACATAAATATATGCAAATTGCAAACTATATCATAGTATGCCTACTATACTAGTCTGCACATGCCTACTGTGGCGGTACCCACAATTCGCCTAACAATCCTACATAGCGCTATCGAAGTTTTGGAGAACGGCAAGATATATACAACGTCTGAAATGACGTCAGTTGGCTTCGGCCTGACCGAGCATGCTATCTCTCTCGGTCGGAAGATCTTCTTTTTCGGCCGCCACTGACATCGTTAAACTACTATACTATAAAGCAGTGGCGAGGGGTGAATATTTTGAGAAGGGAAGCCGGAGTAAAAAATCTACTTACCAATTTTGGTAATTTATAATTGAATGACATGCTTTTAATTTTCAAAACTAAGTTTGGAAAACAAAGTTTCCTTCGACAACAAAATATAATCTGTCAGACAGCAGTCTTTCTGAATTAATGCCATATTTTCCGAACTACACGATTACGTCGTACGACTCACAATTCACAAGTCACAATATAAATTAATTTAATTCACGACACTCTTCTAAGTTCTAACGCTAAAACAAAATTTAAATTCGACAAAACAAAACAAACGACATGTTGTTTACAAACACACTATCCGCCATATTAATATGTCAATCTAAAAACCAGCAAAATAAAAATGTATTACGCGCCTGTCATATTTAGTACCGCTAAAGGCATTCTTAATAAAGTCGTATTACAAAAAATCCTACCAAAATAAAATGTATTACGCGCCAGCAAAAGTATAATGTCGCTACATTCATTCTTAAATTCAAATCATAACAATTTTACTTCATGACTCATCTATCTCGCTTGCACTTGTGCGTTGCTAATTAACCTTTCTCCGTAATAACTCGTCGGGCATCGAGTTATTTCCAAGTATATATCGCGCGTGCTAGAACGAGACAGAACATGACGACCAGTTCACAGGAATGAAAAGGACAGATGCTTACTATGAACTGTCGTTGTATGGAGAAATAAGCCGCTAATCCTGCGGCTTATTTGATTCTCTGCGCCCGCACATTGCATTGCCTTTTAAAATTTGTAGGCGATAGTTATTAATTCAAACTATGTATTTCAAGTGAGAGAAAAATTTATTGCATATAACATTGTGAATTCAAAGTTTTTTAAGTAGGTATGTAAAATATTTATTAGATAAATATGTCGTTGGCCCGTATATTCGATTTTTCTAAGCCCTAAGGGAAGCCGATGGGAATCGGGTTATATGGACGCTTCGCCACTGCTATAAAGCATTTCAGGCCTGCTTTTCTGCAGCCACACATGGTTCCACAGTTTCCTTTGTTTCTGCAGAAAATTAATTTCATGGGACCGGGGGATCTTTTTCTCAAAAGATCATCTACAAGGTTGGTCTAAGGTACTTTTTGTAAAATGTGTTAAACAAAGTTAAAAAGTGATAATAAACCTTCTAAAAAAAAAATCATTTTTTTTGCTTATAGATTTTTAAATTTTTAATTTAGGGTAAAAAGTTATATAAACATATTTGTAGGCAAAATAATTTGCAACAAATTATGTTCTTACAAATTTTTTCTAAGACACGTATAGATTCTGAGATATCACGAAAATAGTGTTGTCACCCCTTTTTTCAAGACGGCGGCCGGGGGACAAGAGTGGCAACCCCACAAACTTGAGGTTAAGCTTCTATTGAGCCTCCCAACATATTCCAAAAATAAAATTGCGTCCTCTAATAAATGCAAAGCAAATGTAACATTTCAATGTAGGTACTCTTTATTGGAAAACACCTTGAGTTGACATGTTTTCCAACCGTTCAAGTACCGGCTTTTAGCTTCAAGATATTAGAAAGAAATAGAAAGTGATATTTTTATGTGTATAACGTAATTGATATGAGATGTTCCATCCTTGAATTTCTGGGACGGATGTTTTTAGTACAGAAGTCGAGTTGTGATTAAGAAAGTTGTTGTACCGGTAACGAAATATTTAAATAAACAGCCGATGAACCCGCGTATCGTAACATCGTTGTACGTCAATACTAAAAGTATTTTACTATTCTTTTTAGGGTTCCGTTATAGCCCAATGGCAAAAAACGAAACCCTTATAGATTCGTCATGTCTGTCTGTCTGTCTGTCCGTCCGTATGTCACAGCCACTTTTCTCCGAAACTATAAGAGATATACTATTGAAACTTGGTAAGTAGATGTAGTCTGTAAACCGCATTAAGATTTTTATACAAAAATGGAAAAATTAATATAATTTTTAAGGGTCCCCATAGGTACAACTGAAACAAAAAAAAGACCGGTTGCACTCCGGGAGTGCCGGCAGAAGTGAAAACTTGATTATTAACGTTGTGCATTTTTTTAACCCATTTTTTATGAAAATCGATTGTTAAAAAATCGATTTTTTAATTAATCGAAACCCTTACAATCGATTAAATTTTTAACCCATTTTTTATGAAAATCGATTTTTTTAAATAATCGAAACCCTTACAATAAATTCGAGTTCGAGTTCGAGTTCGACACAAAACACTACTCTCCAACCGTCTTACGGTTTTTCCAAGGTTTTTCGATCAGCACGAGAATCTGACGCGAGTTTCACAGTTTTTACCCATCCCACAAAAGAAGTTTTCACTTCAAAAAATATTTTCATCTAACCTATGCGTGTGGGGTATCTATTGATAGGTCTTCAAAAATCATATTGTAGTTTTTATTTTAATTTTTTTCTAACCTGAATAGTTCGCGAGAGAGACTCTTCCAAAGTGGTAAAATGTGTGGGGGGACACAACTAACGTCTAACTTCTAAAGTTGGGGCATGATAAGTCTAAAAAAATATATGACGTACATTACTACAAAAACTACCAACAGCAATTGGTTTGAACGAGATCTAGCAAGTAGTTTTTTTTTATACGTCATAAATTGTAAACCTTAAATTAATTTTCATTTAATCAACTGAAATATAAAAATAAATCAAAAACCTTTTAATTTCAAAAAAATAAACCTTATTGCTGCCGCGGACCCCTTCATGGGCGAGTCCAACTCGCACTTGGCCGGTTTTATTTTGTTCTGCAAAGTGCCGCTCACTCGCAAATTCTTTTGTTGACCTTAAAAAGGCATGCATGCAGGGTATTTTTATGCTGAGAAACTCTTTTTAAAACTGCATCTTAATGTAAAATAATATATACGTACAATTATTGTTAACGATTAAATAAGCTGTACATTGTGCAACTATAAAAACATTTTTATAAAAAAATTGAGAAGATTAAAAAATAGAACAATATTTTATTTACGTTTGTATGTAAATATTGCGTTTGTAAATGTCCCATAACAAGAATTAAATTTTTACGACCGGATGAGCGTGTATGTCCTTATTTCGCATGAACATTTTGATAAAAATTTTGACGCGAATACCATTCTTAATTTTATCTTATGTTCGTTTACGGTTCTACATTAACATGATTTCCTTTTATGTTCCACATTTTCTGACCTTGATACAGTTATTTTCGTATTCGACAACTGCTGATCTGGCAGCGATGTTTTGTAAAGAAATTGTACAACAACGCAATCAACTGCTGCTCTAGACTCGATAAAGGTACAATGTGAAACGCAGCTCTATAAAATAATCACACTCATGGAGCCAAGGAATATTTGCGATAATTTAAATAACTTAATAGTACCTTAAGGTTGCAATGTACCGGTTTTAATCTAATTTTAATGTTGATTGGTGTTATACATATTATGTTACGCTCAAAGACCGAAATCGCTCAATGAGCGAAAAAATAGCTCACAACGCGTTGTGGTCACAGTGAAACCACGATGCGAAATTCGCGTTGTGGCTCTAATGAAAACGGCCACGACGCGTTCTCGCAATCACAAAAAGACCACGCGAAATTCGTGTCGTGGCTGATATGCTATTCGTCTTTCTTGATTTCTTCTTGGTTGATTAATCGTCCATACGTATGGAAGATTATATTTGAATGACCACGCGTACTACAAAATATTTTTTCTTTCACTCGCTCGTTGAGCGCTTTGAGCGTTGTTCGCTTATTGAGCGATTTCGATCTTTGAGCGTAACACATACACCAATTTACATCATATTTAATCAAATATAGTGATGTGATGTTAATCGATCAGTGAAAGTGTATTGGCCAATGGGGAAAAACGTCACAACCGGTATCTCCTACGCAGTTACGTATGTGTGATATACTGTGATATTTACTTATAAAGTGTTTTATACATGTAGAGTTTAACAACACACACACACACAACATATAAGTCAAAAGTAACTTTTTTAGCGCTGCTACAGTGCTATATGTACAGACACATATAGGGTTGCCAGGTCGCTAAACCGAAAAGCCGGACAAAGCGGTCTGCTTAGCCGGACTCTTGTAAAAAAAGCCGGAAGCCCTGCTATCGAGACTCGAGTACTTAGAATATAATATACTCTCAGTATAGCAGTACGTTCGGCAGGACGTGTACAATTTTTCTGATTTATGTTAACAATTTTACATCTTAGATGTGAACCGTTTAAAAATAGTAGGATTTTCATTTAAAATTATCGATTCATAGATCTACAAAAGTCTATCTTTAATTTTAGCCGGACCGGCAATCGAAAAGCCTAAAGGCTTTATCCGGACGCCTGGCAACCCTAGACACATACACGGGCACATACACAATACACACCCTTATGTATTATGACTTTATGTTGTCTTACGCCCTGTATCTAAGCCCTAAGGTTCTTATGTTCTAATATTAACTTTTTTACGATGAAATCGAACATTTTCGGTGCAACAAATTATTTTTTGAGTGTCTAGTGCGAAATAAAATATTTTCCACCCTCAATTTGGATTCGACGTCCGTGCCAAAAACTATCTATGCCAAATTTCACAAGCCGCTTGAGCTGCGCCTCGGTACAATTCTGTTATCTGTATATTTAAATCTATATACCATGTTTTGTTAGATATTTAAACTTTGGTATTGAATTGTGTGAGTCGCTCGCCCATCCGATGCCTGCCTACTGGCAGTAGGTACTAAAGGTTTTCATAATTTTGTGTATGAATGAATAACTGACTAATTATCTATTGTACGTAACATAAGGTTTTTGTATTGAAAATAATTAGTAATTGTATGTACTAATATACTTAAATAAGGTCTAAATAGCTGTAATATTGAGCATTTGAAGATGGATGCACCGGTGTACGTACAAACCCTTCAGGTTTTTGTGACACCGAGTTTTGTTTTTTATACTGTCTTACTTTTGTGAAGAAATAAAAAAATATAACACCCAACCATAATCTTGTTGCTAATTTCTAAATACTGACGAGAATAACGAGGCATTTCACGCAAATTTTGATATTTAATTCAAAGATTTGTGCCTCAATTCGCCATTGATCTTATCTTAAACAATTTGTAAGCTCTATACTACAACATTTACTAGGTTTTGTTCACTTTTCAATGTTTAACTTATCGTATATTATCATCGCCAAGTTATAACAGGAATATGAATATTAAGTTAGTATGACATATTTATCGAAAATCTTTATATTTACGAACTGGTAAAGCAGGAAAATACCTTGTAAATAACATCGAAAGCAGTCAAGGTAGAACTTCGCACTGTCCAATATTATAAGGCTTACGCATTATAGACATAATATATAGGTCGCCAAATTGTAGTCATGTTCAGTCTAAAACATAGATCTACGTTTGTTAAAGATTATTACGTACTAGCGAACCGCCCCGGCTTCGCACGAGTATAAAATATATAGTCACTGAAAAGAAATAAAATTAAAAAACCGGCCAAGTGCGTGTCGGGCCACGCGGAATATAGGGTTCCGTAATACCGCTAGTTTATTTATTTTATTTTTGTGTGGTCAATGAATGTACATTTAACTTGACATCGTGTTTTACACTACTAACAACATCATCTCAGTTACTTTCAAAGGAATTTGAAGGAAAAGTTCCTTTATACTTCGCCGAACACATTTTTTTAGTTGATCGACTATTACTCAATAACTTATGAAGTCTTCTTAACCGTGATAGTTTTCCTTTTAAATTCAGCGTATTTCCTTTTCCCGTGAATTTTTTCACATTTCCAGAAGCAACCGTTTAGCTGGTACAAGGGACACTGGACTCTAACGATTTTTTCCATTTTAAAACTTAATATTTCACAAACGGATCCCTAAGTCGGAAAATGATCTATAAATACTCATAATAGTTTTAAAAAATCTATCCAACGACACCCCACACGATGGGGTGGACGCGAAAAAAAAAATCATCCCCGCTTGATGTGTATGGAAGATACCATAAAAAAAAATATAAGATTTCATGTATCATTTTGTTGCCATCATTAATATATGCATTCATGCCAAATTACAGCTTTGTAGGTCCTATAGTCTCTGAGCAAAACCGCGGACAGACAGACGGAAAAAGCGATAGCCTTATAGATAGCGATCCTTCACTTGGTCTACTTCTTATATTCTGTGCCAAATAACATAAACATTGCTCTAGTTGTTCGCGAGATAAGCCCTTTCAAATAATTTCCCCCTTTTTTTCCACATTCTCCTATTAGTCTAAGCGTGATAAAATATAGCCTATAGCCTTCTTCGATAACTGGGCTATCTAACACTGACAGAATCATCAAAATCCGTTGCGTAGTTTTAAAGATTAAAGGGAATAAAGGGACATGAGGAAAAAAAAGAGACTTTGTTTTATGATATGTATAGATGTAGATAGATGAATATTTAATACAAGACAAGATGTTGTTCGCTTAATTGCTCTGAAAATTGTTTATTCGGAAACCGTGAATTTTAGAAAAAGCTCATATGCGGTAATCGTGAATAAATGACAGACATACAGGCAGTAGACTTCAGTCCCTGTTTTTTTGACAGACAGATTCTGAAGTTCTTTCTCAGAAACTGAGAGTCTACACTCTGCATACTTGAGTGTAAAGCTCTATACGTGAGAAGTACAATAATATATTGATTTACTATTACACTTTACATATTCAAAACAAAGGAAGATAGATAGATACGGTGCAATTTTAAAATCTGAACTTACTAATTAATAAGCTGAACATGAATTATGAACGACGATGAAATTATTATTATCATCTCGAGAAAAATCATTATCTTCTGCGACTTTAGTAATACAATATCATACTTTTTATTATTTAATGTTCTGAAGTTGTATAACTTCATCAAGTAGGTATTGTTATGGCCAAATTAACTGTAATAACATCTCAATTTATATGTGAAATTAAAGTAATTTCGAAGAATGTATGAAAAACATAATGACTTAATACCTAACAAAAACAGAATGTAATCAAACTAAAACAAAAGTATTTCTGAATGAAAACGTGGCTAATTTGGGCAACTAAAAAACTTTTGTAGAGTGTGGTCTCTACAGAAGTCAAGTAAATAATTTATTGAATGTACTGGTTATTTTTTTTTGTTATACATAAAATTTCCAAAGCCTAGTATGTTACCATTTATCAGACTTTGTATTATATAATAATTACATAATATTATATTTACTTTAAGAGTCCGCATACGAAATTTTGCCGATGATAATGAAATTGCAAAGGTTCGCTACAGAAATATTATTTGGTTTTTCCCCTTATTAGATTAAAAAATATATATATTCTTTATTAGATTTAAAAATATATTTAAGCGCGGACTGCTGACTCGAGCCTTGCGGCGAGTAATATAATGTGAGATTTAGGTTGTTTTGAATCGTGTTTTTTGGCACAATTTGTTTTTTTTTTCTTTTTTTTTCTCGAATTTTCTCTAAAATTTTGCCGAGTTACATATTTTTTTACTCAACTATTTCATATTAAAGTGGTAAAAAGTAATTCTAACATTGTATAGACGACTTTCTCAACAGTACATTGTATTTTTTTCATACCGTTAAGACGTCAATACAATCCATAAAAATGTGATATTCTAAACCTTTTACAGGAAAAATCACAAAACTGTCGCGGGATTGAGTTGGATTATCTAAAAATACTTTTTAAAAAATCTAGCTCCAACATTAGATTATAATTGAAATGATCTTACATGCTGTGCATTAAAACTTATAGAAATACTGTATTTTAACTGTTAAATCACGTCTGTTAAACAGCGAAATCGGCAAATTTCATATACGGACCCTAACTACAAATAAAAATAAATAAATGAACATAGATAAGATAACAAGAAATACTACTTTAATTACGATAAATATAACTTAGTTAAATTAACAAGGAAAAGTTTTAAAGGTATTATTGTCTATTGCTTTCGTTTTATAAACATTACGCAAGGTTGAATTTTTAATTTAGCATTGGACAGTTTGTTACAGTAACACGCTAAATACTCAAAATAATTTAAAAAATCCAGACTTCCATTGTTTTAAAGTCCTATAATATACTCATTTTATTTATTTTGAATACAAAATAATAATAATAAAGTTTGTATAGGTCTACCAGAATCTGATGGCAAAAAGTGAGAAAATGAATTGACTCTAGCAATACCGGGGTCCGGTCGTTGGAATAAAACATTTTGATCCTTTTTTCTTCTTATAGCGGCTGATTCTGTGTGTTAAACATACAAATATAAAATTTATCCAATGATCAAGGATATTTTTTGAAAATCTGCTGTCAAAAATTGCCGTCAGATTCTGGTAGACCTATAATATTATATTTGATGAAAGATAATCAGCTACGGGCAACACATAGAGTTCAAATGTATAAAGCAGAAAAACCAGAAACATGGCTAAATAAGAGAAGATTAATGACTAATATTATAATATTATGTCAGTAGTCACTACTTAGTCAATAATATGATATTTAATTTATTAAATGCAGTAAGTTTAACCGCCAATCAAAATGAAATTAATCACACTAATGTTTATAACTGTTGGTCATTAATGAATTTATTCATTTGGTATATGAAATAGGTAATTGCGTATGAATAATTATGTGCTAATACCTCAGATATATTTTAATCCCACCAAAAACATTTCATGTAAAAGTTACCTCGACGAGCACATAAGGTTTGCCCTGTGAAAAAGACATCAGGGGCCTTACCCTCGAAACTGATATCGATTTCGATTTTCGATTTCAACGGCTTTTGACACTTTAGACATCTAAAATAGCGTACGATCGTGCTGCGGATCGGTTTGAAACTAATTCAACCTCAATGGATTTTGCTATTCCTGACAGCTATGCTAGCTCACGATCGAGCTGCGGCTCAATTTGGAACTAATCAGCATCGAAACATTCGCCAAATCGAAATCTTAGGTGCTCGCGACAAACAAAATTGTGAATCGACTTACAGATCGTTTACAAACGTCAAATTTCACGGTAGCAACGGAGGCATCGACATCGATTGAGATCGATAGTTGCCGAGTTAGGTATACAATACCTAACTCGGCAACGTTTTTTAGGGTCACTAGGGTATCGATTAGTGTGGTGTCGTTTAATTTTTGTTGATAATAATTATTAATTTATTATTATTTTAACATAATAATATGGCTCGTCTGCAAGCATTTTTAACCTCCAATGGAGTTAAGCTCTATAGCTATACGGTCCCATTTAAGTTTGGCATCGTGCTTAGCTTGGCTCGCCCGCATGTACCCTTTTGCGATTACTGGATTTTCTTCCAGGAATCTCAACAACATCTCAATTTGTAGGTGCGTTGGACGGACCATTATTTTCCAATTTTTTTTTCCAAATTCCAAAAAACTAATTTTTAATGTCGGCATGCAGGGATACAAATTTTACAAATACTAGAATATAGAATATGTATGACAAAGTTAAGTGTAACTACAAAAGAGAATTTACATATTTGTTTAATGTCAAGATGTTACTACTGTCACTGAAGTAGAAAATGGGCACATCCATCTAAAGTCTCTAAAGATATGTATTTTTATGGTATGACGAAAAAACACAAACATTATTTCATATTTTTCGTTATTTTTCGATATAACCTTCTGCTACTTTATAACAATCGACGTTGCTATAACGACGTTGACAAGACGCCGTGGCAACATCTCAATTTTGATACGATTTTGTTCCGGAATTCCTACGCATTACAATGACATCAAAAACGAAATCGAAATCAGACTCGTATCAAGTTGATATCAGTTTCAGGTGTAAGGCAGCATATCTAATGTAGAGCCAAGCTTCTGAATCGACGCGGCCTAACTCTATCGATCCTAACTACTACAAATTCTACATATCAGTAAGTATGTATGGCTTGTATGGCTTCGCTATTTCGCTACCGTCGTCGTAGAGATGAGAATATTTAGTTTCTGATCTGAAGTAAGTAACAAAACAGCCAAGCCATACAAGCCATACATACTGATATGTAGAATTTGTTGTAGTTAGGATCGATAGAGTTAGACCGCGTCGATTCAGAAGCTTGGCTCTACATTAGATCTGATGTCTTTTTCACAGGGCAAACCTTTTGTGGTCGTCGAGGTAACTTTTACATGAAATGTTTTTGGTGGGATTTCAGTTCTTTTTGTAAGTTGCTACTTGCTAAGCAGTCTTTTTAGTCCTTTTAGGGTCTTTTTTATATTTTTTATTAAGAGGTTTTTTAGTTAATGTCCATCCCGTGTAAACTTTCATGTCCTTATTCATAAAATTGGTAAAAGTCTCATTTAAATTTCCATTACCCCTTACTAAACTTTTTTTACGGCGTATAACCAAATTTCGGCGTATTTCAGATATCAATAAAATATAAAGTATTAGACCTATTCAATTGAGACTTTGTATGTTCAATAAGTCTATTATTGACATTATATCCTGAGGATCTAAACTATCTGGCATATCGGAAACCAACTCTATGAGGGTCGACTTCCACTCACCCCCATTTTAGGGGATGAGGGACGAAAATTACCAGTTTATGAATTTTTTGTTGATTGTAGACTAAACTAAGATTGCATACCAAATTTAAGCTTTCTAGGACTTCAGGAAGTAGCCAAACATTTTGATGACCATCAGTGTGTCAGTGACGAAATCGGTGTATTTTGGATATCAATAAAATCTAAAGTATAAAAGCTATTCAATTGAGACTTTGTATGCTTAATAAGTCTATTGATGACATCATATCCTGAAAATATGAACTATCTGCTACAACGGAAACCAATTCTATGAAGGTTCAAAAAAACGGCAAAACACTTCGAGAAAAGGTAGGTAGTGCCCTTGCGCTTCGCTTGGCTCGTCTCGGCGAAAGTCAGATAAATTTTTTTTTCGACTTTTTAAAATATTAGGCGTACCTAATATGTCAGGTTTTTAAGTGGAATGATGCAATTGCATATTATAAATATATAAAAATTATAAAAATATTAATAACAATAAAGTCGCGAATGGAAGAACCAGATAACTAACATTTTATAAAATAATAACAATTTCTCATTTTTTCCCCAACTATTTAAATTAAATATTAAGAAATGTTGCAATACATAAAGCGGTGTCATAATAACTAACTCTAGGCTAGTTGATAACTAACATTATCTTGTCTATGCTATTATTGTACTATAATAATTATAAATTATTGTCAATATTTTTCTATTATAAAGGAACAATTAAATAAATATTTATAAAACAAAAGGAGGTATTAGATAAGTATTTTCGTGATCGCAGTGGAGGTTAATTAGGTCGTTTTATGACTGGTAAGAAGTACCTACTAACTGCAATAAAATCATGAAATATTTAGTATAAATACAGTATATACCATTGATTCCCAAAGTAGTCCAGGTGGACCCCAGGGGTCCACCTGGACTACTTTGGGGGAGCCCGACAGGGGTCTACGCTTGCGTGGAAAAAAAATGGGGGTCCACGAGTCGTTAACGGGGGTCTATAAAAATTTGGTGACCCGATATTGGCCGACCCGCTGTCGGGGGTCCACTCCATCCATCAAAATGTTTAGAGTGATCTATGAGAAAAAAAGTTAATACTAACATTATAAGACTGAAGAGTTTGTTTTTTGTGATCTTGCGAAGTACTGGACCGATTTTTACGTGAATTGATAGGTATATATAGTGGACCACGGAAAAGGATATAAGGACAAAGGTCGACGGTGCTGTTAGAACTTAGGTAGAGCTGAGCTGAGCTGAAAAAGTTTGCTAGGAGTCGGTGGATAATTACTACGTATTTGCATCGTTTTCTAGGACCCATGCGGACTTATGTCCTGCTGTGGACGTCTACAAGATTTTCGTCATGACAACCACTTTTACAACTTTTTTTTAAATTAGGAAGCAAACGAGTATACGGGTCACCTGATGGCAAGCAACTACCGTCGCCCATGGCCATTCGCAACGTCAGAAAAGTTACAGGTGCGTTGCGATACTTGCAATACTGCAGAACTTTTTTTTAATAATATCTATGGACGCTTCACACCACGTCAGTCTGGCCCCGTAGTAAGTACCTGAAGGACTTGTGTTACGGGTACCAGACAACGGAAATATATTTAATACTTTTATACTAAACGTCGATCGCTACCCCGTCGCACAAACAATGGTCGCCGTCAGTCTCAGGTTGTAATAATTTAGTATTATTTATTCAACAAATGCACTTATCAATATATAAAGTACCCAGTAGCCGATTCTATTCTTCAGTACACATCCATGACCCAGGAACTTTGAAAACTTCTTTTTTGTTCCGTCGGCGGGATTCGAACCCGCGACCCCCGGCTTGAGCTACCGACAGCCCACCCACTGAGCTACAGAGGTCGTCGTAGAACTCTACGCTATCATTGCATCGTGACGGTTTGTTATCAGACGTAGACGTTGTTATGTGTCTTGAGGTTTATAATTTGCATGCGTAATTAGTAAAAACATTACTGTTTTACTACGTCGAGATAATATTTTCATTTATTAAGTCATTTTTTTTAATTATTTGAGATACATGCAAAATAGAGCGTTTTATTTATGCTAAAATAAGATTTGCATATGAATATTAAAATTACCGGGTCAGGCGATTTAAAGTTGATTATGATGTAGAATAAAATCCACTAAAAATTTCATGCGTGGCTCACAACTTATATTTAACTCGTGAAAAACTATCTGTGAATTTCATATACATTCAATGACTATCTGACAACCTTTAAACTTTAAAGGCTAACAGGTAATCAGCTATACAATTATAATCCATCCATATTAATATTATAAATGCGAAAGTGTGTCTGTCTGTCTGTCTGTCTGTCTGTCTGTTACCCCTTCACGCCCAAACCGCTGAACCGATTTTGATGAAATTTAGTATGGGGATACTTTGAGACCCGAGAAAGGACATATGATACTTTTTATCCCGAAAAAATCTACAGTTCCGCCGCGATAAACGAATTTTGGCGCAACAGAGTTGCGGGCATCATCTAGTACTTAATATTATAAATGCGAAAGTGTCTGTCTGTCTGTCTGTTACCTCTTCACGCCCAAATCGCTGAACCGATTTTGATGAAATTTGGTATGGGGATACTTTGAGACCCGAGAAAGGACATAGGATACTTTTTATCTCGAAAAAATGTACAGTTCCGCCGCGATAAACGAATTTTGGCGCAACGGAGTTGCAGGCATCATCTAGTACTTAATATTATAAATGCGAAAGTGTCTGTCTGTCTGTCTGTTACCTCTTCACGCCCAAACCGCTGAACCGATTTTGCTGAAATTTAGCATGGACATACTTTGAGTCCCGGGAAAGGACATAGGATACTTTTTGTTCCGAAAAAATGTACGGTCCCCGCGCGATAAATGAGTTTTGGAGCAACGGAGTTGCGGGCATCATCTAGTTATACATAAAAGAGTGTTAAAAACGTGACAAAGCTCACAGTTCGGCGATCTATGTTTCAGCAAACATTGACTTTATCATCACTTCTTTAAGTTCACCAGTAGCATCTGCATTAGTGCTATTTCAACATCAAAGCAAAGCAGGAAGTACACCCAAGGTAAACTACCGGTGGATTAAGAGACAATTTCTTACGATTATGTAACTGAGGCACCCATATAAAATACTAGATCGACGCCCGCACATATCGCGCGAGAATCGTACATTTTTCGGGATACAAATTATCCTCTGTCCTCTCCCGGCACTTGAAGTATCTCCATAACAAATGTCAGCAAAATCGGTTCAGCTGCTTGAGCGTGAAGAGGTAACAGACAGACACACTTTGGAGTTTATAATTTTACTAGAGATTTAAATAATACACACACATTCATGTGTGCGGTGAAGGTTAATGTCGTATAATTTTGCGCGTTTTGACTGGTCGCGTCGGAAACCTCCGCAGATTTGTGTACAAGCCCTTATAAGTATCGATCAATAACACAGTATGACGACTTCAATAAAAATATTATTCCTACGTACACAGCTCGAGACGATAAAATAATAGTTAATTTGCATAAAATGTTTGCGCGGAGGTCACTTTGGAAGCGCGATTTCTGGTAATATAACTCAAATAGTTAAATTACAAATAAACTGAGAAGTTAATGTTGTTTTGACTGGAATTAAGGCGGTTTTCACACGGACTGATTACAAGTACCTATCTTTAATAAGGAGTCATTACCGTGCCATTTATTTTCATACAGTTTAACTTTGTTGGCCTGTGCTGGGCCGGTGTTGGCCATCGTGCAAAGCTGATAAGAGGAAAAGCAATAATTTTCCTTGGTCACCTGGAATAGCACCTTGTAAATATAGTGCCCTTAAAGTATATGGTTTGAATAAAAAAGTGTTTGTTTTCAGACTGTATGTCGTTCCCACGAATTCATAGACTGTATCACTTTGTAGTTTGTTGTATGAAAACTCGTCGTTTGTTTGCACAGTTACGGCGCGGCGTCGCGAGCGCTTCTCGCCTTGTCCCTGTTTTGTCGACAACGCGATTTACACAATCTATCTAATTATTGCTTATTATAACGCCATTAAAACCGAGCTGCTCCGTTTCGACCTTAAAACTGGATACGTGAGCTCTATTTAATGATACTCGAAGGCGCAAACACGGTGTATGATATTTAAATATAGTGAATATGGATTGAGCCGAGCTTAAGTGGCGTTCTCGGTACCGATTATCATTTACGTCAGTTCTAGGAACTCAGGTAAAGCAATCATGTTCGTTTGTTCCTACGAATCTCCGGTAAATATATACGGAGCTTTGGAATTTAAAACAGCACAGGACGCTGTCACGTGGCAAAAGTGTTTTAAGAATGCACCACGCATATTTATAAGACTATAGGCACTTTATATGTACTTTTATGCCCTTTTCGTCATACTAAACTTAATTTGCCGTAAATGCTTCGTCATTCTTATAAGACATTAACACACCTACTAAATGTCAACAATATTAACTGATTGTTTATTTTTTTTCAAAGCTTTACTATTTTACCATGCGTCAAAATTTAAAGTAACCTTGGTAGATCTTGTGGCATTTGGTTGACACTATCAAGGAGGCATGAGCACGCATGAGTGTCTCAACTTTGTGTGGAATGTCTTTGCAATAATTATTATACTTTACAAGGCGTCATTAGTTTCAAAAGCCAAAACATAAAAGTAAAACCCAACGAGGGACAATTAATGGCGCTATGTAACGTAGTGATTATATTCTCTTTGGCTATGTAGCCGTACTCCGTAGGGTCTATCGCGTCAGCTTTGTGTCAGCTATCATATGACATGTGGATCACGAAGCTGTCTGCCTGACACGACATTTGACAAGAAAGACCTTTTTTTTTAAATGCTTCACGCATCCCCCGCCCTCTCGGGGGAAGGGGCAGGGGTATGTCGGACTCCCTCCGCAGAGGTTTACCGACTAAAACCCCCCCACGCCCTCGTCAACGCTATACGCGGAGGAGCGGGATCGAAATCGCACCGCGTCTTCCGCAGCGCTTGCCGCTTCCGGCATCTCTTTGGCTGCTGCAGCCTTCGCCGCTGCCTATCTGCACCGAGAGGCTCGCCGGGCATCGGAGGAGCCTTTCTCCTCGGGGCCTATGTTATGGGCGGGGATCCCCCGATCAACCGCCCACAGGCCTAGGCTTCAACCTTCATGGTGGGGGCGGTTTCACTCGCCCTGGCCTTATCGGCTCCAGGCCGCTTAGACACGAAAGACCCTACCGTCAATCTAGTGGCTAATGATATATCGAAAACCCTCACTATGCAATAAGTCAGACAATCCAAAATGATAAAAATTAGCCCCGTACAAGGTTGTTAAATGTTACGCTGTTACGCTGTGGAAAGTGTTTTCTCATGCGACGTCCGTAGCAGCGCGTGAGGCATATCGTCTACGTAGCATGCACGCGACGTCTCGTACGTGAGCTGTGTACGACTTTACTAATGTGTCACATGCAAAATTATGTGAACTCCAACTAAATGTTTATGTAATTGAAAATGTTTGTAATCTGTTTATTTTATTAGGTAAATTGGTTAAAAGTATGGTTTTCAATTAAGTTATGGAATTTATTTTTTTATTTTTAACCAACTTCTAAAAAGAACCCCCTTTTTAGAAGTCTTGTATCTTTCCTTTAGTTTTGTATCTCACCGGTTAGAAATAAGATTATTCGAAATTCAAATCTCTTCAAAGCTTAGTAACATCCAGTCATCAATTCTAAACAGCAAGCTTACACATAGCAATAACGTATTAAGTATTAACTATATGTTCTTCGAGCAATATCTTGCATGCTAATTATCCTCAATACTACCTTGACTATATCCATACTAATATTATAAATGCGAAAGTGTGATTGTTATCCCATCATGCTTTAACTGTTGAACTGATTTTGATTAAATTAGGCATAGTGATACTTTGAGTTCTTAGAATGGGTATAGTATACTTTTCGTTGCGGCAAATTGTATAGCAACCACCCGAGAAACGAAGTTTTGCGCGAACAAAGTTGCGGCCAACATTTAGGGCCAACCCACACGTAGCACAACCACACCACGTGGTGGCGTATATTTAGACCTAATTTCACCAACCTCTGTTTGTTAAATCCTAACAAAGCATTACTTAACGGACCTTAGAAAATTAAACAGACTATTAAAATACTTATGTCCCACGGTGAACAACTATCAATTAGTTCATTCTTGTTATAAGGCGACGAAATTGCAATGTACAAGTTTAATACGACATGTTTGCTGCAATGTCACTTCCTTCCTTATTCGCATATTTTTTTTTAATGAAAAAATTGGGCAAACGAGCAAACGGGTCGCCTGATGGAAAGCAACTTCCGTCGCCCATGGACACCCGTAGCATCAGAAGAGCTGCAGGTGCGTTGCCGGCCTTTTAAGAGGGAATAGGGTAATAGGGGAGGGTAGGGAAGGGAATAGTTTTCTGTGAGAACATGGTATTTCTCCGGTCGAGCCGGCCCATTCGTGCCGAAGCATGGATCTCCCACGTGTATAATAGTAGATAATGCGACCAAATTAAAATATCACTGATCGCATACATTTGTTACGCTATAATAGTTCTTAATTTACCAGGTTAATAATTATTATCTGTCAAAGCTGAAAACTTGAATCTTAATACAAACTTTTATTTACATATTTCGGTTTGGTAATTTTGATTGAAAGTTAGTATATTTGCAATGTCAAGGAAAATCCGAGGGCTGAATTTTTGACAAAGTGAAAATAAATAATTATTCATAACTATGAAAAATAATTAATAATAAGGACGTAGCGGAAACACGGCGGAAACACTCAAAAGTCAAAACAGATTCTTTTATTGTCTTTGAAAGTTGTTGTTTTGACTCATAATATAACAGCCTGTTATATAAGTATTTAACGGACCTTCACAGCAGGAATTAAATTTAACACCGTGTTAGGTGATTTAACATGACATTAGGGCATGGTGGAACGCTCGAAAGCTCTAACAGGCCGTTAACTGAACAAGGCATTATTTATTTAACATTGCTTGATGAAACTAGGCTAGGTTTAGTATTGTAAATGAACTGGACCATTCACACGTACCACATTTTGCAGTCGTTGTCGACCACTCGTCAGATACCAACCACGGCCGACCACATCGCAACCACAATGTTGCGTCGATGCAACGACAGTGCGCGCACACCGCCCGCGCTCTTCTCCCCTCCGTTTCATTGACTTTCGTACATACACACATAACCATATCGCAACCACTGGCGACAACGCAACCACGTCGGCATTTTGTCGGTACCACAATGTAACTACAAAAAGCCGCAGCGACACCATTCACACCTAACCACAGCTCGACGACATTATGTCGTTGCGATGTCGTGTGGTTGTGGTACGTGTGGGTTGGCCCTTAGTGACATATAATGCCAACATTGTCATCGTCTGCAAATTCTTTCCCAATGATAAAACGCTATTAATCTTTAATACATATTATAATCTACCTCGAAGAAGGAAAAACATAATAGAACTGTTTAATTGTACATATTTGCAATAATAACTACCTGCATTACGCACACAATCCATGTTAGCAAATATTGAAAGAACGTCACTAATAAAAAGCTATAAAGCTTGTTTTGCTCTTCCAATAATAACATAAATTTAGAAATTTCTATTGGGGGTAGCTCACAATTGCAATTTATAAGTGAGTTTAGAAAGGTACAACTTATCCAGAAGTTTTGTCATTGTGACTATTGTGATATGACACCAATAAGAACAAATCTAGCTCGCTTTGAAAAAATAACAGCGTTGACCGCAGACCAGAGACAATTTTAATTAAGTTTTGCTGCAAATTGAAAAAGGTCAGTCAAATAAAAGAACAGCCGTGTCACGTGTGTAATAAAAGTTTTTTTTTATGTATTTTGATCTAGCAAAATAAAATTGAGACGAAAATTAATACACATATATTGTTTTATTGTTTTATAATACACATATTTGAAGCAATAAATATTTATTGAAAGCTGATTTTGTAGCTTATATAAAACTAGCGACCCGCCCCGGCGTCGCACGGGTATAAAATATTATATAGCCACTGAAAAAATTATAAAAATCAATAGCCTATGATCTACTTCTTATCTGTGCCAAATAACATAAAAATTGCTCCAGTAGTTCGCGAGATAAGCCCTTTCAAATAATTTCAACGTTTTTTCCACATTCTCCTATTAGTCTTAGCGTGATAAAATATAGCCTATAGCCTTCCTCAATAAATGTGCTATCTAACACTGAAATGATTTTTCAAATCGGACCAGTAGTTCCTGAGATTAGCGCGTACAAGTTAGCCCTTTCAAATAATTTCCCCCGTTTTTTCCACATTTTCCTCTATTTCTTCGCTCCTATTAGTCTTAGCGTGATAAAATATAGCCTATAGCCTTCCTTGATAAATGGGATATCTAATACTGAAAGAATCATCAAAATCCGTTGTGTAGTTTTAAAGATTAAAGGGAACAAAGGGACATGAGGGAAAAAAAGCGACTTTGTTTTATCTTATATACAAAATTCTCGTGTCACAATGTTAGTCCACGAACTCCTCCGAAACGGATTTACTGATTTTTACCAAATTTTATATGCATATTCAGTAGGTCTGAGAATCGGCTACTGGGTACTTTATATATTGATAAGTGCATTTGTTGAATAAATAATAGTAAATTATTATAACCTGAGATTGATAGCGATCATTTTTCTCATATAAGAAGAGAATCAAAGGACATCTAAGATTTGAAGTAAAAAAACATTATTTGCTGCGCTAAAGTTGACTTCTTAGTAATTCCGCAAACTGCAGTCTTCCTTAATATAATTACGTCGACGTCATAGCCCTTCAACTGTGGCGGCCATATTGCAAAAATGAGCGCATCTGTGGGGTTACTTCTGGATGTTCACGCGTGACGCGTTAAAATGACGATAACTCTAAAATTCCTTATGGGGGATGCATATTATAACTATGTCATTGGAATCTGTATGAATTAAGCTAAGATAATAAAAATAAATAAATCCAATTTTGCTATGTTAAGTTTTATTAATTTTAATTTGGAAACGGAAATATTCAGTTTTTGGTCCTTTTAATGAAAAAAAAGAAAAAATATTCAAAATATTTTTATTGAATTTACATAAATAAACATTATTTAACATTCATCAATAAGAAAACACACTTCTCCATACATTTTTTTCAACCCACAATATTACAAAAAAATCGGTTGTTTGTAAAGTCGGTTTACTGACGATAGTTGAACGTGACAACGTATGACGTTGTCACGTTCAACTATCCTTAACCCCTTAACCCTCGCTTCCGAATCTCTATAAATAGAAACAAACTTTTTCGAGTGTAACCTAAAGTTATTTCGATGTATTTCTTTCAAATGATTCTCTAAAAATATTTATAATGAGTAAAATAAACTATTCGCAATACAAAACGCTACATACATTCGTGAAATCCAGTAAAATCTTCGAACAAAGCACAAGTCATACCTTGACACGTAGGAAATAGAGCACAATTTTGAATAGCCGAAATAATACTAATAGCTCACAGATTGTTTATTTATTTTTCATTCAGAGTGTGGTCAATGTATCAAAGGTCATAACTAACCAAACTTCTTCATACAAAAGTATTCTCTAAATCATCGAAATACGTAATATAATCGAAACAAAGAGCGCGGCCAGGTGGGCCTTAGTCTTACGGTTGTTGAGAGACAACGTGCCTCTTTGTCGCTCGTTCCGCGCTCTCGCTTGCACTTCAAGCCTTAAATGGAACGCCTCAGAGCGAGGTAACGCCGCATGAACTGTCATGTTTTTCGTGCGCGCACCCCATATCGAATTGAAAGACGTTATCACGTCAAAAACAAAAATCGTCAGTACGCGTACGATTTTAAGACAAGGGTTAAAATTGAAACTTCTAGTAATCGTCGTAAGTGTGCTTTAGGGCCATGAGAAGTGACTATAGCCCATCTTTGTTATATTAAGAGGGCGACTAATGCAAAAAAGCAAACATCGTCCTTCTCTCTTTACACTCACGCCCGTCTTTCATATGCCAGGCGAAAAAGGACGACGCGGATTCATCGCCAAATTAGTTTTTTCTCAATTACTCGATAAATATACAACATTTTAAAAATCCGCTAGGTCGATCTCTCAATGATAGAATTTTATACAATGTGTTGAAATATTGACTTAGTTCAATGCACGGTTATGGCAATAAATGAAAAATTCGTAAAAATTAGATGAATCTTTGTGATTTTTTTCTATCGAGAAAATTTTAAGATATCGTGTTTTTGCTCAGATTGAACTCTTGGAAATATAATGTAGTATCTAATTTTAGAAAATGAAACAATTTGGGGCTTATTTTCAAGTATAAAAATGAATTATAAATCGTCAATTTTGGGTTAGTCGCCCACTTAAGTACACTTTGTGCAAGTTAGAGCGGTAAAGATATTATAGCTTATGATATACTGTGGTTAAAATAAAATACGAAGGTGATTATCGAGCTCCAGGAGAGGGGTCAACAGTTGAGGGGATAGTCAACAAAATTATTGTCGTAATCGACGAGTAAAACGTTGCGCTTTTGTTATTTTACAGAGTAAGCGAGGACAAAGCTTTATCCACATATTTTAACATTTGTTTTTTGTATTTGTATTATAAGTCTTTCGTTCCTTACGGCAAATTTCTGACAGTAATTAATTACATTTAAAGTCTAACGCAACTGGGCTGTAACTTCAAATGATCTGATAGGGAAAATTACGCAAATATAATATGAAGGGAGCAAAGGGCGCTACAGAGCACAAACAGTAAATGGACGCTGTTAATATAAGCATTTGTGTATTATCCCATAAAAAATTACACTAAGTTACGAACGCAGTCATGTTCTTTAGATCATATAGAACAAGACACAATTTCATTACCTACATATTAAGTAAAAAATAGGATTTTTGTGCGATCTCGGCAACGCGTCAAATGTATGGTCAAGGTCGTTTGCTCGGGGGATGGCCTTAACTGTCTATGCAAGTGCTGCCTCTTGTATGTTTTATATATTTATTAACTTCTAGTGGGGTATATATATTATGCAATAGCGTAGTAAAATTGAATGTGACTGACAACGTGACATTACCGGACCGGTAAAACCCTGCAACAAAAGCTCGATCAACGGATTTTTATTAACATTTTATAATCATAAATATTTATTAGGCGTTTATCCGTCACGTCGGTATCACGAGCTGACCTGTTCAACCGGTCCTTACAGTTCGTCTTCTAGCCAGCTCTAGGAACCTAAGAAGTCTTCATAATAATTATTAAAAAAGTTATACAATAGTCATAAAATTTGCTCATTATATAATATTTAAAAACCCGTAAATTAAACAGGCTACGCGTAGACAGGAGGGGTTCTAGAATCTACCTCTATTTGTCTTGATTATAAAGTAAAACATTTTTGTAGGAGTAAGCTTATGCTTGTGCTTTATAGTAATTTTTATTTTAAATTTCAAAAAACTTTAGCCCAATATTAAGTTTATTATATACATATAATTCCCGGTACATAGTGGCAAGAAACCGGTATGTAGCCAATAAATGAATTACGCACAACCAAAACATTTAAATTCAAGTTTTGGTTGTGCGTTTAACTCTTTTCTTAGTACTCTTGACTCAATTCATAAGAAATACCCACATTATAGTTTCACCGGAAATAGACGTTGTATTAAACCGAATCGGAAGGGATTAGTTTAAGATTAAAATCAACTCGTGTATCAAGAGGATCCTAATGCAGATCTCTACGTCAACGATCAAAGAACTTAATTATAGTTTTGATTTAAAACCGTCTAAAAGATGAAATTGGTTCCCAGGTTAATTACGGTTATGGCTTCTGTGAAATTAATGTCGAAATTGTATTTGAGAAGTCACAATTTTTCTACAATTTTCTTTCTATGTTTGGCAATTCAGAAGACAAAATATAGAAAAGAGAACTTTATATTATTGTATGTGCTTTAGTATAGCTGGCGGGGGTATTAATATTGGCGTCTAGCAAAAAAAATGCTCCAATTCATAAAACACATCGCAAAATGTGCACCTGAGCACACATTTTGAGATCCTTTAAATAATTTTCTGACTTGCCTTATGGCTTGGATCATACTTGTTTGAGCTTTGGCTGGCAATGTAAAGAGTCATAATTTTGTTGCAAATCTATGAACTGTTCAAGGAGAATCTTCCGTCGCAAACTATAATAGTCTAACAGTTTATCTGCACGGAATTTGCCAGAAGCTATTCTCATTACATGCAATGTGATATATTCATGAAACATAAGTGTCACTGATAAAAATATACTAAAGTAAGATCAACAAAATACTAAAAACGCAAATTAAAATAAGTAAAATATAATAATTTTAGTAATACAATATTTAGGAATATTAGTTTACATGTTTTTATTGCTTTTGGAAAAAATTTAAGACTTCAGTCAGATCAATTAGCTTCTGGAATGTTCCTTTACAATCATATCTATATATTTTAACAAATAGTTATTACACAGGGCTGTTTCTTTTAACAATAGAAAAATATTGTGAAGACAGATGTGATAAACAAAACGTTCGAAATATCGGACGAAATATCAAGTTAACGCGTATATACATAATATTTTTAATCCATTTCCAAAAAGGAGGAAGGTACATGTTCGGCTGTGGATATTTTTTAAATTTTTATTCAATGTTATCATTTACCAGTAAACCGATAAATCTCGCTGCTGCAATTTAAACTATCTATGATATCAAATTATTTTAGCGCGTAACCGAAATATTCCAAAAGAAATCAAGCCTCCTTGGGCACATATTAGGTGTGGCGAGACGTTACCCACTTCGTGCTGCAAGATACTGCTACATAATATAAACATTGTGCAGACGCATGGTTACAAGTTAGCGAGTTACGTGTGATTTGAGTGACTAATGCAGTGCGTTAACTCGACTTCTTGATTAGTACTTCCCATTCGCACTGATTCTGTGCCTTTGTGATGCCATGTAATGCACACCTCCTGTAACGGCCACTGGCGACAGGCTTCTCGGTGGACATAACGGCTCTCACACCATTCTACGTCACACATTCTATACTACCTTACTCACTACTTAATAAGTATGCTGTATAAATTGTAAGCAAGTGTTAAAGTACCTTTCTAGATAATGTATGTTAATGTGATGTTAATGTACTCGTATGTTGTTTCGATAATAATAATTTATAAGGGTGCTATTTCACAATCGCATTATAAGCGAATAGCTTATCCGAACATTTATAATAAAAAAGACGGGTTGCACTCCGGGAGTGCCGGCAGAAGTGAAAACTTGATTATTAACGTTGTGCATTATTTTTTTAACCCATTTTTTATGAAAATCGATTTTTAAAAAATCGATTTATTAATTAATCGAAACCCTTACAATCGATAAAAATTTTAACCCATTTTTTATGAACTTCGATTTTTTTAATTAATCGAAAGCCTTACAAGCCATTAAAAATATCGACAATCGAAAAAAACTATCGATTGTTCGATTAATCGATTTCGATGTTACAACACTACACTCCAACCGTCTTACGGTTTTTCGATCAGCACGAGAATCTGACGCGAGTTTCACAGTTTTTACCCATCCCACAAAAGTGCTCAACGCCGCTAAAAAAGTTTTCACTTCAATAATAATAATAATCATTTATTCACTTGATATGGTTTTACAATTAATATGGTTTATAGTTTATCATTGGTACGTGCACATCGTACCATTACATTGGAGTGTGAATATTGTCACCGTAATAGTTATTTTGTCGAATACGAGTTACAATTGTTATTGTCAAGACTTTCTTACTTTTAAATTATGTCAAAAAATAAATAAATCCAAATAGCAATTATAATGAAATCAGCCAAGTACGACTCGGACTCGCGCACTAAGGGTTCTGTACCATTACAGAGCAAAATTAGGCAAAAAGTTGTGTTTTTTATATGGGAGCCCCCCTTAATGTTTTATTTTATTTTAATATTATTATTTAATATTAAAATGCACATATAACTAAGGACCTTGGGAAAAAATCAAGCACCTAGTACCTGTTGCCATTATTGATATAGAGCCAAAAAGGCCAAAAAAATAACGTTTGTTGTATGGGAGCCCCCCTTAAATATAAATTTTATTTTATTTTTAAGTTTAGTATTTGTTGTTACAGCGGCAACAGATATACACAATCTGTGAAAATTTTAACTCTCTAGCTATTACCGTTCTTGAATTACAGCCTGGAGACAGACAGACGGACAGACATCGAAGTCTCAGTAATAGGGTCCCGTTTTTACCCTTTGGGTACGGAACCCTAATAACAATTATTCATTGTCAATAACATTAAAGATAAAATTTAGTCGCTGTTACTTTATAGTTTATACATATCGGCAAACGCAAAATTTCTGGGCTAAAAAATATTTCGTACTGCGAATTTAATTAATCAAACTGATTTTTATTATACTTTTACTATAAAGCCGTAAATATTGACTTGCGGCAGTAACACGTTGTATCAAAGGTTATTTATATAGGAATATCCCATTAGCACGCGGTCACTGCGTCTGACATCACTATAGTTTACATATTTACTATGCCCAGTAGGCACAGGTGTAGTAGAGTCAAGGTAGAACGGTTTACAACTTATCGGTTCTTCAGGGTGTAGTTCTATCTGTCATTTAAGTTTTTTAAAAATATGTTAAATTGTAAATTATTGAACTATGTGATTGTTCAGAAAAAATACCCACATATACAAAACATTTTTTTCGCGATTATTTCCGTAAGCGCCAAGAAATCTAAATACCCTTAAGGAAAATCAATCCCTCTTAAGTTATTAGCATTTTAGAACACGTTTGGTGCAATTTGGATCAAAGTACGTGCGTGAATTATAAACAGATGATGGCAGTTCGCATGAGTATATTGAATACAATGATCCGGGCTCATAACAAAATTCTGTTCCCACAACGAATGCTAAACAACTAACCTCAACTCCGAGGACCTTCACGCCAGTTGCGAGGATTAAAATTGATTGAAATAACACCGAACTGTCCAAATTTACAGACGTGTAAGTTGTATATTATGTTCGTCAGAACGACGAATAAAAAAAAATATCTCGAAGATTTGGGGTATGGCATCAGAATCCAGATATTATATTTCTCAAAAAAAGGTGGCCGGTTTCATTTAAACCAGGCCAGCTACGCAGGAGTAATTTTATAGTGCTCAAGTGTGTGCGCATTACACAAGAGCACTCACTATTCCTTTACTCTCATAACCCGTGGGACGGAAGACCGACACGACCGGCGAGAGATCAGGCGCAGGACTGACTTTTTACATGCCCATCCGACGCATGGATCATCTTATTTGTCAGACTCGAACCCACGACCTCCGAGTCAAGAGTAGCGCTCTATACCACCAGACCACGGAGGCGTTAAATCTCAAAAAAATATTATAATACTAAATGTTAACACTCAACGTCTCTACTTATACCCTCAAAATGTCCATAAAACCCACCAAAGTTTTTGGCCTCGTTTGTTGTCCTAACATAAATGTCTATCACATATCCATTCACGATACATCTGCTCATAGTTCTTATTGGGGTGCATGATTTAGTTTAGTGGTAATTATTTATTTTAAGTTAAGTATGTTTTGTTCTTTTTAACTAACCCTAAAAAAAATTATGTAAGTATGTAATACTAACCAATGGACCATAGTAGTCTGCAATAAAGATATTTGTATTTTGTATTTGTATAGCATGGGTCATGGGCCATGGCTCTATGTCTAGAAGCCATTATAATTACTTGAACGCAACGGGTAACAAGATTTGATTGACATACCATTCAAATTATTTTAGTTTCGATTGTTTGCTACTGTTTGACATTAGATGTCTTTCTAATGTTTATTGCGCACGATCATGCATTATTTCGGTGTTCGACTGCATCTAGAAAGGTCGCGTCTTCTTAATATTTCCTCTTTTGATCGAACAGCATCTTGTCCCGTGATCCAACCTGTCCATATTCGATATTCAAAATCGTGTAATATGAGTTAAGTACAAAAAAAGAATTAAAATATTATGAGTGATCAAATTATTAAAATATATGCGACATTCAGAAAAAGTCACATTTTTTTAAGCGAGACCGGTGTTATTATTGCTATTGACATTGGTTTCGCGAAGGACTGCTGATTTAGAAAGCGTCTATAGTTATATACCCTTTCTAAGTCGGTAGTTCTTCGTAATATACGACCAAAATATAACTGCATTGATGTTTTGAATGAGCGTTTGGCGGTAGAAATTCTAGATTTTTAAAACATTAAACTTATTATTTAAAACATTAAACTTGCGTTAATTTCTGTGCTAAATTAAATAACATAAAAATGATAATAAGCAACATGAACGAAACAATATCAATCATGCCAACAAAAATATTTTAAGCAGAGTTTATCAACCGGGAAAATATTTGTGCTTTTTGCAGTTCGAACTGTCATGTCCAATTAAGATTCTACGTCGCTTAACACATGAGCTTTGAAGCGGTAAGCTTGTAATTAATATCTTATTATTAAGTTTTATAGTGCACATAAATGTATTGCTTATCAATGGACATAATATTTCACGACAATTTATTTTAGATAAAGAAACAACGTAAACTCGATTTGAGACAACCTGTTTTTTTGCAAATAAATACTTATCATGTTTCATTTGTATTTTTATACATCACTAGCTGACCCGGCAAACGTTGTTTTGCCATATAAATAATTTTTGGTAAGAAAAATTGGCCGATTCTCAGACCTACTAAATATGCTCACAAAATTTCATGAGAATCGGTGAAGCCGTTTTGGAGGAGTACGGGAACGAACATTGTGACACGAGAATTTTATATATAAGACTAGTTGTCCCGGCAAACGTTGCTTTGCCATACATTGAGATGTAGCCATATTATTTTATTGAAATGACTAAATACCATGGCAACGTCGATCGCTATCCCGTCGCACAAACAATGGTCGCCGTCAGTCTCAGGTTGTAATAATTTACTATTATTTATTCAACAAATGCACTTATCAATATATAAAGTACCGAGTAGCCGATTCTCAGAATCTACTGAATATGTATATAAAATTAGGTAAAAATCAGTAAAGCCGTTTCGGAGGAGTTCGTGGACTAACATTGTGACACGAGAATTTTATATATAAGATAATATATTTACTATTTATTAATAATTTCGCCTAATTTTGTATTAAGTATTTGATTATAATTTTGACCGATCAGATTTAATTTGAGCTTATTTAATGTAATACTAGACGTTCCGTGCGGCTTCGCCCGCGTAAATTAGATATTTCACAGAGAAATTAGTCCACAAAAAATAGCCTATGATCCTTCACGTGGTCTACTTCTTATCTGTGCTAAAGAACAATTGCTACAGTAGTTCGTGAGATAAGCCCTTTCAAATATTTTTCCCGGTTTTTTCCACATTTTCCTCTATTTCTCCGCTCCTATTAATCTTAGCATAATAAAATATACCCTATAGCCTTCCTCGATAAATGGTCTATCTAACACTAAAATAATTTTTCAAATTGGACCTAGTTAGTTCGTGAGAGTAGTACGTTCAAATAAACCTTTCAAATAATTTTCCCCCGTTTTTTTTCACATTTTCCTCTATTTCTTCGCTCCTATTAGTCTTAGACCCTATTTCACCAACGCCTGTTAAAGTTAACGCTCGAATTAGTATCACGTTACCTCTTTCATTTTTCTTATACTTAAATGAAAGAAATGTCAATTTAACAAGCTGTTAACACTTACAGACGTTGGTGAAATTGGGACTTACCGTAAAAAATATAGCCTATAGCATTCCTCGATAAATGGGCTATCTAACACTGAAATATGTTTTCCAATCGGACCAGTAGTTTCTGAGATTAGCGCGTCCAAACAAACAAACAAACTCTTCCGCTTTATAATATTAGTAAGTACTAAGTATAGATAAAAAACAACCGGTTTCAAATTGTTAGTTACCTACTTCATTCACTCATGTCTTCAAATTATATTATTATGAACGCGCATTTTAAAAGTCATTTTAGGGACCCTCGGTTCAGTTTTGAAAACCATTTCCCTAAACAGTATACAGCACGTCAGTTTCCGGTTCCTCGATGTACCCATATAATATTCAAGACGAGGAGTTACATTTTTGTCTGTTTATGCTTTTGGGATGAAATGTGGAACGGTTATGACTTGTACGGACCAAAAATGTACGAAATAACACGACACAAAATAATATGATGATGGTTATAGTGTAGTTGTGAAATTCTCTTCTGAACGAATAATTGAAGTGGCCTGTATTGAGTTGAGCCACCTTATTATTGTAGGCGTATACAGGCCTCCATCAGGTCTATACGACTCTTTTGAAGAAATAATGGAGCAAGTTTTAAATAAAGTATGTGCATCTAAAAAAAAGATTATTGTATGTGGTGATTTCAATATTAATTTGTTAGACTTAAACTCCACCACTATTAGATTCACATCCTTATTAAAATCGTATAACCTAATTAATTTATTTATTGAACCAACTAGAGTTTGCGAAACAACTGCCACTTGCATTGATAATATTTTCACAAATGTTACTCCGTGTAAAAAAGAAATAATTAATGCTCTAAGTTCTGATCATCGTGGACAGTTAGCTTCTTTTAACATGAAATGTGATAGTAATACTAAAGAAAAGATTGAGTTTATTCCTGTAAATACAAAACATATTGAGAAATTTAGAAGTAAACTTGTTTCAAGTCTTCATCGCTTAGATATGTCAAATAAACCAGATGAAGCTTTTAATACATTGTTTAAAGTAGTAAGAAACCAATTCAAGTCTGTATTTACTTCTAAAACGGTCAGTTTAAATAATAAAAAAAATAATTTCAGAAATTGGGCAACTCCAGGAATTATTGTAAGTAGGCAAAGACTGCATGAGTTATATGATGAAAAGACAATGAATACTAGTGAATCCTTTAAATTATACGTGAAGAAATATTCAAAAATTTTTAGAAAAGTCTGTCAAGCTGCGAGGGCCCTCCACATAAAAGAAAAAATAAAGAACTCTAAAAATAAAGTGAAAACCACCTGGAAAGTTATTGCAGATGAGACTGGAAGAGTCAACTGTCGTAACTCTAAACTT
The DNA here is from genome assembly GCA_905333045.1 of Lysandra bellargus. Classification (NCBI taxonomy): domain Eukaryota; kingdom Metazoa; phylum Arthropoda; class Insecta; order Lepidoptera; family Lycaenidae; genus Lysandra; species Lysandra bellargus. Next base: position 520,174 of record HG995333.1, read on the forward strand.
GAACTTTATATTGATGATAAAAAGGTCAACTCTGACCTTGAGGTTGCGACAGTTTTTGAGAAGTTTTTTGCTGACATTCCGATCTCAACTACAAAAGACTTAAATTCCTCACCTGAAGTTGCGGAAAGGTTACTTAAAGAAAATGTCAAGGAATGTGATGTCAATTTTATTTTTAAAGAAATCGACTCCAGGGATATTATTAAGACTTTCAAATCGCTGAATGTTAAAAGTACAACTGATCTCTGGGGTATGTCCACAAGAGTTATTAAATCAATAATTGACATCATTGCCCCGCACTTAGCTCTAGTCTTTAATAATTGTATTAAAAATGGTGTGTTCCCTGACCTAATGAAGCATAGCAAGGTGATGCCTCTCTTCAAAGCTGGGACTAAGTCTGACCCAGGTAACTACAGACCAATATCTATTTTGCCAACTTTTAGTAAAATATATGAAAAAATAATTCTAAATCAATTACTAGTTCACTTTAACTGTAATAATTTGTTACATAACAATCAATTTGGCTTTACTAAAGGTAGGTCCACTACAGATGCAGGCATCAGTCTTCTATGTAGTATATTTGAAGCTTGGGAGGGGTCGCAGGATGCACTTGGTATCTTCTGCGACCTATCCAAAGCATTTGATTGCGTTGAACATGCTACATTAATCAGAAAATTGTATCATTATGGTATAAGGGACACGGCCCTAAAACTGTTAAGTTCTTACCTTGCAAATAGAACGCAAAGAGTTGAAGTTAATTCTAAAAGGTCTAATGGTAGTAAAATAAAGCTAGGTGTTCCACAAGGATCTATTTTAGGTCCCTTTCTTTTTCTCATTTACATAAATGACCTACCTTATCTAGTTAAAGATAAGCATGAGATAGTACTTTTTGCTGATGATACTTCACTAATTTTTAATGTGAAGCGACAACAATATAATTACGACGAGGTAAATAGTGCTCTCTCAAAAATAGTACAATGGTTTAATGCTAATAATTTACTATTAAATTCTAACAAAACGAAATGTTTAAAGTTCAGTTTGCCAAATGTTAGGCAAGTACAAACCAATGTACTATTAAATGATGAGAAAATGAAATTAGTGGACACCACTGTTTTCCTAGGTATAACTTTAGACAGTAAATTACAGTGGAGTCCGCATATTGCAAATCTGGCGGATAGGCTCAGTTCTGCAGCATATGCTGTTAAAAAAATCAGAGAAATAACTGATGTAGAAACAGCGCGACTTGTTTACTTTAGTTACTTCCACAGCATTATGTCCTATGGAATCCTTCTATGGGGAAATGCAGCGGATATTAATTCAATATTCGTGCTGCAGAAGTGAGCCATACGTTCTATTTATAAGATGTCATCGTGTGAATCCTTAAGAGAAAAGTTTAAGGAAATAAATATTCTGACCGTCGCATCTCAATACGTCTTGGATAACGTACTGTATGTAAGAAAGAACTTAAATAATTTCAAAAAGAAAAGCGACAATCATTGTTTTAACACTAGGAATAAGAACAAATTAGAAATACCAGTGATCAGACTCAGCAAAGTCAGCAAATCTTTTAAAGGCCAGTGTATACGCCTGTACAATAGAATCCCAGAAAACGTTCAAAATCTCTCTATCAATAAATTTAAAAATGTAGTAAAAGAACGTTTGTGTACTAAAGCTTATTATAAAATCAATGATTTCATCAACGACAACACACCTTGGGAATAGGGTGGTTCTTACAGGCTACTAGAATATTTTTTATAATTCCTATTGTAAATAGCTCTAATTTATAATATTGTTATATAACACGGTCAAATTGACTAGACGCACGGTATTGCATTCCAGTGGTGCGTCAGGTTAATGTGACCGTGTTGTACTGTATGTTTTAAATTGTAATTTTCCATCTTTTTAGCAAAAGATGGACCCGTGCGAGTTTCTTACGCCGGTTCTTCTCGCCGGGCTAGTTCCCGAACCGGTGGTAGGCACCGTAGTATCGACGTTCGGTAATGTTTTTGTAAAAAAATTACTCCGAATAAAAATATTTTGATTTTGATTTTGATTTTGATTTTGTTGCTACTTGTGAACTTCATACACATACTTAAATATAGGAATACATAGATGCTAGACACGAATTATATTAATTATCTTTAAAATAATTGAATAAATTGATCAAATTACTTTTCTTACTTCTTAGGGAGTTATCAGCTATCAGTCATTCCCATGTAGTTCAAAATTCAGAACGCCAGAGCTACTAGTTTTTATTATTCGTAGAGAGCAACATATTATTAGGAGCAAAAGACTGGTCATCTGTTAACGCTGGACACCTGAACTATAGGAGGGTCAAAAGTGCGTTGAAACGGTTCGTGTAAAATGCAAATAGCGCACGGCAAGCGCGCGGCCTATTGCTGGAACTCGGCCTGCGCACTTCTGTGTGCTTAGATAAGAAATCAAAATTTTCTAGGTCTTATGTCATAGAAAACAGGCAAACTATAAGTCTTTGGGATGTTTAAATATATAACAAGGCTTAAAATTATTTTATTCGCATAAAACTAGTTTATAAATAATGTCATCCAGCTAGTAAATAAAAACATTAACACTAGAGTAAAATTTATATGCTACGGAACTGTACATTAAACGTCAGAAGGTATTCGAAGCATATTAAATAATACTGAACATAGTACGTGCGCAGTTCTGAATTGACTTTTCAATTACTCAGTAACGAGCAGATATTTTCGAGTCAACTTTAGTTTCAAATATAGAGTACGGCTCCTTTAAATTGTGTTTCCACAAACGACATGTAAGGGCGGAGCTGCATTTAAATATTGCAACTCAACTGCAGAGTAATTTCTATTGCACTAGTCTAAATTGAGTGTATGGAGAATATAAGGACGGAAGAGAAGAACACACGGTTAAAGAGAGTGCTACGAAGAATTGAGTTTATTAGTATTTCCTTTGATTTTCCGCAAGGAGAGTATGTAAAAAATAAGAAGATTTCAAAGTTGATTTGTACCATCGAAGAAATTGATTGACCAACGTCATTTGGTCGAATTATGTCAACTAGCTATTTGACTGAGCTTTGCTCGGTATTCGATAAAACACGAATAAAATGACATTTTCTAAAAATTATTCCTAGCTAGATCGATTTATCGCCCCCGAAACCCCCTATATACTAAATTTCATGAAAATCGTTGGAGCCGATTCCGAGATTCCAATTATATATACACATATATATATATATATATATATATATATATATATATATATATATATATATATATATACAAGAATTGCTCGTTTAAAGATATAAGATTCAATGTAATTCGTGAATCGTGATCTATCAGCTGAGTTTGACAAAATGCGACCAAATTACGGTCTGCCATCTGTCTAGATGAATCAACTTCTTTGATAGTACATATTTTAGAGTCAAAAGATGATTAGGAAAGTAGTTGTAGTAGAAAACAGTTTAAATAGTATTTTTTTTACATATTTGTGTTGCGTTCGTCTAAACGAGTCCAAAGTACCGTCTTAAATTGGTTAATAAGACGAAGTTCCTGTGTGGTACGGGCAGCTATCGAAATGCCGCCGTCATAGCGAACATTACTCAATGAGTCTGTCTACAATTACCCGGAACGGAGGAATTCGACGGAAAATCTCTTCGCTTTATCTACATTCTAGTGCAACTAATGCGGCCTCTACGTTGGCTCGTGGACAATAGAATTATAGGCGGTTAATAAACAGAGGCCATATTTGAATTTGATTACCTATGATCAACGCCAATTGTGCATATTTCAGACAACTGCAACAATCATGGTCATTCATTATGGTCCAACGTGGAGTTATTTGCCGGAATGTTATCTTCAAGACGGCGAAGTTAGAAAACAATGTCGTTTGCGATGACTAATGTAAAATTTTCTAATATTTTTGTTTGACACAAAATTTTGTGTTATTTGAGTAAGACTCAGTGGCAGAAAATATGCTTTCGTTAATTTCACTGTTGAGGTCAAAATCACTGCATCCACTAATGCCATTTAGCGACGACTAACGTCAAATTGTATGTTTGAGTATGTTTGAATTTAGAACTTCTTCGTATACACTGACCTCTATTATACACGTATAAGACAACTTGGCTAAAACTTCTTGAATACTTCAGTCTACGTGTCGCAACTCATATTAAGTATCTACTTTTCTTTCTTCTCTCGTAAACGTTAATTTCCTTTGTTATGACCCATATTTCCAGGTTTGACGTCGGTGCCTCATCTCATGACTCATTATTTAAGTAAAATTGTCCGTAAAGCTGCAATTACTTTATTAACTAAATTGTTGTTTTACTTCTTTCTTAATTTTTAATGTACATGGAGATCACGTTACACGTAAGAAGCATAAAAAATAATGTAATCCTTAAATTAAAGCCAAACTGTAAGAAACTATATTACTTGCCCAAAAGACAAAAACTCATAGAAGTGACTGAGCGAAAACGCTATTTTCCAATTTTGCGTTTGCTAATAATCTGAAATGCCCTAAAGTCGTAATAATTCTAACTTCGTTAAATTGGACTCCTAGTCAATATATTATAGGACACAAAGCCTTTAGCACTCTTTCTATGCTTTAAATCTTTATCCAAGGACAAAATGTTTGTTTGACATTTAGAGTAGTCGTCAACACACTGAGACACGTTCCAATTAGATGATCGTGTGTATAAATTACATGTTTATGGCCAATATACGGTGGATCATGTGACCTAGTCATCAGTAGAAGGCTAGAAAAAGCTAGATCTTATCACGAGCTAATCGTTACATTATAGGAAAGGTTTGCTATTTCAACAACATATTAGCCTTTCTACAATCCTTCCTACAAGAACATTTGACAAATTCCAAGGCAAATATAAATTTATTTATAAATGAAGCCAATAGTCCTACTTCTAATATAAAGAAATCACTGACTGACGAACTAATGAATGTTTGTTACTTTTTACCATAGACGAATTATTCAATCTTTTTTAACGAATTTCGATAAAATCAAAATATTTATTCACGTAGGTCACGTAGTAGTTAATATAATCTATGTAGGTACCAAAGTTTGAAACTTCTCTAGTTGATGTTCTCGAGGTACAACAACAATGTTCCGTACCGGGTGGCTTATATTGGAGATTTCACCAGATTTGTTTGAAAACAGCATGTCTGATCTAGTAAATTAGAATTTTGCCATCAAAAGTTATTAAATATAGACTTATTACATTAAAATTACTTATAAAACATCAACAGGAATTGTCATAAGTAGCTAATAATAGACAAAATAACAAAGGGCACTCAGAGATATTTAATGATGATTAAACTTCAATTTAATGAAGAATTTGACAGATAATGTATGAGGCTTATGTCAAATCTTCATTTAATTACAGTTAAGTGATTAATATTTGTCACTGAGTCCGGTAGTTCATTAATTTACGCACTCAGAGACAATTATTATTAACCATTGTTATATTTCAAATTAATTATTAGTTTTAAATAACCGTTAAGTGTTCAATAACAACCTTTATTTACTTGTGATTGCAGAGTTTGCTGGAAGTGACACAAAAAGTGTTAATTACGAACTAAGTACGAAGTTTGCGTCTTCAGATATCGTCTCTTAGCGGCTTGTTACTAATTTTGCCTTGATAGGGTTTTAAGCGATTGTGTTTTCCTACAATTTACGGAAAATTGTTCATGATTTATTTTTCTGTGGTGCCGGTGTTTATTTTTGTATTTGTGCACTTATAGACATTAGACAGTTCTCCTGAGAAGCTACCATTTTTTCAGTTTGCCTTGTTTTAAGATAGCAAAATTGTCCCAAGTAGCATTTTATTCCATTTAAGAGTTCACATTTAGTTTACGCGTGTACTTTTAGCATTTATGTAGGTTATTGTAGATTATCCGTGACGTTTATGCTGCATTATTGCGATAAATTCACCTAAACCTGTCGAAAGGCCTTATATAAGTGTAAATTTGTTACATATAAACTACTATTGGAAATATAATACACTACAAATAGTCCATTAGTCAGCTGGCAGATTAAGAGCATTATAGGGGGGTAGTTATACGGCAATTGTTTTTTAGCGTTCCATTTGTTCTAGTATATAGAGCTTAGAGCTAGCAGTTTAACTAGACACGAGTGGACATTTGTAAAGCCTACCTACTTACTTACTTACTTACTAATACCTATATGTAATACAGATTACTACCTTATAATGAAGTTACAATGGCTATGTAGCAGTATTACATTTCCACCATATTTTTTTCTACATATTATACTAATTTATAGGTTATAATTTATTTTTATAAAAAAAACTATAGGCAGATTGCGTTTTTGTTACATTTTATATTGAATTACCCTACTTTTGGTACTATTTACATGCCCAAAAATATAAAAAATGTCAAATGGTTTATTGAGTCTCATAACTATTTGAAATATTTTAGATGAATTTTACGTTTTTACCGAGGCGCGTGAATATTTTAGCAGTAAATATGTATATATTTCACAGTAAAGTTGCATTCTCCATACACTTACTATCAATTAAGTAAAACAGGTAAGTACTTACCGATCAATTATTAGTACAATTATTAAATCCAAAATATTTACAAAACATGTCCGCCTAGAGATTATACGATGACAGCTGAGTAAAAGTATAAAGCATAAATTTTAATGACGTAAAATTAACTAAAATAAGCAGTAATTTATGGTACGCGTGATGTAATAGCAAATTTAAAGGCACTTTTTAAACTATTCGTAACTGCAAAAGCTGTACAATAAGCCACATGTAACCCTTTATTACACTCCTTTTGTATATTAGTGTTTTGTACACTACAGTGCCTCCTTTAATGTTGATAGTCAGCCTTAAGTCCGGTGTTCCTACTTACAACGCTACTTTAATACTAATATGCTGCTATTGTATGGCCAGGGTGAACTTAGAGCTGTCTAATTTGTGCCCAAACTAGTAGTTTAAGAGCATTATATCCGGATATAATGCTCTTGTATGGAATAGTTATACCGCTTGTGGAATACACGTGAACCATTTGAACATACGATATACAACTTAAAATGCTACGTCTTGGGGTCTGCCTGGATTAAGCCTGGAAGTGTTAGACTTTAGTAGTTTTGCTAAGATTCTACTTATTAAGTATATCATGTGGAATTAATATCAATTGTAAATATTGGGTTACACGCGTCATATATACCTAAAATAATTATATTTTAATAGCTTTTGTCATGCCGCATGAGTAAGATTTTTGAAACATTTACATAAGTAACACATTTATTTTATTACACTTAATTCGTAACTATCTGTTGTATGTTTTTGTAAATAAGTATACATTATACCATTAATAATAAGTCATCCTAAATACATGCCGAATAGTCCGAAAATTTCTATCAATCACATAATTTCACAATTACATGCAGTTGTTTGGTCACAAGCCCGAAACTGCAGTAGTCACCCCACAAGGGAGAAAATAAACTTTAAAAATACAAATAATAATAATAATAATAATAACCGTGCGTGCGACCATTTTGAGGGGCCCATTCAATGAGTTGGCGAGTCACCGTCTGCCAACTTTATGACACATGTTACAACGTTGTATCGGCAGACGCCATAGTCCTTCCATAGTCCCAGTTACCCAGTCCACTAGCACCTCACCCCCATAGCCCGGTATCACGTCTAATATCCATTCCCTGCAATAGTCCTACACTGGCCACTGGCTCTCTTTGGTCGTACTCCCATAGTGCGGACAGGGAGAGTCGCCGGCCAGCGTCACATAACATTTAGAATAAAACTGTGTAACGGGCCTCTACGTGTTGGCTTCGGCCCCACGCATGCCTTCCAAAGGTCCGGGATTTAATTGCCCGTGAGCAAGGAATACCTTACACAAACATAATAATAATAATAATAAAACTCTTAACGTGAATCAGGTAACTTGGCATTAGCCCGTGCCTGGATCATTTATCCGGCAAACAGCCGAGACTCAAATTCATTTTAACATAACAATAATAATAATGATAGGAACGCTTTACACCACGTCAGTCTGGCCCCGTGCTAAGTACCTAAAGGATTTGAGTTACCTGTTACCAGATTACGGAAATATATTTAATACTTTTATACTAAACATTTATTTAACGACCCAGGAACGTTGAAAACTTTTTGTTCCGTCGGCGGGATTCGAACCCGCGACCCCTGGCTTTAGCTACCAACAGCCCACCAACTGAGCCACAGAGGTCGTCAAAGTCTGGTCGTCATTTGAGACTGGTTTTCCAAATTCGAGGGATTCCCAGAAAATATTCGAAAACACTTCTAGCAAAGCATTTCGCAATGTTTTTTCTTAAAAATATTACGAAATTTTTGCCAAACTACTACTTAAGGTACAAGGGAGGACAAAGTACGAAAAATTCCATGGTATGTACGTGTTTGTGATCACTACTAACGATAAACTTATCACGTGCTTGCCAAGTCGTTAAAATATTATAAGTACTTGCAAAAACTTCTAAAATGTCTTAAAAATATATATCTTTTACCTCAATTAGTCATCGTTCTTAATCCAGAGTAATTTATCCACGCTAAAATTATACACGAAAGTGTTTGTTTATTATACACGAAACCTTTTTACGTTTAAACCGCCGAACCTATTTTGATGGATTTTAGAATTATTCTTTACTTAGCACGATAAAATATAGCCTACAGCAGGGGTTCCCAATCTTTTTCAGCCTGCGGCGCACTTACAAGTCAACATTTTGTCACGGCGCCCTACTTTACCTAGGTATTACAAAAAGATACATAAATAAACACATTTAATGATTATAGGTAGGTTATGCATGTAAATAATAATAAACAAATATTATTCTTGTGCATGCTTTTTGCATGCATTCATAATATTATAATTTTATTATATTATATATTTTGAGTTATGGATAGTGATGGAGGATCGACTCACGGCGGCGCCCCTCTTGCCTTTACGCGGCGCACCATGGCGCCGCGGCGCACAGTTTGGGAACCCCTAGCCTACATCCTTCCTCAATAAATGGGCTTTCTAACACTTAAAGAATTTTTCAAATCGGACTAGTAGTTCCTGAGATTATCGCGTTCAAGTTAGCCCTTTCAAATAATTTTCCCCGTTTTTTTCCACATTTTCCTCTATTTCTTCGCTCCTATTAGTCTTAGCGTGATAAAATATAGCCAGATTAAAGGGAACAAAGGGTCATGAAAGAAAAAAGCAACTTTGTTTTATAATATGTATAGATTTATTGACCAATGATTTTTAACATAATATAATGCGATAACGGTTCCCCAGTTCCCCACACCAGGCGATACCTGTCCAGGGGGGTGTGCCAAAATGTTTTCGTTTTCGCTTCGTTATAGAATCGCCGATGAAAATGTATGGAATTGACATAAGCGTTCGTTAATATGACGTTGACGTTCGACTCGTCTTATGTCAATTCCATACATTTTGATCAGCGATTCTATGACGAAGCGAAAACGAAAAAGTTTCGGATTAATGGCTTGTGGGGACGAAACGAAAGTAATAATTGTAGACAAATGGTTAACGCGCGATAAACTTCTTCTTCACTAAGCTATGGCCTATGGGCAACGTCTAGTAACGTTAAAAATATAGACATATTCAAACTATTCTCCGTCTTTATGTAGCGTTTCTTATATAATGTATTTTTTGTTTAGTTTTTAACATGCTTTTTATAAGCTTGGAGTTTGGACTGTATGTAACGGAATCTTTGAGCACGATTTTTACCTATCTCCGGTAGTATTAATTCGAAACACTGCATACATATTAAGAGCATATTGGCTCTTTGTCATTGGACAATACAATAATTTGTAAAAATTTTTGAAAAAAATAATAAAAAGGCGTGATTTTTTTAAAGGTTTTTAAACTATTACTATTTTTAATTATAATTATAAAAAGCATGCCCCCACGTGGTAAACAGAACAGGAGGAAATCTTGATAAATTGTGTCGTGAGTCATTATGAAGTAACGTGGAACTTAACGTTCAGGCAATATATTATAATATGCATATTCCATAGTATTTAAAATTACCATATTAGCGAGTGCTATATAAAAACTGGTCGTTTAAAAATATGTATTGCGTCGTTATCACCCGTTGTTAAATAAAAGAACGTGCTTGCTCATATATTTCGGGTTCATCATACGCGTGGCCTATATTATGTAGGGTAAATCTATTCAGTGGGGCTAAAATGGTCACATTCGGAATTCCTCTCAATCAATTCACAAAATGAATTGTCAAAAGTGTCAAGCTCACGAATGTCAAATTAGTACGAATTTAGGCATCTGAATTGCAAACACAGAGTCAGTTAAAAAAAATGGATTATATTATGATTCATCTATACTTAATATTATAATTGGGAAGAGTTTGTTTGTTTGTTTGTTTGAACGCACTAATCTCAGGAACTACTGGTCCGATTTGAAAAATTCTTTTATTGTTGGATAGCCTGTTTATCGAGGAAGGCTGTAGGCTATATTTTATTACGCTAAGACTAATAGGAGCGAAGAAATAGAGGAAAATGTGGAAAAAACGGGGGAAATTATATGAAAGGGCTTACTTGAACGCGATAATCTCAGGAACTACTGGTACGATTTAAAAAATTCTTTCAGTTTTAAATATCCTATTGACCTAGAAAGGCTATAAGTTATATTTTATCACGCTAAGACTAACAGGAGCGAAGAAATAGAGGAATATGTGGAAAAAACGGGGAAAATTATATGAAAGGGCTTATTTGAACGCGCTAATCTCAGGAACTACTGGTCCGATTTGAAAAATTCTTTCAGTATTAGATAGACCATTTATTAAGAAAGGCTATAAACTATATTCTATCACGCTAAAGCTAATTGGAGCGAAGAAATAGAGAAACATGTGGAAAAAACGGGGGAAATTATATGAAATTGCTTATTATCTTATGAACTGCTGGAGCAATTTTTATGTTATTTGGCAAACATGAAGAATAGATCACGTGAAGAGACAAGCTATTTTTTGCGGAAAAATATACGGTTGAGTGAAATTCCTAAATTACGCAAGCGAAGCAGCGCGGAACATCTATATATAATAAAATCGTAGGAATGTCAATTCTGTATATTTAATATTTTTGTACAATAAATAATACTTGGGATGCGTCATTTGATCTACTATGCTAACGCGGACGAAGTCGCGGGCAACAGCTAGTAATATTATATGATTCTCCAAAGCAACCATTTTAGCCCCGCAAATGTAGCAAGTTCGGTATACCTCGTAGTGAACAATTTTAGTAGCTGGTTACCACCGTATAAATATTTTTTTAAAGATAATTTTGCCCGATAAAAATCAGAGCATCAGTTTAAATAATTATATTTTCAAATGATAATTAATTTTGGTTTACATTAAATAAGAATATTTTCATTATTTAATGGCATCCAGCTTCTACGGTTGGTTGTTAGCAACTAAACAAACAAATTATATACTTTATTGTGCACAAAAATTACAAAGTAATGACATGAACTCTCTATGTAGAGCTTCCAAGCAACATTTATTAAAAAATTGCTACTATTATTAGGATAAGTAGCTTGATATTGAAAAAAAAAAGATTGCACAAGAAATTGATTGAAAAAGGTTGCACTCCGGGAGTGCCGGCGGAAGTGAAAACTTGATTATTAACGTTTTGCATTTTTTTAACCCATTTTTTATGAAAATCGAGTTCGAGTTCGAGTTCGAGTTTGACACAAAACACTACTCTCCAACCGTCTTACCGTTTTTCCAAGGTTTTTCGATCAGCACGAGAATCTGACGCGAGTCCATCCCACAAAAGTGCTCAACGTCGCTAAAGAAGTTTTCACTTCCAAAATAAGCCTATTGACACTCAATATACTATCAAAATCGGTTCGTTTAACGAGCCGATTTTGATAGTATTTTGAGCGATTTACGCACTTGAATGTGACAAACGAACGTTAATGTCAAAGTAAAATAGATGATGCCATGTTTGCTAACGTAATATGTGCATTTCTCGGTAAAGCAGTAACCTTTATGGTATAACAAGTTCGGATTTTAGCAGTTCGTACCGTTCGTAACGTTCGTAAGTAAATAAAACACTTAGCGTTGTTTATATATTTTCCTTTAAAGGGTCTCTAATATTTAGAGCGTACGTCAGTTCCTTGAGATGTTGGTGTTTTCTGTATTTTAATCGTAATATTATTTTTTACACGAATTCCGCGAATAAATGAAGTTCTCTACTTTAGTCCTAATTCCGCTCGCCTTGATCTTTTATTAGTAATAATGTTCCACCTTGAATAAATTATGTTTTACTAGCGCATGTATTTGTTATGTATTTTAAAAACGTAAGATGATTGCTTTACTACTTTAATATGTAGATCAAATATTCTCGTGTGAAGGAATTATTTTAATAAATGCTCCTAAGTCATGGATATTTATGGATGTGCCAGGACTTACAGGTTGCAAAAAATATGTAAGTTACGTTCGTACGTAGACACGTTACGGGTATTATGTGAAAATAAACATTACGATCATTGCACAAGCACGTAATCACAAATAGATATCGCAATAAACTGTAATGAGTTCTAAAAAGGGATGCGCTTGTAACATAAATACGCGGCGAACGTCCCACAAAAAGGGCAAATACAAAAAGTTGCGATGCGCAAATGGCTGACCGTATAGATTATAGGATAAGTGTGCACCGCAGACCCGCGATCTCCCCCCTTCGCCCCCCTCCCCTGCACCCCCGGGACCAGTTCCAGCTAATGAGCCAGCTATTTAAAGTACACATAGAATACTATGAAAGTTTATGGAGTAAAAACCTCTCCGGACGAGGTAAACGCACCCAACTCGGCAATCTTAGATATAAATAGACGAGGGAGGGAATTCGGTCTAGTTTTTACCCGCCTGGAATTCGTTCTCAGTTGTATAATTTCTAGCCAATAAAATTATGCTCCGGCCGGTATAATCTAGTGAATAATGTTATTATGTCTATTAAAGTGCTTGTAATGCTTTTGTAATCAGCGAGGTTGGACCTGCGGTTTCGTCTAGACTCAAAATGAATTAAGTAGAGAACAAGGCAACGTTAAAAAGTTAAAATCACTCTATCGTACCTACTCAAAAATTTGCTAGTTATTATTATTAATACTAACGAGCTACAGATTTGTCCCTTTGCACGTAGCATGACCGTAATAACTAATAAGGCTTGAAAAATTAATTCCATATATTTTAAAGAATTATTGTGTAAAAACTTTATTAAATAGGAGGTGAGGTTACTTCTTTCACCAAGCAGAGCGGGGAAAATGCAATGCGACAAGTCCTTACGAAATTACACTTTCCTGTGCTTTCTAGTGTTTGAGGAAAATCGAGTTAGTTTTCTTCTCGCTCATATATTTTACCTTACCTATTAGGAACAGAGAATATTTTTGTGCTGTACTTAGCTAGTCTTAAATTTTTTGCGATTTTATCAATAAATCGGTCTGGAAAACGTTGAAAAAGCTGAAACGAGCTTTTAAATATTTTTATGTTTGTCGTTTGGTTGTGAAAATTACATTAAAAAAAAACACAGTGTAAACTATTTTTATAGCATTATTAATATTTAAATTAGGTTCAGCGTGAAAATCAATATTTGTTGTTTAATTTCAATATTTTGTAATATTCGGTACATCATAAAGCCTTTTTTTAAACGTTAGGAAAAAGGGAGCAAGGCTAAAATTTTCAATCTTTTATTATTCTTTTTCGCTTGGCCCGCCCGCCTAGATTTAGGAAGGATTTAAACCGCGTTTCCGAGCTAAGTTAAAAGCTTTAACGTTATTTTTTATCAAACTTCCTTGCTGCTGTATGTGCAGCTGTGCAATGATGAAAAATTAGTCTTGTAAAATACTTTTTTTTTTTCTATAATTTTGCCATTTTTTTGGATTATAAATTTACTTTGGGGGTATCAAAACATTTTTAACCCCGACCAAAAAGAAGGGTGTCCGGTGTTATAAGTTTGACGTGTCTGTTTGTCTGTCTGTCTGTGTATGTGTCTGTCCGTGGCATCGTAGCATCCAAACGGGTGGACCGATTTTGATCTAGTTTTTTTTGTTTGAAAGCTGACATGATCGAGAGTGTTCTTAGCTATAGTTCATCATCATCGGCCTGCTCAGTACTGGTAAATCATGGTTTATCTGGTTCGTGATAGACCGACTAGCAAGTTGCAGTCGTTTGATAGGTTTTATATCTTAATTTTTAATTTTTTAAAGCAGGCGGCGCATAAGTACTGGGACATGCCAAAGATTTAATTTTTTTTATTAATATTCTTAGGTTAATCCAATATAATTATGTATTCTAATTTTTTATGATATCATTTGTCATTAGTCATTACATACAATTAATGACCGGGAAGTGTACAAACAGAATATACAAAAATGAAGGTTGTATGCGAGGAAGGAGACGCACATAATATTATGTTTTTTTATATACTTTAGAATATTTGCTTAGTAATATTATACTATGCATATTATGATTAAAGGTTGAGCTCTAAGAGGTGTTTGTATAATGCCTGTTTCTGACTGAGAATGGCTTTAAACTTTAGCGTGGAAATGAGGAAAAAAGGGGATGGCTTTATTTTAGCGCAAAAACTATGAAAGAGTGATAATGGCTTCATTTTAGCGTAAATATTATGAGGAAGAGTGTGGGTAACTCTGTTTTAACGTATGTCAAAAATGTGAGAAAAATGAGATTGTCTTTATTTTTTAAAAGCTTTTGTTTGGCTTAAAAATTGTGGAAAAACTAATCTTTTTATTTTACCGTTATTTAATTAGTTTATAAGTTTGATCAGTAACGTAAAAAATAAAATGAATAAGATCTTACTTTATCTGATGTATACGAGAAAAAAAGTATTATTATTTTAGTTACTGTACTCTCTAACAATGTAATGTAAATTTTAAATATTTGTGTATTTAATTATAATAATCGTCACGGTTGCATGATCACAAAACAAAACTGAAAACGATTCTGTTGATATATTTTGAGTCCTGCAAAGGACGAACCTACCTAGTTAGATCTGGCACAGGTTTAGCATACGCTTAGCAATGAACCCATGTAAAATCAGGAACCCATTTTTTAACTATTGCGAAATATTTTAAATTATGGTAATATCAACATTTATAAAATAATCTTAGTAACAAAGATTGTTCGTAAAATCTTGAATATGTTTTCCTCTTGGGTTTCGTTCATGTGGATATACATATTAATTAATTTAATTTACATAAATATTCTCTACATTAGGTATATTCGTTAGCGTGAGCCAACGGACAGAAGGTGGTTCGATGCGTTGTGTAATACAAACACACAAACAATATTTGAGAAACTGATTTTCTACGAAATCGTGTTTAAGACATCCTTACTCATATGCTTAAGTGGCGGGTCTAGTTAATAACGAAATAACAAGTTACCTTATTTCCACATCACCTTGTGGATATAAGGTCAATGTCTGTAAACTCAATTGGTAAACGATCGATACTAACAACAAAGATTTACCGGAATTTCCGTTAATTTTAAAACAGTCACGTCAACCATAGTTTGCAGAACGCGAGCCGAGCGTAAAGGAGAATGAATACTCACTTTTCGAGACGGTCCCCGAGTTTGTCAGAGAGGTGGTTGTCTTTGGGCTTGGTGAGGTCGGAGTCGTACAGGTCCCTCTTGTAGCCCCTCCAGAACGTCGGCATCATCCACATGAACCATGTTTTCGTGATGAAGTTGGCCCGCTTGTAGTTGTTGGTCTTCTTGTCGCGGTTCTTCGGCGGTATCTTGATCGGATCCTCGGGGTTTTTATTTCCGCTAACCATTTTGAACTTTTAAGGTTTTTTTTTTAAATAAAACAAAGAACGAACTGAGTCTGCGATTACGTCTTAAGGACGAAAAACGAGTGTAACTAAACGAACATGATTATTGTCCTCTGTGTCGAAGTCGCGGTGCGGTCGGCGGCGCTCGGGCGCGGTGCAGGGTGCGCGTGCGCAGCTGTGCGCGGTACGGTGCGACGCGGGTCGAGCGCTAGCCTCCTTCCACTGAGAGGGCCGCGCGCTCACCACGCGTTTATATGAACCGGCGGCGTCGGCGCTAGTGCGGCGCCAATGTTTCGCTCGCCAATAACTTGTGTACTTCAAAGTCCCATTAACACTATTAATTTTGCGTCAGAGCTTTTCGAGTTAACTCAAGTTTTCCTCTACCTCGTCATGATTTGCGTTTGTTTCTCCGACTCTCGCAGGTGGTGGGGTCGTGTCGGAGACTTGTTTGCAAATTGTATTACTTACATTTATTTCTAGAATATATTCTTTGTAGAACTTTCCTCATTTTCCCAACTTTTCTCCCCCAACTTTCTCCTCCTTTAGGCGAATGCCTATTTTTCTTAACCTTCCAGCTAGAAAGGAATAAATATTATTGTAACAATATTTTAAGAACTGAGGTCCAGATTTTTGCGGTTGTGTGTAACCAGTAATTACTATTGTACTTCATTTGTAGTTGGTTTCCTCATTACTTCACTGTAATTAGAGTAAAGTGGTGGGATGATTTTGCATTAAGTATGAAACATTCGGTGCAAGACTTTTATTTTATTACTCGTTTTTTTCTTATATCTTTAAAGGAGCAATTTTTGTAAGTATATATTATATATAATTGGAATCTCGGAATCGGCTGCAACGATTTTCATGAAATTTAGTACATATTATATAGGGGGTTTCGGAGGCGATAAATTGATCTAGCTAGGAATCATTTTTAGAAAATGACATTTTATTCGTGTTTTATCGAACACCGAGCAAAGCTCGGTCAAATAGCTAGTGAATATAAATAGGGTGAAATAGAGCTGTCTCGATTGGATAGGAGAAACTCTGATTTCTCTGCCATCTCTTCGAATGCTCTGGATTAACAAAGGGATATTGCGTGTAATCTTTAATTTATATAAATCTAATACCATGATTACAGAAACAGCTACGAGATTTTAATATATGAAATAGATGGAAAGATAGAAAATTATTTATTTGTACAACTTAAAAACTAAACTTAAGAATCAAAACATAATATAGGAAAACTTCTACCAGACAACCTTTATCGAAATACTTCGATATAAAATCATTATCTTCTGTCATAATCATCATCTATCACGAAATACTTCGATATAAAATCATTATCAGCTTATATTTATTTACATCAAATATTTTTAATAAACATATTAAATACCACAATAATATGATTGGAATCGATTATTATATAACACGATATGTATTGACAACGGCGTAATAAATTAATCGATAAATATTCATATTATTACAGATGAATTGCTCTACGTATTATATAGAGCGGTTGTGCTCTACCTGTTAAAGAATTCGCTCAGATATTAGCAATTATGAGTTCTAGAAGCTTCCGTGTATGAATTCTGCGTAGTCTTGATGGAGGAAGGGACGTTTCCTCTAAACGTCCAATAGTCAATATACTCAATGCCCATATGAAGTACATGTTCCGGTGCGCAGATCGAACCAGTAGGAGATACACCGAGAACCACCTGTTAAATATTTTTTCTAATTTCTAGGCTCAGCTTCCAGCACAGAATATACATTAGCAGTACCAAATTCCAGGAAACAAGAAGTTGATGGTTGGCCCCTAGGGGGCACTCGGAATACCAGAAGTGTTACACGAGTAAAGCCCGTTAGTATTACGAGTTGCGTCCTTAAAATCCTAAGCTTGGGTCTCTTGTTAACCTCACTCGGCCATATGACTGCTGATTGTACTATCGAGGAACTTGATTCATATGCAGATGGCTGCCCTACGTCATATTTTGGTCAGTTATAATATTTCAATGTGATAGTCGTGATCGATCGGTTGGATTTGACATAGCACCACCAAATAATATACGTCCACCATCTGCCCATAAATCAATTTCTCTGATAGTATATACCTACTCGTACATGCCGGTTTTTCGCGAGGCTTTTGTGTTAACGCGGTCGTACTGACCTATTCTTGCGAAGCATGGTACATTTGAGTCCGCTTACGTAAATTCTCATGGGATGAGTATATTAATTATAGGAAAAGTGGTGCCTTTTCCCATAAATATAGTGTGTAAAATTCACTCTAATTTCATCATAATCCGTATGAATTTTATTGGGTGAAACGGAAACAAACATTAATTCATCCTTACAAGCCTACACAATTCACGTACCTATAGGATATTGGGTATCAAAATACACCTTGATACTCCTTATATCGTGAGGTCCCGTAACACTTGGCACCTCTTGCGGTCGCTCGCTCTGTGTTCCGTTCATGTGACAGTATTGAGCTGTTATTGTCGTGTGCAGCGGGGTCATCACTCTGAATGGCTACAATGTATGGACAATGAGCTCCATTGACGACGTGAGACGGTGTCTGATGTTCGCCTCCCTATATTTGACATAATATATCTATCGGTTTTTAGACGCATAATTTGCCTAGAATAATATGGTGCTACACTGCAACTCCTGTGTCACCAATCAGCATGATTGAGTGGTAACAAATACGAAACCCTGTTACCCTAGTACTTGAAAGCAACATTAATGTATCTGTGTTTATTGTTCGATTCGGCCCTAAAGGATTGAATCGGACAATAAGCGTATTTAAATTAAAAAAAAAAAAACAACAAAATGATATTCTCAAATGCTCAATCAAGGGAGTGATCCCGAAGGTGTCCGTCAGGTTCAATCAGTCAACCAATTAGAGTATAATATTATTATATCTTTGGTGTAGTAGTATTGGATTAACTGGCGTACTTAATTAATAAATTCCCCGATTTGATTAGCAAAGAGTGACCTTAATCTGTTTTAAATTGGGACCTAAAATACTTAAGCCCATTTCCTCTATTCGCAATTATTCGCTCGGCGATTGCTTCGTAGATGCGCCCACTTAAAACTTTATATCATAATGTCTTAACTCTTTACAATACCTTGTAGTCAGGGAGCCCTAGAACAATTTTTTTTATTACTATCAAGCAAATTTTTTATGAGCAGCTTCATTATGATTACTATCAAGATAATTTTTTGTTAATAGATTCAATTTGTGAGTAGACAAACAACATTTTTATCTGCGAAAAATCTTGAAAGTGGTAGCTAACAGAGATAGAAAGGATTTCATACTTTGTAGGACAATGTTACTCTTATATTATATAACTATTAACCTACCAATATAAAAAAAAATCTGCTGGTTTAGTTATATTTTATTTTGAGAGTAAGAGTACAAATAGAATAATGCATATTTTAGGACCATTAAATCAAAGTATAAAATCCTTTCTATCTGTATTAGCCACCACTTTCAAGATTTTTCGCAAATCAAAATGTTGTTTGTTTTATCAAAATAAAGCTACTGACAAAAAATTTGATTGATATTAATAAAAAAATTTGTTCTAGGGCTCCCTGACTCTTGTTTTGTTTTAACCCGGCCGCACATTATCCGAATTTCGAGTCAGAAAAATACGGACGTCCGCCCCGCCCACACATTTTGATACGTCAGAATAATTCTGATAGTATGCGGGGTCCACAACAAACGGGCGTCCGAATTTTTCTGATCAGAAATTTCGGATAATGTGTGGCCGGGCTTAAAGTAAACCAAATTCTACGCCTATAAAGGTAGAAGAGCCAATAATTGTGTAGTTTCAATAAGCATATAATATAAATACTTTGATTTGAAGAAAAAAAATGCATGAGTTCTTTCCTGCCATAAATTTTGCCGTAAACAAAAAAAATGTTTTCATGTTTTCATAATACCTACACTCGTTTGTTATACACAAAGAAATTAGTCCATGCTCTGAAGGTCCATCATGATACTATCAGGTGGGCAGCAGATATAGTCCACACGAGCGCCATGAGGACAGTAAACGGCCAACATCTGTGTTAAGTGCATCGCCTAATGTTATAATTATCGCCATGGCACCAATTATGCTGTTGCGGCGTTTATCGTCAACTTACGTGCTCGTCTCGGAATTCCAACTGTTCTGCCGTGTAATGGGACTCTATGATTTGCGCAGGTATCAATTTGTCTATCAAATTGGATTGTACCATCGAGGATATCAATTTCGATAACGACATAATGTCAAAATCATTTTTTGACATTATGTCGATAGATTTTAACGACAGATCTACACGAGAAAAAATGTATGTCATGTTAGGGTCAATAGAGATGAAGAGAAAAGCCATCAAACATCGAGAAAACGTGTAGACTTTTCTCATTGGCGTATGCTAGAGGGGCAGAAGAAAAGTGAGGCTTTGCGTACCTTAGTTTTTCCTGAGAAATCATGGGCTCACTAGGCCTTTGTGTCCAAGATAAAAAATGAGTCATATTGATATGGTCTCTCTACTTGAAAAAAATGTAGAAAAAATGTGACTGAAATGTTTATTTTTTTATGTAAGTAACATTTAAATTAATATTTTAGTAAATCTCGACATCGTACATAATATTTCGAATGCAAAACAATGGTAAAAGCAAACGTGACTATAGCTAGCGCGTCATTTTCTGAACGTGACTGTATCTAACGTTGTGACATTTTACGAGCATGGCCCAAAAATTCGCACACAAAATAAAAATAGGTGTTTAAGTTTTAGAGTAAAAAGGAGGTAAGTATTATAATAAAATAAAATAAAAAAAGAGCAAATATCCTTGACCTTGATGTCCGACTTAGAGTCGACATTGAATTTCCAGTTTCGCGAAGTTTAACAAAAATTATTACCATTAAGAGGACTGCAGAGGAGGCGAGGGATAAGACTTTCATAAAGGATGATCATAAAAGAGCAAAAAATGGTATATCTGTGATATTTATGCTATTGGTTTAGTTTTTTTATTCGGACAAAGTGCTATTTAATCTATTTATATGCAGATGTCTAGACACTAGATTCAATAGTAGGCTATTATATTATTCAATTTTATTAGACTTGACTTTATTTATTTTCTAATCTAGGTTTTTCGTTGTTTATTAATTTTAATAATATTTTGAATAATCCTCTTATAATACTAATATTGTAAGAGGACTAATTGCGTATGCGTTTTTCAAATTTTATTATTAGCTACTAGCTTAGCAAGTTCATTAGATTCTTGTTAATTAAAGCAGAAATTTGATTTTCAGAACTAAAGTTCTTTTTCGGGAATAAAGATATATTAAAAGCGAAATGTTATATAAGAAGCTTCCTTGACAATAGTACCTTACTGTACATTCATCAATTTATTGAACAGATTAAATCGACGTTCACAATGAATTCGAAAAACTTTTAATATTAATGGCGGCCGGCACGCTACGGGTTGCATGTAAACAGTTGAAACGCGTTCCGTCCTTTTTGTTAAAAGTCAGTGTTAAAACACAATCGGAGTCCATAACAAATGATTGCGAAACTCTATTATCGTATAACGGATACTCTCGTGGTTCGTTTCGTCCTCAATCCGTTAAATTCCAATGCCAGAGTCACATGTCTCCCGCCGATTTTTGACTCACTTTGTTTTGAAAACAAGGTGTCATTCTTGCTTGTTATTTTTAAAACGAAAACTTATTTGGGTGGTGCTGTTTTTTGGGATGGTCAAAATTGAAACATCTCCTTTTTCTACCGCTCGGAAAAATGTATGCCTTTTCCGCTGTTACGTTTCAGTTCTGCCGTCGTCGCAGTGCAATCCTTTGTTTTTTTGGTACTTTTGAAATAATTTGCTTTTAAAGCCACATTTAAAGCTCATCACTTACTGATTTTTTATGTAACGCAACTTAAAGTATTACCTGCTTTGTGTCATGCTCAAGATCTTTGCTGAGCAAATCCTGAAATCCAATTTTGGTCCTTATTTACTTATTTTAACTCACAATAAGAGTAACTTAAGCACACATTAAAGTATAATGTTCAACTTTTATGACGATGTTTACGATTGTCTGAGCTACAATTTTTAAAATTTTACGATGGCTATTTAGATTACCCAGAATCATCAGGGCTTGAGAATGATATTTTAACACGTCTTGTGATGTAGAACTTTATTCAAGGAAAATCTAAATAAATTGAAATTTCCTAGTAGCAAAGAGGCAATATCAGACTCTTTGCAATGATGTTACAATAAGGTAAGTAGTTTAAACTCTATTTGCGTGGGGAGAATACCACGGTCTGGCAAAAACCGGCGCAAAATAAGGCTCACGTAGTGAGTGAAGTCTTTTGGGATCGATTGTTCAGAACTTAGCTCCTGATCTTTTAAAATTTTCATGTAAATCAAGAAAAGGCTAAAAAAATCAAGCACTAATATTATGTTACGAGTAGCTATCTTATTACATAAAACATTTCCGCGTTAACCTAAGCTTTACTTTTATAATTTATAAGATAATTGGAGCCAGCGCAATGTGTGCTATTCTCAGCAATGGAAATAGATAAACGACGGTGGTTAGGCTTATAAATACCGCTGTTGACACGAAGCTGGTACTATAAATAGGATGAACCCTGCAGCTAATGCTGTAAGGCTGGACCGTTAGCACTGGAACCGGCCGCTGGCGCCAGCCGTCGGCTTGCCGTGTATCGACCCTTCTCTTTTCCTTTTTTCGATTGCATATGATGTATTCACATGCTTTCGTAATGATAAATCATCTCTGGAATGTGTGATTTAGCTTTAAGGAAAATACTTAAGGACCAGGATATTAAAAATAATGCATTTATCGAGGAAAATGTTCCAACTTCAAAATTGACATAGAGATCAACTACGATAACATCACAATAGACATAACTACCAGTAGTTCGACTGCAAAGAAATGGACAGGTTTCAATATCTGTCAAATTCGTCGAGTTTCACTAGGATTATGAACTGAATGTGCCTCGCGTTGGCTGATATAATTTATTTTTAAATATTTAAAATAAAGATTTCAAAATTGGATTCTGACAATTTTAATCGCATGTGCCAAAACACAAACAACAATACGACCAAAGAGGAACACGTGCAGCGAATATGTCATAGTTTTAAATTCGTAGGTAACAAGTTAACAACCCTAGCGACGATTTACGTCATATAACGTCAAATTTTAAAATTTCAACATCAGTTCTAAGTCGACATACTCTATAATTCTATCTACTCTGATAACATGGCGCGCCCCTCCAAAATTTAAAACGTTTGAAGTGCGTTGTCTTGCGCGGTAGGCTAATTATGATTTGTTGACCAACAAATCTTGGTAATAAGTGACATTAACTGAAATATTACGTGTACTGTGATTGGTTGAATACTTACTACATACAAACTCTTTCATAAGGATGTGACTACACACATTGAAACAGTCATTTGGAGGGGCGCACCATGTTATCGTAGTTGATCTCTACTTAATTACATTTTCAGGATCTCTTCTTTTTCGGGACTAGTACAAAAGAACTAATTTGGAGCAGCAAATAATTATCATGTTAATTGTCATATGAGGTTTTTAAAATTTCCTCCTCCTATGCCTCATTATAATAATTATAATATTAAAAAGTTTCAATATTTACAAAGCGCCTTTGTTGCTTGTTACATTAAAAGGTTCCATTCTTTTTATGTCTGGCGAGCGAATATATTTAATAAACCTCGTCGACTTGATAGAGCTCTACATTCTTAAAAGCCTACTAAAGCAATTAAAACCAACATGCTGATTATTTTAACTTTTTTTTAAATAATAAACATTAATTTATAGCCAAACTTCGTATTTGTATATCGCGCTGGATCCGTACATTTTTCAAAAATATACTTAGCCTTATATCCTTATGCGCGTCAGAGATTCTTTCTCTATGTCAAATTTCATCATAATCAGGGTATTCTTTAGATGTAACGATCAAAGATGATGTAAACTACTTATCAGTGAGTATAAAACTGGTAGACATAGGTACGTTAAGGCGTGCTGTTTATTAGATATCTAGTATTGTATACGCATGCGTGGGATAGAGACTCGGTGCGGGAATCGCGCTGTGTTCAGCAAATAAAGAGGCGTCGATCCACTAACAAAAAGTCATTTGCCACTTGTAATATGCTGTAGAAATATGCATATAGTCATATTCTACAGCACACTCTCTAAATAGAGCTTAATTTTGTTAGTATTATTACTGAAGCATGATGTGTACAGACAAAGGAAGTTTTTAAAAGAAACAAAGAATCAGGCGTAAGATGATCTCCCATGTCAGTGTTCAAATGAGATGCAATAAATCTATTAGTTAAGAGTTCACGAGTAATGGAATATTACCGGTTAGTGGTTACCTCGCACCCGACTGACCCAAAAGCATATATAACGGTCTGAATATTCGGCTGAGTGCCTGTCGACTTTCGATTATTTGCCCGGGCAAACAAGTTTCGTGCAGTCTTCGTCTCGTTAATTGTTACAGACGCACTTCCTATATATACAGCTGCCCCACATTTCCGCGAGGAATTCAAAAATGCACAGTAACTTTAACTGTTCGAAATTTAAAAAATCTTTTTTACTTCGCCGAGGTCAAAGGCCAGTATCCTCAGTGGGCACTTAACTATGTAGAGCCATTTTTGTTTAATTGAATAAGGGGGCAAACGAGCAAACGGGTCAACTGATGGTAAGCAATTACCGTCGCCCATGGACACTCGCAACATCAGAAGAGCTGCAGGTGCATTGCCGACCTTTTAAGAGGGAATACGCTCTTTCTAAAATAAATACTATGAAATATTTGTATAATTTAAGGTCTTTCTCCAGCTCTGAACCCTGATGCATAATGATGATTGCCACCCTGATGGTGAAACTTTAAAAAACATTATAATTGCATGTATTGGTCATCATGGGTCAATGTAAAGAATATGTCGCATTAGTCTTTACCTATATCTGTCGTTAGTGGTACAAAAAAGCGCATATGATATTACCAAACTGGACAAGTCCGGTTGTTGATATTAAATCAAGAACAAAGGTTGTTATAAGAGAAAACAATAAAATAAAGTCTCATTTAGGTAATTTGATATCTATATTAAAATATGAATTAAGTAAATACGTAATATGTTGGTAGGTAGTTTCAAGTGGCCAGTATAAAAGGTTTCTGTTGCTATTCTTAAATAGATAACAGCAACTATATAAATTACGCAATCAATTTTAAGATATTATTATTTTTAACAAAAAATTAAAACCGACTTCCAAGGTAAAACAATAATAACATCCTTATAATATGAACTAAAAAGTATTAAATAATTATTCCTATCTAATAGCGCCTTTTTCCGAATTCGGCTAAAACTCAACTATTTCTGTACTCAATCTTCATCATTTTGAAGTCGGTACCAGATGAATCTTCTGTTCTCTGACAGAATATTTGAAACTTTTGGAACTGGCACCGACTTCAAAATTATGAAGATTGAGTACAGAAATAGTTGAGTTTTAGCCGAATTCGGAAAAAGGCACTATTAGATAGTAATAATTATTTAATACTTTTTAGTTCATATTATAAGGATGTTATTATTGTTTTACCTTGGAAGTCGGTTTTAATTTTTTGTTAAAAATAATAATTTCGTTCTTTTTAGTTACCTAGTAAGCAAACGCGTACTATACGTAGAATAATACCAGGTGTATTATTTATATTATTCTACGTATCTTATTACAGTCACACTTACAAAATATTATAATATCAGCTGCAGCCTGCAGATAATTTTAGACAATACATTAAAAAAATCGAAGTGAACACGTGTGACGTGCTAAGTAGCCGGTCACCGGACTAGTTTCAATAGGCTGGCACTCGCTCGACTTGTCGCACACGCAGCGCACATAGTACCTCCGTGAGTAATTTGTATTCTGTGGATAGTACCCGGCCCGCGCCCGCGCCGCCGCGCCGCTTGCTTGACAGCCCTGGCAGATATGCGATGCGATGAGTTATTATACTATGAACGCTAAACGCAATGCAAAAGGTTGAAATTAGGCTGTTTTCCAGAATATCTCGGCGAAATGAAACAGAATGTTACATTATCGTAGCAACTTTAACTTCTCAGGAGTAATGTCAAATGTGTGCCTTATGTTATGGAGATAAGGTTGAATTTGGTGACATTGGTGACCCTGACGTGGTAATGATGATGATGAATGTAATTTGAATAGTAGCATATGCTTTCAGTTCTTAAAACAGCGCCTAAACTCCTAAACTTGTATCTATAAGTAATCCGGAGTTCTCTTAGTAGCTTCGGAACCATAGTATACCTCGGTGCAAAATGTTGCGTTTTGGTAGCATATTTAGGATGCTTCTCATAAAACGAAAATCACCATATGTTTCCATATAAATTTCGAGGAGTTCCCTCGATTACTCATGGATTCCATCATCAGGTCACCACTTTTGTGAACATGGTACCAAATTGGAGTGAAACCTAATACAACAAAATGAAAATTTCGAAAATCGGTTCACAAACCGGCGGAGTAATCGTTGAACATACAAAAAAAAAACCACAGCCGAACATATAACCTTCTCGTTTTTTGGAAGTCGGTTAATGATTTTTAAGCACTGATCTCTATTATACAAGTACGCTGGATCTCTGATACCCTTTGAAAAGACAGCTATTTCTTGTGCCTATTTGAAGCGGAATCAGCGCCCCCATTATTGGGGTGGAGAACTAAATATGACGTAAAAATGTCGTTCGAAAGCCGCCATATTGGTGCTGATAGCAGTAGTGAGAGTACTTGGAACTAATACTAGTGATGACAACTGTTGTTATTGGTTGTGGTTACGTTAAATTTAGTTCTCAGCCCCCATAATGGGGGTGCTGATCCGCTTCAAATAGGCACAAAAAGCAGGTCGGTATCATCGATCCAGCCTACTTGTATAATAGAGATCAGTGTTTTTAAGGCATATCATAGAGTTGAGAATCAAAAAATATTAATTAAAAAATAGAGTGTTCAATTTTCGAGTCTGGCAAAGTTTATGATTTATAATACTTTTTTCGCCTGAACTCCTCCCTGAACACTGACCTCCATTATACAAGTACGCTGAACTAATGATACCCTTTGAAATGACAGCTATTTTTTGTGCCCATTTGAAGCGGAATCAGCTCCCCCATTATCAGGGATAGGAACTAAATTTGACGTAAAAATAACATTTGAAAGTCGCCATCTTGTCGCCATATTGGCGCTGATAGCAGTAGTGGGAGTGTTTGGAACTAATACTAGTGATGTATAACTGTCTTTTCTGTTATCGATGAAATGTTTCCAGATTCAGATAATGTCGACCATTAGGACAAAAATATTAAATTGAATAATACAAACGCTACATATTTGTATTAAAGATTACAGACTTCCTCTCCGTAATTTAGATAGGCGTAATAAATTAACAACGATTTCATACATAAATAACGAAGTAGCAGTACCTATCTATAATCCATTTATTTTTACCAGTAAGTACTACGATAACAAAAAATTAAAACCGACTTCCAAGGTAAAAACAATAATAACATTAATATGAACTAAAAAGTATTAAATAATTTTTACTATCTAATGGTGCCTTTTTCCGAATTCGGCTAAACCTCAACTATTTCTGTATTCAATCTTCATTATTTTGAAGTCGGTACCAGATAGCTGAATCTTCAGTCCTCTGACAGAATATTTGAAACTTTTGGAACTGGCACCGACTTCAAAATTATGAAGATTGAATCTGTATTCAATCTTCATAATTTTGAAGTCGGTGCCAGCCAAAATAGTTGAGGTTTAGCCGAATTCGGAAAAAGGCACCATTAGATAGTAAAAATTATTTAATACTTTTTAGTTCATATTAATGTTATTATTGTTTTTACCTTGGAAGTCGGTTTTAATTTTTTGTTAAAAATAATAATAATTTCACTCTTTTTAGTTACACTAGTAGGTAAACCTTCGCGTATATTTTACGTATCTTATTACAATTTGTCAAGAGTCACAACTCACACTCACAAAATCATATATTATCAGTGAAGTGAACATGTTGTGCTAAGTAATTTAACAATTTTAATGCTTCAAGCCCCAAGCGGTCACCGGCGATTGAGATAACAATAGAAAGGCTATTGTGTCTCGTTTTTCCACGATCGAAGGATCTATCAGATAAAAAATTGTATAAACTTGCATAGGATGTAGCGTAGCTACTCATAATATTTAATATTATCATAATTATTGACAGCTCTGTTCTTGTAAAGCGCTTATTCCACTTATCCTAGCTAGGAAGTCCTAGCTAGGATCCTAGGTTTCTAAATGTTATTCCACTTGACTAAATTTTTTCCGATTTAGGATCCTAGCTAGGATCCTAGCTTCTAAATGTTATTCCACTTGACTAAATTTTTTAGGACCCAAGCTAGGACTTCCTAGCTAGGATAAGTGGAATAAGCGCTTAATCAAGAATTCAAATCGATACTTAGTGCGCCATCTATCGATTAATAAGTATAACTGATTAAAAAGACACTTAATGACTTTGTTTTGTGTAAATGCTCTTTTTAAAATAACTTTATTTTAATTCTATTTGTCTATTTAAATTTTATAAAGTAATTAGTAAAGTATTCGATCTGTTGTCTGCCGCCACGCGCCACGCGGCGCGGCGGCGCGGCGACGTCGTCGCCTCTGCGGCGCCGACCGCCATGTATTAAACAAACAGGTGTTGTTATACAGTACATAATTATTATTATTAGTATATCCATACCTATGCCTTGTACTATTATTAATTCTGTGCCATGAGACATTGGTGACCTTAATGATGATGATGACGATGATGATGATGATGATGATTATGATGATGAATATGAATTGCATAGTAGCATATGCTTTCTGTTCTTAAAACAACGCCGAAACTCCCGAACGTATATCTATAAGGAGTCAGGAGTTCTCTCAGCATCTTCGAAACCATGGTATACTTTGACCCAATATTTGACTTTTTGGTAGCATATTCTTAGTACACTTCACATAAAACCAAAATTACCATATGTTTCCATATAAATTTCGAGGAGTTCCCTCGATTACTCATGGATCCCATCATCAGGTCACCACTTTTGTGAACATGGTACCAAATTGGAGTGAAACCTAATACAACAAAACAAAAATTTCGAAAATCGGTTCACAAACGGCGGAGTAATCGTTGAACATACAAAAAAAAAATAAAAAAAAATAAAAAAAAAAATATCCACAGCCGAACATATAACCTCCTCGTTTTTTGGAAGTCGGTTAAAAAACTAAAAACAACTGAAGATAAGCTTCTAACAAAAACTTTGTTATATTGTATTTTCTAATTTCATGAATGAAAGCTGAACAAATCTGAATAAGTGTTCTGTGTGATTGATTAGACCCTAACTAATCTCATCATATAATATTATAAAGCGGAAGAGTTTGTTTGTTTGAACGCTCTAATCTCAGTCCAAAACTGCTGGTCCAATTTGAATTTTGATTTCAGTGTTAGATAGCCCATTTTATATATTTTATCACGCTGAGACTAATAAGAGCTAAGAAATAGAGGAAAATGTGGAAAAAGCGGGGGAATGTATAACGTGAAGGATTATATACAGGCTAGGCTATTTTGTGTGGACCAATTTGTCTGTGAAATTAAATATTTACGTGGGAGAAGCCGCATGGAACGTCTAGTAATCATATAAAAGTTCCCTATTTATGTATGGATCTAGCAAGCCAATTTTTATCAATTTACTTTATCTCATTTGATTTTCGCCATTTTGGCGCTGATTGCAGAAGTGCGAGGGAAATTAACTAATTGGATAATGCGATCCATAAATAAATATGGAACGTCTGAATACATTTTTTTATTGGGGTGGAGTAGGTAAGGTATTTATAAATAATAAAATATATGTGATATACTTTAACATTATATTTTATTAGTTACCGTTACACAGTTACAGTCTGTCAAGAAAGAGTAGACGCTGAAATAAATTTTTCAAACATAATCACGATCAAATGGTAGTTTTTGCGCCTTGTATTTTCACAGAGAGCGTTTGTACACTTCAAATAGTAACGGCAAGCGGTAGTAGCAATTTTCGGACGCAAACCAGGCTTTTCAATTTTTTTGAACCATAATTCCAGTCTTCCTTCGTCAGACGGAAACCTGCCAATTATTTTAAGAGCATAATATGTATTTGATAATAAAAATCGGTTAACGGAGATTTCAATACAATTATTATCTAAGATATCGATAAGTTTTATCGACAGAAAACTCCAGCACTATTGAATTTTATTGTTTAAATCAAAAATCGCTATAACAAAGGTAAATATGTGGTGAATACGGTATAATAAGATTAGTGCCACATTTTAAAGTGCCTATATTATCAATAAAAGTTTAATATCGCAGAAATTAGCTGTTAAAATCTCTTACTTGTGAAATGTAGCCCCACATCCCTTCTTGTACCGCGTTTTACATAACATACTCAAAAAACACGTGTACAACATGGTACTAGTGATCCTCCCCCTTACCCCCGAGGGTAAGGAAATTTTTAACATACGCGCTGTATGTAACATAACCGGCATACGCGTGGAACCCCCCCGTAAAAGAGGCACTCCTGGCCAATGCCACAGGTGCCAACTTTACGGGCACTCCGCGCGAAACTGCCAAGCCCGACCGCGTTGTGTCAAGTGCCTCGGAGACCACGGCACCTCTGACTGCCCACGCAAAGCACCAGCTGAGGAGTCCGAACCCCCCAGCTGTGTGCTATGCAAAACACAAGGCCACCCGGCTAATTACAGAGGGTGTGTAAAAGCACCTAAAGTAAAGAGACGAATTGCGCCTCAAACAAAGAGAAATAATAAGGAAAAAACAAAGCAGAGATTTATCCCTGCTCCGCTTCCCACTAAATCACCTTGGGTGAACAACAGTAGTGCCCCAAATAACTTCCCCGTGCCCCCCAACAGGGCCCAGCCCACCGCCGCGCAAAAACCCGCGCCCTTCGCGACAAAACCCGCGCCCCCAGCGACAAAGCCCGCAACACCCGCGGCAAAAGCCGCGCCTCCCGCGAAAAAGCCCACTCTCCCCGCGAATATAACCCCCAATTACGGAGACGATCTGGGGTACGTGACCGATTTCCTAAGCCTCATAAACCCGTCAGAGGTAGCCGATTTCTCCTACGGACTACGGACGGCTAGGACTTTTTCACAATTATCCGCCTGTCTGTCGACTTATAACGACTTGATCCGCAGGATCAATTCCCTCAATTTATCACCATCGTTTAACTAATGGATTCCACTGGAAGGATAAAACCGCGCTCCCTACAGGTAGTTACGTTTAATACAAACGGCATACATAATAATATAGACGAAATCCGCGAATTCGTCATAAACCACAATGTCGATATTTTACTAGTGCAGGAGACGTTCCTTAAGCCTAGTAGAAAAAGCCCCAAAATAGCTAACTATAAAATAGTTAGAAATGACAGAACCCGATCCCAACTCGGAGGCACAATGATTTATTACAAAAAATCATTGCACTGTGTTCCCCTAGAACCCCTATCCCTAACTAATTTAGAAACTTCTATTTGTCACATTAGCATGACAGACCATCAACCCATCATAATTGTATCTGCCTATTTAGCCAGCAAAATGCCCATAACTTCTAGCGAACTAGGATCACTATTTAACTTAGGCAACGCCGTCATCATTGCCGGTGACCTAAACTGCAAACACACAGAGTGGGGCAATGTCATCTCTAATACGAATGGCATTAGATTAACCGCCCTAAGCGACTCCTTAAATTTTGCAATTTTAGCCCCTAACGACCCCACTCGCTACGACACTGCTAGCCGTAGTAACAACCTTATTCATAACCCTAGTGTTATTGATATTGCGTTAGTTAAAAACATTAACCTCAACATATCTTTGGAAACAATCCACGAGCTTAACTCGGACCACAGACCAGTTAAAATTGCGCTTGGTAATTCTAACCAACTCGCTGCTAGTACTAAAAAGATAATTGATTATAAATTACTAGCAGATAACCTAGAAAACCTTCAATCGAGTCACCTCGATCTCATTCCCGATTTCATAGAAAACTCTAAAGTAGCGCTTGAGGCCTCTCTCCACTTGACTGATCATCTGGTAGAGAACATCGAAAAATCTTCTAGGGAAATGCCAGCGATCCATGAGAATCGCTGGCCTCTCCCAGATGATATTAAAGAGTCCATCAGACTCCGTAACGCGGCTAAACGCACGTACGAACGCTACCCATCGGAAGACTGGAGGAGGGCCCTCCGTCACTACGAGAGGGAAGTTAAATATAAAATCAAACAACACAAAGCCGAGAGGTGGGATCGACTTCTTAGCGAACTCGAACCGTCTCACACGGCCTACTGGCCGCTCGCGAAGTCCCTCAAAAAAGATACGGAGAGCGACATGCCTCCACTAAACAGACCAAATCGTCCTCCTGCACTGGAAGATATTGACAAAGCCGAATGCTTGGCCGACACCATAGAAAATCAGTGCCGACCTAGTACTCTCCCGACTGACCCCGATCATGTTAATCTAGTCAATACCGAGGTAGAAAGCCGACTCATGGCCCCACCATCAGAGCTCCTCAGGCCGGTGGATGCGGAGGAAATCAAAGATATTATTAAAGATTTGAATTCCAGAAAGGCCCCAGGCCTCGACGGTATCTCAAATAAAACCCTTAAATTACTACCTTCCACTATAATTGAATTACTCGTGAACATCTTTAACGCCCTTTTACTAGGATGTTCATTCCCAGATATTTGGAAAGTAGCTATAATAATAGGTATCCACAAACCGGGTAAACTCCGGACGAAACCAAGTAGTTACAGACCAATTAGCTTAATTAGTTGCCTCGGTAAAATTTACGAAAGAGTTATACTAAGACGCCTAAAAGACGTCATAGTTGATAAAAAACTCTTACCTGACAAACAATTCGCATTCCGCGAATTCCACAGCTGTCCCGCTCAGGTACACCGCCTAACGGAGTACATATTAGAACAAAAGAACAATAGGAGACCGACTTGCGCTGTTTTTTTTGATGTCGCAAAAGCATTCGACAAAATTTGGCACAATGGGCTAATTTATAAACTTTTTAAACTCGGCATTCCCGATAGTCTTGTTATAATAATAAGTAACTACCTCAAAAACCGTAAATTTCGTTTTAGAGTTGAAGGCATTCTGTCTTCACTTAGATATCTAGAGGCTGGAGTACCGCAGGGCTCGGTTCTCTCCCCGACCCTCTACAATCTCTACACGTCCGATTTGCCCACCCACCCTCGAGTACAAAAAGCGCTATTCGCAGACGACACGGCCCTGTTCTTTGCTCATCGCCAAATAGCTTTCGCGTCCAAAAAACTCCAAGAAGCAGTTACCGAACTCGGTAAATGGTTCGCAAAATGGAGAATCGAACTAAACCCCGACAAAAGTCACGCTATATTATTTAACGGACTAAAACGTAAGAAAATGCAACCTATTAGTCTGCACGGAAAATTAATTCCCGAAGTCACGGCTGTCAAATACTTAGGAGTAGTACTAAACAAGTCGATGTCATTCACGAACCATATATCGAATACCGTACGTAAAGCGAAATTTGTGTTATACAAATTATATCCTTTACTCAACGCGAGTAGCAAAATGTCCTTAAGACATAAGCTCACCTTATACAAAACATGTATAAGAACGATACTCACTTATGCGTGCGTCTCTTTCGCACACATAAGTGACAATCAGATGAACCAATTGCAACGAGTTCAAAACCGTTTTTTGCGCATGGCAACAGGTGCCCCCCGTTACATGCGAAACATCGACTTGCATAGAGACTGCGAGCTTATCACTATCAAAGCCTACATCAAAGAACTCTCGGAGAGATTCTTTGAGAAAGGAAAAGTACATCCCAATCCGCTCATTCGTAAGGCTGTGGACTACGAACATGACGCACGGACATTCCGATACCCCTTCAGGCGGCCTAAGCATATCTTAGCCGACCCTGTAGACCCCATCACAGAATACGTAACGTACTGTGTACAGTTACGCAAACACAAATCACACTCACCCGCGTGGTTAGTACTGCACCGGGGACGACGCCGGCGCCTTCCCCGAGGACTTAACACGACCCGAACGACAAACAGACAGACCGACCGAAATCCGGTGCCGAGCTCGATCCCGGGTTCGAGTTCGCATGCGGATAGCATAGGAACACACCTAAATCATGACCGCGACCGCGACATTGTCGTAGAGAGCTCTACCAATTACTTTGACATTAGAACATACACGCGTATGTCACCCCAACCGGACTCGGAAGGGGAGAGGGACGGCCCTCTTTTGTGCAATAACATTAATAACTTGAGCTCATCTACCGCGATAACTCGTACGCAGCTAGTTTGTGCTACCGCGCGCGAGCAGCCTCACTCGTCAGAGAGTGAGTAAGGGGTCGGACCCCTTAAGAGCAGGGGGGATCCGTGTCCCCACGTCAGATGAAAATAGCTTATTCTCGTAGCTCTCCCCAATATTGCCCGATTATAATGTCACACGTGTGACTTTAGGAGAGGGGGCCAGGCCCCCTCATTGTTTATCTCCAAACCAACTAGCAACAGACTAGTTATAGCCACGATTAAACTACCATGGTCTTAACCAGACCAGTAGCTTAGACCCTTTCGAAAAAAAAAAAAAAAAAAAAAACATAACATACACTATTTCATAGTTTAAGTATGAACTACCACCACTTATTTATATGTTATTTAATCGCGTAAAACCTTTTAAAACACCAAAACAATTCAAACGATTAAGCCATAGAGAATTAAAATACATACATGGTTACCAATGGTTACGTCAAATTTAGTTCCGATCCCTGATAATGGGGGCGCTGATTCCGCTTCAAATAGGCACAAAAAAAAGTGAGTATCATCGGTCCAGCAGCGTACTTGTATATTGGAGGTCAGTGTCCCTGAAAATCATATAATAATATCAAAATAATATTATGTGCTTATCATTATTATTCTGTGGATACTGATCTTTCTCTATTCTACTGTCTCGTATCTGTCAATCATAAATCAGCTTCGGCATTTCTACAATCTTTCATAATATCTATAAATTGAAAAGTTTGAAAATAGCTTGTAAACTAATGTAAATAAAAAATGAATTTTCAGTCCTTTCGGCACAATCAGGTAAGTGGGAAAATCTAATTAGAAGTCGTATTTTGTAAAAAATTTTAAACTCCAGATCTAAGATTATGTTTTTTGTTTTCTGGATAGACTTGGTAACTATGTATTCCCTGTTTTTTTATATACCTATTTCTTATCTAGGCTTCATGTTAAATTAACAAGTTTCTCTTTAAGCTTTTTCTTAAAAGCTTAAAATATAAGGTTCTATTTTACAATGGACATTGTAACCACGGACGTAGTTGTAACTATCAAAAAATAAAATAATAAGGAAACTGATTTTATACTAGTGGAGCGGCGCCGCATTATATTTTACAATATTGTTTATGACGTGCATGTGCTACGTATTCACGTGATTAATAGAATTTACATAATGGAACGCAGAATCTAAACTTCCATATCAATATTGTGAATGCGAAAATTGCGAAAGATATCAAGGGTATCCTTTTCCGGGACAAAAAAAAGTATTTTCATCAAATTGGAGCGTGACGATATAACAGACAAACAGACGCAAAAACTTTCGAGCTTGGCTTGGTAATATTATTAGATGACGCCCGTAGCTCCATTTTGCCAAATTTCGTTTATCGCGCGGGAACCGTACATTTTTTCAGGATAAAAATGTACTTTCACAGTAATAACATACACTTTTCATGCACTTTTTCCACTTTTATTAATTTATTTTATTACAATTATGTTTCACACGACCGGTTTCGATAAAATCATCATCAGCCTGCCTAGCATACGCCAACGAGATATCTCACTCTCGAGATAATAAAAAACTACTCGTCTCATAATGTCAAAATCTCGACATTATCTCGACAAAGCTCTATAAAAATGTGTTATTTCGATGATAGATCCACGCGAGAAAAAAAGGTTGGCATGCTAGGGTCAATAGATACAAGCTATCAAACATCGAGAAACATATAGAGTGAGATATCTCGTTGGCGTGTGCTAGGCAGGCAGGTGTAGGTGATTTTATCGAAACCGGTCGTGTGAAACATAATTGTAATAAAATAAATTAATAAAAGTGGAAAAAGTGCATGAAAAGTGTATGTTATTACTGTAAAACATGAATTTCCACCAGGAAGTTACGGTACATTCAATATCATATATAAAATGTACTTTGTCCTTTCTCGAAAAATTCTCCATACCAAACAGCATAATCAATTCAACGGTTTTCGCATTTAATGTCTAGTATATAGATTTATTTAACTCTTAAAGTACCAAGCAAAATACTTTAACGTGAAACAATAAATTAATATAAAATAGGTATCTACTATTGGAAGCTTTATAAATAGACTGCTCCTGTACTTGTTAGCAGGATACCAAAGTTGGCAAGTATGGAACGAGTTGTCTATCAAGTCCAGAGAAAAAACTATCGTTGGGATCTCTCATTACTTGGAATATAACTAAGGTCTTAGAAGCTTGCCCATATATAGATTTAAAGGTATCCCTTCTTTTATTGTTTATTTAAGAGTTGATTAAAGTCATTATAAAATTGAGATTGATGGCTTTGGGTGGGTTAACGCAAAAAAACGACGGCTTGTACTCTGAGTCCCAGTTGAAGTGAAAACTTCCGACGACAACGACGACGACGACGACAACATTTGACGACCTCCGTGGCGCAGTGGTGAGCGCGTTGGTAGCTCAAGCCGGAGGTCGCGGGTTCGAGTCCCGCCGACGGAACAAAAAGTTTATAAAGTTCCTGGGTCATGGATGATGTTGGATATGCGTAGTCTGTGCTTAGTCTATGATAGAATGTCATGTTGCCAGGCTACGGGAATAAACAGTCTGAAAAATTGCGTAGCGTGTTTCATTGACCTCAAGCACATATTTAACAGTGGCGACGAGATTTCGGACTAATATCGGCTAGATAAAATTATTACAACTACGCGCACGGCACAATGTCAGGTTCGTTTGGAGTTTTGCCTGTTTTTGATCATCTCGCGCAAGACTGGAGGAACTTCAAGAGTCGCTTCCTACAATGGGTGATTGCGAATGATCTTGAAGATACAAAAGAGAACAAGCGACGTGCCGTATTATTATGTGCTTTGAGCGAAAACACGTACAAACTGACATGCGACCTGGCCTTGCCGAAAAAAATCGACGGTGTAGAATATGAAGAGATCATATCGTTGCTGGACAAACACTTCATCCCGAAGGTGCAGGGGTTCAGCGAGCGGTACAAATTCTACTCGGCGACACAGCAGCCGGGCGAGACGCACGCGCAATGGGCGGCCCGACTCCGGGGGCTCACGGCCGACTGCAGCTTCAGCGACGTCGAAGAAGCGCTGAGGGATCGCTTTGTCATGGGCATGTTGGCCTGTCCTGAGAGAGCGAAGCTGTTCGAGCAGGACATCGCGACGTTAACCACGGCGAAGGCGGTGGAGTTGGCCGAGAGCGGACGGTGCGCGAGGGCGGCGGGCGCAGTCGTCAGCGGCGCCGAGCAGGTGTACAGCGTGCGGCAGGGCGAGTGGGACGGCGGCGGCGCGGGCCCCGTCAGCGACGCCGATCAGGTCAACAGCGTGCAGCAGGACAGACTCAGCGGCAGCGACGCGGGGAAGTGCTCCGTGTGCGGCCGGAAGAACCACGCCTCATCTCGATGTCGTTTCAAAAAATTAAAATGTAAGAAATGTAATAGACAAGGGCACTTGCAAAAGATGTGTAGGAAACTAAATTACATAGGGACCGAGGAGATGAACGGGAACGACGATGATGACGACGGTGAGTTGTTCATCATACGTTCCGAGCGTGGCGAACCTATGGCAGAGTTTGTAAGTGTAGATAACGTTAACATTAAATTTGAAATAGATAGCGGGTCGGCTGTCACCGTAATTTCTGAGGCTACTTATCAGCAATATTTTAGCAAAAAGCCGTTGTTAGAAACGAATAAACGTTTGTTTACGTACACCGGGGCTAAGATTGGCTGTATAGGTAAGGTACGGTTGGCGGTGACGTACGAGCGGAACACCCGCGAGCTCGACGTGTACGTGGTGCGGGGCGGAGGGCCGCCGCTCCTAGGTCGAGATTTCATTTCGATTTTTAATTTACATTTGACAACCTGTCATTTTGTAAATAGTGTAAATAGTTATAGTGTACAGGATTTAGAAAGGCAGTATCCGGAGGTCTTTTCTAGTAAGTTAGGAACGTTTAATAAGTACAAGATTAAACTGAGGCTCCGGGATGACGCTAAGCCCGTTTTTTTTAAAGCGCGTCCGTTGGCTTTCTCGTTACGCGACAAAATAGGCGAAGAGCTAGAACGGCTTGTCGGGCTCGGCATTTTGAAGCC
Source organism: Lysandra bellargus (assembly GCA_905333045.1). Classification (NCBI taxonomy): domain Eukaryota; kingdom Metazoa; phylum Arthropoda; class Insecta; order Lepidoptera; family Lycaenidae; genus Lysandra; species Lysandra bellargus. Next base: position 558,500 of record HG995333.1, read on the forward strand.
CGTCGAGCACTCCAGGTTCGCGTCGCCCGTGGTGCCGGTGCTGAAACGGGACGGCTCGGTGCGGTTGTGCGTGGACTACTCCGTTTCAATAAATAAGTTGCTAGTCGTCGAGCACTATCCGCTGCCTACGGTGCACGAGTTGTTTTCGCGGTTGCACGGAGGGCAGGAGTTTACGAAGCTGGATTTATCGAGTGCGTACAACCAGTTCGTACTGGACGAAGACAGTCAGGAGCTCACCTGCATAAATACGCATCGCGGGTTATTTAAATATACGCGTATGTCATTCGGGCTGACAAGCGCGCCGTCTATTTTTCAGCGCGCGATGGAGGGCGTGCTCGCGGGCATGGACGGTGTGTTGTGTCTGCTCGATGACATATTAATAACCGCTTCCAACAGAGATGAGCACCTGCGGAGGATTCATGAGGTCCTCAAGAGACTGCAGGACGCGGGGCTAACCTTACAGAGAAGCAAATGTGAGTTTTTTAAGGACGAAATAAGTTACTTAGGGTATATTATTAATAAAGACGGGTTAAAAAAGTCACCGGACAAGGTTAAGGCTATTGTCAATGCGCCTAGGCCCGATAATGTACATAGGTTACAGTCGTTTTTAGGGTTAGTTAACTATTATAGAAGTTTCGTTCATGGAGCTTCGTCGTTGCTCGCCCCTTTGTACGAGTTACTGAAGAAGGGGACTAAATGGACTTGGTCGCAGGAGCACGAGCATGCTTTTATCGAAATTAAGAAGCGTCTATCATCGGATCGGGTGTTAACACATTATAACCCTAGCGCGAAGCTAATTTTGACGGTGGACGCGTCGCCGAGCGGCCTCGGTGCGGTGTTATCGCAGGTGGACGAGACGGGGGCGGAGCGCCCTATCTCTTTTGCGTCTCGGGTATGACTACCTTATGCCCTCGCATTATACATCCATTTTCGTAGGACAGCTGGGCTCTACATAAAACGTAAGGAGGCGACGGCAATAATTTTTGGTGTAAGGCGTTTCCATCAATATTTGTATGGAAGAGCGAGTCCGTTCATTTTGCGGACAGATCACAAGCCCTTAATTTCTATTTTTGGGCCCTACAGAGGTATTCCGGAAGTTTCTGCTAATCGGCTTCAAAGGTATGCGATGTTTTTAAGTGCATACAATTACAGTATTGAGTATGTTAGGAGTGCCAATAATTGCGCCGACTATCTCTCTCGGGCCAGTTTGCCGGACGTCCAGCCGCTCGCGCCAGAGCCGGCAGACGCGACAGGCATAGAGGACGATGTCGATAAGGCATCCTATATTAATTTTATAGTAAACGGGGACATGCCAGTAACTATAAGTAGAGTTCGCGATGAAACACTAAAAGATTCAGTGTTACAAAAAGTAAAAACTTGTATATTGAAAGGCTGGCCTAAGGGAAATGACGACGACCAAATTAAACCTTACGTTTTATGTAGAGCCCAGCTGTCCTACGAAAATGGATGTATAATGCGAGGGCATAAGGTAGTCATACCCGAGACGTTAAAAGCGGAAGTTCTAAAGGAGCTACACCGCTCTCATCTAGGAATGGTTAAAACTAAGGCTGAGGCTCGGGCACGTTTATGGTTTCCCGGCATAGACGGTGCGATAGAGACCATGATCAGGACATGCGCGATTTGTACACAGTTACGACCATCACCGCCGCGCGTTTCGCCTGCACCGTGGTCGTATCCAAAACATGCTTTTGAAAGAGTCCATTTAGACTTTTTAGTACCAATTCATGGACGTACGTACTTAGTTATAGTTGATGCTCATACGAAATGGGTAGAGGTACATCAATGCAGGAACACTGGTTCTAGCGAGGTAATGGACAAAATGTACGAGTACATGTCACGTTTTGGGTTACCGAGTACTATAGTGAGTGACAACGGAACGGGGTTTACGTCGTACGAATTTCAAAATTTTTGCCGAAGTAATGGTATAGCTCACGTTACGTCGCCGGCATATCACCCCGCGAGCAATGGTCAAGCAGAGAGTTTTGTAAAAATTGTAAAAAAGGGAATCAAATCAGCTTTGTTTGTAACGGATAACGCCGAACGTCAAAAAATAATTTTGTTAAAATATTTGTTTGACTATAGGAATTCAGTACATTCTGGCACGGGTTTGTCACCGGCTCAAATGGTGTACGGTCGAAATTTAAAATGTCGTTTGGATTTAATAAAGTCTAGCTCACCCTCGGCATCGTCATCATCCCTTCTTAATAAAATGCTGTGTTTGCAAAGTAGTAAAGAAGGACATAAAAGAGATGCGAGTTTTGAGCCAGGTGATGAGGTACTGTACAAAAAGCATTTGAGTAGTAATAAGTTTGTGTGGGAACGTGGAACTATCGTAGACAAAATAGGGAAGGTTGTATATTTAATTTTTGATCATCAATCGTCATCTCATGTTAAAAAACATAAGAATCAGATAGTGTTGTTTTCGAAAAGAATATGGCCTGCATTTGTAGACAATGCCCGGAATTCAGAACCTGAGGAGTCGACGGGGGGAGACGAGAGTCATCAGAATGTTGATAATGATCGTCAGGTTCCGTCATCTCCGGACACTGTCAGCGGCCCTTTAACTTCGAGGAATCAGAACCGATTGTTACGAGACATTCCTCGAGTAGATTATAGGAGATATTTGTAATTAATTATTATATTATGTTTTATTTGTTATTTGTAATTATCTGTTATTTGTACTATTATAGTGTTCTCTTATTTTCCTTACTTTTATGGGGGGAGAAATGTTGGATATGCGTAGTCTGTGCTTAGTCTATGATAGAATGTCATGTTGCCAGGCTACGGGAATAAACAGTCTGAAAAATTGCGTAGCGTGTTTCATTGACCTCAAGCACATATTTAACAGATGTGTATTAAATATGTGTATCATATAATAAAAATCTTAAGAGTCCGTATACGAAATTTTGCCGATTTCGCTCATTTAACAGACGTGATTTAACAGTTAAAATACAGTATTTCTATAAGTTTTAATGCACAACATGTAAGATCATTTCAATTATAATATAGTGTTGGAGCTAGATTTTTTATTTTTTTTAAGTATCTTTAAATAATCCAACTCAAACCCGCGACAGTTTTGTGATTTTTGCTGTAAAAGGTTTAGAATATCACCTTTTTATGGATTGTATTGACGTCTTAACGGTATGAAAAAAATACAATGTACTGTTGAGAAAGTCGTCTATAAAGTGTTGGAATTACTTTTTACCACTTCAATATAAAAAACCCTTTAAAAACAGAAAACCTCCATCTGCCCGCTAACTTGGCGATCGTCCTTTTTCACCTGGCATATGAAAGACGGGCGTGAGTGTGAAGATAGCAGTAGAGAGGACGGGCTCTTAAATATATGTATAGTATAAAAGTATTAAATATATTTCCGTTGTCTGGTACCTGTAACACAAGTCCTTCAGGTACTTAGCACGGGGCCAGACTGACGTGGTGTGAAGCGTCCATAGATATTATTATTATTAATATTTCTCCGTCTCAGGAATTTTCCTCATCCCAAACATTTTTCTCATCATCCCAAATACTAAGTGCACAATTACGCCACTAAAGCAGACTCATAAAATACTGCATAAATTAAATAAAAACTGAAAAGAATACTTTGAACGCATTTGGTTTTTTACTGAATGCGATTATAATAAAAAAAAGATTATACAACTACCGGGTGTAACAAAATTAAGCGATAAATGATAATACTTTAGCGTGTGTACTGTGTACACGTTCCTTGTAGAGAGTTCACTGTCAAAGTAGCGGCACTAAAATACATTTTTTTGTGATTTGTATGGGCAAGCGCTCCAGTTTGACGAGTTTTCCCAAACAAAAGTGAAATAAATTGGCCTTTCAGCGCTGCTACTTTCACAGTGAACTTTCTACAAGCAACACGTACACACCCTAAATATTATCACTTAGTTTCGTAACACCATATTATCTGTAGAGCGCCCTGCGGTTGACTCAGGATGAGATGGAGCGGGAGTCGCGTGACGGCGCGCCGATGATGTGCCTGATGCCGGAAGAGCAGCACCTGGCCGCAGCCCTGCTGGCCTGGCACCGCCTGGGACATGAGCACTCCGACAGCCTGCATGAGTAAGTTGGCCTATACTTTATTCTTCAGGGCCAAAAAACTAAAGGCTGTCACAGACAGAGCAGGTAATGTAAAGATGTATATTATAGCACGATACATCTCGATACATCTTTCTATAGAAATCGTCAGGAGACCACACACGACAGCTATAATGTATATTTTTACATTATAGCTGTTGTGTACGATTTCTATAGAAAGATGTAGCGAGATGTATCGTGCTATAATATACATCTTTACATTACCTGCTCTGTCTGTGACAGCCTTAAGTGAAAAAATACGTGTGGCACTCGGGGACAGCCGCGGTAAGCTATTGCATAGCATATTTTATCAACTTATGCAATTATAATTCGCATACGTCTAGTCGCACGCACACAACCGTGCCGAAGTCTGGCAAAGCCTCACCGCCGCGTCGCTTAAATCCCGCGGGCTCAGTTACTAAAGCTATGCAATAGCTTAAGACGCTGACAACTGTCAATGACCTTGATCTCGCATCACTCTCACACCTGTGTCGATTTTCATGCCAGAGAGACAGAGATGTGAAGTGTTCACTCGGTAGCGTGGATACATTTTTCGTTTGTTAGAGGAAAAAATAAATATTATGGGAAATCTAGATGTCAGAACCGAAAGCTAAATCCGGCAATCTTTGGATTTTTGTAAAAGGTATCAAATAAACAAATTTTTAAAGCATACATTGTATTATTACTTTAATTACAACTGTTTAAAGTTCCTGAAAGATGTGACTATGGTTTTTTTTTCATCCAGTAGGAGTACATAATTTTATTATTTAAATTCGACAAGCTTTTCCAAATATAATCAAAAATCACATTTTTTTTGTGCCAATCAATGAAATACATACACGTCTAGAAAACTGCACAAAGATGTCGAATTGGTAGCTGTCTTCCCCATAATAACCGATAATATTAATTATTAGGGTGTGTAATGTGTATGAATCCCTCATATAGAGTTCATTGTGAAAGTAGCGGCGCGGCTCTAAAAGAGTTACTTTTGACTTATATTTTTCTATGAAAATTGCGCCAACGTGATGAAGTGCCGTTACTCTAACTTGTGCTTTAACAGTTAACTCCTGAAGTATTATCGCTTAATTGGAAACAAGCTATATAGAATTACAAAGCTTAGAGTTTTAATTGATAACTTAAAATTAAGTAAAAATTTAGTTAACTACTTATCCACCTAATACGTGTAAACCAGCCATTAGAGCTCATTTGAGTAAATACTCTTTTGCTTATGAAATAAAGCCACCATTCACGATAAAGCGATCTCATTCTATTTGTAAATTATCTAGATTTACAATCGAAATTGCAACTTATGAAGCCTATTATACTACCGTAACAATTAGTTGTTAAATCGAAATAATAACTATATATTTGTAACAATTTATTGTTATTGTGGTATTATTGTTTTCTTATACTTTTGTAGAATTTAGAAAGATTGTCTTGAATGGAGGGCTTTACATTATGTTTTGTCATCATATTGTTAAAAAAATATTGGCGTTCGAAATTCAAAATTAATTATTCCTGTACGAATTGGCGTTTTTTTTTCATTGGGATTTAATTTTATGTACAAAAGATTGTGTAAAGTGCCAACAATTTAAAAATATTTTTTATAAGAAATTAAGTTACACTTTTACTAATCTATTTAATTTATAATAATATATACATATTATCAATAAAAGGCTTTGTCTTGAATGATATAATAATCATAATACTTACTTAATAATTTTCAGTAAGTATATATTAATAATTAATATACATGGTGAGGTATTAGTTTACAGTGTTGCCAGAATTAGTTTACCCTGTGTTTTAGGCGAAATCTAGGGTTAAAGCAATTATTAGATATAAAAATGGAATTACGATAAAACCTAAACCACTGATCGTAGAGACAGACTGAAAATTTTGGGGAAGTGTTCTCCGTATGATGCAGACGTGCGCGGTGCGATGTAAGAAGGGATGTTCAATTTGTTCATGTTTCGAAAAAGTGTTATTAAGTTTTATAATAATACTTGCTGTCCCGGCAAACGTTCTTTTGCCATATAAAGTATTATATTGAGGTGATTAAAGGTGAACGCAGATTTGGCCGCACCGCACGCACCGCAGTCGCCGCATTTGGAATTCTCCATATAAAGAATGTAGAAGTTGCGAAGACTGCGGCGCGGGTAGGTATGCGAGCTTGCCTATAACTTCATATAAAGAATTCGAAATGCGGCGACTGCGGTGCGTGCGGTGCGGCCAAATCTGCGAGTATGGCACCATGACAACGTTCGTCCATATGCGAGCCCGTCGCATAATGGTCATCGACACTCTCGACTTGTAGTAATTTACTATTATTTATTCAACAAATGCACTCATCAATATAAAAAGTACCCAGTAGCCCAGAGGCCAGATATACTATTTTCTTTGTCTATGCAGTAGCCGATTCTCAGACCTACTGAATATGCTTAATCTTATATATTATAAAATTCTCGTGTCACGATGTTAGTCCACAAACTCCTCCGAAACGGCTTTACTGATTTTTACCAAATTTTATATGCATATTCAGTAGGTCTGAGAATCGGCTACTCGGTACTTTATATATTGATAAGTGCATTTGTTGAATAAACAATAGTAATTTATTACAACCTGAGACTGACGGCGACCATTGTTTGTGCGACGGGATAGCGATCGACGTTGCCATGGCGACATATTTATTTAGTCACTTCAATAAAATAATATTATGGGCGTTATATTATTATTATGGCAAACCAACGTTTGCCTGGACAGCTAGTATAATATATAAATCAGTAAAGCCGTTTCGGAGGAGTACGGTTTATAAATTTCTAACATTGTGACACGAGAATTTTAAATACAGTTTGTAACAAAACTAAGTGATAATACTTTAGGGTGTGTACATGTTCCTTGTAGAGAGTTCACTGTGAAAGTAGCAGCGCTGAAAGATGTATTTTTTTCACTTTTGTATGGGCAAGGGCCCGAGCGTCACCAGTTTCCCCATACAAAGGTGAAAAAAAATGTTGGTCTTTCAGCGCTGCTACTTTTACAGTGAACTTTCTACAGTCTACGAGGAACACGTACACATCCTAAAGTATTATCACTATTGATTATCACTTAGTTTTGTTACATTCTGTATGAGATTATTATTTTATGAGTAAATTATGTCTTGACTCTTGACTAACCAGACTAGCTGTAAAAAAATTTAATTAAGTAGCATTCTAAATTCGAAATTCAAATTTTATGCAGTCAAACTCATTTTGAAATCTTCATATTTTATTTTTGTGATTTGCGATAACTTTCATATTTTAGTTTGTGTTATTTAATTTCGGGCTAAGGTTCACAAACCTTCACCAGCAAGTTGCCGAAATGACTGCCGGCGCCGTATCAATCGCATCATTTTTATTTCATTTCATTATTAATGAAAAGATTTAACAGAAGGCCTACTTAGAAAGGCCTACCTAAGAAAGGGGGGCTCGGGGGGCGCAGCCCCCGCCTGCGCCAAAACAAAAACAAACACAATCAAGAAAGTCCAAAAGTTAGTTGGGTTAGAACTGTGACTGTGCTGCGGTAGCAGCCGGCGACCGACACAAAACACGCTATGCAAATTGCCGAGAATAAAAATATACTTAAGTATATGATGTAGCCTCAGAATCCCGAAAATTTCAAAGGTGAGTAGCTCCAATACTGGGGGGTTTCTCAGTGTGGATTTGGTACGGGGGTGTTTCCCCTCCTCTCCCCTCCCCCCTCACCCCCACTCCCCATCAATTTTGGGGTAGGTTTCCGAACCTTTACCGTTTTTTTATGAGCCTGAACTTAGCAGACAGCAGACAAAAAAAATATTTGGATAGGGATATCTGCGAGCCCACGTAAGTTTTTAGAGTTAACTAAAGTGATAATTGTGTGTTGTCAAATTATCTAAACATGATAATAAATATATTTTTTTTACAACATACGAAAAAAAATTTAAACAAAAAAAAATTTTTTGGGAAGCTCTCACGCAATTTCCTATTGTTGAAAATTTATAAAAGTTTGTAAATATGCTCAATTTTAGGTTCTTTAAAGATGATATCGATTTTTTTTTTTGATTTTTTATTTTGATCATTCTGGGGCTCATAACTCTGTAAATAATCAGTAAAAAAAGAAAAAAACATTTATCATGTATTTCCCTGTCAACATTCTAAACATGATATTTTTTTGTTTTTTTATTTTGTCACTGAGTTGATAGATATCCGTATTTTTGTTTTTTTATTTTTTTTGGCGACGGATATCAAGGTTAAAAAAAACCAAATGAAAAAAAAATATATTCTCATATCTTCATTTTCAAAAGATCTAAGCATGATATTTTTTCAGAATTTTGATTTTTTCATTTGTTCATGCATTCTTTATTTTATGTTTTTTTTTTTTTTTTATTTTGTCCCAAAGATCGACAAAAACTCAAGAAAAATCATTGTTTTGTATTTGTTTGTACTCCATACTCCATAAAAAACAATATTTTTTTTTAGTTTTTAACGATTTTTTGGACAAAAAGAAAACAAACTAAAAAATCTAAATTCTGAAAAATGTCATGTTTAGATCTTTTGAAAATGAAGATATGAGAATATTTTTTTTTCATTTGGTTTTTTTTTAACCTTGATATCCATTTTACTTTTATCGAGGACTAGGCTATAGGCTATATTTTATCACGCTAAGACTAATAGGAGAATGTGGAAAAAACGGGGGAAATTATTTGAAAGGGCTTATCTCGCGAACTACTGGAGCAATTTTTATGTCATTTGGCACAGATAAGAAGTAGACCACGTGAAGGATCCATGGGCTATCGATTTTAATATTTTTTTCAGTGGCTATAATATATTTTATACCCGTGCGACGCCGGGGCGGGTCGCTAGTAACCTTAGATATTATGTTACTGGTAAAGGGATATTTTTTTAAGAGACATTTTCGTAGCAAAGACTGTTTAAGTTTATTCTGAAATAAAAGTCTCTCAGCGTCCTGTAGTCATTTATTATCTAGATTATTTCACATGCTGTCGTTAGACTAAATATTGAGTCTTGCTCCACTCTAATCAGCTGTGGAATAGAAGAAAAACAAGATTTACTCATGAGTAGATTCGTTTCTACAAATTATTATTTTTTGCATCAGACTCCGGCAATCATCGTAGCAAGTAGCAACCGACGATTAAACGTCAATTGTATATTTGCATAATACATGCGGCAGACGTTATGTCGAGGAAACAGTGCTATTAACGAAGAAATGAGGCCAAGCCCTCATACATCTAGCCGGCCATGTTACATCGCCTTCGTAGTAATTTCACTAATTAAATACGTCCTTTTCACTGCCTATTGCGAATTCGAAATTTGATTTAATAATTTTATAATTTTAATTCATTTTACGTACCCGAACATTTCAGATAATTTGTTGTGGCGGTACACGCAAAGAGGTCCCTCGTATAATATCGTATGTAGGGTACAAGAGTGCATTGTTTTAAGTTTTTGGTCGTCTGCCAACTTTCTTATAGACTTAAGTATTCTGTCATACTTTTGAGGCTTAAATATAATATTTCTCGCTATCGTTTCTAATCTAATAACGGAAAATGAATTGATACGGGCAGCTATTCTTGGATTCCTTAGGAATTCTAGAACTGCTTTGTTTTCAATGTCTCGCTATCATTGTAACTATGTCATGGTATTCAATGTAATTTTTCAGGTTCGTAAAATCAAGCCTGAACGAATATAGAGTAGTCGAGAGTGTTTCGAGTGTAAAAGTTGTGAGCCGCAGTATTTCTAAAATTAGAAGTTGCTTCACGAGTAGTTCGAGCTTCGATGTAAGTTCCATCACTGGCCCCGTCGTCAGACTTCCTTTGGAGACCAAAGTTGTGATGCACGTTGAAAATAATTACCTATTCGACAAAAAATGCTCGAAAATGAAACATAAGAGTAAAAAAGATAAAAGTGATCCTGAAGAAAAACCAAAAAGGATCAAAGCAGAAGTCAAGAATGAAATTAAGGCTGTATGTATTACGATTTATCGTAACTATTAGAGGTATTAGAGAGATCAACTTAGTCCACTTACAAATGCTAGTCATGATCTGTCGGCTGGACTTGACATAACCCGACACAACTATGTAGGTCCACCATCTGCCCATAAATCAATTTCTCTGACAGTACATAAATATAGCATTGTATTCGTATCTCTATAACGAAATAAAATAAAATATATTTACTCCTTAAAATTGTAATTCGCAAATTGGCGTTTGCTTATTTTGTTGGTATTTTTAGGCCTGCACCGATTTCGGTATTGACAAGGAGCACCTTCCAAAACTAGCGGAGTTGGAAGAAATAATATCAGACCTGCGAACCCGAGCTGCAAACCTCTCTAGGCGAAAAACAGAGAGACTAGAGTTATTGGAGAGAACTGACGTGGCCTGGAAAGACTTGGAGCATGGTTATGAACGTCGCTTAAAATTGGCCGAAGACAAGGCAAAGGACACAGAAGACCAGGTAATGGGTTAGTTGTACAGCTACGTCCATGCACATAATAAATAGCGTAAGTTTGTTTGTTGTGTTTGTTTGTTTTTCAGTTCCTTCTTCACGTTAAGCGTGAAGAAGTAAACTGACAGACCGCTGAATCGGTTATGGACTATGGTATTGGTACTCTACGGAGAACTTTTAAGCCTAGGAAGCGGTCAGTGGACATATTAATATAGGTCTTATCATGGCCGGTTGCCCTGGATAAAAAAAAATACTACCGGAACATCTCGATATCCAACTAATCCAACACATAAAACATTAAAGACTTCTTTTAGATTTGTATTCTGTATCGTATTTTCCTTTGAATATTATATAATAAAGAATATTCTAATAAGAATAATATTTACGTCCCCTTTTAAAGGATTCACTAGTAGTTATTTCAGTTGTTAGTTTATTTTTTTGGGTTAGCTGGAAACATGCAAAATGGTACACCGTACAAATATGGCGTACGATTTGTTACAATGTTTCAGTAATTACTGTTTGTCTTTGTGAGAGAAAATAATGACACTAGTACCTACTCACCGCAAAATATGTATTATTTTAATAATAGTTACCTTTAAAGATGGTGCATGATGCAGCCGGATTTGTGCGTTTTAGGTTACTATTTAAGAAAAACTATGGTTTGCGCAAAAACATATAAGTACAAATATATTTAAATAATTTGGTATTTGAATGTAAAATTAAGTTTTTTTGGATATTTTTATTTTTTACCATATATAATAATTATTATTGAAAAGGTTACTATTTCGAATAATTTTATGCAGATAAAAAGAATACTAGAAGACAGGAACGGCTATAAGGGCAAGTGTAAAACGCTGGTGGAAGACCTGAAGCAGCGCAGCGCTGAGGCAGAAACTATGCGGGAGAAGTTGACGCAAGTGGACAAGGAGGTGTGCGGGCTGGCGTGCGAGAGGCTGCGGCTCAGCGAGCTAGTGACGCAGGACGACGCCGCGCTCGCTGCGGAGCATTGCCGGCTGACGCAGATTGATCGAGAACTTGAGGTCTGTGGTGCAGAGAAGTTAATTCATAGTCTGATGGCGGAACAACGTAAATTGGTCGCATTGTGTCAACCCAGCCAACAGGTCACACCTATGACCCATCATTGAATTGACATAATCCGACCAAATGACGTAGGACGTAATTGAGGGATAGGTCCCTCAAACAATTGAGGGACCTATCCCTCAATTGTTTATAAATCAATTTCTTCGATGGTACTAGCTTGGACCTGAGGCTCCGCGGTTACTGAGTTGTTAGAGTATCCCACCGGAACACTGTAGGTACCTACTCTGAAAAGTATCCTTTATATTATTCTGAAACCTTGTGTACTACCATGCAAAATTTAATCAAAATCGGCCCGGTAGATTTTGAGTGAAGAAATAAAATACGTATAAACTTTCGCCTTCATAATGTTGATATTTTGATCTTTTGGAGCCCCAACTCCAACTACATCAACAACTACTAATACAGTATCCTACCGCAGCACTGTTATCCATTTACCCATTCACTATTCTCAGTAGGATGTAAATCAACAATTCATACGTCTTATAAACGTACAAAATCAAAATCAAAATTGTTTTATTTCTGAATAAATTTAAAACAAATATTTTCAGAATGTTCTACATGATGCCTACCAAGTACGTCTATCAAGTTTCAGAAAATTGTCAATAATGCATCAATTTATTTGCATCAATTTATTTGCATATTTCAGTTCAAGGAGCAAGCAGAGCGTCGAAATATACAGTATCTAGAGAGTGAGATCAGCACAGCTCGTGGACTTACTATAGAAGCCGAACGCGCTACTCGCTCTGACAAGGCCGGTGTCCAAGAAAATCTGAAACAAATAAGAAATGAAATAAAAAACGAGGAAAATAAAAATACGCCGTTGAAAGCGGAGGTTTCATATTTTCATTAATATTAGACTGTACTTATTAATATTTATTAATATTAATATAGCATGTAATGTTTTCCCCTAACAAATCAATTTTACAATAACCATTTAGGATACATAAAAAATTCCAGATTTCTAATTTACAAAAGCAAAAAGCTACATTGACTTGTGACTTGGATAGTTTTAAAGTAAAATGTGACGATGATATGCTACGAAAAATCGACTTACTGAAAACTAAGAAAAGTGAACTTGCTAGACTGCAAGAGAAGGTCATAGATTGTCAATGTAAGCTCCCTATAGATGCGTCGATTGAAGCCAAGCGTACACCGTCACTCGCTGTTAATTGTTTCTGTGAAACGGATTTCAATCCGGTACGTACTATTAAACGTTACTTCTTCCAAATTCTCGAGGAATCAAATTTTTAAAGTTCGTTTTTCTTTACAACACACTCATTATAATTAGTAACAAAGTATTTGTTTGTTCACAGAAATCCTGTTCGTGCACTTCCATACGGCACCAGCTAATGTCAGATCTCCTAGGAAGCCTTTTCAAAGGACTTATAACAGATATGTCTGCTACGGGATCTTTGATGCCATGTCAGATCTTAAAGTGCCTAGACGAGAACCACGATTGGGAACGCGACAGCATATTGAGGACCAACATACAAAGTTACTGGATCCAGTTATTCATTGGCGAACTCAATATTGCCATAACTACAACCATCGAGAATAATTGCATGAAGGTAACAACTATCATATTATTATTATCATTTGGTCCCTTTAATAACTACCCGTTAATTACGTAAAAACTATCTTTAAACCTATAACTTGTGAAATTGTAATAAACCCTTGTTATAAAATAGTTCGCAAAGGTATATTATAATAACAACATTTATAATTAAACCATCAATCCCCAAGCGGCACCCGATTGCCGCATAAAAATTGAAAATCTATTATATCTGCGATTCCCACGATCGAGGTATTACAAACATTATGATAATTTATACAACTATTTGATTTAATTAAAATTTTCTTAGTGGCTTCGATCAATACCAGTAGATAAAGAAAAAACTGAAATGGCTCAACATGATCCCGATGCTCGAGCCAGAAGTCTAGCAGCTGAACTGGCGGAGCAAATGCTTAAACAAAAAGCTGAAACTCTACAAACATCATCGCGTGGGCCACCTTGTCAATGTAGAAAAGAGAGTAAAAGAGGTATATTATATGTAATATAGTCCATTATTGTATTTTTACGTCTAATTAAAAATACAAACTTTACAGAACGGATCATACATAACTAAATATTATATTGTATGAATAAAAAAAATAAAGTAGGATTTATGCTGTAATATCTATTTTTCCAATTAATGTTATGTTTATGGAAACCGATTCAATGCTTTTATATTCAAAGCTACATTCATGCAATGCTCAGCTTAAGCATTTTATTAATAATTGTCTATACATATTTGAAATTTTCCAACCTCTAATTAACACTTGCGTTAGTTATTTATTGTCAACTACTTACGTCAACTGCAAACTAAGAAGAATAATATTACATAAAGATTGATTCTATTTTTATAGTAGTTATAAGCACAAAGCTACTTTCGTAACTTAAACATAATGATCAAGTTATAATAGTAATAATTGAAGTAATATAAATAATTAAAAACTTAAAAATTAACATTATTTTAAGTTACATTTTGAAATAAGCTTTACAGTCTTATGACTCATATTAATTGCTTTATTAATCTTCTAGCTGACGCAGTATTTCCTTTGTTCGTAAAACCACAAACCACCAGAAAAATCAATGATTCCTCAAATCTAAAGAAGACTATAAATGACGTAGCACAGCTGAGACAGCAAGTAGAAATTCTCAAAAAGGTAAACCATGGGCTTGGTATTTTTAATCTATGATACGGTATGAGAGTCAGTTCCATAAAAATATTAGTTTAACATGGTTTCACGTTATAGGAAACAATCGGAAAAGATGATCTAAAGGTTATGGAAGACAAACTTACAAAAAAAATACAGCGGGCATCGGTTTGTAGTTTAATAAAATTACAGTGGTATTCTAAATCTCAAAGCTTTTTTCTTTATTTAATGTAACTCATTATTTCAGAGATCAAAATCTAAATCGAAAAATAAAAACAGACAATTTCTTCAAACACATATTAATTATGATGACAAGCCGGTAAAAGATGAAAATGTTAAACTTGCAAGTAAGGAAGACACAATCGTACTAGATGAACTTGATTACGTTGACGTAAAAAATAAAATTTCTTCGAAACCTACAGCGATATGCATGAAGCAGAAAACAAACAAGAAATTAAAAAATATTGAGCTGCCATCTGCAGTTGGTGTTTATATTTGTGACACTCAACAAGTATCGAATAATACGACAAATGTATTTAGACCATCACCTCAACACAAAAGATATAAAACAGATATATCAAATGTTGATGTTAAAAAATGCACCTGTGCTTACAAGTCATCATATCTAAGAGATAAAAACAATAAATTGGTCAAGGAACAAGTACAAAACAGTTGTCCAAAAGAATGTATTTGTATTAATAAAATTCCTTCGAATACGTCAATTAATGAGTTTTTAGATAGTTTGACTAAGACTGAAAGCTTTAACCAGAATTGTATTATATCTCCAGATATTAAGGAGTGTAATAAAGATTATAGAAACTGCTTTATAAATGAAGAAGCTTGGCCAGCCATTTCAAAATATATGTGTGCCATTAATTTAAATATGGCAAATGAAAACTTTTGCAATATCGAACTTCTAAATTCAGATATAAGCAGATCTTCTAAAAGTAATATAATTAATACTTCATATAGAAGTGAGACCATATTGCTAGAACAATCTGAAATAAATTCAAATAAAGAAAACCATGATGAAGTAAAGAATGGCCTAAATGGACATATTATGCCAAATGAATATGGTGCGTCTTGTGAAGTATTTAATCAAATAATAAAGAAAATTGAACTATTTTAACTTTTGTCTTTTTTAGGTACACCTATCAAAGACTCCGGTTTAGTTATAGAATCAAAAAATGTAAATATAATATCAGCTGTTGCAAGTACTCCACAAAGTTGTGTTTGCTGTAATTATGTAAATTCAAATGCAGATGAAATCGAAATAAATGCTTTAAATTTGCTTAAAGAGCATATCAAGGACAAAATTAGAGATTTAAAGCCCAGCTTTAAGCATTCCATCTCAGTCGATGAAGAAAAAATTATCTATGAAAATATCCTTAAAGAAATAAAAAACATTGTAACTGATGATACTTTTGGAGTATTGTGTAAGTGCTCTTTTAAAAATCACGAAGGTAGCAGGCAGAGGGCATATAATTTGTTAAAAGAATACTTAAAGATCAAAATTAAAAAAGTACAGTGCTCATGTACCAAAGAGTACGATCACTCCGAGAAACTACTGCCAACGATTTTAGATAAGATAACAGAACTTATAGAGAATGATTTTGAACGTTTGAAGATAAAATACCAAGAGAAATGCATTAATGGGAAAAGCATTGAAGGTTTAAAAATAAAAGGGCGTGTATCAGAAAAAATGGATATTAATAAAGACCAATCAGTACTAATGAATAAATTAGGCCAAAAAGATTCCGTGTCTGAACAAAGGAAAAGCCAAAGCGATATTGAAATGTCAGCTGAAGTACCTAATAATTGTCAAAATCAATCTTACGACTCTGAACTATATGGTGTACCAAAAACTTTAAATATCGATAAAAATATTTCTTGCCTTTTAAATACTGATATTTATTTGAACACGAATCAAATAAATGAATACGCTGAAACATTTAACAAACAAAGAAAATCTGAAAAGAAAGATAATAAGTCTGCTCAAGTTTCATTTTATTTCAACTCGCAAAATAAATCTGCTGAAGCCATACAAAATTTTGAATACAATACCATAGACAAAAACATATCTTGTACACTCGGCAATGATGTTTATGTTACTGATTGCAAGTGTCGAAAAAATGTCGAATCAAACTATGAAGAGAAAACCCGTTCAGATACAAGAATACTTTATTTCGATATGAATGACAACTTTTTTGGATTAAATTAATAATTTTGTAAGGATATTGGATGTCATAATGTTTAACAAGAAAATAAGTAAATATCATTTTTTATAATAATGCTATCAATGTTAAATGAATTGAATTAATATTAAAGAACTAAATGAGTCCACTAAGGGCCTGTTTCACCGCTTCCTGATAAGGCTATCCCCCACTTAACTTGACACATAGAGTATGGAGAATCTGTCAAATAAGCCTATCGGGCACCTTATCGGGAAGCGGTGAAACAGGCCCTAAGTCTCACAAGTAAAGTTTTGTGCGATCTAAATAACTTCGAAATAATAATTTATTATTTTTATTGCTTCACAGTTTCTTCACAAAATCCTTTATTACTACTTGCAAAAGAATTGGATACCAAGGATCATTGGATATTCTTGTCCTTTTAACTCTCTAAGCACTGTATTGTTCGAATCTTGGTTCCGTACGGTGTTGATTTGTAACTAGTTTTATTTCATTCGTCATAAAATAAATTGTCCGTCACCACTCAGTGTATTATTGTTTTCTTTTATTTTGTCTTTATTAGACCCCTAATCAGTATAGCTATATATGACGACCTCCGTGGCTCAGTGGTGAGAGCGTCGGTAGCTCAAGCCGGAGGTCACGGGTTCGAGTCCCGCCGACGGAACAAAAAATTTATAAAGTTCCTGGGTCATGGATGTGTATTAAATATGTGTATCATATCATAAAAATCTTAAATCTAATATATAAAATTCTCGTGTCACGGTGTGCGTAATTGAACTGCTCTGAAACGGCTCGACCGATTTTCGTGAATCTTAGCGAGCATATCGGCTAGGGTTGAAAATCGGACAACATCTACTTTTTATATTGATAAGTGCATTTGTTGAATAAATAATAGTAAATTATTACCACCTGAGACTGAGGGCGACCATTGTTTGTGCGACGGGATAGCGATCGACGTTGCCATGGCGACATACTTTATTTAGTCACTTCAATAAAATAATATGGGCGAAATACTTTATATTATGGCAAAGCAACGTTTGCCGGGACAGCTAGTATATGTATAGTATAAAAGTATTAAATATATTTCCGTTGTCTGGTACCTGTAACACAAGTCCATCAGGTACTTAGCACAGGGCCAGACTGACGTGGTGTGAAGCGTCCATAGATATTATTATTATTATTATGTTAAAATGAATTTGAGTCTCGGCTATTTGCCGGATAAATGATCCAGGTACGGGCTAATGCCAAGTAACCTGATTCACGTTAAGAGTTATGATTGATGTGAGGTGAAAGATGAAGATGGGTTAAGGAAACGACGGACTATAGAACAGGTATCAATGACGATTCATTTTTGCATTTGTATGTATGTGTTTTTATGTAAGTCTATTGTTTTTAAGGCAGAATGTAGAGTTTTAGGGATGACACCGGTTGAGGATATGATAATAGGCAAAATTATTATTATTATTATTATTATTATTAGCTAGTACTATCAGTCATAAACGTATAATTTTTTTTTTTTTACAGAACTTGTATATTGGTATAGTAGAGTCTTAAAGTTGTGGAGGAAGTCCTGTGTTAGACAGATCCAGGACATCCCTCCGTATACGGCTGAAGGCAAACCGCAGGTGGTTTTAGTGGGTAAGAGTACATCCCCCCGGGGTGCTCCAGCTAACAGAGGCACTTCCCCAACCTGGGGCACCCATGATGGGTTTCCCCTGCGCATAAAAAAAAATCTTAAAGTTAAAAATCAAAAGCTTATAAATGTGACTATAATAATAAATTAGCCCGTATTATGTAAAACGTTTGTATGTACGTGTGTCACCGACCACCATACTCCTAAATGACTGGACCGATTTGAATAATTTTTTGGCATGCATTTGAGAGGCGCACCAGATGGTTTAACACTGGTTTAAAGGTACTCATTGCGGTTAGCCGGGTCCACTATTGTTATACGCTTTGTTATTTTATTAAAAAAAACAAACCCAAATAATATTGTTGTGACTTTCATAACTACTTAAACCACACATAAAACAAAATAACAATGAGTTTCTAAAATACTAGAGTAGCAACGTCTTACAAACGATTCTCAAAAATGCGTAGAGATCAACTACGATAACTTGGCGCGCCCCTCCAAAATTCAAAACGTTTTGAAGTGCGTTGTCAAAACGTTTGAAATGCGTTGTCTTGCGCGGTAGGCTAGTTATGATTAGTTGACCAACAAACCTTAGTAATAAGTGACATTTACTGAAATATTACGTGTACTGTGATTGGTTGAATACTTACTACATACAAAATCATTCATAAGAATGTGACTGCACACATTGAAATAGTCATTTCGAGGGGCGCGCCATGTTATCGTAGTTAATCTCTAACCACTTGATAGTTCAAAAGACAATGTCAATTCATAATGTTATCATTGCAAAATAGCCTCAAATGTGCTCAACAAACTCTTCAAACTTCAAACTCTTGAAAAAATAAAACCTTATGCCCACGAATAATAAAACCTACTTACCTATGCTAAGTACTCACATACGGTTTTATTCGATCGAGTAATCACGTAGAGTAAAACACACGGCTTGGGCTTTTTCCACACATTCAGCATTAATTTATCGAGTGACACGTTATCACCGAACCGTTCGAGCAAAAAGATGACTGTTCAACTATGGAGATAGTGGCTGCATTTAGGAAATCTCGCATTTTCGTAGTACACGCTTGAGAAAAGCTCGTCGGCTCGCGTCGAGTAAGTTCGATGGAAAAATTTATTTGATTCCATCGAGCCGGCTCGATGTGAGCCTTCGAGCTGTGATTTTTACGGTCCGCACACTGACCTCCATTATACAAGTACGCTGGACCTATGATATCCTTTGCAATTACAGCTGTTTTTTGTGCCTACTTTAAGCGAAATCAGCGACCCAATGCGGGGAAAGAGAACTAAATCTGACGTAAACATGACGTTTAAAAGTCGCCATATTGGCGCTGATAGCAGCTGTAGTGGGAGTACATACTTGGAACCTGTGCTTGGAACTAATACTAGTTTCTACCACCGTATTGATTAAATTCTCTTTGGTTTCTACAATCAATAGCAATTGAGCGGCCATTTGCAAGTTACGTCAGATTTAGTTCTCTTCCCCTGAATTGGGAGCGCTGATTCCGCTTCAAATAGGCACAAAAAACAGATGGGTATCTTATGTCCAGCGTACATGTATAATGGAGGTCAGTGGTACCACAATATAATTTTTACTCGATTAGGAGTAAAACTTATCGAGTAATACCATAAAGTTAATATATCTATCAGAATAGAGAAACAAAGGCCTGAGTAAGCGAGATGTCACTATCAGTAACACTGCGTGGTAGAAAGAGAAGCGTGATTTGAGGTTACATAGCTTTTTTTTCATCTGTTTGACATTCTGTCTGACCCTGTGCCGATCGTTGTCAATTTGGGCTCTCAGAAAAATTGTGAATTTAAGTTAAATAATGAAAAGTTTTTAGAAATACTGCTCTAGAAACATGGATACTAGTTGGAAGATTGACTGTGATACCACACATCGAAAAAACCCGGACAAATAACCATTTCACAGGTGAATTATTCTACATCGACCGCGACAGGACCTAGTTTTAAGTTTGTTTTTGCCAATTCCCTACGAGTTATTGGTATTGATTTTGATAATTCACTTCTATATATGTTTAATTATATGGAAAACATAACTTGACTAGCCATGGTGCACAATTTAAGGATATTTTGTGTAAACAATTTTCATTTATTTTACACTAGGGCTGCATCAAGATATCGATAAGTAGTATCGATATGAAAATATTTTTTAGTTAAGTATACTAATAATCTAGGAATGTTGAAATAATAACATACTCATCCGTAGTTTATAATTAGTTTAAGTATATTAATATACTATCATACGTAATTTATTGTTTTTAAGGTTCCGCACCCAAAGGGTAAAAAGTCCTAGTAGTGGGGTCCCGCTCTACTACTAAGACTTCGTTTCCTGTCCGTCTGTCCATCCGTCCGTCCGTCTGTCTGTCTCCAGGCTGTATAACAAGAACCGCTATAGTAAATAGTAATAGACTTCTGAAATTTCCAAAGATATTGTAATGCTCATTCCAAGATAGGGAAATAATTAAAAGCACTTCCGCAAGATGGGCATCAAATAAAAGGGCTCATTGAGAGTGAATTGAAAATTATTAATAGGGTCTAGTGAAGTCGTGTCGTGTCGTGTACTGATGTGACGTGACGTAACCTGTCGTGTCGTATCGTGTCGGGTTTTAGAAAATGCCCGGTTAAAACCGGTCACCTTTCATGTGCGAGTCCGACTCACACTTGGTCAATTTTTCAGATTTCCTGCTGACCTGGATACCAGAAATTCATGACTTAAAATAATTAACCGTCCAAACTGGACTGCGAAGAAAAATTCATGCATACTTAATTGGCTGCTGTTTAGCATTGGTGATCCATTCCACATAAAATCGGGGTTTGAGTTAATAATGCAGTTTAATTCTTTAGAACATAAGGTTTACGACAGTGAAATCCATTTTTTTTAAAACCCACTGTAGCATATTCTAGAGTACAAAAATGGTTAATGCTTATTCTTCTAAGTGAGGTTTTGTATATAACATTTATGTACTATCTTTCTAAAATGGTTTGCGCTTAAACCGCTGAACCGATTTTGATAAAATTTTGTATGCAGATACTTTGAATCAATTAAAATGACATTAGATACTTTTTGTCCCGGAAAATGTACGGTTTCCGCGCAGTCAACAAAAATGAATTTGGCTTATGATATCGATATTGAGTACATGTAGATATTACGTAAGGTTTTGGAGAAGGACATAGTATATTTTTTATCATGGGAAATGTTCGGTTTTCACGCAATAAATTTTATTAATATGCGTTTAAGCTGCTGAACCGATTTTGATTAAATTTAGTTAATGTAGAAATAATTAGTTTATCACGTGCATAGTTGGCCAAAAAGTATTTAGTAATTTTAATCAGATTACAAATTAATCAGATTGATGAAGTAATTGTGCATCTTCAAATTACCCGTAAGTTAATTAATAATAATATGTATAAATATTAATAATAGACTACCGAGTATTTCAATAAGCATGTGTGAGGTACGACCCACTTTACTCGAAATATAGATGAATATAAATGACTATTATTTCAATAATAGTCATAAATAACATGATGTATAATGGTAACAATGGTTTTGTCTTATTGTTTTGTTATTTAACTTGAAATTCTTATGAGAAGTACATATTTCAATAACTCATGTGAGTTGAACTAATTATTATTAATAATTAATTCATGATATTTGGACAACAAATTATAACATTATTTTTGAACACGTCAATTAATCTTTTTGACAATAATTATTGTTGTTTCCGGTTATGATACTTTTGTTACAAAAGATAGTACAGTTAATAAATTAATATAAAAGTGTTATAATTAAATACTTGATTTATAATGATTTTCAGGATGATTGTAACTATGAATCATTGTATTTATGATATTAGATGCAAATCTTGGTAGTCAGACGTGGGGTGGAGTGATGGCGGTGGGGTTGTTTTGATATGGCAGTATTTAAGGCGGGCTGTCTGATGGAAGGGTCTCACTCTCTCTATCTTGCCGTAAGCCGTCACTCTGCCTCCTGTCAATGTGAATTGGCTCTGAGTACTTCGAACAAAGATCGTTATAAGATAAGTATTTATTTGGTTAAAACGCTTCTTGGCCTTTTGTGTAATATCAGTTCTTTCAGCTTAATAATTGGAAATGAAGAAAAGCATTACGTATTTACAATACGTATAAACTACGTTTTATTTATTGGTCTTTATGATTTATACAATACTTTTATTTAGCAAGCCTAAGCTATTTCTGACATCAGAATTGGGCCTGGCCCTTACGCCGTTGGATTTTAATGCATTTTTTTCCTTCCAGTAAAAACAAAATGGACGCCAAGTGGTTAAAAATATTCTGAACCCAACAATAAGCGAGAACAAAATGGATGTCAACTGGTTAACATGTATTTTCGAACCCAACATTGAGGCAGTTACATCAAATCTAAATCTAATAACGATACCAAGTACCAACGAAAGAAACAAGACGGCTGAGCTAAAGTATAGTGCAAAATATTGAGGTGTGGATTTTGAATTTATTTGTAGAAAAGGCAGGTAAGGCCCTGAAGGGCTCTTATTTATTGTGGTTTGAAAAAACGGAGACTAGATAACTTTTAAATCGTATCTGCAAATCTTTGTTCTGCTTAGAAATATATAATTTTGTTTTATAAAATTGAGAGAGAACTAAAGCTGTAATGTACCACTCTGGTTCCGTTGAATCGTACTTTGAATTTTATTTTCGTGAAACGATTTTGTTTTGTAACGGACAAGGATGTCATTAACGGAAGCTAAAGTTTATTTTAACTTGTGTACTGTGTAGTGCGGAATATGCGAATTTCTAAGAATATAGCCATAGACCATTTATAAAGTATTTGTATAATATAAAATATGTACTTACATATTGTATTATCCAAGAATATTTTGTTTTCTTTCCTTTCACAAATGACACAATAATTCACTAACATGAGAGAACTCACAATTACTGGCGAGTGGAGTACTGTTTGTATGAGCTTGCGGATAGTATATTATGTAATAAACTTAGCACAGTTATTATACACTTCACAAATAATAATGTAATAAATAATTACAAGTACAAATAACTTATGTTCCAACAAGAATAAAAAAAATTACAAGTACTGAGGGTAGTTTGTAAAAATTTGCGTAAAAAATAGAATGCCATAGATGTCGTATTACTAGATGTGGCAATCTTGTTGTACGATCTAATATTATTACGTTGTTGTACGTAATACTTTAGTGGTATTCGTTTTGTTTAATTTGTTTAGTTTATCAAAAGGCGTAAAAAAATGTTGAGAAAGCTATGAAAAATGAATAATATTTAAACAGGAAAGAGTAATTCATGGATTAAGTCAAAATAATTGTCGTGATGATATGAGTAGTTGAGAATCTGATAAAAACTTGTGAATAAAAAGTTTTTCTTTACTATTGTTTTGCTTGTTACTGAATAAGCCAATATTTTAATTGTCACTGAAATTATTCATTTTAGCAGTTCTGATAGTTATTTTTGCAATAATTGAGTAAACAGCCTGATATATTTATTTTATTTGCATTTGTTGGTGGAAAACATTAGTATTATAGACAAGGATAAAAAGAATTTATTACAATTCTGTGCTATTTTATCCAGGTACACATAATTTATTATGTTTAGTGTTAAAACTTGATAGATATTTTTAAATAAATGAGATTATAACTATGTGTTGTATAGGTGCCACACAATGGAAGTATATTATACTGGAATAAGTGCTAAAATATTACACGAGGGAGCAATGTCAGAATATTAGTACTGTAATGTGTTGTGAAGGAGCTAGATCTTAGGACGAATCCTAACATTTTATGGGCCTTATAGTGTTAACAATTTTATAGTTATTTAGTGCCATGATCGCGGATTGTATTAGACAACGTTCAGACAAAGCGGATTGTATTTAGATACCCATCTTCTAAAGTATAGTTGAATCAGTTTACCCACAAAAGTAAATGTAAAGAGAAAAAGAGACTGATAATTCCTTCATAATAATACAATTTTATTGCTAGTAATGAACATTCTTTCTGGTTAGATCAGGTGTAGTAAGGAAACTAGAAAACCAGTATTGTCAAAAATAGAGAAAATAATTTTGAACAATAGAATATCCAACATATTATTTGTGCTTCTCTAAGGTTATGGGGGAACATCTAGAGCCACGCTATGGCAGTTGTTTTATATAGTGTGGACTGGAGGTTGGGAAGGCCGTGAGAGCAACTCTAGTCCATATAATGTTCTTCCAATGGGTTGTTGGTGTTTAGGCGTCTCTGTGTGATCCGTGGAAGGTGTAAATGGGTAGTCTTCTCTTCATTATGGTTATAGGGGTTAAATCTAACTTAAGGTTTGGTTTGGGTTAGGTTTGGGTTAGGTTTTGGTTAGGTTTAGGTAAGGTTTGGGTCAGGTTAATCTAACCTGATTTTCAGATTTTCTTCATAATGTTTGAGATTGAGGATTGTTGAACCCAAATTTTCATCGAATGTAGAATCCCAAAAAAGTTTCGAGTGGTTTCCAACTTCCAGGTTTTTAGAAAATAAGACCATGGGTTTGTATTTGTATATCCATTGTAAAGAAAATATACTTTGGTGAAAAAACTGTTGTGAAGTAATTATGGGTACATTTAAAATTGATGTTGTTTTGCAAAGCGATATTATTATTCATCGTATTGCGAATTTACAAGTTAGATAGGAGCCACAATTGAAATGGAGAACAACATACATTTTAAAAATATATATATAATTTGAATATCAGTTTTGATAAGGGCTTCAATGATTGAAAATAAGTTTTTCTGACATTATAATATGGTCGGCAAGAAGCCTTCGACAAACAAAAATTTCATTTCAGGATTGTAATTTTCAATAGGTACAATTAATGGAGATATAATAAATAATTGGCGATATACAAATAATCTCGCAATTATTGGGGTAAAAGATGCAAATTTTACACTTCGAATTTAAACATAATTAAAGTTGTGAAAAGGAGTATGATATAGCTTGCTGGCTATTATAATAATAATTGAGTTAAAAACCTTTTACAGGTCGGTGAGTACAATAGACTGGTTTTACATGGGTTTTACTTTGTTTTATTATAGATTAATTAGTAAAGGATATTATCCATGGATTTGTTATGGCACAATTTTCAGAATTTTCAGAAGTTATAAAACCTATTTAATTAAAAGTGAATTTTCAATTCTGTGAGACTGTTGAAACTCGAGAGGCACTAAACCGATTTGGCTAATTTTAGCCTTGAAGTATTTGTGGAAGTCTAGGAGTAAGTTGACAAAATATCTTTGAAAGGAAGTGATACGAAGGTTACCAGGTTTGACTACTTTTATATTGGTATTAAAGTCTAGACAGAGATGGTGTTGATAGATAAAACAAATTGATAATAATCACACAGTAATAAATACAGTATCAATAAGTTGTGGTAATGAGGCAGAATGACCGAGCTGTTTTTGTAAAGTCAAGTGAAGTTATATTTTGATGAGTTTTATTTGTTTAGAATTTGATAAATGAGTTGCTAATGATGGTATTCCTCAGTATTTTGACTACCAATCTTTTAGGTCTGAGCTCTGGCTACATAAATTAATATTTTCTTAGAGGAATAATTTAATTTCCTTGTGAGGTGTCAACCTGGTGTAAGATTCTAATGATGGATCTATCACGACAGGTGTGACTGGCCGTGTGAGGTATGTTAATGACGTGAAGCTGGTGTGATGTCTGGACACTATATAGTGGGACAAAACACGACAGTTTGTGAGAGACGTAAATGCTGTGCTGGTTAGCCTACTGTGATGATGATGAAACATGAGTTTGACAAAAATGGTACTGCCTAATCGGACTGATGAATCAATTTGGACATTACATGGCAGTAGGTAATGGCATTGATCATGACAGCCCGATAACTAATTGGACTTTGACTTTTACTTTCCAGAACTTAGATTTTTCCTTTTCAGAAAAGTTATTAAAACACTTCGAGAACGAAGTGTCTGTCAGAATGGCCGTGTGAGGTACGACCCACTTTACTCGAAATATAGATGAATATAAATGACTATTATTTCAATAATAGTCATAAATAACATGATGTATAATGGTAACAATGGTTTTGTCTTATTGTTTTGTTATTTAACTTGAAATTCTTATGAGAAGTACATATTTCAATAACTCATGTGAGTTGAACTAATTATTATTAATAATTAATTCATGATATTTGGACAACAAATTATAACATTATTTTTGAACACGTCAATTAATCTTTTTGACAATAATTATTGTTGTTTCCGGTTATGATACTTTTGTTACAAAAGATAGTACAGTTAATAAATTAATATAAAAGTGTTATAATTAAATACTTGATTTATAATGATTTTCAGGATGATTGTAACTATGAATCATTGTATTTATGATATTAGATGCAAATCTTGGTAGTCAGACGTGGGGTGGAGTGATGGCGGTGGGGTTGTTTTGATATGGCAGTATTTAAGGCGGGCTGTCTGATGGAAGGGTCTCACTCTCTCTATCTTGCCGTAAGCCGTCACTCTGCCTCCTGTCAATGTGAATTGGCTCTGAGTACTTCGAACAAAGATCGTTATAAGATAAGTATTTATTTGGTTAAAACGCTTCTTGGCCTTTTGTGTAATATCAGTTCTTTCAGCTTAATAATTGGAAATGAAGAAAAGCTAAATGAATAATAATTGTATTACGTATTTACAATACGTATAAACTACGTTTTATTTATTGGTCTTTATGATTTATACAATACTTTTATTTAGCAAGCCTAAGCTATTTCTGACACATGCTTAATGTCCAATGCTGGTAATTATAATCCATACTAATATTATAAATGCGAAAATGTGTCTGTCTGTCTGTCCGTCTGTCTGTCTGTCTATCTGTCTGTCTGTCTGTCTGTCTGTTACCTCTTCACGCCCAAACCGCTGAACCGATTTAGCTGAAATTTGGCATGGAGACACTTTTAGTCCCGGGAAATGACATATGATACTTTTTATTCCGAAAAAATGTACGGTTCCCACGCGATAAAATATTTTTTTTATGCAACGGAGTTGCGGGCATCATCTAGTAAAATATAAAAATACTCCCACACCGGTTTCGGTGGCGGTGGCCGGTTTCAATAAAACCAGGTCAGTTACGCAGGAGTAATTTTATAGTGCCCAAGTGTGTGCGCAATACAC
The DNA here is from genome assembly GCA_905333045.1 of Lysandra bellargus. NCBI lineage: Eukaryota > Metazoa > Arthropoda > Insecta > Lepidoptera > Lycaenidae > Lysandra > Lysandra bellargus. The sequence goes on from HG995333.1 coordinate 585,932, forward strand.
AAGAGCACTCTGCTTTCAATGAAAACAGACCAGTTACGCAGGAGTAATTTTATAGTGCCCAAGTGTGTGCGCAATACACAAGAGCACTCTGGTTTTAATACAAACAGGCCAGTTAAGGAGTAATTTTATAGTGCCCAAGTGTGTGCGCAATACACAAGAGCACTCCGGTTTCAATAAAAACAGGCCAGTTAAGAAGGAGTAATTTTATAGTGCCCAAGTGAGTGCGCAATACACAAGAGCACTCTGCGGGAAGTGCGGGAAGGGCAGAAGAAGCGGGAACTCTTTCTCCTTTCCCGAGACATGACGTATCTGCATACCAAATATCATCAAAATCCATTGTAGCGGTGTAAGCAGAAATCATCTTACTTAACGCCAGGACCGTACATTTTTCCGAGATAAAAAGGATCCTTTGGCCTTTTCCGGGACTCAAAGTATCTCCATACTAAGTTTCATCGAATGTGTTCAGCGGTATAGGCGCAAAATAGGAAATTCTATAACGCGGTAACCGTACATTTTTCAAGACAATAGTTATTAGTTATCTTATGTCCTTTCACGAGAGTCAAAGTATGTGCACACCAATTTTTATCGAAATCGGTTCAGTGGTTTAGGTGCAAATCATTTTTGTTTATCATACGGGTACCGTACATCTCTTTCCCAGATGTAAAGTATCCTAATAATAAAGACGTATGTCCTTTCCCGAGACATAACGTATCTGCATACCAAATATTATTGAAATCCATGTAGCGGTATAAGCAGAAATCATTTTATTTAATGCCTGGGAACCGTATATTTTTCCGTGATAAAAAGGGTCCTATGGCCTTTTCCGAGACTTAAAGTATCTCCATACCAAGCTTCATAAAAATCGAATCAGCGGTTTAGGCGCAAAATAAGAAACTTTATAATGTGGTTTTTTCAAGATAATAATAATTATTGTCTTATGTCCTTCCACGAGAGTTAAAGTAAGTGCACACCGATTTTCATCAAAACCGGTTCAGCGGTTTAGGCGCAAATCATTTTTGTTTATTACACTGGCATCGTACCTTTTTCCCGGATGTAAAGTATCCTATGTCCTTTCCGAGACATAACGTATCTGTATACCAAATATCATCGAAATCCACGTAGCGGTTTAAGCAGAAATAATTTTTATTTAATGCCTGGGAACCGTACATTTTTTCAGAATAAAAAGGACCCTAAATGTCCTTTCCCGGGACTCAAAGTATCTCCATAGTCCATACCAAATTTCAGAAGAATCGGTTCAGCGGTTTGGGCGTGACGAGGTAATTTTATAACATTTTGTTAAAATAAGCACTTAAATTAATTGTATTGAAAGAACAAATCAGAATATTGCATTTATGTGAAATATCACAAAGGACATTAATGCTATGTAATAAGCCCCATAGCAATATTGCATTAACCATTTTTATACGTTTTCTCTTAAAACTGAATGTAAAATTAAAATGTTTTTTCATAATCATTATCTACGCATTTCAACAAAAAAAAAGATACCGCACAATAACATTTTTTTGTTTAAAATAAGCAGAAAATAAAGATCAAATTTTGGTTAAGCTTGACAGTTCGGGATTGTTTCTCTATTCCGATAGGTATATTACCTTTATAAGTAATACCTACTGACCATTGTGTTTGTGTCTAAATATATATTATAAGTCTATGGTCTAAACAGATTTTTTTTTTCAAAAAGTTTCTAAAACTTTGATAACATTGACCATAGAGCAAAACATTATCTACTAAACATTGAAGTTATCATTCGTATATAATGACAATTGAGGTTTGATCCATTACTGACAAACAAAATTTACAGTTTGATATGAAATTATGAAAAAAGTAAAAAAATTAAAATAATTTTAAAAGTAATTAAATACATACGCCTCATAACAATGGAAGAGGCTGTGGAATCTAAGCCAGCGCTGGCACGGTCGTCAGTAGCTGACACTGGATCATGCGACTGTATTGCAATATTGACCAAAATTAGGGAAAATCCTTTCTGTGTGGCCATGCTAATATTGGTACTACTGATGTACGTAGCTTGGAATCTATACGAGTGCCTGTGCAATTCAGATTATTAAGTAAGTTATTACAAAATCTCTTTATTCATGTAAGCGCAACTATGAAAGCCATGATATGGCTAGATGGCATTTCACAAATAAGAGGAAGGTTTTTCAAGCTGAAATAAATTACTTTGTTTTTTAAATACGATCTAAAACAGTCTCGCTACATATAAATAGACCAAAGAAACAAAATCTTTAACTAGATTTTCGTGGAGCAAAGCTTACACAGACTACAAGAAGAAATTTCAGCGCGCACATTTACACCGCAACATTATGTATGCGGCCGCATGTAGATTATGTTCCCAGAAACACACATGCCGCTTCCCGAGTACCTGCGGATTCCTGTTTCACTATGTTACGGAACTAGAATGTCATCGTGTGCATTGTTTAATAGTTTGGAAATTGTATATTTGTAACAAGGCAGGTTCATAGCTTAGCGGTTAGTTTTATTGGCCGTGAAGGAGTATGGATTTTGAAAAGTTCCTTAAAATTTATTTTGTCAGATTCAGGAATTATAAATAAGGAATGATATTCATAAAAGTATTCGTATATTTAAATTATTGTAAAACTTACAGTATTTACATTTTAGTAACCTAGTAATTACCTAAATTATTGTTAACTAGTTATTACTTAAAGTGATACGCGTTATTGCTATTTTTATGGTCTTTACAAAAAATTAACATGACGTAGAAAATTTGTGTCAATGTTTGTATCTTTTTAAGGTTTGATATTTTACTTCTTAGCTTTCGGCTTCAGATTAAAATTCTTATTTTATGACTTGTTACAAAAACATCAGACTTTTACAATTCTTCCGTTCTCATCTTGCATTCTCTTTCAGATTGCTCTGGAAGTATGTTTCCTTTGCGATTTCAAAAAGTTTTCTGCTGTTCTTGTCGCCGGTCTCCCGGACCATGGAGGAGAGATGGCTGTTGGGGTCGCTGAGCAGGACATAGGGGTGGTCGAACTCCACCACCTCGCCGCTGCTCATCACCAGCACCTTGTCCGAGTCCATGATGGTGTTCAGCCTGTGCGCTATGGTCAGCACCGTACACGACGCAAACTGGCGACGAATTGTTTGCTGGATGAAATTATCGGTTCTGAAAAAAAAACGAGTATAATATTCTTATTAAAATTTCAACTTTTTTTAAATACGATATTGTTAAAAAAATAAAAGATAATTTTCCGAATACCCCTTTTTGAGAAGCTTAATCGTTAAGAGCCCGGGTTACCCTCGAAATTCTCATACATACGTAATACCAAAATCATTTTCTCATACGAAAATATTTAACATGTTTGAGTTATTTTTTAGCTTAAAATAGTAATTACCTAGGTTCCTGTACAAAAATTAACTTCAAAATATTTAAACACTAAAAAAATAGTGTTTAAATATTTAGTAGTAAATTTAGTAAAAAAAATTTATACACAATTTTTTTTTTGTGTTTAAATATTTTGAAGTTAATTTTTGTTCAGGAACCTAGGTAATTACTATTTTAAGCTGAAAAATAACTCAAACATGTCAAATATTTTCGTATGACAAAATGATTTTGGTATTACGTATGTATGAGAATTTCGAGGGTAGCCCGGGCTCTTAAGGTATGAAATAATAAAATTCATTCACGCTTTAAGGTGTCAGTTAGCAGCAGGCGACATGAAGCAACCGCAGACGACGTGTCGTTGCGACACTACTGGGTTCTATGTATTTCTATGAAATACCCTCTGCAGACCGCAGTTAGCGATACGAAGCTAGCGACACTTTTCATAGAAATACATAGAAACTAGTAGTGTCGCGACGACATGTCGTCTGCTGCCGCTTCATGTAGCCGGCTTCCGACTTGTACCTTTGTCTAAAGGTCTTACGTGTCTACGTAAATAGAAGCGTAGCTGCTGCAGCTGCCTTACACCGAAGCGTGCTAAAGTGCAGCGTCACTCGGTTGTATATATCACACTCAGCTACTACTCACTGAGGGTCGACGTTGGCGGTGGCCTCGTCCATGATGAGCAGCTTGTTGGAGCGCAGCACGGCGCGCGCCAGGCACATGAGCTGCCGCTGCCCCACGCTGAAGTTCGACCCGCCCTCCGTCACCTTGAAGTCCAGAGACGGTATCGCGGATTTCATGTCCACCTTAAATACAACGACAACATTACTTACAATAAAGCAAACACTATAGAAAAACAAAAATCTTACTATAGTTACGATAATAACTTAAAATAAAATATCATCGTTATCACCTGCTCCAAAGCACGCCACAGATCCTCGTCACTATAAATATTGAATGGGTCCAAATTGTATCGAATTGTAGCTGAAAATAGCACCGGCTCTTGAGGAATAATAGAAATTTTCGTTCTCAGGGTCTGAAATAAAATTGCAGTTATGATGTTTAAGATAAATGAACACAATATTATAAAAACAAAACAAAGAAACATGTAACTTGAGTACAAGAAGAACTGATAACAAAAGTAAAAATCACCTGCTTAGCTACAACAGACGTGTCAATACCATCAATGGTAATCCTTCCATCTAAATAGGCGAATCTGAACAAAGCTGATATAAGCGAAGATTTCCCTGCTCCAGTTCTACCAACGATGCCCACCTGTACAAATACATAAGACATAAGAAATGAACATAAGTTAAAAGTATCAAAGAAACAGAAAAGAAGTTGCAAATTAAAGCTGTTGATGAATTTGTTAAAATTATCATGTTTCACCTTCCATCCGCTTTCAATGTTTATATTCAAATTCTTCAGTACAACATCTTCGTCAGGAGCATATTTAAGATTCACGTTTTGGAATGAGATCATACCGTCAGACGGCCAGGTCGGTGGAACTTGGATTTCTGAAAAAAAAAATAGAACAAAATTTAAGGAGTGCTATCTGCTGCCTTACTCCCGTAACTGATATCAACTTGATACGAGTCTAATTTCGATTTCGTTTTTGATGTCATTGCAATGCGTAGGAATTCCGGAACAAAATCGTATCAAAATCGAGATGTTGCCGTGGCGTCTTATCAACGTCGTTATAGCATATAAAGTAGCAGAAGGTTATATCGAAAAATAACGAAAAATATGAAATAATGTTTGTGTTTTTTCGTCATACCATAAAAATACACATCTTTAGAAACTATAGATGGATGTGCCCATTTTCTACTTTAGTGGGTTTAAAATGGTTATTTTCGTTGAGGAACATCGTGACATTAAACAAATATGTAAATTCTCTTTTGTAGTTACACTTATAGTATTATAGTAGGTATTATAGTAGGTATATAGCGCTTACTAAGTAATTTCATACCGACCAAATTTTTGTCCATCGGTAGCTTAATATTTATCAATCAATATAATCAGCGTCAGTCGCCGCACCCGTGGTGGAATGTTAACTGAGAGTATTTCAAAGTTGTAAAAAAAATAGTTGCGAAAAGTGATTTTATACCGAATGAAACTTTGATGGATGATTATTGAGGTCATGTTTAACCAAAAAATCACCGTCAGCCGTATTGCAGACGGGGGATTCAACGTCAGTCGCGTTACTGAACATGTAAAAATTTTTTGAATATAAAGTCATTTTATACCGTACAAAATTTATACAGGTGAATGTTACTACTTTGTAAATAATAAAGAAAACCGTCACTCGCTAATACGATGGTGGAAAAACCGTCAGCCAGCGATACAAATTATGACCAATATAGCCCTACTTCGCGCTCAATGTATCCTAGGGCGTCGCGTAGACGACATTTCCACCTGCAAACATTCAGCTGACGGCGATTTTCGTTTGAATTAACCATAAAATTATCTCACATAGCAATTTTAAGTAATTAATTCGATAGTCAATATTTGTGAAGAAGAATTATATACATTTTACTTTAAAAGCGCCATCTGTTGTTATATACTAAAACAAAAATAACGCCTACCTAACCTAAACGTGTATAATCTAGATATGAACCTTTATTGGGTGCGAATTGGGATCTTTTTAATGTCAATTCAATACGATTCCTAACAACAACTTTGAAATGCTCTCAATTTTTATTCCACCCATTATGAAGTGGCTGACGATCAAAGCTGTTATGTATTAGTAGAATACTATAATTATTGTAACGATTTTCGCTCGGTATAAAATGACTTTTTAAGCTGAGCGCGACCTCCCCTATTATTAACATTGTCATACATATTCTAGTGTTTGTAAAATTTGTATCCCTACATGCCGACATTAAAAATTAGTTTTTATTTGGAAAATAATGGTCCGTCCGAGTTCCGACGCACCTACAAATGGAGATGTTGTTGAGATTCCTGGAAAAAAATCCAGTAATCGCAAAAGGGTACATGCGGGCGAGCCAAGCTAAGCACGATACCAAACTCAAATAGGACCGTATAGCTGTAGAGCTTAACTCCATTGGAGGTGCCATCAATCACATTAAAAATGCTTGCAGATGAGTCATTTTTTTTAATGAATTAAGGGGGCAAACGAGCAAACGGGTCACCTGATGGAAAGCAACTTCCGTCGCCCATGGACACTCGCAGCATCAGAAGAGCTGCAGGTGCGTTGCCGGCCTTTTAAGAGGGAATAGGGTAATAGGGGAGGGAAGGGAATAGGGTAGGGTAGGTAAGTAGTAGTTTTCTGTGAGAACGTGGTATTTCTCCGGTCAAGCCGGCCCATTCGTGCCGAAGCATGGCTCTCCCACGTTAGATTATTATGTTAAAATAATAATAAATTAATAAATATTAACAACAAAAAATGAAACAACACCACACCGATCGATACCCTAGGGATCCTAAAAACGTTTACAATACCTAACTCGGCAACAATCGATCTCGATGTCGATGCCTCTGTTGCTACCGTAAAATCCGACGTTTGTAAACGATCTGTAAGTCGATTCTCAGACAATTTCGTTTGTCGTGAGCACCTAAGATTTCGATTTGGCGAATGTTTCGATTCTGATTAGTTCCAAATTGAGCCGCAGCCCGATCGTGCGCTAGCGTAGCTGTCAAGGAATAGCAAAATCCATTGAGGTTGAATCATAATCAACCTATTGTTACGGATACGGGCAGTTGTTTACCTGCGCGCGACAGTTGCGCGTACCTTCTAGAAAAGCCCGACCCTTGTTTATGTGAATTGTGTTACGGATACGGGCAGTTGTTTACCTGCGCGCGACAGTTGCGCGTACCTTCTAGAAAAGCCCGACCATTGTTTATGTGAATTGCGTGTTTACGTAAACAATCCAGAATAGAACGTTCCAGAAGGCGAAGTGAGCCATATAAAAGGTAAACAAGCCGGCAGTCGGGGCAGTTCGATCCGAGCGATCATCAAGGCGACTTCAAAGTGAGACAAGTGATCAATAGTGAGTGATTGTGATAGTGAACTAACGACTCGGCTACGACCTAGGACAGTGATAGTGCTCAGTGATTTGGATCTAGTGCTTAGTGTTTGGACTTAGTGATTTGTGTGAGCTAGTGTTTGTGAATAAAGTCTTCAAGAGAGTCACCAGGTCTTTCTCTCCGAATCCTCGAACCCTAGCACGTAACAACTGGTGTCGGAAGTGAGATTTGGAGATGCCATTGACTCCGAGAGAGGACTTCAAGGGGAGTATCAGGACAAGGGCGCAGCGAGCTGCTGCCATTGACTCCGAGAGAGGAGTTGGAGGTGGAGCTGCGGAGGCCACACCTACTGGGGACCAAGCTCCGCCCACTGCGGGGCAGGCCCCACCCGCTGGCCCCGCCCACCAGGCTCCGCCCACTGACTACGCCCCCCAGGCTCCACCCACTTCGGGTGAAGCCACGCCCACTGGCTCCGCCCACCGGGGCCCGCCCACTGACCACGCCCCTCAGGCCCCGCCCACTTTGGACATGGCCACGCCCACTGGCTCCGCCCACCAGGCCACGCCCACTCAGGCCACGCCCAGTGGCTCCGCCCACCAGGCCACGCCCACTCAGGCCACGCCCAGTGGCTCCGCCCACCAGGCCACGCCCACTCAGGCCACGCCCAGTGGCTCCGCCCACCAGGCCACGCCCACTCAGGCCCCGTCGACTAGCTACATCTACCCTGCCACGCCCGTAGTTTCTACGGCCCCTCAAATGGCTCCTCAATTGGAAAGCATAATTGAGTTAATTCAGGCAATGATGGAGTCACAAGACCGCAAGCTCAGCGCGTTGCAAGAGTCACAAGAGTCACATGATCGCAAGCTCGGCGCTTAACAAGAGTCACATGATCGCAAGCTTGGCGCTTTGCAAGAGTTGCAAGAACGCAAGCTCTGCGCCTTGCAGGAGTCACAAGAGCAACAAAAAGTCCTCCAAGAAAAAGCACTTGGAGCTATAAAGGATGTAAGTGACACGGTGGTTAAGCTCCGAAAAGATGTCGACATAATGGACGAACGAGTTACGGGGTTAGGATTGGATGTGGAAAATGTGAAAACCGGCCTCACTGAACTTCAGAAGAAAGTAGTGCGCCTGGAAACCACAGGAGTGGCGGTGTCTAGTGGAACTACCGGAGTGGTGCAAGTGGTACAAGGACCAAGAGTTAAAGTGCCACCATACGACGGTACTACTTCTTGGAACGCTTATCGTCAGCAATTCCAGACGGTTGCTTCTGCCAACGGATGGACCGACGAACAATGCCTGACCGCTCTCACTGTTGCGCTCAGAGGGCAAGCTTTGTCGGTCCTAGAAGCACATACAGGGAAGGGGTTCCAAGACCTGATGGAGGCCCTTGAATCCAGATACGGGGAGCGACACCTGGAGCACGTGTTCCGTGCTCAACTTCGCGACAGAGTCCAACGCTCAGGAGAGGGACTACAGCAATGGGCGTTGGAAATTGAAAAACTGGTCAAGAAGGCACACCCAGGAGCCGATTCCAAGATGATCGACACGAATATTGTGCAAGCATTTGTCGACGGAATCAGGGACCTCGAGGTCAGAGCTGCAGTGAGGCTACGTCACCACACCTCGCTAAAGGAAGCATTGGCGCATGCTTTGGAGGTCGAGGCTGTTCGCCGTGACATACGACAGACCCATAAGATCCATGAGGTCTCTGAGGAAGTTAAGGAGGTCAAGGCCCCCACGAAGAGGAGTTTTGGAGCCATGTGCTACAAGTGCGGTGAGAGGGGCCATCTTCAGCTCAACTGCCCGCAGAAGGAGACCCAGATGGCAAGGATGAAAAGGCTCGAGGAACAAGTAGAGGAGCTGAAGAAGCAAGGAGCTTCGTCCCCTGCCCGGGATCAGGGAAACGAATAAAAGCCAGGACTAAGGGGCGAGTACTGGCTGACGCGGAAGAAGCCCCGATAACTGTTATCTCCCAAGCATGCAGCGGGAATAGTCTTGTGATTCAGGGGACTATTAACAGGACGGATTGCAAAATGACTCTAGACACAGGAGCCTCTAGAACGATAGTGAACCCAAATCTGGTAAAAGCTGCAAGAAGACACAAGAGGAGAATTAACTGTCGGCTCCTTACTGCCTCCGGTCAGCCAATACCCGTCCTGGGAGAAATGTCAGTTACGATTAATGTAGGGGGGTCCTCATACCTTCATGACGTTATTGTGGCTGATATTATGGATGATTGCATCTTGGGTTTGGATTTCATGAAGAAGCACAACTGCAGAATTAATGTCGCTGACGGAGTTTTCAAGTGTGGCGAAGAAGAAATTTTCATCCTTGGAGGCGCCTGCGGGAAAGTCGCATGTGTAAAGGAAGTCATCATACCTGGACGAGCGGAAGCTAGAGTGCTCGTAAAACTACCGCCAGCTGGAAAGAAGAAGTCAAACAGATGCGTGTTGATCGAAGACATACCTACCAAGACATCAGCGCGAAAACTGATGACGGCGAGAACCCTTGTTAGTGGAAGCAGTAACGCTGTGGTCAGGGTTTTGAATCTGGGTGATCACGAGATCTGCTTGAACAAAGGTGACGTCATTGGAAAGTGCGAGGAAGTTGTCTGGATGAGAAAGTGTAGTTCGATCACAGGCTCAGACTCAGCAAACAGCAGCAACTATGGATTAGTGACTGAGCTACTCGACGACTGCAAGAGTAATCTGACTTATTCGCAGAGCATGAAAGCTAAGAAGTTTTTACAACGCCACGCGAATATCTTCTCCAGTCAGGAAGGCGACCTTGGAAGAACGTCGATGGTTCAGCACAGGATAGATACTGGAAACGAGAACCCAATTCGTCAACGAGCAAGACGGAAACCCATTGCAAAGGAAAAAGAAGTTGAAGGCCTTTTGGAGGACATGAGAAGGCATAAGATTATTGAACCGTCTGCAAGTCCGTGGTGCTCACCTGTTGTATTAGTGAAGAAGAAAGATGGCAGCACAAGATTTTGTGTGGACTACAGGCGTCTCAATGATGTCACTAAGAAGGACAGCTATCCATTACCTCGAATCGACGACACTCTGGATACCTTGAGTGGCATGAAATGGTTCTCGACCCTGGACCTGAAATCTGGATACTGGCAGGTGGAAATTCATCCAAAAGACAAGGAGAAGACAGCTTTCTCCACCGGTAAAGGTTTATGGCAGTTTAACGTCATGCCCTTTGGATTGTGCAACGCACCTGCCACATTTGAGCGACTCATGGAGTGTGTACTGGCAGGCTTAGTTGGAGAGGCTTGCTTAGTCTACTTGGACGACGTCATCATTGTTGGCCGCGACTTCGAGGACCATTTGCGAAACTTAGAACGAGTTTTCGCCAAAATAGAGGGGGCCAAGTTAAAGCTGAATCCGAAAAAGTGTCGCTTATTCAGGAGTAAGGTCAACTATCTCGGCCATGTTATCTCCAGTGATGGAATCCAGACGGACCCGGAGAAACTGGAAGCAGTTCAAAATTGGCCAACCCCTAAGAACAAAACCGAAGTGCGGGCATTTCTCGGCCTATGCTCCTACTACAGGCGTTTTGTTAAGGGATTCTCGGAGATAGCCAAGCCATTACATCGGCTGACAGAGGATAAACGACAGTTTATTTGGGACGAGACTTCTGAAGATTCCTTTCAGAAACTGAAGAAACATCTGTGTGAAACACCAATCCTGGGGTATCCACAACCTGAAGGTCAGTTTATAGTAGACACGGACGCAAGCAACACGGCCATTGGAGGGGTGTTATCTCAAAAACAGGGTGAAAGAGAAGTTGTAATTGCATATTTCAGCAAATCTTTATCTAAGCCAGAGAGAAACTACTGTGTGACAAGAAGAGAACTCTTGGCTGTCGTAAAGACGCTACAACATTTCAGCAAGTATCTCATCGGCAGACAGTTTTTACTGCGAACTGATCACGCAGCGTTGAAGTGGCTACTGCAATTCAAGAACCCTGAAGGTCAAGTAGCTCGATGGATTGAACAGCTCCAGGAGTACGACTTCAAGACGGAACACCGCAGCGGAAAGGCGCATGGGAATGCCGACGCACTTTCACGAAGGCCGTGTTCAGAAGACTGCAAACACTGTGTTAAGCAGGAATCTAATGAAGTGACATTAAAGTTAACGAAAACAAGTCCTTTGGGCCCATGGGAGAATGATGCTATGAGGGAGGCTCAAGAAACAGATGACGACCTACGGCACATCATCACATGGAAGAAACGAGGTGACGAAAAACCAATCTGGAGTGAGGTTGCACCCACTGGCGCTGTCACTAAGGCGTACTGGGCGCAATGGGACAGTCTGATACTTCAAAATGGAATACTTTACCGAAAATGGGAAAAGACTAACGGCAGAGAGTTCCATCTTCAGATAGTTGTCCCAAGAACGAGAGTACCGGATGTTCTCCGTGAAATACACGATGGCGTATCAGGAGGTCATCTAGGTGTTAAGAGGACGTTAACAAAAGTGCGAGAACGATTCTACTGGTTGCATTGTCGAGATGATGTACAGGATTGGTGCCGCAAATGCACTACTTGCGCTGCAGTGAAGGGACCACAGACCAGGAGCCGTGGGAACCTGCGGTTGTATAACGTTGGCGCACCGTGGGAACGAATTGCAGTTGACGTAGCTGGGCCATTTCCCGTGACGGAATCGGGAAACAAGTACTTTATGGTCGTCATGGACTACTTCACCAAATGGCCCGAAGTGTTCGCCATACCAAACCAAGAAGCTACAACGGTTGCTTCTAAGCTAGTCGAAGAAGTAATATCTCGCTTTGGTGTGCCTCTCGAAATCCATTCCGATCAGGGCAGGAACTTCGAATCGCAGGTCTTCCAGGAAGTGTGCAGAATTTTGGGAATGCATAAGACGAGGACCACCGCGTACCATCCACAGTCTGATGGAATGGTTGAGAGATTTAACCAGACTCTAGAGAGGCATTTGGCGAAATTGGTAGATGACAAACAAAAGGATTGGGACAAGTATATACCACTCTTCCTTCTCTCGTACCGTACCGCCGAGCACGAGAGCATAAAAGCTACCCCGGCTTATGTCAATTACGGTAGAGAACTACGAATACCAATAGACCTCTTGACAGGAGCGTCACCGGGGGAACCAAAGACCGTACAAGACTATGTCTGCGATTTAAGGGAAAAGATGCACTACATACACGCCATGGTTCGGGAAAATGGGTTACAGTCAAGTGAGAACATGAAGACCAGATACGACCGGAGATCGAACACGAGCGGCTTCGAAGAAGGGTCACTGGTATGGCTGCATAACCCAACTCGCCGAAAAGGGAAATCTCCAAAGTTGCAGACCAAGTGGGACGGCCCATATAAAGTGGTTACCCGATTGAATGATGTGACTTACAGGATTCAAAAGCCACCAAGAGGCACATTCAAAGTGGTACACATAGACCGTTTGGCGCGCTATCATGGCAGTAACAACGATGCTCGGGACGAGCATCTCTAAGAGGGGAGTAGTGTTACGGATACGGGCAGTTGTTTACCTGCGCGCGACAGTTGCGCGTACCTTCTAGAAAAGCCCGACCCTTGTTTATGTGAATTGTGTTACGGATACGGGCAGTTGTTTACCTGCGCGCGACAGTTGCGCGTACCTTCTAGAAAAGCCCGACCATTGTTTATGTGAATTGCGTGTTTACGTAAACAATCCAGAATAGAACGTTCCAGAAGGCGAAGTGAGCCATATAAAAGGTAAACAAGCCGGCAGTCGGGGCAGTTCGATCCGAGCGATCATCAAGGCGACTTCAAAGTGAGACAAGTGATCAATAGTGAGTGATTGTGATAGTGAACTAACGACTCGGCTACGACCTAGGACAGTGATAGTGCTCAGTGATTTGGATCTAGTGCTTAGTGTTTGGACTTAGTGATTTGTGTGAGCTAGTGTTTGTGAATAAAGTCTTCAAGAGAGTCACCAGGTCTTTCTCTCCGAATCCTCGAACCCTAGCACGTAACACTATGATATATATATGTATACATAAATAAATGAATTGAAAATTAATAGGGTCTAGTGAAGTCGTGTCGTGTCGTGTACTGATGTGACGTGACGTAACCTGTCGTGTCGTATCGTGTCGGGTTTTAGAAAATGCCCGGCTGAAACCGGTCACCTTTCATGCGCGAGTCCGACTCACACTTGGCCAATTTTTCAGATTTCCTGCTGACCTGGATACCAGAAATTCATGGCTTAAAATAATTAACCGTCCAAACTGGACTGCGAAGAAAAATTCATGCATACTTAATTATGCAGCAAGCATTTTGAAGAAAAGTCATATTTTACTTCAAAATTACAATTTTATTAGGTATACCTATAATATCTATGCAGTTTTATTTTATCCCACTTTATTATTTTTACAATCTTACAATTATTATTCCATGATCGATATTTTGTCGAATTACAAGATGTTTGTACATCACTGACACGCACACGTAAACATAATTGTATACACAGATGTAAATCAAATTTTGGTTAAGCTTGACAGCTCGGGATTGTTTCTCTATTCCGATAGGTATATTAACTTTGAATTAGTTTCAAACCGATCCGCAGCACGATCGTGCGCTATTTTAGATGAGTTAAGTGTCAAAAACCGTTGAAATCGAAAATCGAAATCGATATCAGTTTGGGGAGTAAGGCCCAGCCCCTGGTTACTGCACGAAATTTCGTGAACCTCAGTGGAAACAACAGAAATAAAAGCTATCCAGTTTCCAAAAAAGGTAATGCAAATAACTCACTTCCTTCAAAGAGGTTCTGTTCTCCCTCTATCCTGGTGTACTCCAGTATTCTCTCGACGCTGGTGAGTTGCGCTATGAACTCCACCAGCATGCGGGCGCCGTGCTGCAACATTGCAGTCAGAGTGTTGCTCTGTGTCACTGCCAAACCCACACTGCCCACTGCTATTGCATCTCCTACGATTAGATAAATACGTGTTATGTCACTAGAAGTTAGTGTTAGTGGTAGTGTGGTACCTAAGAAACTTCCAAAAAATCATAAATTAATATCACTGATATTGGCACTTCTCCAGTTTTGGTGCCTATTAGGTGCGTATAAGGTTTAAACAAAAAAAGACAATATTATGTAGCATTTTATACCTTAACTATAAACTGTGATATAAAATGTTAATTTACTAACCAAAGTCTACGTATAGGAACACGAAAATGATCGTAGTCAAGTAAACTAGACACATAGTATCTAAGTAAAATCCAAACGTAGATCCAGCGCCTAGTACACTGTTCCATGCGCAAGTGTGCAAGTCCTGGAAAGAGGTATTTATTATTATTAATCATATTATTTTCGTAAAAAAAAACTAAAAACAATATAAAGTAATCATAATATTACCTGATGCTGATCAAATTCATTTATGAGTCTGTGCTGAGCTCCTGCTGATCTTATAGTAGCAATGCCGTTGAGTGATGATGAAACCATACCAAATACTGGACTTTTAGCTGAAAATAGTATTATGTAATTAAATATTTTCTTCCACTATGATATTAATTATGTAAATAAGATTTATAAAGAATTTTTAATGCAGGTAACTAGAGACTCATAACTTTTGATTGAAAATTTAAATTTTATTGAATTAATAATAGGATTTGCAAAGAGCCGTTGGATACTTACTGACACCTTCCAAACGCTTCACACCCTGAGCTGTTTTCATGTAAATCTTCACGAAAAACATGAAGAAGACTAGTAACATTGCAGAAGGAACCAGCGTCCAATACAGAGCTACAGCGTTAAGGACGATAATAAATACTAGAGTGCTGTAAATTTGGAACACATCCAGCAACGTTCGAGGCAATATTTCATCTAAAGCTCCCATATCTTTTGTGAATCGGTTTAGAATGCGCCCTGAAAAATAAAAAATATTAAATAAAAATCTTTTCTTCAATACTTGGAAGATTGTCATAGAGGTATATCACACTTTAGAATAAAGACCTAGTATAATATCCCAAAAGTTAGCGAGCGCCAAAAAACACTAATTGTAAGACCGCCCATAGACGGACAGCATCTTACAGTCGAGAGCCGACTACAATTTTCTGTCCGTCAATGACCATTGGCCAGTCTAAGTTCTATGAATTCAATAATGAAAAATCACTTTTCTTACCAGAAGAACTTGTGTCAAAGAACCTCATAATGCCCCGAAGCATGGTAGAGAACATAAGGTTATGTAGTTTCTGTGAGGCCCTTACACACATCGAGGCGAATGGGAATACTCTTATGTTAGTCAAAAGAATGCACACAATAACGATACTTCCGTGAATAATCACATATTGCCCCGTAGTTAAATTGCCAACTTGAACATCTAGTCCTGGGTCTGAAAGTAAAAAAAATCTAAACTATTTTATACAGATAAAGTGTAAAATAAAATATTATATACAACCTACAACCTACCCTACAACATTATAATTTACTCCTGTATTTACAAGCATAGCTTTTGAATTAATTAAGGTAGAAAAAAATTAAGAATTTCAAAACCATCTATTTATGCCCTAAAAAGATATCATTTTATTAAACGTTTACAAAAGAAGCCTACAAGTTAAGGGCACTCTTGAGCACTTTTGAAACTCATTATTACGCAAAGCGCCTCTCTGTCCGAAATGCTACTTGAGGAGCACTCAGCCTAGAAGGCTGTCGGTTGAAACGGGAAGATACACTCACCTAATTCTTGTCCAACCATGTCTTCCTCGTAAATTGCCATTTGGTTAGACCTAAAAATTTATGATAATAGTTATGATTAGATATTAGTTTGCTTACAGAAGCAACAGTAAAATTATTCTGCTAATGTGTCTAAACACACTAGGCTGAATTACGCCGACGTAAATTCCTCCGCGTTTACGCCGCGTATCAAACGCATACAAAATACGGACGGAACGCGATAGACGATACACTATGCCGAAATTCCGTCGCGAGCCGAATTTCCGTCGAGCCGAGTCGAGCGTAAAGTTCGGCAGCGATTTGGCGGTAATGTTTTGTATTGCAACACACTATGCGCGACGGAATTATCAAAACCGAACATAGTAAATCCAACTCCAAAGCGCACACATTACATCTGAGAATTTTAAATACTTACTTACGCGCGCGTTCCGCAACGAAAATTACGTCGCGAAATTTCGGCTCTTTGCGTAATTTATAGTGTGTTGCATCAGACGTAAGCGGCTGAACGTAATTTCGGCCACGTAAATTACGCCGGCGTAATTCAGCCTAGTGGATTTAGACCCAATAGCGTTCAACAATTTTAATTTTTCTATAGTCGTGTAATTTATGAAAAAATGCAATTATTGTCGAGCACTGTTATTTAATTCGTTTACGACATCCTTGTAATAAGCTCGGTAAGTATAGACCTATTTCTACATTTTGAGAGCTACTGTTAAGGCATTTACGGTTAGAAACTAGAATAGAAGTAGGTTGTAAATTGTTACATCGCAATTTGCAACGTCCCAAAGTTACATCGCAGCAAGTTTACGCAAGTCATAACTCATAATAACGAAAATTGGAGTCTCACCAGTAGCTGATCCAATAGTCTGCAGCTGCCGCGCTGCCTGCAGTCATAAATATCAGGAGCATGATAAACGCTATATAGCAGAGGTTCCCGCCAGATCTGAAATACGCAGCAATCACTTCCCAACGCAAGTTGCCCGATTGTTTTTCTTCGGCGGCCATTTTCTGCGCTTCAAATTCACCACCTTCCTCCTCCTCAGTCGTCGATATGGCTCTCAACATCGGTGGCTTCATCCTATCTTCCGATTTCTAAATGATAAAAGTAATATTAACGCAAATCTAATGCTGTTTTGTTTTTATAACATTTTATTTAACATTTGAATGCCTCACCCCTGAGCCGATACTATCAGTGTCCTTGTCTTTTCCTTCTTGTAGGGACGATAACATGAGCGAGAAGTCCTTTCCAGATGATACAAGCTCGTCAAATGTACCCATATTCTCGACTCGACCTTCATTGAGTACGACGATGAAGTCGGCCGCCTTGAGGAAGTGTAGCTGGTGTGTGACGAGGACGCGCGTGCGGCCGCGCAGGTAGCCGTTGATGCAGCCCTCGAACAGCTGCCGGCCCACGTTCGCGTCCACCGCCGACAGCGGGTCGTCCAGCAAGTAGATGTCAGCCTAAGTAGTATAAATAAATAAAATAAAATAAAAAGCCTTTTATTTCTTAACAGTAAAATAACACTATCTTAATACTATTATAATATAATATGGGTAAATAACATTTTTTATTTCGTTTATTTTTCTTCTACTGTAAGAACCCCTCCACAGGTGAAGGCCTCCTCTAAAGATGACCAGTGTTCTCTTGATTTCGCTGTTTCCATCCAGTTGGAACCAGCTATCTTTGTAAGTTCGTCCTCCCATCTGACATAAGATCTTCCTCTCTTTCTTTTCCCTTGTGGGCCTTTCCACGCTGTGACTCGCTTTGTCCATCTCTGGTCTTGGAGTCGTGCCACATGTCCGGCCCATTTCCACTTTAATGCTAGAGCTTTCCTAAGGAGATCAGATGATGCTTTTGTAATTTTTCTTATTTTTGTGTGTTTTATTCTTTGCATCTTACTCACGCTGAGCATACTTCGCTCCATTCCTCGTTGACATGTTATAATTTTGTTTTTTACTTTGTTAGTAAACTTCCACGTTTGGCAGGCATATAATAAGCACGGAATAAGACATGTATCCATTAGTTTGGTTTTCATTTTTATGGGTAAATTACTTTTAAACAATTCTTTCAAACTCCAGTATTTGTTCCATGTGTTCTGTGCCCTGCGCTCTACTTCTCTCTCGTTATTTTGTGCGTCGAAACTTATTTGCTTTCCGAGGTATAAGTATTGGTCTGTATATTTTAAAAGCTTGTTATCAACGTAGTGTGGCGTTTTGGTGCTGTTAGTCATCAACATTGTTTTAGAAAAGTTCATTTCCAGGCCTACTTGCCGGCTGGCTTTATTTAGTGACTCTATCATTGCTTGAAGTTGTTGTCTTGATTCAGACAGAAGTAGAAGATCGTCAGCGAACCGCAGGTGGCTTAGGTATTTATTTGATATCTTTATACCTTGTCCTTTCCAGTCAAGCTTACTTATTACTAATTCCAGCGTAGCTATGAAGAGCTTTGGTGATAGAGGATCCCCTTGTCTCGCTCCTCTTTTAATAGGGAACCAGGGGCCTGCTGACTCTAGCTTTACTCTACTCTTGCTGTTGTTGTATATGTTTTTTATTACTTGAATGTATTTTGGCTCTACGTTTTGAGCTTCTAAAGCTGCCCAGATACTTTCGTGGGATAGAGTATCGAACGCTTTTTGGTAATCAATAAACGCTATGTAGAGTGGTCTTCTTCTCTCTCGGTATTTCTCTATAATAAGCTCTATCGTGTGTATATGGTCGATTGTAGAGTATCCTTTTCTAAAACCCGCTTGCTCTACTGGTTGGCTAGCCTCTATTGTTGTGCTTATTTTGTTATTTATAATGCCCGAGAAAAGCTTGTATATGCATGGTAACAAACTTATGGGCCTGTAGTTACCGATGTCTTTTGGATCTCCTTTTTTGTAAATTTGAATGATGTTAGATTCTGACCACTGAGTAGGGGTGCATCCAGTTTTTAAAATTTTATTAAATAGGCTAGTTAGTGGGACTGAGAGTAATGTAGAGGCGGCTTTTAATGTCTCATTTGTTATATTATCCGGGCCTGGGCTCTTATCTGACTTTAGTTTCCTTATTTCTTCTAATACTTCAGATACTTCAATACAGGGCTCACTTTGTGTTTTGCTTGTTATGGTAGAGCTTAGTTGTCTGTATTCAGAGTTTTTATTCTGACTGGCTGTATATAATTGTCTGTAAAATTCTGTTGCTACTGTGATGATGTCCCTGCGTTTAGTAAGTGTTTTATTGTCATGTTTTAGGCCGTCGATCCATTCTTTGTTAGTTCTTAGTTCTTTGTAGGCCCTCTTTGTGCTTCCTGTTTGATTCAGATGTTTTTCAAAGGTTTTACATGTATGGTTTGCATAGTCTTTCTTAAGGTTTTTACTACATAACTTATACAATGCAGATAAATGCTTTCTTGTTGCTCTACTTTTTTCTATTCGTTGTAGTTCTTGTCTTTTCTTTAGTAGCCTTAATGTATAAGCCGAGATAATTTTGTGATTTTTATTTTTGTTACTCTTGTTTTTTGCGTACTGCAAACTTTTATAGATAATTTTTATTAGGTCGTCATAGTACTCCTGTATAGATTTTTGATCATTCACATCTAGATTTCCTTGGGATGCATGTGAAATTAGACTTTCCTTAAATGCAGAAATTTCTTGGTCTACTGTTAAACTAATATTTTGATGGTTGCTATAAGTTCTTCTGCTCTTTTTTGATATGGCTAAAGTAATTGTTGCTCTGACTGCCCTGTGGTCAGATGGGTAACTCAAGTTCATAACTTCTATGTTCTGGAAAATACATGGTCGATTTGATAGGATGAAATCAATTTCATTTTTATAATTCTAGTCGGGTGATCTCCAAGTCCACCTTTTCTTAGGTTTTTTCTTAAAAAATGTGTTCAGAATAGAAAGTTTATTTTCTAAAGCAAAGTCTATCAATCTTTGACCTCTTTCGTTTCTTTCACCATATCCGTGCGGTTTCATAATAACGTATTCATCTTCTTTGGGCTGACCAATTTTAGCGTTTAGGTCTCCCATCAATATATAGTTTTTATGAGCTTTTTCTATTGCTAAGTTGACTTGCTGGTAGAAAGATTCAATTTCTTCCTCGCTTGCCTTTTCCGTGGGAGCGTAGACTTGTATGATTGATAGAGAATAGCTTTCAATTGTAACATTTAGTATTGCTACATGTTCTGAGAGACCAATGTAGCTTTCGATATAATTTTTGTGTCGTTTATTTATTATAAAGCCTACTCCATATCTTCCTGGAGTTTCTCCTGTATAACATAATATGAAGTTCTCAAACTCTTCTATTTTATTGCCCATGCGTCTTGTTTCAGCTAGACCAATTATGTCATATTTAATATTCTTCAGCGATTCGTTCAATTCTAGAAGACGTTCATATGAAGAGAGTGATTTTACATTATAGGTAAGTATGTAGAGACTAGTTGATTCATGTCTTGATTTATTTATTTTTGTCTTTAGAGGGTTTTGGTCATGATCCTCCACGCTGACCAGCCGGCTTGGAGAACGTGTTTTGCTTCTTGAATCGAGTTTTTGTTTGTAAGTTTTGTGAGAGGGGGTCGGTAGTTGCTATTGTTGCTCTTTTTCGTTGTCCTGTAGTTTAAACTCGTTGTTTAGGGTCCTGCTAGTCAAAAAGTTAAGTAATCCTGGCTTAAGCATACCATCCGAAAAACTCGAAGTTCTTTTGATCGTAGGATGCTGTGTTTTGTTTTTCTTTACGGCTTGCGTTCTTTTGTCGGCTAGATCTCTACCCCCGCTATTTTCTGGTGATACAGACATAGTCCTCTTGTTGCTACTCGTTGAGTTATTATTTTTGCTTGTTATTATAAGTTTATCATACTTTATGACAGCGGTGTTCCCTTTTTCCTTTACTATTTTAATTTCTACTTGAAGTTGTTTTCTCTTCTCTAGTACACTTCGTGGAAAATCTTCTTGTATATAATAAGTGGTACCCTTCAAAGCACTTTTTTGTTTGAGTATATTAATTTTTGTGCCCAAGGAGGAGAATGTAACCGAGATTGGTCTGGGTTTATCTCCTTTTCTGCCAATTCTCTTGATCTCTTGTACGTCTCTATGATCGACATCTAAAGCAAGGTATTTTTTTATGAATTTTATCATGTTATTTTCCAAGTTAGAGTATGAGTTTTCTGTTTCTTCTATCCCAAAGAAATCTAAATTTCTTTGTTTTGCTTGTTTTTCTAGGAAGTAGAGTCTTTTTTCTTGGTTTTCCATTTTGGTCTTTAGATCTTCGTATTTTTCGTCTAATATTCCTTCAGGCCCCGCGCGAGCACCGGTGATCGCGACAACAATAGAATACAATAGCAATTCCTGGAAATTCCGACTGAAGTATTATTTTGAATTTTTCATTCAGCATTATGTTTATATTTTGGGTAACTTGTTCTGTCACTGTTTCGCTACTCTTCAAGATTGCTGCTTTTTGTTCGTCAAGATCTTTTTGGATATAGCGAAGTGCAATCATGACTTCTTCCATTTTTAAGGAGTAAAATTATACCTGTTATTATTTTTAAATATTATTGAATGACATTCTTGTGGTGCCGCTTACTGCGCCCTCTAGTAACGGTTTCCGGAAATATTGTGGAGATAAAAGAGCCCTCTGTCGGTGACTTGCGGAACTACTTGATCCGTGTACGTAGCTTGATCGATAGCTGGCTTGTATTCGTTTTAGTTCTTCTTTACGTCGTTAGATGTCGTAACGTTCTTTGTATGAATGATTTTTGCTTATCATATAGGACGATATTTTAGGTTATGAAACTTCTTAGTATTTTTAGGTAACACTAAATGTTCATAAACTTATTGCACTTCACTTCTTGGCGGTTGCTGCTTATTTGATTCAGTTTTAAAACCACTGTGAGATAGTTTTTCAAAAAATAATGGCCACAACTAGCTGTCCGGTTTTATTTCACTTATTGTTCTTTCACTTTTTGTATCACTTGGTACACAATATATGTTTGAGTTCAACTAATAGTTTGTACATTTTATCCTTTTCTTTCACTTTTTGACCACTGTTTTAACGCAAAAATACAAAAAATACTTAAGAGCCGATGTAAACAGTGCCACACTCGGCCTAAGTAGTAAGCCAAATTAAATGAAGATATGGAGCAACAAAATTATTGTGAAAAATTAAATTAATTGATATCTACCTCTCTGTAAACGGCGCGGGCCAAATTGATCCTGGCGCGCTGTCCGCCCGAGAGGGACACCCCTCTCTCCCCTACTAGAGTCTGGTCGCTGTACGGGAACTGCTTGAAGTCCTTCTCTAGGGCACACGCTTTGCACACCTAAAATTAATGTCTACCATTAAAAACAATGCTGTTAACAGTGCTAAATAATTAAATTTCGTTAAATCAAAATGTATGCTCTTACTTGTTTATACTTCTGAGGATCATAGGGCAGACCGAAAAGAATATTTTCGCGGACGGTGCTGGGGAAGAGCCAGGCCTCTTGGCTGGCGTACGAGATGCTCCCGAACACCGACACCGTGCCGGACGCCGCAGGCAGCTCCTTTAGCAGCAGTTGCAATATGGACGACTGGAAAGAGAATATTATTTAGAATATTAGGTTTACACAAAAAAATCTTAAAGTTTTAGTAAAACCTTACACAATTTGTAGTGCACAGAGAAATGACCTTGAAATTAATCCCTGTAGAACACTAGTTTTTTGCTTTATTCTGAACCATAAATTTAAAATCCATAATTCAGGTCAGAATCAAAAGTATTTACACCTCTTGGGTGAGGCCGCCAATTTTTGCTGATATGACGCAGAAAAATTTTGCGAGAGAAAGAAAATTGGCGAATATCTACGCTGTTTGTGACGTTGGAGCACCAACATTTTTAGCGAATTTATTCCTCTACGCTATCATAGCGTTGAGAAATATGACGTTGAAGCACCAAAATGATAGCGTAGAGGCTGAGCTGAGCCATAGCGTTGAGAAAATCAAACTTATCTCCGTAAATAATACACAATCTGGTTTTTATTATAGCCCCAAACATGGCCCTTGTGACTACTCACATGATGCATTGATAGTTTTATGTGAATTAACAGTAATACTTACATTTGTGTCACAAAAAAACTTCCTTTGAAAAAACTGTGTACACAGCCCGACTGAGGTTCAAATGTGAACTGTCGAGAAATGGCGGATATTACGAGATTTTCCATAGAATACGTAAAAACTCAGCGTTGCCACTTCCCGATTTTACATTCCCTAACACCCAACGATAACAATAAATCGGTATTATTGATGACGTTTAAAATGTGGGGTAGAATTATTGATGTTTCTAACGATTCATTTGATTTTAAAAAGTTTATAAAGAAAGTTATCTTAAAATACTATAAGAATTAGATGAGGTAATAGTCAATTATATAAGTATTCATAACATATCAGATTTATCTTCAAATCTGTCATACTGCTACAGCGACAGTTAAAGTACACCTCTTCCACGGCGGATTGTATATTTTAAGCTACCTTTTTCTTACCTTTTTTATGTTTAATTGTAAATATATTTTTAGACTATTATTGGAACTCAAATAATTGTAATGCATGCTTGAGTACTTTGTTTTCTTCGTTAGAATCAGTTTTCGAGCATAAGATAAACACAATACTTTTTAAAATACAAAGTACGAAGAAAAATAATTGCAAAATCAACTAAAATTGGCGGCCTCGCCCTTTTAGATCTTTTGATCTTAATTTTATCTTTTGGTCATTTTTTTTTAAATTTACCAACCTCTACTAATAGAAACCTAGAGGTTAATGCTAGAAGAGGACACAAAATCCAACAAATGCATCGTTTCTTCTTTCTTACCTTTCCGGAGCCGACGGAGCCGATGATGGCGCAGAGTTTCCCGCGGCGCAGGCGCACGGAGACGTTCCTGAGCGCCAGGAAGTTGGGGTCGCCGGTCCAACTGCTGCTGACGTCACGCAGCTCCACAGCCAGGTCATTGGAAACTGACAAACTGCGACGGAACCTCATATTTGGACGATAACCTGTCATTTAATTGATTTGATCTATTTATTGTAGGGTATCAGTTTCAAACGAAGAATCGTCTTTGAACATACACATATCTTTTAATCCGTCGATCACCAATTCCTGGAAATCTTTTGTTATCACGGCCCATATGGGCCTTACGGGGCTTAATGGGTTAATATGATTTTTGTTCCATGAAAAAAGCAATAAGTGATTATTTATAGAAATGTAGTGTTTTTTTATCATTTTAATGAATAACAACAAATTATTCAGTCTAGTGATATAGTAGATTTTTTATACTTTTGTGATAAGAGATAGAGTGTGGAAGAATGAAGACGTAGGAAAGCTATAATTACCCATATTATTAAGATCATTTCCAAATGATAAATCGTTTCGCTGGTACGAAAGTGGCCTTACTGGATTTTCTTTATCCTTCCTAAAACTACCCTCCATATTACGGAACAGCTTGCTGGGTAAAGTCAGATCTCCATCAAGTCCGGCCAAATCCGATCTATCGTCTGAAAATAACATTACGGTATTGCAGAAACAGTAACATAATATAATTGTAATTACTTTATTGTACTATCAGAGAAGTTGATTCAGGAAGTTGGCAGACCTACGTAAGTCGGTGGAGTTATGTTAAACCCAGCCGACAGATTACGACCATCTTTGAATTGACATAAACCAACCAAATGACATAGGTTCTTCAACTGCCTATGAATCAATTTCTTCGATGGTACCATCAAAGAAATTGTTAGGCATGGGCTTAAATTATTTGGTCGGTTTACGTGATGCCTAACCACGACTAACATTGACATACCCAATCAAATTAAGTACGTAGGTCCGGCATCTGCTAATGATTCAATTAAAACGTAGTGATTATATTCTCTTTGGATTCAATTATTTCCCTGATGCTTCTTAGGCCGTGTTTGCACCTGCAAGCAAACTCGCGGAAGTCTTGTGTGAGTTTCTTGCAATATTGTTTACATTTCCTACTAATTCCTGCAATTTATTGCTGCAATAAATGTCTTGCGAGAAGCTCGCGGTATCGCAACTTATCGCGGAGGTATTTAGGCATCCATTAAACGGTAGGTTTTGCGGTCAGTTTTACCACAGTCATGACTGTGACTGATGGATAACCTACCGTGTAAGAGCGTGACTGACGGTTGCATGAATCTGATTGATGAAAATCTGGGTATTTTGATTTTTGCTTCATGCAACCATCAATCACGAATTTTGAGTTAGTTTTGACATCTAACAAAATTGGAAAAAAATTAGAAACGTTTACTTTTTTTTTAATTTTGGCTTTGACTGACATAAAACTGAAGAGAATTGAGTGAACGTCTAATACCATTCGTCAGTCCATCAGTCACCATCAGTCAAACATAATTCATGACTGACGGAATTGACTGACGCTTGCATGCCCGTGTAATGGATGCCTTACACACGAGAGCTTAGGAATGTCGCGATAGGAACTATATCATTATTTTAAACAAAAACACAAGCCGTGCGATAAATTGCTGCGAGATATAGCAGCGAGATCTGTCGCGAGTCAATGCAGACGTGTTTAGACATGCTTTCGTAACCACTCACAGGAAGCGCTTGACAAATTGTCACGACAGCACTTGCTACGGGGCTTACATTTGCAAGCTGCTGTCAGACAGTCTGTCAGACACTTCTCGATAGTTGTCTTGCAGGTGGAAACACGGCCTTACGCTAGTTTCACACTTACCTAAATCTAAAAATTCTTGAACTCTACGTAGAGATACGAATAATTCCGACGTAAAAGAGATAACAAGAGGTAGAATTAGCGTAATATTAATTTGCGCAGCATTCATAAACTGCTGTAGAGGATATATCTGAAAAGTAAATGAAATGTAAATGCCTATATTCATGGCCGTACCGAGGGGGGCAGGGGGGGTAAAATAAACGTCCCTTTTCCTGGAAAGTGGAAAACGTTCTATCTACGTTACGTTTACGTTGGAAACAAAATATATTTTAAGGCCAGGCCAGTCCGAAAAGACTGATTCTTAAGCTTCCAGTCTAAAGAAATTATTTTGGAATTCTCTTGCACCAAAATTAATGTAGACAAAAAGAAACAAAGTAAAAAAATAATCGAACATAATATTGAAAAATGGCATGGTATTCTGTATAACTATCTTGGTTCATATACCTACCCGTAATTTCAGCGAGGGGGAGCTCATGCTGACCCCCCCCCCCCCCCCCCCCCCCCCACCTAGCTGAAATTCTGGGTACGCCCATGCCTATATTAACTTAACCTAGCTTTTAGGTACTCTAGTACCTAAGATTTATGGCAGTCATTTTCAAACTTTTTTATGAAAAAATATTTCGCGACCTTTGATATTTTTTCATGAATGTATGATTATGAATATTATATCATTTTGTTAAAAATCTCTCTCCTAAAGAAGTTGATGTCAAAATTACAGTTAGATAATAATAATTATTACAGCACATAGGCGTCTTTACTAGGGATACCACGAATAGTGAATTGGCCGAATACCGAATACCGAATATTCGGCAACGCCGTCGGCCGAAGCGCCGAATATTCGGCACGAAATCCATATCCATACTAATATTATAAATGCGAAAATGTGTCTGTCTGTCTGTCTGTTACCTCTTCACGCTCAAACCGCTGAACTGATTTCGCTGAAATTTGGCATGGAGATACTTTGAGTCCCGGGAAAGGACATAGGATACTTTTTATCCCGAAAAAATGTACGGTTCCCGCGCGATAAACTAATTTTGGCGCAACGAAATTGCGGGCGTCATCTAGTACTATATACTTTTCGGGGCCGCGGTAGCTCGTTGTGTTTTCAAACGAGTCATTTGCGTCAAATGAGTTGGATTTTTATTTGAAAACAGTTCGTCTAGACCGGAAGGGCGATCCTTACAAGTGGTGATTAGCAAACGAAAAACAATACCCAAACCTCTCGGCCAAAGTTTGTCTCCTGGAAGTAGCGTGTATAGCGAGAGGTAATTTTCTGAGGCTAGTGGAACCCATACTAATATTATAAATGCGAAAGTGTGTCTTTCTGTCTGTCTGTCTGTCTGTCTGTCTGTTACCTCTTCACGCCCAAACCGCTGAACCCATTTTGCTGAAATTTGGCATGGAGATACCTTGAGTCCCGGCAAAGGACATAGGATACTTTTTATCCCCGAAAAATGTACGATTTTGCGGGGATGTACGATTTTGAAACGGAGTTGCGGGCATCATGTAGTTGTATTATAATTTCATTTTGTACTTTTACATGAAATGGACTGGATGAAGGAACGAAGTTGCATTAATGTGGGATAGCAATCGAACCTTTACGAAGAAGAGCGTACCTAATCGTTTGCTACCAAAAAAGCTGAAAAGCTTGTTTTTAACCATCACAACTTATCACTGATCAATTTTATTTACCAAAGTGTTGTAATTTGGAAATAAATACATAATTTTGAGGAATATAACGTGTTTTTTTAACGTGGTTTGGTATTCGGTATTCGGCCGAATAGTAAGTGTTATTCGGCCGAATACCGAATAGCAAAAAAAGAAGCCGAATAGGCCGAATATCGAATAGTTGCCGAATATTCGTGACATCTCTAGTCTTTTCACCCCCATAAAATTTTTAGTAAGTTTTTAAGAATGAATGAAAATAAATTATGATGACTTCTGCATTTTATTTACTATGCTATTACAAGATAGTCATCATAAGTTTGCAAATATTTAATAAAATATATGTAATGCGTCTGATAAGGAGTTCTTTGCATTTCTTTATTGACGTATGCGTAATGCGTATAAAAACAAGATTAAGTATAAAAATTTCGTATATACTATGAAATTTTTTATTGTATATTTTAACGCCATCAAGAAAATTTGTTACTTTTGATAATAGTAGGGTTATGCCGTGGGGTATAGTTCTATGATCAAAAGTTATTTCAGGAGAAACAAATTTTCCAGTGAAGAAATTACATTATCGTGAAAAGAACTAAGCCTTTTTTAGACTTTTTAACAACTTCTTTGTATTTTTGAACATTTAAAATAAAACAATTCAAACGCATTGATCATCGTGTAACTTTACTAAGAATATTTTCTTGTAGTTGCAAAAAACTATAAGGCAATTAAGTTCTAAAACGTCAAACATGAAAACGGATTAATCATTAGTAGGCTATCAGTTTTAAAGTAAATACGATCAATTGTTATCGGACATAAGTATTTTATTATTTGTTGATTTAGATTGGGTTATAATTTTCCATTGTTAAATTGCAATATTATGAATGTGTGTTTAATACGAAGTAGAAAAGGCTAGGTACAATATACTTAATTCCTTTATGCGCCCAATTGAAAAGCAATAAATGATTCATCCATAGTGTTATATAAGATAAAAAATAAATATGCAACAGACAAAGAGAGACTATCAATAATGTTGGAGTCAAGAGGTCACTACTCTGATTGCTATCCCACATTAATGCAACTTCGTTCCTTCATCCAGTCCATTTCATGTAAAAGTACAAAATGAAATTATAATACAACTACATGATGCCCGCAACTCCGTTTCAAAATCGTACATCCCCGCAAAATCGTACATTTTTCGGGGATAAAAAGTATCCTATGTCCTTTGCCGGGACTCAAGGTATCTCCATGCCAAATTTCAGCAAAATGGGTTCAGCGGTTTGGGCGTGAAGAGGTAACAGACAGACAGACAGACAGACAGACAGAAAGACACACTTTCGCATTTATAATATTAGTATGGATTTAAAACCAGCGAATAAAATCTGGTATTTGACGATAGAAAATGGACATGATCAAACAACGCACGTATCTGTATTAAAATAGTAGAATATGGATGCTATTAGATTCGATATATAAATAAAACTTACCACATTCGCCGTCAACACATTCCCTAAAAGAATGTAGGTTAAAATAGTAAAGAACAGCGCAGTTCTTTCGGTAAATATCATGAAGCCAAGAAATATGGTTCTCAGTATTGTCGCCAGTTTAATCTGTTTTAGTTCCTCTTTGCGTCTGTCTCCAACGACCTTTTGGAATGGAATTTCCCATGCGTACATTTTGATCACCTAAAATAATTAAAAACTGAACTGCATTACAAAATTTAACCCTACAAATAATAATAATATGTAAAAAAAAGGTAGGTATCCTGTATCAATTTCTCCGTAGCAAAGTTTTAGTTCAAAACATCAGACTGACTAATCATAGCTCTAGAGTCTAGACTGTAGAGTCTAGAATCTAGATGTTAATTTAAAAGTCACATGAGCACTAATACACTAACAACTTTGATTAACCTAGTATTTGTCTAATGCATCTAATGCAATTGTTACTTTAAAACAAATGTCAACTACTAATTTAGTTTATCATTTCCTTGACGTGCATTGAGGATGTTTGCCGATTTAAGTTCAATAAAAACCGCCTTAGAAATAAACATTTACAAAATGAGGACAAGGTGAGAAAATCAATAGATGATGAAAAGAACAAGTTTTCTATGGCGCAGATTACACGCATCAATATTATCATGATTCGAGTATCACGCGAATCCACGCGGATCACGAGTACTGAAGCGCCCTATTATACGGCCAATATTATCACCGTCAGAACACAATTGAAATCGCTAGAGGAAGGTTGTCTCGTACAAGTTTTTTTTTTTTATAAAAGAAAAGCAGCAAAAGCAATAATACTCACATGCGCGTTAAAAACTAAACGCATGCAAAACAAGACGGATTATTGTTTATTATTATTATCTATCTTATATTATATTTAAACATCTTTCGGATTCCATAAAAATGGGCATGTTTCTTACAAAAGAACAAACTCCTTGAGGTCATTAGGCTCTAATTATTGTTATTAGAATTCCCTATCTCATTATTAAGTATGTTTATTAATAAAATTATATTTATGAATTCTGTATATCTGCTATATTATATATAATATAAAGGGTAAAAAATATAATTTTCTCCTATATTTGCACTCCACCTGTCACTGGTAAATCAACTGGGACTTGGGAGGCATATCACCAAAAAAAAGAAAGAAATAATCTGTGGAAGCCACGCCCCCTCCAGAATCGCGTGGATTTCAAGAATTTTTAAAATCTCTGTGATATTATCATGATTCTGCGATTCGGCCGCTTAGACCATCAATATTATCACGGAATCATGATAATATTGATGCGTGTAATCTGCGCCTATAATTTTACCTGTATTCCGTTAATAACTTCGCTCATAATCTTAATTCGCGCATCCGTTTTTTCTGCCGTGCGGAACCTTATAATGCCAATGATTTTTCCGAGAACGCCTGCGTACAAATATTGGTATTATTGCATCACGCGTAAATTAAACTTATATTTATCGTTATAGACCTACAAAAAGTTTTGGCGCCAAATAAGCCGTTGTAGGTCTGATATTATTAATGATTCCTACTGAACGTACCTTGTATAGGCAGAGCTATTATAATCAACGCTGCAAGACCAATCAAAGACGACACTCCGGCCTGCTGATAACCCAAGTAGCAAACAGCTACCAGCTGAATGGGGATGATCCAGACGTAGTGGAGGAAGAGGAAGGCCAGGTCGAAGCGCTGCAGGTCGTTGGACAGGATGTTCACCACCTTGCCGGCCGTCGTCTCGCCCAGGGAGCCATTGTTCATACGCATTATCTGAAATGTTTACTTGCTTAGACCGCAACGAAGATTTAATAATTAATAGTGTTTGGACTAGTAATGATATGAATAAGTTTCTTTCTGCTTTAACTACTCCCAACTCTCTTAGAACCTTTACCAATTACAAGAAAACTTGTGTCTTCTAAATATTTTAGTCATGTTTGTTGATCCAGGCATCTGTGACTGTTAGGGTTAGGGTATAATTAGCGAGACACCGCTACAATCTTAAAAGGCCGGCAACGCACCTGCGGCTCTTATGATGTTACGGGTGTCCATGGGCGACGGTAGTTGCTTTGCATCAGGTGACCCGTTTGCTCGTTTGCCCCCTGATTTTATTTTAAAAAATCTAACGCGGATTAAACGTACAAAAATTAGGCCCTGCCTTTGAGTAGAGACTATCGTATTCATAGATTACATTTAAGTATCTTCTGATTAAATTTTATCAAAAGTAATCACTCATAACAATTTTATTGATTCTTTGTTCCTTTTATTTACGTTGTCGATTAAGCATTTCTTATCTTCCAGAACAAAAGTAGAAGAGACTCCGAAAACACGAATAGTAAGTGTGCTGCAATTTAAGCGCAGTAGAAATGGAATATCACACTTATATTATAAACTAGCTTTTGCCCACGGCTTTGCTCGCGTTAAGAAGTATTATTATAATATACTAACTGTTATCCCCTATTTTAACCTTTCGGGGGTAGAATTCATCAAAATACTTTCTTAGCAGATGATAAAATTTCAGCCCGATCGGTACAGTAGTTTGGGCTGAGCGTTGATAGATCACCATGTCAGTCAGTCACCTTTGAGTTTTATATAATATATAGAGTATGCGAAAGTTTGTGAGTTTGTGTGTCACTATCACATCACATCACTTCTTTATGAATATACTAAATGGCTGGAGCGTTTCTAAGAAAATTTAGTATGGAGTTAGTTGTCGATACCCTGGATTAAAACATTTTTATGCGGGAAAATATCACAATTTATTTTCTAATAAACCGCGGGTAAAGCCGCGAGGGCACAGATTAATATAAATACCTTCCGGAACATCAGCGAGCTCGTGGCAACTCTCAGCCTCATGCCGTACTGCTGGCAGTACAAGTTACCGTGGTGGTTGAAGAAGGCCGCCAACCAGTTAGCAGCGACCATACACCCCGCGTACATCGCAGCCGTCTCGCGAGACATCGTGGAGTTGACGGACCAGTACGTCAGCAGCTCAGAGAACAGCAGAGGCGAAACCGTTCTAGAAGAATAATAGTATTTTAATAAAAAGATAAAACCGATTTCACAATTGTTCGTAATTCAGAATAACAAATCCAATTTTAAAAAACTACTGAACCCATTTTGATGAAACTTGCAGTATTCCCTAATTTGAGCAATACCTAGTACAACAAAAAAAGAATCACTAAAATCGGACTTGTAGTTCCGGAGATATGTGAACACAAACATAAAAACATACATACATACGAGTACAAATTACAATATACTTACATACACTTTTGAAATTTGGCACATTGGGTACGCTGACGCTGATATACACTAATGTAAGTGAAAACTGGACACTTCTGGAAATACTTCAACTTTGTTGAATTGATAATCTACTTTTTTGAAGTCAGTTAAAAAGTTTGAGTCATTTTGTTTTTTTTATCTAATAGGCTGGCGAGTCTAATAGATATCATTTGTCTATGTTTGATAACCAAATATATCATTAGGTATTGTAGAGCAAGCACGATAAAAATACTTAATCTAAATTCTAGAATCTAGACTCCAGACCATCTAGAGATCTAGTCGCTGGTTATGTATTTTTTACAGTTTTAATTGTGAGTACGTGTTCTATTCTTGAACTGTTGAAATTTCGTTTTGAATAAAATTATTAAACCTCACAATAATATATTATGTATTTATTAATAAAAACATAAACTTCCTTACTTTATTATATTTCATTTCAGTATTTAATCCAGAAAACTGTTCTTGAAGGTAACCCAAAATATGTGTCATAGGTCTATAGTGAAGTGAAAAATAGGAAAAAAATAAACAATGAAATTTTAAAATGAGGTTATCAAAACGGGGACGCGCAATCGTAAAAATGGGTATAATTCAGATGTTTGGCTACAAAAAGTGTGACGTCATCAAATATGACAGAAGCCGCGGCATGAATATTTATTGTAACATCGATTTTCCACCTCTCCCGTGCACGTGCTGCGCCTATTAGCGCGAATCAGTATGCAGCCGCAACTTATGTAAATGCTCTTAGTCAAATTAATTCAATGTTTATCCGTATATTCCACTAAAGATATCGTGACCTAATTCTCGAACATTAAAATCGTAAGTCGGGTTCCGTTGGTACCCTGATTCCGTAATTTAATTGAATATCGCAGTTTCCTTTGCTCTATCTCGTCTATTTATAAACAATTTATAGAATGGTATTCTTATATGAAACATCAAACCAAGGTATAACATACGGTTTGCCTTATAAGTACATGAGAATTCTATTTTGCTCTTTGATAGGAAGCGGACTGAACGAGAAACGATGTTGGCATAGATGTTGCACAAAATGAATCGGGGTACAAATATAAAAGTAAAATAAAAGAGCAAAGTGCAATTGTGTGCTTTGGCCTTAACATAAAAAAGTTATGCAGGCCAAATCAGATGCAGGATACAGATTTCATAAATGTTAAACTCGTTTCTACGAGAACCTTAACTGCGGAACGAAATAAACCCGAAATAAAAATAAAATATTCAGTTGTAGCGGAAACCTTTAAATTAAGTATTCACCAGTGAACACAATTAACCAACGCCAAAAATGAGGTTATCGGTCGGATTAAGATTATTAGTATCACACCTGTCGACATTCGGCATCCAGGCAGACTTTATAGATATTCTAGATATTATTCTATTTACGACTGTTTATAATAATTGAAGCTAGCTCAAAACTATAAGTTATAACAATATACATCATAGTCTATATGTAAAGTTACAGTTTTACACGATACACTTTAATCGTGGATTAAATTAATTATTATCATGTTTGTTTTTAATACTTAAAAAGGCATGGTATTTGAGAAATAAAATAAATTTTCATTATTCATCAAAATATGTTCGAAATATATTAAACATCTCATTTCAATATTTTTTATCTATAATAGATAAGCTGAATATTTTCCTCAGCGTGTCATGATGATCCTGTCGAAAATATTTATCATGCTCGGTGCTCCATACGTAATTATCACATTAGGTATATCATACATCTACATTGAGTATGTATAATTGTATGTTGTATACAAGTGCTCGCCTCGTGCGTATATGTATAATAATTGTACTAGATGACGCCCGCAACTCCGTTGCACCAAATTCGTTTATCGCGCGGGAACCGTACATTTTTCCGAGATAAAAAGTATCCCATGTTCTTTCCTGGGGCTCCAAGTATCTCCATACCAAACAGCAGAATCGGTTCAGCAGTTTGGGCGTAAAGAGGTAACTGACAGACAGACAAATGATAGATATTAGGTACACTCTCGTATTTATAATATTATATTGTATTACAAGTACTCACCTCGAGGCTCGAGCCCACGTATGTATAATTGTATATTGTATACAAGTACTCACCTCAAGCCGACATACATAAACTGCATGAGCCCTCCCGGGATGAACGACCATAGAAACGTCGTCATTAGAACTCTCGTAAACGACGCTTTCTTCCCCGTCGCCTTGGATTTGAATTCCGCCTCTTTCCATTTTCTAAGAGAAATGAAAGAGTGTTAATTAGAAGGGTGATTTGGTAATTCAAAGAGAGCATTGACTTGATTTCAAAATTACGCATTGCATTGGCTTTGTAGCCAATTTAAAGTTTAAGAGGCCGGGTGCCATCGAAATTCTCATACATACCGTGTAATACCAAAATAAATAATAATTTTCTCATACGAAAATATTTAACATGTTTGAGTCATTTTTCAGCTTAAAATAGTAATTACCTAGGTTCCTGCACAAAAATTTACTACAAAATATTTGAACACTAAAAAAAATAACTCAAACATGTTAACCCGGCGACTGCCAGGTTGGGTCATAATGACCCGTGGTGTTTTTAAATGCGTGTATTTAAGAAAATAATAGTGTAACGTTGCCACGCTTCTCAGTAGCTGGAGCTAGTGCCCTGTCCCCCTTGTTTCATAAGTCAGCTTAGACGGTGTGTATCTGGAATGGATGATAAACATAGGCAAACATACAAAAGGATAAATATGACCCAACTATGCATTCCATGATGCTATTTTGTGCCAGTGAAGTTGAGTTAATTATTTGATAATTTCGTTTATTTATTTATACTGACAGGTGACACAACGTATATTACTCTACATATTACGTTAATTTTAGGTTTGATCCTATAAATAGCCACTTGAGGGCTCGTACATGGATGTAGTTCAGAAGAAACATCAGGAGAGCTCCTTGCCAAAGTTTCGTATTTTCGTATAAGTATTATTTAAAGTATTGACGTATAAGTATTTTCGTATGAGAAAATGATTTTGGTATTACGTATGTATGAGAATTTCGATGGCACCCGGCCCCTTGAGTGGGCGACTAACCTAAAATTGTCGATTTTATAATTCATTTTTATACTTGAAAATAAGCCCCAAATTGTTTCATTTTCTAAAATTAAATACTACATTATATTTCCAAGAGTCCAATCTGAGCAAAACGATATCTTAAAATTTTCTCGATAGAAAAAAATCACAAAGATGCATCTGATTTTCACGAATTTTTCATTTATTGCCATAACCGTGCATTGAACTAAGTTAATATTTTAACACATTGTATAACATTCTATCATTGAGAGATTGAGAGATTTTGGGGATTTTTAAAATGTTGTATATTTATCGCGTTAAGTATTGAGAAAAAAATAATTTGGCGATGAATCCGCGTAGTCCTTTTTACCTGGCATATGAAAGACGGGCGTGAGTGTGAAGAGAGAAGGACGATGTTTGATTTTTTGCATTAGTCGCCCTCTTAAGTTTAAGGTCGTTGCCGTAGTTGCCTGAAAGAGATTGCTACCGATTGTTACTAATATGTAAGTATTCTGTGCTACCGGGAAGGGCGCCATTGTGACACCTTATAAATATTTTGCCTATTTTTGTATTCCTTTTGTATCTTTTTCTTGTGTGCAAAATAATGAATATTTCATTCAACCATTCAGTGTACTCCGAAACGAGGCATAACGAGACAATGCATGTAGGCTGATACAGCGAAGTAATATACAAAATTAGATGACGCCCGCAACTCCGTTGCGCCAAAATCCGCCGTTCGCGCGGGAATCGTACATTATTCCAGGATAAAAGGTATCCTATGTCCTTAAAAATTGGTTTAGTTGTTTGGGCGTGAAGAGGTAACGGACGGACAGATACCCTTTCGCATAAATTATAACATTAGTAAGTATGGATGTCACACTATTAGGGCGAAACCAAACGAGCGTAATTTGTGAGTCGTGAGCCGCAGAATTTCTGCCGGGCAGAATTTTTTTCATACAAATTACGACTCACAAAATTACGCTCGTGTGAATCAAACAGAACTTTTGTATGGAACTGAATGCAGCAGAATTCTGCCCGGCAGAAATTCTGCGACTCACAACTCACAAATTACGCTCGTTTGGCTTCCCCCTCATTAATTTTGAATCGCTTTTATGTCATCATTCGTGTTTCACATGGATGTGAACTATGCTCTTGTGTTAGTTTGCTTGTTACCTTTATGTGTAAACCACAAAGATAACTAAGCGATAACCATAACATTGGCACTTAATTTTATTGTCACTTTATATTATACACTAGCTATTTAACCGAGCTTTGCTCGGTATTCGATAAAACACGAATAAAATGACATTTTCTAATAATGATTCCTAGCTAGATCGATTTATCGCCCCCGAAACGCCCTATATACTAAATTTCATGAAAATCGTTGGAGCCGATTCCGAGATTTCACATATATGTAAGAATTTACTATATATATAGAGCAATATTCTTGTGTATATAATAATATATAAGAATATTGCTCGTTGAAAGATATAAGATGTATTCACTGTTATGGGATAGCACGTATATGAACTCTTTAATATACTCTTATTATAAACAAATCAAATACTTGAGGTTTAAACACAACCAGCTTGAAAAAAATTAAATAAGTACTTACAGTTTTTATATTTTCCGAGACAAAATTTTTACTCATTAATACCGGAGACGCAAAAATAAGAATCAGTATTATCTCTAAAGAAACATTACTATTTATTGCATTGATATTTGATAACTAGAGACCGGATTATATGCATTTGCATATTTGCATATGTATTTGCATATTTTAGCCATTTTCAGCGGTAATAGCATATTTTACCTAACATCTAGTTATGATGCATATTATCGGTACATTTACAACATTTTTCACTAACCCTGCGTTACAAAATGCGACCAAATTTAATGCTTCAACTCCTAAGCGGTCGAATTCGACCGCTATAACAACATATTTCCAAGAATCCACGATCGAAGGATAACAATAACAGTTACAAAACATTTAAAGGCTATTGAGTAATAGCTGTTGTGAGTGTAACTTTTTACTGCATTTCGAATGCAGTCAGTAGCCGTGCGCGTCTTTTGTTTTGACAGTTACGATATTAAAATGAAACAGAAAGAAGAATGTCGCGCTTGCCAACTACAAATTAATGGGATGACAGAACTTTTGCCAGAAACTGTAAGTGCTATTTACATTTGCACCCAAGTTAAAATTGTCTGCCCAATTTCCTCAGCGAATGTGGAGCAAACCTTTTCAATTTACAAAAATATTCTAAATGATCGCAGACACAATCTTACAACTGAAAATTTAGAAAAATATTTGATTGCTTACGTTTGCATTATTTTAATGTCATACTATAATGTTACTGTACCTATTATTTGAATTTGCATATTTTCATGTAATTTTGCATATTCTGCCAATTATCATGCATATTTCAAGCATTTTTCATGCATATTTGCATGCATATAAGAAGCTTTTGATGTTGCATCTACGAATAATGAAACCTAATATGAAGTTGTTAACAAAATTATTCTTATTCTTAGTTGGCAATTAAAGAAAATAAATGATTAAAATTGAACGTGTAATTATCAACGAATTAATTAAAAATAACAATGAAATTTTAAATATTAATTCTTGTTCATCTCCTCGATCAGTTATAATTGTTAAATGTTTTCACCGCTATCACGACAAAAAACTATTCGTACTTGAATTCAAACTAAGCACTAAATTATTTATGACCGTTATTAATTCATTTCATGTCAATCAATTGAAGATTCTGAAACTAAGTTGTATTTGATCGATCTTTGTAATCAACATTTTTAGGGTTCCGTAGTCAACAAGGAACCCTTATAGTTTCGGTCTGTCCGTCCGTCTGTCTGTCCGTCTGCCTGTCTGCCCGCGGTTTTGCTCAGAGACTATAGGACCTACAAAGCTGTAATTTGGCATGAATGCACATATTAATGATACCGACAAAATGGTATATAATATCTTAAAAAATATTTTTTATAGTATCTTCCCTACACATCAAGTGGGGATGAAATTTTTTTTCGCGTCCACCCCATCGTGTGGGGTATCGTTGGATATGTTTTTTAAAAATATTATGAGTATTTATAGATCATTTTCCGATTTAGGGATCGTTTGTGAAATATTAATTTTTAAAGTGGAAAAAATCGTTAGAGTCCAGTGTCCCCCCCCCCCCCTTCTACCAGCTAAACGGTTGCTTCTGGAAATGTAGTAGAGTAGGAAATATGCTGAACTATTCGATCGCGGATTCTTGGAAATGCTATTGTATTATATTGTTGTTGCGATCACCGGTGCTCTTATGTGGCTTGAAGGATTAAAAGAAAACTATCACGACTAAGAAGACTTCATAAGTTATTGAGTAATAGTCTAAAAACTAAAAAAATGTATTCGGCGAAGTGTAAAGGAACTTTTCGTTCAAATTCCTTTGAAAGTAACTGAAATAATGTTGTTAGTACTGTAAAACATGTTATAAGTGTGCATTCATTGACCATACAAATATTTTTTTAAAACTAGCGGTACGGTAAAAAACGGGAACCCTATATTGTGCGTGGCCCGACACGCACTTGGCCGGTTTTTAAAGTTCCGTACCCAAAGGGTAAAAAAGGGATCATAACATATCCCTCTATTGCAAGAATTATAATAGAATGAAGAAAAAAATGTTTTACTGTTTAATATTGCATTATAGTGGTAATTAAAAAAAATATTAGAAAAAAAAGTTGTACCTTATTTTAGAAAATAATTTTAGAAGCCATTAATGGCTTCGTATGCATAATAAGTACAGATTTAAGCTTTGTTGAAGTCTTTGAAGCAGTTTCTTTTCTCGTTTAGGCAGAAAACGAAACTAAGTATTTCACATTTTATATGGGATCGAAACATAATTATTAATTATATTAATTTTGATGAAGCAAGACTAAGCGACAATCCTTTAAAAGCTTCTCTAGGGTAGAAAAACTTTTAAAGGCTTGTCTTTTAATCATGAAAGGTATCATTAGATTCATCATCGTACCACATGTGACATCGGTATATATCACAGCAAACGATTTTTACTTTCAGAAGGTTTTAACATGTAGATTGTAGAGGCAATGCGTACAAATGCGTAAAAATTTTGAAGTAGAGACGGGACAATGCGTAACCATTTTGTCACTGAAAATACCAAATATTACGCTTTTGTTTAAGCCCCCAACTAACCTTTCCAAGTCGTCGCCGGCGCCTTTCGAACCGTAGATCCTCCTGGGAGGCACCAGATCGTATTCCTCTAGGTCCCGGCGGTTGCCGTTGGTGAACAGCGGAAACGTCCAGAAGAAAAACAGCCGGGAGAACAGCCCCGGCGTGGACTTCTCGAGAGGCGACACCAGCTCATTCTTATCTATTTTCTTCTCAACTTTTACACCCATTTTACACTGCGCACAGCACTTGTCCGCCGCGCACCGCCGCCGCAAATAACTAACCGATACCTAATCCAATGTCGACGTTATCGTAATTTGATTAAATTCATTACAAACATCCTTTATCTTTCACGTACCTTTTTGTTAGTAATTAATCCTCATTTAGGCTACAGTTTAACTCGTTCGTTTAAAAGGATGGTCCTTAACCGGTGATCGGATCACATGAGTGATGAGCCCTCACGACCAATTTTTTCAAATTTTCCACTGCATTGATGAGATTAGGAACTGGGTTAAATAAAAGATTAAAGAAGTTGCAGGCTCCGTCGTAAGTCGTGCCTCATATCCATTTAGTAAGTAAACTAGCTAAAAGCCGAGCTTTGTGAGGGCTCGCGTCGTCACACCTTGACTCACTGATGATAACACATCTACATATAGGTAAATAATTATTATTTTTAACAAAAAATTAAAACCGACTTCCAAGGTAAAAACAATAATAACATCCTTATATGAACTAAAAAGTATTAAATAATTTTTCCTATCTGATGGTGCCTTTTTCCGAATTCGGCTAAAACTCAACTATTTCTGTACTCAATCTTCATAATTTTGAAGTCGGTACCAGAGCTGAATCCAGATGCCAGAATATTTGAAACATATTTTGTAACTGGCACCGCCTTCAAAATTATGAAGATTGAGTACAGAAATAGTTGAGTTTTAGCCGAATTCGGAAAAAGGCACCATCAGATAGGAAAAATTATTTAATACTTTTTAGTTCATATAAGGATGTTATTATTGTTTTTAACTTGGAAGTCGGTTTTAATTTTTTGTTAAAAATAATAATTTCACTCTTTTTAGTTACCTAGTAAAATCATCGCGTACTATACGTAGATTAGGGCCGATTCACACCGGAATGGCAGAGGCGAGGCGAGCAGTTTCAGTGTCATTTAATTTTAAAATTTATCTTCATTATTGTAATACATAGTATCGCTTGAGAAATCGACGCCGCCGGCGGCCGTAGATTTCTCAAGCGATACTATGTAATATTATGTATTACAACAATGAAGATAAAGTTTAAAATCATATGACACTGAAACTGCTCGCCTCGCCTCCGCCATTCCGGTGTGAATCGGCCCTAATACACATGTATATTATTCTACGTATCTTATTACAATTTGTTAACAGTCACACTTACAAAATATAATATCAGCTGCATATAATTTTAAACAACACATTTTAAAAAAATCGAAGTTGACACGTGCTAGGGCCGCGCCAAACCGGAATTTTAGCAGCGGCGAGGCTTTCAGTGTCATAATATGATTTTAAGCTTTATCTTTATTATTGTAATACATAGTATCGCTTGAGAAGTCTACGGCCGCCCGTGGCCGCGATTGGTAAGCGTGACAGTGCACTAGCATGTTACTTGTATTATCGAAGCAACTTACTTCTCAGAAGTAATGTGAAATGTGTGCCTTACGCTCTGGAGATAAGGTTGAATATTTTGTTATGTTCAATTTTGGTGACATTGGTGACCCTGACGTGGTAATGATGATGATGGTGACGAATGTAATTTGTATAGTAGCATATGCTTTCAGTTCTTAAAACAGCGCCTAAACCCCCAAACTTGTATCTATAAGGAATCCGGAGTTCTCTTAGTAGCTTCGGAACCATAGTATACCTTGGTGCAAAATCTTGCGTTTTGGTAGCATATGCTTAGGATGCTTCTCGTAAAACCAAAATCAGCATATTATGTTTCCATATAAATTTCGAGGAGTTCCCTCGATTACTCATGGATCCCATCATCAGGTCACCACTTTTGTGAACATGGTACCAAATTGGAGTGAAACCTAATACAACAAAACAAAAATTTCGAAAATCGGTTCACAAACGGCGGAGTAATCGTTGAACATACGTTTTCGACGTGGGAGAGCCATGCTTCGGCATGAATGGGCCGGCTCGACCGGAGAAATACCACGTCCTCACAGAAAACCGGCGTGAAACAGCCCTTGCGCTGTGTTTCGCCGAGTGAGTGAGTTTACCGGAGGCCCAATCCCCTACCCTTTTCCCTTCCCTACCCTCTCCTATTCCCTTCCCTACCCTCCCCTATTACCCCTTAAAAGGCCGGCAATGCACCTGCAGCTCTTCTGATGCTGCGAGTGTCCATGGGCGATGGAAGTTGCTTTCCATCAGGCGACCCGTTTGCTCGTTTGCCCCCTTATTTCATAAAAAAAAAAACATACAAAAATAAAAAATAAAAAAAAATCCACAGCCGAACATATAACCTCCTCGTTTTTTGGAAGTCGGTTAAAAATTATTATGTTAAAGCACAAATCAATTATAGGCGTGCAGTTTTTCTGTAAAGTGTGCCACAAAATGTACAGGGTTGCGGGATACACTAGGGCCCGCTTGCTCGCCCTGATTAATTAATATCATGTAAAACCAATGGATACTAAAATTTTACCCAGTTACTACTAAAATTAACAGTGTATCAAGCGAATTTCTAGCAATAAGGTCTGTACGCACATCTTTTAATTAGTATAAAGTAGGGTAGACTGGGTACGTTTGTGCCAGGGTACGGTTGTGACAGTCGTCATAACAGCGAAACTATGCGGAATATGGGGATGGGTGCTAAGAGCAAAAGACGCGTCTTGCAAGTCCGAATGCTTCTCCTAGCATTGCTTTTGCCAGCACTTGACGATAACGTTATCAGGGGTCCACATTGCTTTTTAACAGTCAAAAGTAGGTTTTCTTGTTTGACTTATAATAACGCTTACTATTTTTTGTATACAAATAACCTATGTCGTTTATTTTCTTGTTATAAGTTGATCATTAGTAGTTAACTGCGAGTGATTATTTTTTACGTAAATCGTTAAGCCGATTCGTGGCGATTGTTTAATAATTGAAATTCTGTGTTGGATACGGTTGTGACAAATCTTATGGGTACGGTTGTGACCACA
Source organism: Lysandra bellargus (assembly GCA_905333045.1). NCBI lineage: Eukaryota > Metazoa > Arthropoda > Insecta > Lepidoptera > Lycaenidae > Lysandra > Lysandra bellargus. The sequence goes on from HG995333.1 coordinate 628,550, forward strand.
GAAATAAGAATAGATAGAGATCTATATATCTACATACATTTATCCTATCTTTTTTCTAAGATGTCCTAAAAACGCTTGCAGAAGACCAAACGAGCGCAGAATATTATTAGTCAATACGAAAATACTCACGAAAAAGTCAAATGTAGGACTTATTTAAAGAGAACGGCGAAATTCATCAAATTAATCGGATGTCGTTGTTTTGGTCGATAAATATGTTTCAAAATAGACTATGTTTTCATACGCTAGATGAATTTGTTTTGAATAAGTTTATGGTGTTTTATGGTACAATTTTATTGAAATGAAAATCATATCAACTATTTTTTGTAGATGTCACTACTGACCCCAACCACTGTCACAACCGCCCTTGGGTTGTGGTTGGTTGTGACAATTTCCCTCTTTCTTTAAAATTTGATTCCATGACTAATACATCGTATTTTGGCATGATATAATGGTATTTTTATGTAGCCAAATAAATAAGCTATGGTTTGTGACAAAATTTTCCCAGCTAGCTGTAAAACTAACAAAATTATTGGCCTCCAAACCAAAATTGTCACATCCGTACCCAGTCTACCCTACGTTATACTATTAGTGATTATTATGAATTATAACTTTTGATTACTTATAATATACAAACTTGGCTACTTCAAAGTAAAAACAGAAAAAAACACAGAAGGTTTCTGCGTATATGAATTAGCATTTCTGTATTATTCAATAAAATATACTGTGATATAGTTAACAAGATAACAAGATAATAAGATAATAAATCATAACGTCTGGAGTTGGAACTTAAAAAATTAACAAAGTTTCCATAGTTTCTTATATCCTTATTGATTTCTGATCCCTACACAAATGAACTAAGAATTAATTCACATTGCAATGTGATAAGGTGATTGGGTGTATTTTAATTTTTTATTTTTAAACCCTTCATTACCTTTATTAAATAAAGTTCAGTTTTAGATGGCTTATCGCATCGCATTTCCTTGTAACTTTTTTAAATCTTTTCAAATTTCAAAGAAAAATATTATAATTATAAAGTGAGAAGATTACGCATTAGATAGAAGACAATAAGGAAAGTCCTCCGCACATTTCACCTTCGTACTTTCCTGTACTTATAATTACAACAACAGTGATAGGTAAATCAAATATAAGGCTGTATTTTATGATAGACTGACATATTTTATTATTCTTTTGATATGCGACTTGTTTAAAATGTAGATAGATCTTATTAGCTCTCAATTATTAGGTAGGTATAAGAATATCCAAAGGGCAAATATTGACTTCCGACGATTAACATTTGCCTATCCTAACTGACGTCATTTGCAGATTGAGTTATTGTAGCTTTCATTTAAAATTATCTATTTTAGTTATTTATTTCACCATTTACGGTTGATGTATTATTAGATGACTTTGAACTTCTTTACGCCAAAATTCGTTAGTCGCACGAAAACCGTACCTGGAATAAAAAGTATCCTATGTCCTCCCTGATCAAAGTATCTCTATACCATATTTCAGCAAAATCGATTAAGTGAGATTATATCGATATTTGCATGTGAAAAAGTAACAGAAAGAAAGACAGACAGACACACTTTCGCATTTATAATATTAGTGTGGATAGCCCTCGGATATTATATAATAGTGGTATAAATGATTTTTTATCACATTCTGTACCTAATTGTTAAAATATAAACTTACGTTTACTTTACTTTTGGATCATACATAGTATAATAAAAATATAATGATAAAAATTGTAAACAGTGTCGTCATAATTAGGTATATTAATCAGATTGTGAGTGTTAAAATCTAGATGATGTAAGAGGTCCCACCCATTCGCAACTTGTCACTATTATCTCATATTTAAGGCACAATATTACTTCCATTCAATTTAATAGAATCACAATGAGTTGACATATTGTTATCATATCAAAACTGTTGTAAAAGACACTGTGTAGCCCCTGAGCGTGTTGTGGATGATAATAATTATTATTATTGATACAGGCTTTCTGCAGGCAGTAGGCACTAGTACTTTTTAACCGACTTCCAAAAATGAGGAGGTTATACGTTCGGCTGTGTTTTTTTTTTGTTAATACTTTAAATCTTAGGCCTAGCTCGCTCTAGATATCGATAAAATACTGTCGATAACTATAAAAAATTGCAGTCTTAACTATTTATATATAAAAATATTTAATGCATGTTTCAAACATTTTTAATAACACAAGAAATATAGACTTAAGAAATAAAATAATAAATATTTTCATTTTTTATTTATTAAATACAAGTATAAAACTTAAACAACTAAAATGTTACAAGAAAACTAACGTCCGCACTCGGAAACAAGACTATGTCATAATATGTGTGATGTGTCTAAACACACTAGGCCGAATTACGCCGGCGTAAATTCCGTCGCGTTTACGCCGCGTTTCAAACGCATATAGAGTACGGACGGAACGCGATGGACGACACACTATGCCGGAATGCCGTCGCGAGCCGAACTTCCGTCGAGCCAAGTCGAGCGTAAAGTTCGGCAGCGATTCGGCGGTAATGTTTTGTATAGCAACACATTATACGCGACGGAAGTTCGATTGGATTGTCGCCGAAATGTCATTATGACTACATTTTGCCATCTGATATCAACTTTCACAAACTTTTGATCCTACTAATATTCTAAATTCCGCCGCTAATACTAATATTCCGCCACGTAATTTCGGCTCTTCGCGTAATTTATAGTGTGTCGTATCAGACGGATGCAGCGGAACGTAATTTCGGCCACGGAAATTACGCCGCGTAACTTCGGCATACTGTGTTTAGACACTTTGACATAAAACGTAGGGTTGCCGAGAGTTATTTGTTAATTTCATATAATTCCCATTTTTTCCTAAAATACTGATCATTTTTAGGTAAAAATTTACCTAAATAAAGTTAAAGTACCGCTTAAATTCTAGGTATCACTAAGGAATAGCATACATATAAAATAACGATTTTAAATAGCCTCGCTAGCGTTGTGCACTTTTCTGAAGAAGTTTTGGTCATTGTTACATAACTACTGACTGGATCTTGGTGAAAATTACGTCACTGATTTAAACCAGATGTAGGCTTTAAAATGCAATTTGAATTAGGTCTTCAGACGGTATAATAAAAGTGCTAGGACATATTAAGTGGTTTTTATAACACATCAAATAACTTCTAAACGGTGCATGATTATTTATTTTTTGACCGACTTACAAAAAAGAGGAGGTAATATGTTCGGTTGTATGTATCTTTTTCCTTTTTTTTCTCATCTTATTTTTTTCTTTTTTTTTTCATCATCTTTTTTTTGTATGTTCAACGATTACTCAGCCGTTTCCCGGTCCGATTTTCAAAATTATTTTTGTGTTGTATAGGGCTTAGCTCGAATTTGGTACCATGTTTACAAAAATGGTGATCTGATGATGAGATCCTTGAGGAATCGAGGGGACTCCTTGAAATTTGTATGGAAACATATAATGATTTCGATTTTTTCTGAAGCATTCAAGGTAAATGCTACCAAAAAGTAAGACTTCGCACCAGGTTATACCCTCGATCCGAAGGTACCGAACAGAACTTTTGAATGCTTATAGGTACAGGTTCGGGGATTTCGGTGTTGTTTAAGCAACTGAAAGCATAAGCTAATACATCAATTTGATTAATCATCATCATCACAACCATAATTATACCATGAGTCATCACACTATGACCCAATTATTGGTACTTTTCGTGATATTTTGCATCGAAGCAGATGTTTTTGATGATGATTTCGCTGTTTGTAGACCGATTTTCAAAATTCTCGTGTTGTTGTATAGGATGTAATCTTAATTTTGTATAACAATTACGAAAGTGGTAAGCTGATGATAAGATCTATGAGCAATCGAGGGAAATCCTTGAAATTTATCAAAATGTTAAAATGTTGTTTCTAGTAAGTTAAACATATGTTACGAATAAGAGAAATTTCATACGAAGGTGTCTCTTGGCGTAAAGGCACTGAACAGAACTCCTGAACCTTTAAAGATAAAATTTTGGAAATTGCAGCATCGCTTAGATAACTGCAAGCATTTACCACAATTTCGCTTAAGGTAACATAATGTGAATAGTTAACATTCGTATTGGGGTTTTACGTATAAAGCATAATTTTATAGATACATAACTAAAAAGAGTGAAATTATTATTTTTTAACAAAAAATTAAAACCAACTTCCAAGGTAAAAACAATAGTAATATGAACTAAAAAGTATAAAATAACTTTTACTCTTTAATAGCACGCCTTTTTCAGAATTCGTCTAAATATCAACTATTTCTGTACATATACTACAGTCTTCATTATTTTGAAGTCGGTACCAGCTAATTTAATCGTGAGTTCAGTAATGTCAGAATATCTGAAACTTTTGGGACTGGTACCGACTTCAAAGTAATGAAGACTGTAGTATATGTACAGAAATAGTTGATATTTAGACGAATTCTGAAAAAGGTGTGCTATTAATTAGTAAGAGTTATTTTATACTTTTTAGTTCATATTACTATTGTTTTTACCTTGAAAGTCGGTTTTAATTATTAATGCGCTAATTTAAGTAAAGTTGCGAGTACTCGTGTGCCGAAAATTGTAGAATTCCATACAGTAGTCTTCGAGATCTGAAAAATCGCCAAATGGATCAAGCTACAGACAAAATTTTTGTGCCCTAATTACCGTTCTGCAACGCTTAGGTAAATTATTTGCATACATTTTATCTTAAAAAATGCCTTAGAAAAAAAACTTCTGGCTGGGGTAACGTTTGTAATCATTACCCCTGTTTTTCGAGTTTTTCAAGAAAACTACTAGCGCACTAATGATAAAAATTTGGGAGCATTTATAGAAGCCTGCGCTTTAATTAGGAGTACGAAAAATGTCTAAGTAGAGATCAACTACGATAACTTGGCGCGCCCCTCCAAAATTCAAAACGTTTTGAAGTGCGTTGTCAAAACGTTTGAAATGCGTTGTCTTGCGCGGTAGGCTAGTTATGATTAGTTGACCAACAAATCTTGGTAATAAGTGGCATTAACTGAAATATTACGTGTACTGTGATTGGTTGAATACTTACTACATACATAAGAATGTGACTGCACACATTGAAACAGTCATTTGATGGGGCGCGCCATGTTATCGTAGTTAATGTCTAAAAGAAATCGACATCTGGCTGGGGTAACGCATACTATGGAGCTTACGTCAAAATTATCATTGAATGACTCAAATTCTCCGAGTGCGGTCGTTAGACTACGAAACAAAGATTCACTATTCTATAACTTGCAAATTATATTAGAATGAAGTTCATTTAAATCTGCTGGTATAAATAACATGTAATGGGTTTTAATATAAATTATTTATTTAAGTGTAACTTACAAGTTCATTTACTTATACCATTAAAAAAAATGGACAGCAATATTTCTGATTTTGATTTTTCAATAAATTATTATTTTGTGGCAAAAAAGGTAAAAACTTGAACTTAGTACTTATTTTATTTGTTTTTTTTTTTAATATTTGTATTAGATAAAAAATTTAAATCGGATAACCACTAACTTAAATTAATGTCAATCGGCCTCAATAAGCAACAAAAATTTGACAGATAGAGGTATGTCAGTACTGGAAGTGTAACCAAAAGCAAAAAACAGTCCATTACAGACGCACTTAGCAGCTACATTTAGGGAACGTTCAAGCAAGGCGTCTCTTACAGCCTGCATTAGACCCTTCACTCGAGAGGTTGATGGTGGAAACGAACGTCCATAGTGCACGAAAGGCGTTTAAAACTAGGCTACTCCTTGCATCATCTCACAATGTTTTCTTTCATATTTTTTTCATAGTACGTCTCCTTCGCGATTTCGAAGAGTTTCTCTCTGTTCTTATCTCCGGTCTCCCGGACCATGGAGGAGAGATGGCTGTCGGGATCGCTGAGCAGGATGTAGGGGTGGTCGAACTCCACCACCTCGCCGCTGCTCATCACCAGCACCTTGTCCGAGTCCATGATGGTGTTCAGCCTGTGCGCTATAGTCAGCACCGTACACGACGTGAACTGGCGACGTATCGTCTTCTGAATGAATAAATCGGTTCTGAAAAGAAATGTAAATTGGAATTACAAAGTCTAATCCAACCCTCAAGAAACGGATTCTATCCTTTGATATTTTGAAACGTCCACTTTATGAGACGAAATCTATTAGAAAGGTCTGAAAAATAACCTCACTTCAGCTCTGGTTATTAGCAAGATGATTAGTGATTTCGATAGTACAATTAATCAGTACAAGTGCTTTACAAACGATGCTACTGACTCTTAATGTCTATAAAATGGCTTATCACTGCAGTCACGATGACTGTCTGTCCGATTTTTTCATATTAGTATACATAAAGAATTAATCGTTCCAATAATATTTTTTTGCGAATTAGTTTGTTCACTTACTGAGGGTCGACGTTGGCGGTGGCCTCGTCCATGATGAGCAGCTTGTTGGAGCGCAGCACGGCGCGCGCCAGGCACATGAGCTGCCGCTGCCCCACGCTGAAGTTCGACCCGCCCTCCGTCACCTTGTAGTCCAGAGACGGCACCACCGACTTCATATCCACCTTGAAATAGGAATGAATTAGTTATCATTTTTAAGTATAAGGAGATTTTGCTAAGGGGCCGAATTCAAAGGCCAATTAATGTATTCTTCGCAAGATTGAATCAGAGTTGTTGTAACCTCATTCTCCCCTGCGACCAAATCTCCACGCGGGAGTTGAGGTTTCAGGCGCGATTATGTAATTTGCGGACGTATTCTAAGGCCTAGGCTTGATGCCAAGTGGGGATTGGAGGAGTGTGGGGTTTTAGTGGGTAGATCCCAAGTCCGGAGATTCCCCATACCCCAGTCAATGTCCGCAATCCGCCGGGGATGCGCAAAGCAGATTTTCATAAAAAAAGGCTCGATGACACAGTTTATAACATATTTATTTACTTACTTGTTCCAAAGCTCGCCAGAGTTCCTCGTCCGTGTAAATATTGAATGGATCCAGATTGTATCTAATCGTGGCTGAGAACAGTACCGGCTCTTGTGGAATTATTGAAATCTTTGATCTCAGTGTCTGAAAAGAGATGTAAAAATTTAATAAAAAATTTATTACTAACAATTAATGACTAGTGAAATTGTTTATTTGATTGCAAAAAATATTTATTAAAAAGAAGTTTATATACCTGCTTAGCAATGAGAGAGGTGTCCACGCCGTCGATAGTAATGTCACCCTCTACGTAGGCAAATCTAAACAATGCTGATATAAGAGATGATTTCCCTGCGCCAGTTCTACCAACAATACCGACCTAAACAAATTAATAAATCTATAAAGCAAAGGTACACAATTCAAAGTACACAAAACATTGGAATATATAATATGTTACAGATATGGTCCAAACCACAAGATGAGCCACAAAACTTTATATTCAATGTCACCATTCATGATTTAGGCCATAGAACTATTGTTTATTGAAAAATCCATTTTCATTATAACTTCGTACACTGCCAAACCGTTCATCGGTTTGTCATAAAAGTTTGTCGATTTATTAATTATTGCGGTAAGGTCGTCGGCATACTAAAATTAATCTGCCATGGCAGCTTGCCGAGTACGAGCCGACCGACAAATAATAATAAAAAACTCAACTTTTATCAGATTTCAGATAAGTATTTTTGTATGAATGCAGTAGCGAATATGATGTAATACTTACTTTGCACCCACTTTCGATGTGTATATTCAAGTTTTTGAGTACATTGGTTCCGTCGGGAGCGTACTTGAGATTGACATTTTTTAAAGAGACCGCTCCGAGGGATGGCCAACTGGGCTCTATCGGCAATTCTGAAAACATTTGACAATTAGAGGGTAGTGACCATTGTTTTATGTGCGCTTAGGGTCAATTTACAGATGAGAGAAATCGAGGTGCAACTTGGCAGTACATAGTCGCTAAATGACTTGGCAAGTCACGACTAAACTTTTAACATCAAGTAGCGTGACGTCAGACACTTCAATTTTATTACGTTATTGTGAATCATCGAAACGCGTCTTACGTTGTGGCGTGAGCCGATTCTAAATATGGAAGAAACATTGTTAACTACTCCAAGATCCAACTTGCGACAAATTTAAGATTCGCAACATACTTTACTGATATCCTTCAAAAAGATAATTTATTCTCCCTGTGCATTGTAGGGTAGCTCCCTATTTCGTTTCGGTGTGAGCTGATTCTAAATCAAGCAGAAACATTGAGCTTGCTCCAAATTCAAATTTCGAACATAGCTTACTTCCTTCAAAGAGGTTCTGTTCTCCCTCTATCCTGGTGTACTCCAGTATTCTCTCGACGCTGGTGAGTTGCGCTATGAACTCCACCAGCATGCGGGCGCCGTGCTGCAACATCATGGTGAGTGCGTTGCTTTGAGTCACCGCCAGGCCTACGCTGCCTACTGCTATGGCCTCACCTATAAGAAATTAATGGTAAGATGTATGAGACATCCATAAAATACGTCACACGATTTTTTATGAATTTTAGACCCTCCTTCCCCCTTCCCCCTTGTCACTGGTGGTCACATTGTGAGACGACGACCCCCTCCCTCCCTCTCTAGGTATGACATAGTTTATGTATGGACTATGCGGTGATGGTATACATCAAAGGTGGGATATTAAACTTGAATATGATCGGACAACTGGTGTTTTCCTTTGATGACATGATTACAGTAGTGACACTTTGATGAATAAATTATTGTATATCATGACAGCCACAAATAAACTCGCATCCAAATGAGCTGATGAGCCGATGAGGTCAAGTTCTTAGCGAACATTTGCACCGCTTTGTAAATATATTGAAAAAATCTTTGTGATTTTTTTCTATAGAGAAAATTGTAAGATTTTCGCTAGTACAGACCCTCGAAAATATTATAGTGTAGTTATTTTATGTGTAAATATTGTCTTTGTTTAAAAAATAAAACAAATCGTGGCTTAATGCTTAATATCAAGCATAGAAATTAATTATAAAATCGACAATTTTGCTTTCTTAAATCTTAAGATCATTAATTTTCACTGTCTGATAAGTTTATCGTCGTATTATCGTCGTATAGTCGTATTCATTCAACAAGTACCTTTACTTTTTTGTATTCTAAGTTTGACTCACAAGTCACAGTACAAGGAACCAATAAGCTTCCACTTCGGAGTGGTAAAAAGTAAACGCAAATATTTTCTTGTTGTGTACCTACTACCTAGCTTTAACACAAAAATTACCACACTTTTACTTATTTCTAAATCTCCTCGCTCTGTAATATTTAATCTGCAAATATAATATTGTCTACCTACTTATATTCATAGGAGAAGTCGAGTCGGGTTACCTAATTTTTATAGACCACCGTTAACGACTCGTGGACCCCCATTTTTTTTTCCACGCAAGCGTAGACCCCTAACGGGCTCCCGTGGATACCTGGGGGTCCACCTGGTCTACTTTGGGAATCAATGATTTGCACGAACCATTTCGAGGCACTTTTGACCCCTCCCCCCACTCTACCTACCCAATTAAAATATAGGGATAAACAGCTAATTTTAGCACTCACTCACTCACTCACTGACCGATAATCAAAACCTCTAGGCCACTTCCAATTGTCCTAGCGCGAGCGTTATGAAAATTGGCACACAGGTCGTGTGTTATGTTCAGATTAACAAAAAATTAAGAAATTTTAGGAATCGGTCAAGCGTGAGTTGGCTCATCTACGAACTTTAAAGGCCACTTCCAATACATTGAGATGTGTATTACTGATTTGGTATATTATACATTATTGGTGCTAAGTATACGTAGTTCATTTGATTAATTATATAATTAGATAATATTTATAGAATTTATTTAACCTGCTAAATAACGCTAGCAGTTTTTCGAAACATTAGGATGCAAATTCTGAAGGTGACATCTGGGGGCACGGCAGTGCCCCAGCCGAGCTTTTTAGCAAAGGCACGGCCGTACCATACTTTTCTCGAAGCGGTTCGCGGCTATTTCACACCCCCTTTATCTTCGATGTTAACAAAGCTAGGGATTCAGAATTTCGGTCACTAGGAGCAAGTATTAAAACTAGCTTAACCTCCAAATTATATGGAATTTCGATAAATAGTTTAGGAGTTACGGATGGTCAAAGTTTTGTCATTCACTGACATATATAGATCGTCAAAATTCTAAGGTACTTCTAGCAGACTTAGAACCTTGAAATTTGGTACCCGGATAGGTCTTTATTTACAATGAAAGGAAAAATTATGAAACCGGCCAAGTGCGAGTCGGACTGGCGTACATAGGGTTCCGTACCGTAAATTTGTATGGGAGCCCCTTTATATATTTTTATTATTAATTATTAAAGTTAATATATAGCTGAGTATTTTATGAAATTTTCAAAAACCTTACTGTTACCATTATGGATATAGAGCAAAATAGGGGAAAAAATCGTGTTTGTTGCATACAACAAGGCCCCCCTATTAATAATTTATTTTATTTGAATTGGACTATTAGCTTTTATAACGATACCTCATACCAGAAATACATAGTTTATGGAAATTGCAACTACCTAGCTATGGCGGTTCTCGAGATCCAGCCTGGTGACATAAGGCATTCATTAGACGGTAGGTTTTGTTATCAGTTTTACCACATTCATGACTGTGACTGATAACCTACCGTGTAAGAGCGTGAGTGACGGTTGCATGAAGCTGATTGATGAAAATCTGGATCAATCACGAATTTTGAGTGAGTTTTGTCACATCTGACAAAATTGGAAAAAAATTAGAAACGTATACCTTTGAAAATGTTGGCTTTGAATGACATAAAACTGAAGAGAATTGAGTGACCGTCTAATACCATTCGTCAGTCCATCAGCCACCATCAGTCAAACATAATTCATGACTGACGGAATTGACTGACGCTTGCATGCCCGTGTAATGGATGCCTTAGGATGGACGACGGAGAGACAGCGAAGACGTATTATTTATTGATAATAGGGTCCCGTTTTCATCCTATGGGCAGGGAAACCGAAAAACTGAGAAATAATATACATGATAATAATATATAGTAGTTTATTAAATAAAAGAAAACATTTCTATGTTTGTAACTTTGCAAGAACAGTATGAGTTTCGACTGCATATTTGTTATAATGAAATGGTATTGATTAAATAAAAAATAGTATTAACAACGTTAACAATGAAACAATAATTAAATTTGATTAAAATATAAATGCAATCAGTACTGCGATATACACTCCTTACTCGCTCGATATATACTCGTAATATGGGAGTTTTAAGTTATCACATGAAATAAGGTGAGCTCCTTTCCTGCGAGGAACGTTGACGCTTACATCAGTGCTGCTATGTATTCAACGCTATGCTAAAAATGACCACCTTCAAGTATTAAAGCTTAAAAGTCAATTAAAATATATGAATAATGATTTCTTAACTTTTCGCGAGTATCACTCATGATATAATAAGTTTAAACACTTACGGATTTTGTCGCGGAGCACTATTATTAATCCCGACGTTTCGCCTGCTTTACAGCGGCCGTGGTCACGGGTGGACTGAGATGACTGGTGTCCAATTTCTTGAAGTTCTTTAACTACTCGAATACCACCCGTGACCACGGCCGCTGTAAAGCAGCCAAGCCACTATAATAATTATAAAATAAAGAAATCTATTGATACATTTACTAAATGTTGATTTTAATTACAAAACAAGTTGAAGGCTTGGCTTGAATGTGATCTGAAAACTTTTTACGACAGAAGTATTACAGCTATGCAATATTTTGCTTGGCTCCTTTCACATTTCATGTTTTGGTGGGATAATAATATTCTCTATTACACTTCACGGGTAACGGTTATCGCTTTCCACCAGGTGATCCGTTCGCTTGTTTACTTCTCATTTTTATAAAAACGTCTCTGATATTAAACCTACGAGTGGTTGAGTAATAAGTATTCACACTAAAACACTTTATTACTTGTTATGCCATTAGATAAATTCAAGGCAACAATTAATGACACGTATTACATTTTTATCTACCTGAAAACATATTGTGTGTTTTAGTATGCGTGCATCGCGCGTGTGTGTAGCAACAAGAGATAAGCGATTCCTACTACTGCTTAGTTTTTACTCTTTACGCCCACTTTTTTTTTTGACGCGCCGGGGAAACCCGTCATGGGTCCCCCGGGTTGGGGATATGCGTCAGTTAAGCTGAAGCACCCCGGAGGTATGTGGGACTTTTACCCACTAAAACCATCTGCGGTTTGTCTTCAGCCTATAAAGGAGGGATGTCCAGGATCTAACAAACACAGGACTCCCTCCACGACCGGCCGGTCTACCTCAGAAGGGACCGGACTTCCACCAAAGTTAGGGAAATGCTTCGGCAAACTGAAGCGTTCCCCTCGGCGCCGGGACTGGCTAAGCCGGGGAGGTTCCCATCCTCTCCCGGAGCCCCGTTAGACGAGAGTTAGGAGGTTCGCACAGTGTCGCCTCCGCACTCCCCTCCGCCCTTGCGCCAATCTGTGTTAATCTTAACTCTGAATTAAAATTGAAATATTATATTTCTCCTTCTTCTGTTATTGATGTATAAAAGCCATGATGTTTCAACACAGGATTGACTTAAACTATGAATAGCCAAATTAGCATTTGCTTACCAAAATCAACGTAAAGGAAGACGAAAATGACCGCAGCTAGATAAACTAAACACATCGTGTCCAGGTAAAACCCGAACGTCGAACCCGCACCCAGCACACCGTTCCATGCTGATGTGTGGAGATCCTGTAAAAAAATATTTTCTAAAATTGCTCTACTGCAGACTACAATCATACTAAAAAGATGTGATTTTGGAGAATCTCATCCATAACGACATAAATATGCAATAACGAATAAACAGCGCCCTAATCGAAACGCATTAGTTTAGATAGCGAAGTTGAAGCGCCATGAAAATGAAAAATATTTTGTTTCTTTGATCGGTTAAAAATTAACACTTTTAGGACGTCTACATGAGGCCTACCACCTTGACACGCGATGCGTTTTGACGAATCCCATAAATTTACATCTGACTTCGTTATCGAAACTGCCAATTAATGCATTTTGAATAAGCATTTTTTTTATCAACATGCATTTAGTGTTACAGTAAATGAAAGTAATTCTACCTGATGTCGATCGAACTCCTGAATTAGCCTCTTTTGTGCTCCGGCAGATCGTATCGTAGCTATTCCACTCAGCGACGAGGTGACCATACCAAATACTGGACTTTTTGCTAAAGAAAACAAAACATAATAAAGTTACAAGAGATGTGAGATTATAATTTTGTTTTAGTTTTCCATTTTTGTTCTGTTGGAGAATAATAATTACCTAACTTTAATGTAGTAAACAGTTTGACAAAATATGTTTTAAAGTTTATGTAAAAATCTTCATAGTCACTAAACCTTTCCGAGTACAGACGTTAATAATAATAATAATAAGTTAGTTTGCAAATATTATAATATTCACAATACACATATTATATAAATAAATACAACAATATTCTGCCTTTATTGTTGTATTTATTTTGTTTTCATGATTTTTAATATAAGTAATCAACTAATTAAGTATACTTACTAACACCCTCCAAGCGCTTAATCCCTTGCGCTGTTTTTAGATAAATTTTGACGAATAAAATGAAGAATGTCAACAACATAATAGAAGGTATCAACGTCCAGTACAGTGCTATGGCGTTTAGGACAATGATGAATATTAAGTTGCCGTAAATTTGAACTACATCTAGCAACGTTCTCGGCAGAATATCATCTAGAGCCCCCATGTCTTTGGTAAATCTGTTAAGAATTCGTCCTGAAATCAAAATGAATTTAAAATCAAAATAGCAATGGTCTTAAGAAAAAAAAACGTGAAAACAATGAAGAGAGGACAACGACAGTAAACACTATTCTAAAAACATAATATACTGACTTCAAAAAAGGAGTTTATCAATTCGACCTTATCGAGTCCGAGTTTATCGATTCGATGTATGTAATATTTCCAAAACTGCCCAGTTTTCGTACGTGTATCTTTTTTGTTGTATTTGGCATTGTTTAACTTAGGGAATACTGCAAGTTTCAGCAGTTTTTGAGGGGATTGGTATTTTTAATTCTTAATTACGTACGATTATGAAGTCGGTTTTATCTTTTGAAAATACTACTATTTCTGAATAAAGATAAATCATTACTATTATCTTATAACACCATTTAAGGAACGATTATAATCATCTTATATATAAAAATTGATTTTCAAATGTGTTAGTCGCGCTTAAACTCGAAAACGGCTGAACGGATTAGGCTGATTTTAGTCTTAAAATATTCATAGAAGTCCAGGGAAGATTTAAAGTGATACAAAGTTCACCGGGACAACTAGTTAAGTATAGATATTGTTACCTTAACAGATAATAGAACAATTAATCATTTAGTTACCTGAGGAGCTAGTGTCGAAGAATCTCATTACTCCCCTCAGCATGGTAGAGAACATGGAATTGTGTAGCGTCTCAGAGGCCCTCACACACAGCGTCGCGAAGGGAAATACACGGACGTGAGTTAGAATGACGCAAAACAGTACTATCACTCCGTTGACTATCAGATATTGACCCGTTGTTAGGGCTCCAACTTGGACATCTAAACCAGGATCTATAAAAAAAATCCAAACTGTTGGTCATACACGACGCTTAGATGCTGTATTTATTTGATATGTCGAAGAGCCACTTGACAAATAAAGACAGCAACAAAAAAGTTGTGTTAGTCTGAACTACATATTTTTATCAATCAGAGATTTTATAGTTTAGGTGTAGAACAAAGGTTGTTAAAAAGGTGCGTTTTTACTAACCTAAGTCCTTCCCAACCATCACTTCCTCGTATATAGCCATTTGGTTTGACCTGAAATTAAAGTAGTCTATAAATCCTCCCTCAGAACCATCGGCTTATGTCAATTCAATGTTAGCTGTGATCGGTCAAAATACTTAGGTCCGCCATCTGGCTAAGAATCTACTTCCCTGATAGTACATTAAAAGACGAAATAAAACATTTGAACCGTATCTCCCAAATTGGCGCTTACTCAGCATGTGTTGTGACCATAGTTGCAACGCTGGTTTTCAGTAAGCGCCTTATTAGCCGACTTCCAAAAAGGAGGAGTTTATTTTCAGTAAGCGTATTAAAGTAAGTAATAAAAAATATTATGGACAAACTACGATAACATGGCTCCAAATTACTGTTTCGAAGTGTGTAGTCACATCTTATGAAAGAGTTTGCATGTAGTAAGTATTCAACCAATCAACCAGTACTCGTAATATTTCACTGTTTCTTACCTGTGGGCTATGTCATTGTTAACTAATCATAATAATTCATAACTAGCCGACCGCGTAAGACAACGCACTGCAAACGTTTTGACAACGCACTTCAACCGTTTTGAATTTTGGAGGGGCGCGTCATGTTATCGTAGTTTATCTCTAACCATTAGACTACACATTTGACAGTCTTTAAACACATGCAGTAGAATAAATCTTTAACAATGTATTTGTATTACCAGTAGCTGACCCAATAGTCTGCAGCGGCTGCGCTGCCGGCGGCCAGGAGGACTAGACCCATAACATAGGATATGTAGCAGATGCTCCCCCCAGACGTGAAGTATGAGGCTATCACCTCCCAGCGCAGGTTCCCCGACGCCTTCTCCTCAGCAGCCATCTCCTGAGCCTCAAATTCCCGAACGTCCTCATCCTCTGATACTGACACACTCCTCTTTTTCTTCTCGTCGGTTTTCTAACATTACGAAAGATACGATAATATAGCAATTAAAACAAAGCAAACAATTGTCTCTTCCTTTAGGAAGGGGGAACACGATGTCCCATAGTGGGGGCCGCAAAAATACAAAACCGGCCAATTGCATGTCGAGCCACGCGCAATATAGGGTTCCGTAGTACCGCAATTTTTTTTTTTTATTTGTGTATGGTCAATGAATGTACATAATTATTTTATAACGTGTTTTACACTACTAACAACATCATCTCAGTTGCTTTTGAAGGAATTGGAACGAAAAGTCCCTTTATACTTCGCCGAATTTTTTTTTTTTTAGTTGACCGACTATTACTCAATAACTTATGAAGTATTCTTATCCGTGATAGTTTTTCTTTTAAATTCACCATATTTCCTACTTCCGTGAATTTTTTCAGATTTCCAGAAACTACCGTTTAGCTGATAGAAGGGGAGGGACACTGGACTCTAACGATTTTTCCACTTTAAAACTTAATATTTCACAAACGGATCCCTAAATCGGAAAATGATCTATGAATACTCATAATATTTTTAAAAAACCTATTCAATGACACCCCATACGATGGGGTGGGCGCGAAAAAAAAAATTCAACCCCGCTTGATGTGTAGGGGAGGTACCATTAAAAAAAATATATTTAATATTTTATGTACCATTTTGTTGGCATCATTAATATTCATGCCAAATTACAGCTTTGTAGGTCCTATAGTCTCTGAGAAAAACCGCGGACAGACAGACAGACAGACAGACGGACAGACGGACGAACAGACCGAAACTATAAGGGTTGCTTGTTGACTATGGAACCCTAAAAACGGGTACTTCTATTTTAGTATAAATTTGATGGCAGAGCTAATAAAAATTTAATAAAGCCATGATGCTGATCCTTATCATTACTTACTTCGGTACCCACACTATCAGTTTCCTTGTCTTTTCCCTCGTGTAACGCCGACAACATGAGTGAGAAGTCTTTCCCAGATGCTGCAAGCTCGTCAAACGTGCCCATGTTCTCAATTCGACCCTGTTACAATTTAAACAAACATTAAGGATGATTAAGGTGACAAGTAATACTAGCCATAGACGGACCGTAAATTGCAGTCGTAACCGACTGCTCTAGAGTGGTCACTTTTAAATTTGCACCGACCGCTCAAGAACACCACGAGCGGTCCGTGTATTGTGGATTTGAATTTAGGCCGGTATAAATAGTCAGTACTCAAGATGCATCTCGGTCTCAAGATGCAGTTCGGCTCTATGATTGGTCCAAATTTTGACAGCCAACCAATCACAGAGCCTGAACCGTGTCTTGAAACCGAGATGCATTTTGAGTACTGACTATTTATACCAGCCTCAGTATGGAAACAGCAGATCGCCATGCGCCGACCGCATTTTGCAGTCGGTTTCGTTTGCAAGATGCGGTCCGTCTATGGCCAGCCTAACTGTCTTTAAAAACCATTTCTTATTTTGCTAATTATATTTAAAGAAAATATATATTACCTATGTAACTGTTTTAACCCTTTCAGAACTGGCGTGCACAATTGTAGACATATTACTTATTATAAAACAAAGTCGCTTTTTTTCCCTCATGTCCCTTTGTTGGCTTTAATGTTTAAAACTACGTAACGGATTTTGATGATTCTTTCAGTGTCAGATAGCCCATTTATCGAGGAAGGCTTATAGGCTATATTTTATCACGCTAAGAATAACACGAGCGAAGAAATAGAGGAAAATTTGGAAAAAACGGGGGAAATTATTTGAAAGGGCTAACATTTTTAATCATTTTTTAAGTGGCTATATATTTTATACCCGTGCGACGCCGGGGCGGGTCACTAGTATAATATAAATTGAATTAACAAAAAATTAAAACCGACTTCCAAGGTAAAACAATAATAACATCCTTATAATATGAACTAAAAAGTATTAAATAATTATTCCTATCTAATAGTGCCTTTTTCCGAATTCGGCTAAAACTCAACTATTTCTGTACTCAATCTTCATCATTTTGAAGTCGGTACCAGATGAATCTTCTGTTCTCTGACAGAATATTTGAAACTTTTGGAACTGGCACCGACTTCAAAATTATGAAGATTGAGTACAGAAATAGTTGAGTTTTAGCCGAATTCAGAAAAAGGCACTATTAGATAGGAATAATTATTTAATACTTTTTAGTTCATATTATAAGGATGTTATTATTGTTTTACCTTGGAAGTCGGTTTTAATTTTTTGTTAAAAATAATAATTTCACTCTTTTTAGTTACCAGAGTAAACCATCGCGTACTATAAGTAGAATAATACACCTGTATAATATTATTCTACGTATCTTATTACAGTCACACTTACAAAATATAATATCAGCTGCAGCCTGCAGATAATTTTAAACAATACATTTTAAAAAAATCGAAGTGAACACGTGACGTGACGTGCTAAGTAGCCGGTCACCGGACTAGTTTCAATAGTACTGGCACTCGCTTGACTTGTCGCACGTGACGCGGACGCAGCGCACATAGTCCCTACCCGGCCCGCGCCGTCGCGCCGCCCGCGCCCGCTTGACAGCCCTGCGGCCCTGGCAGATTGAAGTGAGACTGCAGAGAGTGTTATTGTATTATGAACGCTAAACGCAATGCAAAAGGTTGAAATTAGGTTGTTTTCCAGAATATCTCGGTGAAGTGAGACAGAATGTTACATTATCGAAGCAGCTTTAACTTCTTAGAAGTAATGTCAAATGTGTGCCTTATGCTCTGGAGATAAGGTTGAATTTGGTGACATTGGTGACCCTGACATGGTAATGATGATGATGATGATGAATGTAATTTGCATAGTAGCATATGCTTTCAGTTCTTAAAACAGCGCCTAAACTCCCAAACTTGTATCTATAAGGAATCCAGAGTTCTCTTAGTAGCTTCGGAACCATAGTATACCTCGGTGCAAAATCTTGCGTTTTGGTAGCATATGCTTAGGATACTTCTCATAAAACCAAAATCACCATATGTTTCCATATAAATTTCGAGGAGTTCCCTCGATTACTCATGGATCCCATCATCAGGTCACCACTTTTGTGAACATGGTACCAAATTGGAGTGAAACCTAATACAACACAATAAAAATTTCGAAAATCGGTTCACAAACGGCGGAGTAATCGTTGAACATACAAAAATAAAAATAAAAAAAATAAACAAAAATCCACAGCCGAACATATAACCTCCTCGTTTTTTGGAAGTCGGTTAAAAATAAATATTAAACTCGCAACCTTTCCTTTTCAAAACTGATGTACCTATTCATTTGTTCACATAAATACGGTACCAAATACAATACTACTAACGGCATCTCTGAGCGTATTCTAGCAATTTTTTAAAAGTTTCGACCAGTACCCATGATATCCTAAGATTCCACCGTAAAATCCTGCACGAATTGTTTTTTTTCGATCAAATATATTTTAAAATAATCTTTAGAACGTATAGAATGGATTAATGTTGGGTTGCCTTGTCAAAAGTAGCCGCAAGTACCTCTAATTAAGTTTAATGTTCATGAGATAAATGCATAAATTTGCATGTATATTTTTTTTCAATAAATTTTACACTATTTGAAAGAAAATGACGAGAAAAAATAAGGTATAAATGGTTGCCAGCTCTAAGTCGGCCGCAACCTAGGGTTGCCAGCCCGTAAACAGAGATAGTTCTTCATCAAAATTGAAGCATCGATTTTTTAAATAATTTTGATACAGAATTAAAGTTTTATGCATTTTGTACATGAATATCCATGGTTGCCAGTTGCACGATAGCCGCAAACTGGGGTTGCCATCACTTTTGTATACGACATCGCGTGAGGTTAGGAAGCGCAAGAGAAAAGAAGCAGGCATTGTTACGTGCGATAAATGAGGATATTGCATAGCAGCTGCGACACTGATAGCCTAGTCAACAAATATTTGTGGATGGAAAAGTCCAAAACAGAATTTGACTTAGAATTTGAGATAAAAGTTCCTTTATACTTCCTATTTTTTGTGTTAAGCGAGTATCCATACTCTACACTTATACTATAATATTATAAAAGCGAAAGTGTGTCTGACCATCTGTTGCTTCTTCAAGCCCAAACCATTGAACTGATTTTGCTGAATATTGGTATATCTATAGATGCTTTGAGTCCCGGGAAAGGACAAAATACTTTTTATCCCCGAACAATATACGGTTCATTCGCGATAAACGAATTTTGGCGCAACGGAGTTGCGGGTGTCATCTAGTTGTTCAATAAATTATGAATTATTCTTAGCCGTGATAGTTTTCCTTTTACCATATTAGGTATATGTTTAAGTTGTAAGAAGTACAACGTAATCAATAAACAAGTAGGTACACCTAGTCAACGAATATTTGTAGATGGAAAAGTCTCAAGCAAAATTATTTGTTTTACCAGTATCTCCATACGAAATTTCAGCAAAATTGGCTCAGCGGTTTAGTAAACAGGTGACAGACAGACAGACAGATAGACAGACAAGTAGAAAGACAGACAGGCAGACAGACAGTGGTATGGATATGGTAATAAAAAAAACTTAATATTGAATATCATTCATTAATCAACGCTCTACGCTACAAAAATAAAAATAAAAAAATAAAAAATCGTTTTATTTCTGAATAAATTTGAATCAAATGTTTTCAGAACGTTGAGCTACATGTTGCCTACCACCGGTTCGGGAACTAACCCGGCGAGTAGAACCGGCGTAAGAAACTCGCACGGGGCCACTTTTTACTAAAAAAGTGGAAAATTTGTCTTTTAAAAAAATAAAATTTACAATGTAAATAACTTAATCTAATACATTATATAGTCAACATGAATACACAATTGTAAGTCACATATAATAAAATATGTAGAAGCAGCAGCAAGCAGCCATCCTACTCCCAAGATGTGCCATCGTTTAGGAAATCATTGACCGTATAGTAGGCTTTGGCACACAAACGTTCCTTAATTACTTTTCTAAATTTATTAATTGATAAATTTTGAACGTCTTACAGGAGATATTTACATATTTTGTTAATACCTTGTATACGACAGGGTGTATCAAAATTAAGTGATAATACTTTAGAGTGTATATGGGTCTCATGTATAGAGTTCGCTATGAATTTATATGGTAGATATTTTATTTGGTAAAAAGATATTTGGAGCTTTATCAGGAAGCGGTGAAATAGACCCTAAATCTTTAAAAAAATAATAATTATATGGCAAAAGGAAAACTATCACGGCTAATTAAATTAAGAAATTTAAAAAAAAACCCCGCCAAATAACTTTAAAAAGTAATGAAATAATATTTACTGCCTTTAATTTCAAATAATTCCTAACTTGTGTAAAGTAATATTTTAGTCCATAATTGTTGTCACGGTGTGAGCAGGCTGATGATGATGAACTATAGCTAAGAACATTCTCGATTATGTCAGCTTTCAAACAAAAAAAACTAGATCAAAATCGGTCCACCCGTTTGGATGCTACGATGCCACGGACAGATACACACACAGACAAACAGACAGACAGACACGTCAAACTTATAACACCCCTCTTTTTTGTCGGGGGTTAAAAATCCATACTAATATTATAAATGCGAAAGTGTGTATGTCTGTCTGTTACCTCTTCACGCCCAAACCGCTGAACCGATTTGGCTGTAATTTGGTATGGATATATTTTGAGTCCCGGGAAAGGACATAGGATACTGTTTATCCCGAAAAAATGTACGGTTCCCGCGCGATAAACGAATTTTGGCACAACGGAGTTGCGGGCGTCTTCTAGTTCTTCATAACTTATTGAGTAACTCGATGACACCCGCAACTCCGTTGCGCCAAATTCGTTTATCGCGAATGAACCGTGTATTGTTCGGGGATAAAAAGTATTTTGTCCTTTCCCGGGACTCAAAGCATCTATAGATACCAATATTCAGCAAAATCAGTTCGATGGTTTGGGCTTGAAGAAGCAACAGATAGTCAGACACACTTCCGCTTTTATAATATTATAGTATAAGTGTATAGTATGGATACTCGTTTAACACAAAAAAATAGGAAGTATAAAGGAACTTTTCACTCAAATTCTAAGTCAAATTCTGTTTTGGAATTTTCCATCCACAAATATTTGTTGACTAGGCTCAGTGTCGCAGCTGCTATGCAATATCCTCATTTATCGCACGTAACAATGCGTGCTTCTTTTCTCTTACGCTTCCTAACCTCACGCGATGTCGTATACAAAAGTGATGGCAACCCCAGTTTGCGGCTATCGTGCAACTGGCAACCATGGATATTCATGTACAAAATGCATAAAACTTTAATTCTGTATCAAAAATATTTAAAAAATCGATGCTTCAATTTTGATGAAGTACTATGTCTGTTTACGGGCTGGCAACCCTAGGTTGCGGCCGACTTAGAGCTGGCAACCATTTATACCTTATTTTGTCTCGACATTTTCTTTCAAATGATGTAAAATTTTTTGAAAAAAAAGATACATGCAAATTTATGCATTTATCTCATGAACATTGAACTTAATTAGAGGTACTTGCGGCCACTTTCGACAAGGCAACCCAACATTAATCCATTCTATACGTTCTAAAAATTATTTTAAAATATATTTGATCGAAAAAAAACGATTCATGCAGGATTTTACGATGGGATCCAAGATTATGAGTGATTTGATCTGTGCAGGTAAGCTCTTTATTTTGTTCCTAAACAATATAAATTAGTACAAGAAATTGTCTGGAAAAATAATGAGCATACATCTTATATTATATACATTATGTATAACGTAATTTTTGTTTATTTTGTTATCATTTTGTATTGGTAATCTATATTTTTACTTTTATGCTCAATTGTTCCCATCCGGACTCTACTGAGTTTTTTTATTGTTAACGGTTTTTACGAAACAATGTTTTAGTCATATTTTTACTGTTTCACTATTGTATATTGCTAAAATAGCTGTGTGCATTTAATTATAATATTATTTATTTACATTTTCAGAGGAAATAACACCATTACGTTCTCACCGGAGGCGTTACAATTGCTAGATGACGAAAATCTTTTTGACATTGTTATCTTCTGATGACGAAGATAATAATGGTGAATTCGTTGTCGTTCAATTCGTCCAGCACCCTTGCCTGCTAGAGTTGGCACATAATATGTCATTCACCCAAATGATAGCGAATTATTTCCACCAGAGTCTGATGACGAAGAAGGGCCTAGCCTAGCGACTTGTATGACGGCGTCGCTGATCAGGAACTACAAGATTCAGTCAAATCTGGTAAAATGGCTGAGAATCAACCAGAAATACCTTCCACAGTTGAAGATATTTTACAGAACCTGACACCAAAACAAAGGATTTTTAGAATCCTTACCAGAAGCCTAACTGGGGACTGCAAGCTCAACAAACACCTAAACAGAATGGGTATTTGTAGCATAACGACTTGCAGATTCTGTGAGGAGGAGGATGAAACACCTATTTACCTTCTCCTCGACTGTCCTGCTCTACCACAGAGCAGAAACAGGCACCTTGGTCGCCACGAATACTCATCCACATAGGAAATTTGTGGCACCAATCCCAACCAAATCGTTCAATTTATGAGCAGTATCGGGTTGGGGATGATACTCTAATGCAAAGGAGTCACAATAGATCCTGATGGGTCTCAGTGACGTCAGGGCTACAGCGACCTGCCTTCTTTAATAAAAAAAAACAAAGGATTGCATGAAGACACCGAGAATGAGTGAATAGTGAATACTATACCATCAGCTTGGCTGGGACTAGGTGTAAAATGCAGGGTTGCAAGGGAAAATCCCCGGTAAATGCATAAAGTGCAACGTTCATCTATGTCTAACCAAAGCTTTGCTTTCTAGCTTTCCATACACTGGTTTCTGGTTTCTTAGCAGACAGAAGCATAAAGGTCGTAGTTGACGGCGAATGCTCGGAAACTCAGTCTGTTGATGCTGGTGTCCCTCAGGGCTGTGTGCTATCGCCTACTCTATTCTTACTGCACATCAATGATATGTTGCAGACCAGCGGCATTCATTGCTATGCGGATGACAGTACAGGTGATGCTGTATATACCGGCTCCCCCAATATTTCTCGGCAAAATGTCACTGAGAGTCGGAACGAACTTGTGTCTAACGTGGAGAATTCATTGGAGAAGGTCTCTGAATGGGGTAGACGTAACTTGGTCCAATTCAACCCCGCCAAGACACAAGTCTGCGCGTTCACCACTAAAAATTCAGCAATGGTCGTATGTCCTCGTTTCGAGGGCACATCTTTAACCATCTCCCCTAGCATTGAGATACTTGGCGTCAACATATCGAGCGAAGTCCAGTTCCGATATCATCTAGAGGGTAACGCCAAATTAGCCTCGAAGAAGCTTGGTGTTCTTAACAGAGCGAGACAGTACTTCAGTCCGGACCAACGCCTACAACTCTACAAGGCGCAGGTTCGACCTCATATGGAATATTGTTCTCATCTCATCTCATCTCATTGGCAGGGGCGCCAAAATACCAACTGCTCCCTCTGGATCGTATCCAACGAAGGGCCGCTCGAATTGTTGACTGCCATAATGTTTCAAACAGCTTGGACCCCTTGGAATTACGCCGAGATGTAGCTTCACTCTGCATCCTCTATCGGTTGTATCACGGGGAGTGCTCTGAGGAATTGTTCGAAATCATACCATCTGCAACTTTTCGCCATCGTCCCACGCGAAAAACATACCATCCTCATCACTTTCATGAGTGGCAGTCTTCCACAGTGCGTTTTTCGCGTAACTTTCTGCCGCGCACTGTAAAACTCTGGAATGAACTGTCACCAGCAGTTTTTCCGGACCTATACGACCTGCAAACCTTCAAGAAAAGAGCGTATTCCCTCTTAAAAGGCCGGCAACGCGCCTGCAGCACTTCTCATGTTGCGAGTGTCCATGGGCGACGGTAGTTGCTTACCATCAGGTGACCCGTTTGCTCGTTTGCCCCCTTATTTAATAAAAATAAAAAAAAACATAGATAAGATATATATTTTTTGTCGCTAATTATTATAAGTAGTTCTTACTTTTTTGTACTTGTGTCAATAACTGATTATGCCAAAATATGCCAAATGTTCCTTTTATTTCTGTTTATTTCATAAGAAGAATTTAAGAAAATTTTCATAATAAAACATTTTCTAAATAAACATTATTTCATTTCTGAACAACTTGACAAACCTTATTCTTATTATTATGTAGAACGGATGTCCACATTTGTGCACATTAAAAAAACTAGTTTTTCTCAAAAAGTTTAAGCCTAAGAATTTTATTTTTATTTTTTTCACGGCTTCTTTACTATACTTTAGATGCATGGAATTTTCCAAATCAATCGGATGAAAAAAAGTAATTCAGGTCTGAAAGGGTTAAGGTAAATTAAATTATAACTTCATCAAAAATAATATACTATTATACACAAACTATTATAACTTTACAATGTCAACTCCAAAATACTATAATTCTTTAGTCTTCAGTCAGCACATGCCAACAGTTATTCGTAGTTTGTTAATGAGTCTGAAACTACAAGTAAAATTTCGAGCTTAATGATGTTAACGAAGCAGAAAATATACGTGGTTAAATATCAAGCATTGTGGAAATATTCTCCAAGAACCAGCCGTGTTATTTATCGTTGGCATTTACGCACTTCAACATAGTTTTTCTAACAACCAAAATAACATCGACACCGACTCGAAATATTTCGCTAACTTTTGAGGAAACTGGGTTAATCCACGTTCGATATTTTGACGTCTTATATCCATGATTGTTCAACACCTTAAAAATCTTGTATAAGATATTTCGACTTTGGTTGGTATTTTTTATAGCAATCTATAATCGTATAACTTATATAGGTTAAACGATTAATATAGATCAATACAAATACAAAACAGGTTATTTGGCTGCTATTTAGCATTGGTGTTCCATTTTGAGTTAATAATGCAGTTTTGTTCTTTATAACATTAGGTTTACGACAGTGAAATCCATTTTTTTTTAAACCTACTGTAGCACATTCTAGAGTACAAAAATGGTTGATGCTTATTCCTCTAACTGAGGTTTTGTATATAGCATTTATGTTCTATGTTTCTAAAATGGTTTGCGCTTAAACCGCTGAACTGATTTTGATAAAAATTTGTATGCATACACTTTGAATCAATTAAAATAACATTAGATACTTTTTGTCCCGGAAAATGTACGGTTCCCGCACAGTCAACAAAAATTAATTTGGCTTATAATATCGATATTGAGTACATGTAGAATGTAGATACTACGTAAGGTTATGGAGAAGGACATAGGATAATATTTTTATCATGGAAAATGTTCGGTTTTTATGCAATAAACTTTATTAATTTGCGTTTAAGCTGCTGAACCAATTTTGATTAAATTTAGTTAATGTAGAAATAATTAGTTTAACACGTGCAGAGCTGGGCAAAAAGTAATTAGTAATTTTAATCAGATTACAAATTAATCAGATTGATGAAGTAATTGTGCATCTGAAATTACCCGAAAATAATCTTATTGCAAACTAAAATTATAATACAAATGTATTATAATTTTAGTTTGCAATAAGATTAATAATTTAATTAGACTAACGAATATTTCTATAATTATTATGCCCAATGTCCAATGTTGGTGATTATAATAAATAAAAAAACACCCACACCGGTTTCGGTGGCGGTGGCCGGTTTCAATAAAACCAGGCCAGTTACGCAGGAGTAATTTTAAAGTGCCCAAGTGTGCGCGCAATACACAAGAGCACTCAGGTTTTGAATGAAACCAGGCCAGTTAAGCAGGAGTATTTTTTACAGTGTCCAAGTGTGTGCGCAATACACAAGAGCACTCTGGGTTCAATGAAACCAGGCCAGTTACGCAGGAGTAATTTTATAGTGCCCAAGTGTGTGCGCAATACATAAGAGCAATCTGGTTTTAATGAAACCAGGCCAGTTACGCAGGAGTAATTTTATAGTGCCTAAGTGTGTGCGCAATACATAAGAGCACTCTGGTTTCAATGAAACCAGGCCAGTTACGCAGGAGTAATTTTATTGTGCCCAAGTGTGTGCGCAATACACAAGAGCACTCCGGTTTCAATGAAACCAGACCAGATACGCAGGAGTAATTTTATAGTGCCCAAGTGTTTGCGCAATACACAAGAGCACTCTCTGATTTCAATGAAAACATGCCAGTTAAGCATGAGTAACTTTATAGTGCCCAAATGTGTGCGCAATATATAAGAGCATTCTGCGGGAAGCGCGGGAAGGGAAGAAGAAGCGGGTACTCTCTGTCCTTTCCCGAGACGTAAAGTTACTATCTGCATACCAAATATCATCAAAATCTATCTAGCGGTATAAGCAGAAATCATTTTATTTAACGCCTGGGAACCGTACATTTTTCCAATTATCATATTTTTAATCATTCAAAAGTTGCAGGTGGCGCTGTACAAATCCCATACAAAAATCTTAGTAAACGCCGGGCGCGTTCACAATCGAATGTGAAACACAAAAGATTCACACTAGGCACACGAACTCCTCCTTAACTGTTGGACCGATTTTGATGATTTTATATTGTGTGTGTTTCGAGAATGGTTTATTAGATGGAAAATGCCCTTTTAATAATTTTTTGTTTATTGTTATGTACAGACAGGACAAATTCTTTTGGGTTGGGTCCGCTAGTATTTATAATTTCCTATCACCCTATTCCTTATCCGCTTCCTCATCCGCATCCTCTTCCTCATAAAATATCCTCTTCCTCATCCGCATCCTCTAAATTTGCGCGTGACAATTCCTCTTACTCCTCCTCTTCCACATAATCACTTCCTCAACAACCCTAATCTATAAGTAGTAGTAGTACTTAGTATTGGATCTATGAGTAAACAAACAAACAAAGTTTATCTCTTTATAATCTTAATATATATAAATCTCGTGTCACAATGTTTGTCCTCAATGGACTCCTAAACCACTTAACCGATTATAATAAAATTCGCACACCATGTGCAGTTCGATCCAACTTGAGAGATAGGATAGTTTAAATCTCAAATTATAGTCGCAATTTTATTTTATTGCAAATTATTTGTCTATAAAGAGCGACCATTGTTTATGCGACGCGGGTCACGGGATAGCGATGGACGTTGCCATGGTGATATACTTATATTTTAGTCACTAATTCAATAAAATAATACGGGCGATATACTTATAGTCGGGACATTTTAATAGGCCACATTTGACAGTTCATCAAAATTGTACCAGGTAACCTTATAGCGACGTACATAAAAATAAATATTTTCGTTTTGTTATAACTGCACAATTGATTAACTTTTTTTCAATTGCGATTACATATTTATTGTAAATATGACCGATACGAATTATTTAACGATTTACGTAATAAACAAATTCTGATCTTAATAATTGCACGTCGTTACAATGTTACGTCAGCTGACCTTTTTTCTTTTTAAACTCTAGGGAAGTTACCCTAAAAATCGAAAGCGAATAAATAGTATCGATGCATTGATTACTTGTAACGAAATATCCCCATAAATTAATAACCACGTTGTGAAAAGTAACACATATTTATGTGAAATGAATAATGACAATACTACATTTAACAGTTTTTATAATTCAAGCAAATAAATGCATTTTTTTTTGTAAATTATGTACTTGTCTTATTTTGCTCCTTGAATTTGCAAAAGAAAAAGTAATAATGGGACAGGAGTTTGTTTCAAACGTATGAAATTCAAATATTTTATTTCAAGTCCGTATCGATTTATTTGTTTTGGTCGATGTTTTTACGCAGCTCACCTCACTATGGAGATTAATCTGACAGATGTCAAATGTGGCCTATTAAAATGCCCCGACTGTAATATAATATGGCAAAGAAACGTTTGCCGGGACAGCTAGTATTAGTATAGATTAAAAACTACTGAATCGATTTTAATCATTTATTCAGTGAGTGACAGGCTATATTATATACCCGTGCGAAGCCGGAGCGGGTCGCTAGTTATCTATATTTCGGATTATAAATCCAGAAATATCCTGGTAAGCAAAATTTCAGTATAAAGACGGCGCTTCCGCCAGAGCTGAAATAAGCTGCGTTGCGTGGCATATGATTTGAAGATCCAAAAGAAACATTGCCCTGAGCGAAGTCAGGCAAATGAAGCGATTCTATTGGTTCTAAAAAACAGAGCCTTCGCAACGCAGCTTAGCTCTGTTCCAGTGGAAACACACCCTGATGGCCTTTATTTTATTACCTCATTGAGTACGACGATGAAGTCGGCCGCCTTGAGGAAGTGTATCTGGTGTGTGACGAGGATGCGCGTGCGGCCGCGCAGGTAGCCGTTGATGCAGCCCTCGAACAGCTGCCGGCCCACGTTCGCGTCCACCGCCGACAGCGGGTCGTCCAGCAAGTAGATGTCGGCCTGTGTTGGTAGAATAAATGTCATTTTAAATTCCGAATATAATTTAGGGTGTGTTCCGATATAGGCGAGTGCTCATGACGCCATTGTTAAACATAAATTCACTGGCCAGTATATTCTGGAAATAATCATCGTGAACACTCACAACAATCGTCATGAATACTAGACAGTAGGTATACTGGACTATATTTCGGAACTCGCAAATAAAGTCGCCTAGAACATTGGAACAAAAAAGCAATCACCTCTCTGTAGACGGCGCGGGCCAAATTGATTCTGGCGCGCTGTCCGCCCGAGAGGGTCACCCCCCTCTCCCCCACTAGAGTCTGGTCGCTGTACGGGAACTGCTTGAAGTCCTTTTCGAGAGCGCACGCTTTGCATACCTGCAAAATTTTTCATAAATGTTTACTATTAATACAAAAAAATTAAAACTTCATTAATGTGGAATTGAAGAAAGAAATGCAACAATACAGAACAATGCAATGTTTTGAATTGCAATTCTTCACTTTTAGTGGGCCCCTAGACGATCATATTATCATTTGCACAATATTATTGAACAATATGTTTGACAATAAGATTAAAAGGCGGCTGCGTTCAATATTAACCCTGTCTAGGGTTGATATCCATACTTAATATTATAAATGCGAAAGTGTGTCTGTCTCTTTGTCTGTCTGTTGCCTCTTCACGTCTAAGCCGCTGAACCGATTTTGGTGAAATTTGGTATGGAGATACTTTGAGTCCCAAGAAAGGACATAGGATACTTTTTATCCCGGAACAATGTACGGTTCCTAATCCTCCGGTGATAAACTAATTTTGGCGTAACGGAGTTGCGTCATCTAGTTGTTGTATATTATGCAATACGTGATACTGCACAATAAAATTGATCGCTTAGGGGCCTTCTTATAGTATTTCGTGTCTACATTGCACATAACTATAATGAATAACATTTTCAGGGACATTTCATAGAAACTTACTTGTTTATATTTTTCGGGCTCGTATGGTAAACCGAATAGAATGTTTTCGCGGACGGTGCTGGGGAAGAGCCAGGCCTCTTGGCTGGCGTACGAGATGCTCCCGAACACCGACACCGTGCCGGACGCCGCAGGCAGCTCCTTTAGCAGCAGTTGCAATATGGACGACTAAAAAAAGTATACAAACAAGAGGTCAGTACTCCAATTTACAGAGAAATTCCTCGCTTGAAAATATGTAATTCGCAAGCTTACGCTCGAATTCTTTTTGTCGAAATAAAAGTTTCTGGGACCTAAAAATTGTTGACACTGTGAATACAAGTATTTGAGATCGTTGGTTCAGAATGTAAGTTTAAATATTTTGAGGACTTCAAATAATGGATGACCATGATACATACAATGATTTCAAAGCTGTCTACAATTAGTTTAGTCAGATTTAAAATGTAAAAAAAATGTAGAGTTTTATGAATATTTAAAAAAAAGTAGTAAGACTTGGGTCTCTTGTCGATCGCGAGTCGTGACGTAGGTACATTATCGGAAATTATATACGAATATGTTCTACACGTTCAATATTCATAATCGCTTGTTTGGTATTAATCCTTCAAGCCCCATAAGACCACCGGTGATCGCGACAACAATAGAATACAATAGCATTTCCAAAAATCCCTGACCGAAGGATTAAAGCATTGGTCCATCAAAGCCAACGCGTAGAGGCCGAATTATCCACGTGACCAACTCACGCTTGGCAGATCACGGCAATGATATACCCATTATACGCTCGCCCTTTGCGTGGTTGAATTCTCAAGTACCCTCACGCGAATCACAACGTCTTACTACTTAATACATTTTAAATGTTCAGTGATACTTTATGACGTGATGAATACGTAGAAATAAAAAACTTATTAATATTTCAATATTACAGTTTTTTTACACTTTTTTGGAGCAATGCTTTACTTATCCCCCGTGGATTGAGAACATATGCCGGGGTATATGGACTCCCGAGGCGCGTGGCTTAGCTACTCCTTGGTAAGTAGCTTAAAATAGAGTCGCGGGAATGATGAAACCCACGGCAAAGTTTCTTAACACCTATAACCTATGTACACATTATATAATTTCGCACACTTCTGGCATTGCACCTCCTGTCGTATATTCTGCGCTAAATACGTTACGAAACGTTAACCCCATTGTCTACTTAAATTAGCATTTTCTATGCATTTATGATATGGACCACTATATTTTCGTTCAACTTATAATAAATAAATCCGTTTAAAATTTACTGAATATAAAACATGTGAATAAATATTTTAATATTCGGAACATGTAGGTAAATGTGAAATATGATGAGCAATTTAATGTGACAATTTGAAAATCATTAATGAAATGTTATGATGTCGAAAGTAGGCCGTTTAAATTTGGTTTTATCGGAATAAACTACACAGTTTATTCCGATTATAGTCACACGACTATAATACAATACAACGAGGATAAATCTTTGAAAATCTACTATAGTCGGAGGTCACGATTCTTTTGCCTCATATTTCGGATAAATTGTCACCGTTTACGTAATATATTGCATGGGAGAGACTCATTAACACAAATCAAGCCAAAATTCTATGTAAGATATAATTGAGCTCCAAATAGTCCGCAAGAAAAAGTAGGAGGATTTAGAATAATGCTGAAAAAAGTGATTATAAAAGGAAGCTAGTACCATCGAAGAAATTGATTCCTAGGCAGTTGAGGGACCTACGTCAATGTTAACTGGGATCCGTCAGATAGGTTTGACACAACGTGACCAAAATCCAAATTACGCAGGTCCACCAGCTGTCTAATAATCAACTTATCTGAGGGACAATACCTTTCCGGAGCCGACGGAGCCGATGATGGCGCAGAGTTTCCCGCGGCGCAGGCGCACGGAGACGTTCCGGAGCGCCAGGAGGTTGGCGTCGCCGGTCCAGCTGCTGCTGACGTCGCGCAGCTCCACAGCCAGGTCGTTGGACACCGACAGACTGCGGCGGAACCGCATGTTCGACCGCAAACCTGGAAGTTATGTTATACAATGTACAGCATTCATCTATATCTATACATATTAAAAAAAAAGGCTTTTTTCCCACATGTCCCTTTGTTCCCTTTAATCTTTTTAAAACTACGCAACGGATTTTGATGATTCTTTCAGTGTTAGATAGCCCATTTATCGAGGAAGGCTATAGGCTATATTTTATCACGCTAAGACTAATACGAGAATGTGGAAAAAACGGGGGAAACTATTTGAAAGGGCTTATCTCGCGAACTACTGGAGCAATTTTATATTATTTGGCACAAATAAGAAGTAGACCACGTGAAGGATCATAGGCTATCGATTTTAATCATTTTTTCAGTGGCTATATATTTTATACCCGTGCGACGCCGGATCTGGTCGCTAAAGTATATCCATACTGATATTATATATGCGAAAGTGTGTCTGTCTGTTACCTCTTCACGCCCAAACCGCTGAACCGATTTTGATGATAGAGATAAGAGTCCCGGGAAAAGACATAATATGATACTTTGTGTCCCGGAAAAATGTACGGTTCCCATAAACAAATCTAGTATTATTATAATTGTTGCGAAAATTTGTCTGTCAATGTGTCTTTATGCTTAAATCGCTAAAACGATTCAGATGATAGAGACACAAGCTTTTGACGCGAAAACAATAATTATTATTACGGTTATCACGCGAAACGCGAATATTTGTGATAGGAACATGAACGTAGAAAAAAAGGCCGACGGAGTCTTGTTATATACAAAACTATGTCTTCACTTTTCTTCAGAGACGGCCACGCACACATTCTTACGCCTGTCAAATGGTATGGACTAGCGCAAGAATGTGTGCGTGCGGACCGTGTACATACAGCCAGCTGGCCGACTCTGAACGACACAGTTTTGTGTATGGCGGGACTCCGTCCGCCTTTTTTATACGTCCATGGATAGGAAGATATTGCAGTTAAAAAATAACTAATATATATATATATATATATATATATATATATATATATATATATATATATATATATATATATATATATATATATATATATATATATATATATATATATATAAATTATAATATACGGTCGAATTGAGAAACCTCCTCCTTTTTGAAAGTCGGTTAAAACATCTAGTTTATAATTATTTTATAATATAATATACCCGGTTATTTTGACACAATTATTATTATATATTATGATATTGAATGTACCGTAACTTCTTGGTGGAGATTTATGTTTCACAGTAATAATATACATTTTTTTTTTAATTTAAACATAATTGTAATAAAATAAATTAATAAAAGTGGAAAAAGTGCATGAAAAGTGTATATTATTACTGTGAATTGTGAAACAATTATTATTACTTACCCATGATTTCGTTTCCAAGATAAACATCTTTCTTTTCTTGATACGAAATCGGTAGCACTGAATTATGCTTTTTCTTTTTAAGACTACCCTCCAAATTGTTGTATATGTGGTTTGGAGACTGTATCAAGTCCGGTCTGTCCTCTGAAACAAAAAAAAAACATGCGGCACTTGGGGACTTTGCATAGCATTTTAAACTTGTGCAATTATTATTCTCATACGTCCAGTCGCACGCACACAAACAGCGTATCGAAATCTGGCGATACCACTCCGCTGTGCTGGTCGGAGTCGGGTATGTTAGGTTTTTCGTTACGGAGTTTCTTGATATGGTCGCCGCGTTCAAAGCCGATAGAAGCTATGCAATAGCTTAAAAACTTTATTTATAATACTTTCCCAATAAATAAAAACATAAATTAAGTATGCAATTCTTACCAAAATCTAGAAACTCTTGCAACCTTTGCAGCGATACAATTAACTCTGAGGTAAAGGATATGACCAGGGGTAGGATTAGGGTGATGTTGATTTGCGCCGCATCCATAAACTGCTGTAGAGGATATATCTGAAATTATACGTAAAATTTACTATTTGTCGGTTTTAGACGAAAAATATGTTCATTGAATTCGGGTTTCATTTTTTCATTTGCACACTAAAACATTACTGGTAAAAATCAACTACTATAACATGGCGCGCCCCTCCAAATGACTGTTTCAATGTGTGTAGTCACATCCTCATAAGAGAGTTTGTATGTAGTAAGTATTCAACCAATCACAGTACACGTAATATTTCAGTTAATGTCACTTATTACCAAAATTTGTTGGTCAACTAATCATAACTAGCCTACCGCGCAAGACAACGCACTTCAAACGTTTTGACAATGCACTTGCATATATTGCTTGAATTTTGAAGGGGCGCGCCATGTTATCGTAGTTGATCTCTACGGCACATGTTATGTAAGTCCGAAAAATATTTTCCTGTGCACGTAATAAAGAGAGGCAGCTAGATGTAAATTCACCAATTTCTATCTATCTGGTGACTGGAATAATAATACCCTCACACCGATTTTGGTGAGTCTCTCATAACCCAGTGAGACGGATAACCGACACGACTGGCGAGAGATCAGGCGCATGACCGACTTTTTACATGCCCATCCGACGCATGGATCATGTCACGTATCAAATAATCAGATGATCAGCCTGCATTATCCTAACCGAAGTTGTGAATTACACTTTTCCAATACGAGAATCGAACCCACGACCTCCGAGTCAAGAGCCACGCAAACCACTCAAACTCAAACTCAAAAATTCGCCCATATTATTTTATTGAAGTGACTAAATAAGTATGTCGCCATGGCAACGTCGATCGCTATCTCGTCGCACAAACAATGGTCGCCGTCAGTCTCAGGTTGTAATAATTTACTATTATTTATTCAACAGATGCACTTATCAATAAATAAAGTACCCAGTAGCCGATTCTCAGATCTACTGACTATGCATATAAAATTTGGTAAAAATCAGTAAAGCCGTTTCGGAGAAGTTCGTGGACTAACATTGTGACACGAGAATTTTATAATATACTAGCTGTCCCGGCAAACGTTGCTTTGCCATAATATATTTGCCATATTATTTTATTGAAGTGACTAAATAAGTATGTCACCATGGCAACGTCGATCGCTATCCCGTCGCACAAACAATGGTCGCCGTCAGTCTAAGGTTGTAATAATTTACTATTATTTATTCAACAAATGCACTTATCAATATTTAAAGTACCGAGTAGCTGATTCTCAGACCTACTGAATATGCATATAAAATTTGGTAAAAATCAGTAAAGCCGTTTCGGAGGAGTTCGTGGACTAACATTGTGACACGAGAATTCTATATATAAGAATATATATGAGATTATTATTAATATAGAACGTACGAAAGTACTTATGAATTATGACTAATTAGTAATTACTATTCTGAATATGTATTCCGGAAACTGAGTTAAAGTGATACAAAGCAAGGTAGAAAAACATTGCTGACATTGAACTGATAAAACATATTATTTACATTATCTGCATCTCTATTGACTGTTTTGATAATAAATGCTATTATGTGCAATAAGGATTTGCCGAGAGGTGCAATCACATGTTTAATCGTAGTCAGCCGGGTTAAAGACCCGACATACCTCTTACTTCAATTGCATTATCAGTATTTACAAAACACTGATTACTGCCACCTTTTCAATAAATAAGAGCCTTTAGGCAAATTGCATTCGATAATTTAGAGATCAAAAATGTATGGGTTTTTTTATGAAATAAGGGGGCAAACGAGCAAACGGGTCACTGATGGAAAGCAACTTCCGTCGCCCATGGGCACTCGCAGCCTCAGAGGAACTGCAGGTGCGTTGCCGGCCTTTTAAGAGGGAATAGGGTATTAGGGGAAGGTAGCGATGGGAAGGGAAGGGAATAGGGTAGGGGATTGGGCCTCCGGTAAACTCACCCACTCGGCGAAACACAGCGCAAGCGCTGTTTCACGCAGGTTTTCTGTGAGAACGTGGTATTTCTCCGGTCGAGCCGGCCCATTCGTGGCGAAGCATGGCTCTCCCACATAAAATTTGCATTACTTATAAGGCATTTTTGTAAATTATTGTAAAAGTAGTCTTGTTTCGTAAATTGATGATTAACGGTAATAAAATACAGCCCTTGGTTACACTGCACTGTAAAAAATAATTTCAAATAATACATACTTACAGTATTTACCTACGCGTTTGTACATACTTCAGTCATTATTACGAATCTGTCGACATAACTATTAAATACAATGCTTTGATCAGCAGACTGGTAAGAGTAACATAATTTTCTTAACATTATAGTGCAATAACTTTTCGAATAACATCTTATTAAGTTTGGGTATTGCAACAAAAAGCATGTTATTACCACAATATTACGTTCGGGTATTGCAACAAAAAACCCATCCAAAAACTTACCACGTTTGCAGTCAGCACGTTTCCAAGTAGGATATAAGTCAGTATGGTAATGAAGAGTGCGGCTCTCTCCGTGAAGATCATGAACCCGAGGAAAATGGTCCTCAGTATCGTCGCTAACTTTATCTCTTTCAGTTCCTCCCTCCGTTTCTCTCCCACTACCTTTTGGAAAGGTATTTCCCACGCGTACATTTTGATTACCTGCAAACAGTTTACGTCGTGTTTACGTTTTGCAAGGAAAACCCCGAGTTTCCCAATTTTATTTTTAATTTCATTGTTTGCGACGGAAATATTTAATTTTAAATAAAGTAGCTAATAAGACTGTTCTGTATGTTGAGAATAATATAAAATCACAAATTACGCATTGAATACTTTATTCCTTTATAGTTCCCTTTTCTAAAATAGCAGTAGAAAGTATACTGTATAAATTATACTAAATTGAGCCCTTACAAAATAACATCGATAGTGGAGTACCTGAATACCATTAATAACTTCACTCATAATCTTAATTCTCGAGTCCGTCTTCCCTGCAACACGAAGTCTTACATTTCCGATAAATCTTCCGAGTATACCTGCAAATTGTTATAATACATTACAGTTACTTTAACTCAAAATATATTAAGCTCTAACTACATTTTACAAAAATAATATCACCCGATTAAGTGCAAGCAGAAATGTAGCATCCAAAATATTAACAAACTTGTACAGAGCAGCTTTTGATGGCGCATTTAATCCAAAGGCAACAAAATTAACTCAACTCATTGAACTACATCGCTAAGTTAAAAACTTTGTAGTTTTCCGGCAAGATAAATATTATTTTAGTAAATATCATTTTTAGTTTGTTTACTTTGATGAAAAACTAGAGCCAGTCCACACGGGGCGTTGCATCAGCGTTGCGTCGACGCTGGCAGTTGCAGTTCTATTGCAGTCGTATTGCAGTCGTGTCAACTGCATTCAAACTGCACTGCACTTGAACTGCAATTTGCGGTTGGATTGCAGTTGAAATGCGGTCCGTCTGTGTAGACCCTTATTGCGAAGCAGTCTTAACGTCAACACCTCCCGCTTCGTCTCGGGGGCTGCTATCAGTCATGTGTGCGTTGCGCTTGCGACGATGCAGCGCGCTGTGTGGACTGGCTCTTAGGCTCTATGAACTGACCGAAATGGTACCTTGAATAGGAAAGGCTATGATGACCAGCGCGATGAAGCCGATCAAAGCCGAAACTCCCGCCTGCTGGTAGCCCAAGTAGCACACGGCCGTCACCTGGATGGGCAGGATCCAGACGTAGTGGAGGAAGAGGAAGGCCAGGTCGAAGCGCTGCAGGTCGTTGGACAGGATGTTCACCACCTTGCCGGCCGTCGTCTCACCCAGGGAGCCATTGTTCATACGCATTATCTGAAATTTTTGCCAAATATGTCATAAAAATGTTCAAGGCATTTATGCATCATAGACAGAGCAAATCGAAGCAAAAAATAATCTCTACTGTATGATTTAAGAGTGTGTGGAATTGAGATTTGGCATTCTTTAGGTCTTTCGATTTGCGTTTGTAAATTACGTCACATACTCTTATTGAGTTCGGAATTTTTTGGTCAAAGGTTGGCTCAAATGCTCTTATTACAATTGCGCTATTGTACTTGTTGTCTATTGCCTTTATTAATCTAATATACTGACCTTTCTGAACATAAGTGAACTGGCCGCAATTCTAAGCTTCATTCCGAACTGATGGCAGTAGAAGTTACCCTGGTGGTTGAAGAAAGCGGCGATCCAGTTGGCTGCCACCATACTGCCCGCGTACAATGCAGCAGTCTCTCTCGTCATCGTGGAGTTGGCTGACCAGTAAGTTAGGAGCTCCGAGAAGAGAAGAGGAGCCACGGTTCTAAAATTTAAAAAATAGAAGTACCTCAAATGTGCGGAATCGCATGTCGTATGGTACAATTTGTAAGAGAGTACAATGGCATCTGAGTCCTTTTTAACGAAAAAAATGTTGTTTCGTACCTAAGCGTTAGGCGCGCGGATCCTTTGCAGTTTGCAGTTTGTTTTTAAAAGTAAGTAGTACTGCTATAAAAAAACCAAGCAGAGCAGTAGTCTATTTCATAAATGAAAATGTCCAGATTAGTCCTGAAGTAGGTAAGCAATAGCACCTAGAATAATAATGTGCCATAACGAATCTGAGAATTTATTAAATATTAAGGTCATGCAGTAGCGAGAACTAGATTGCAGGCGTTGGTAATTAGTGACTTGTCTGCGCTTCCATCACTTCAAAAGATTCAAACAACGTGTTTGTAAGAACTTAATTTATCCCGAATTAATGAAAAATGCATTGTGTTTTGAAGCTAAAGAGTCTAGACTCCAGACACAATATAAATGTACTAATGTATAAATTAGGAGCAGACAAACTTGCATACAATCTTTATATGGTTAGAAACAAAATGTGCTGTCATAATTATTACTTTTATTATCATACGAACATTTAAAGTTTTAACAATAACTCAGTTCAGTTGGATCAGCGCCCAAGTGAAATATTATGTCTACCTACACTCTACAACTAGAGTACAAAATGAAAAAGATATAATTTTGTAGTGTTAAAATTATCTTTACAATGGTTTTGCCTAAATAAACGTTTATCATTTAATTTTATAGCTAGTTTTCTGTAGTTCTCATTTTGATGTTAATATTATATTGTCGCTTATTACGAAATCGGAATTTCCAGTACAAAATTCCCTCCAAAATGAGTTTCGATTCGGAAATTGAATAAACAATTTTAAACAACGAAAAATGAGGGCATGCAATCATAAGTAGTTAATGCAGAGGTTTGGCTACAAAAAGTGTGACGTCATCAAATATTAACGGCAGAAGCCGCGGCATGAATATTTATTGTAAAATCGATTTTCCACCTCTCCCGTGCACGTGCCGCTGCACGATATTTTCCCCTATTGCAGCTATACACAACCTGCGACCCGCGGGCCTCATGAGGCCCGCCACTCGGGATTTCTTTTCAGTGGCCCGTGTGAATTTAAACCATTTTCAAAATCACGACCACCGGCAAAATAACGCAAGGTCAGCATGAAAGTCGTGAAATTTTTTCCACTTTTAAACCAGTAATTAAAAAAAACGTTATTTTTTTACCTTAAAAAACTTTGGCTGCGGCCCGCGATATTATGATCAATAATATGTGTTTGTGGCCCGTATAAAAAAGGTTAAGTAGCACTGCTTTATTGGATGAAATCAGTTCCTTTGCACACTTCAACTGGAAATGCTCTTGAACATAAAATAGGGAGAAAAAAGTTATCGACTCTCTTACGTTAGCAATCAAGAGTCTATCACTACTATCAAAGGTACCATCAAAGAAATAGATTTATGCCTTACTAGATGATACCCGCAACACCGTTGCGCCAAAATTCTTTTATCGTGCGGGAACCGTACTTTTTTCGGGATAAAAGTATCCCTTCACCAAATTTCATCAAAATTGGTTCAGCGGTTGGGGTAACAGACAGACAGATAGAAAGACCGATTTTTCAGACTTTCGCATTTATCATATTAGTATAGAGTATAGACTATAGATGTTAGTAATATAATTTGTTAGGGCAATAGTACCCGACCCTGATCAAACTGGTTTACTCAATGAATGTCGGAAGTACTTTAAATAAAAATCCTGTTTTATATTAAACTAGCTGTTGCCCGCGACTTCGTCCGCGTGGACTTCAGCTTATAGTTGTTCCCGTACATCGATTGAATAGTTTACGCGCAAATCATAAAGGTACATTTTGTAGGAACCGTACATTTTTCCGCGACAAAATATATACCTTGTCCTTCCCGAGACTCAAAGTATCTCCATAGTCATACCAAAATTCATCAAAATCGATTGAATAGTTAACGCGAAAATTATAAAAGTATATTGTGCGGTAACCGTACATTTTTCCGGGACAAAATGTATCCTATGTCCTTTTCTTAGACTCAAAGTATATCTACTTATACCAAATTTCAGCAAAACCGGTCCAGCTGTTTACGCGTGATGTCGTAACCAAGGGAAATAAGGATTCATTTTTATTATTTATAGACGTTCCGCGCGGCTTCGCCCGCGTAAATTAGATATTTCACAGACAAGTTAGTCCACAAAAAATAGCCTATGATCCTTCACGTGCTCTACTTCCTATCTAACCCAAATAACAGAAAAATTGCTCTAGTAGTTCGTGAGATAAGCCCTTTCAAATAATTTCCCCCGTTTTTTCACATTTTCCTCTATTTTTTTGCTCCTAATAGTCTTAGCGTGATAAAATATAGCCTACCTCCATAAATGGGCTATCTAAAACTGAAAGAATTTTTCAAATCGGACCAGTTGTTTCTGAGATTAGCGCGTTCAAATAAGCCCTTTCAAATAATTTCTCCTGATTTTTTTCACATTTTTCTCTATTCCTTCGCTTATATTAGTTTTATCTTGACAAAATAAAACTTATAGCCTTTCTCGATAAATGGGCTATCTAATACTGAAAGAATTTTTCAAATCGGACCAGTAGTTCCTGAGATTAGCGCGTTCAAATAAGCCCTTTCAAATATTTTCCCCCGGTTTTCCTACATTTTCCTCTATTTATTCGCTCCTATTAGTCTTAGCGTGATAAAATATATCCTATAGCCTTTCTCGATAAATAGGCTATCTAACACTGAAAGAACTTTTCAAATCGGACCAGTAGTTCCTGAGATTAGCGCGTTCAAATAAGCCCTTTCAAATAATTTCCCCTGTTTTTTTTTCACATTTTTCTCTATTCCTTCGCTTATGTTAGTCTTAGCGTGATAAAATATAACTTATAGTCTTTCTCAATAAATGGGTTATCTAATATTGAAAGAATTTTTCAAATCGAACCAGTAGTTCCTGAGATTAG
This sequence comes from Lysandra bellargus, assembly GCA_905333045.1. Taxonomy (NCBI): domain Eukaryota; kingdom Metazoa; phylum Arthropoda; class Insecta; order Lepidoptera; family Lycaenidae; genus Lysandra; species Lysandra bellargus. The sequence goes on from HG995333.1 coordinate 669,940, forward strand.
CGCGTTCAAATAAACCCTTTCAAATATTTTCCCCCGTTTTTCCCACATTTTCCTCTATTTCTTCGCTCCTATTAGTCTTAGCGTGATAAAATATATCCTATAGCCTTTTTAAATAAATGGGCTATCTAACACTGAAAAAACTTTTCAAATCGGACCAGTAGTTCCTGAGATTAGCGCGTTCAAATAAGCCCTTTCAAATAATTTCCCCTTTTTTTTTCACATTTTTCTCTATTCCTTCGCTTATGTTAGTCTTAGCGTGATAAAATATAGCCTATAAACTTCCTCAATAAATGGACTATTTAACACTGAAAGAATTTTTCAAATCGGACTAGTAGTTCCTGAGATTAGCGCGTTCAAACAAACAAACAAACAAAGTAACAAACTCTTCCGCTTTATAATATTAGTATAGAAGAAAACATATTATTTGAAAAATATATTATACATACGTATTATTTTAATGCTATATACTGTGCTCGAAAGCCTGTAGAGTGTAGAGTAGACATTTGTATTGTATTTTTTAACAAGAATCCTGCCATTATATTATGTACTAGCGACCCGCCCCGGCGTCGCACGGGTATAAAAAATATTATAGCCACTGAAAAAATTATTAAAATCGATAGCCTATGATCCTTTACGTGGTCTACTCCTTATCTGTGCCAAATAACATAAAAATTGCTCTAGTAGTTCGCGAGATAAGTCATTTCAAATAATTTCCCCCGTTTTTTCCACATTCTCCTATTAGTCTTATCGTGATAAAATATAACCTATTAAAGCTTCCTCAAAAAATTTGCTATATAAAACTGAAAGAATTTTTCAAATCGGACCAGTAGTTCCTGAGATTAGCGCGTTCAAGTTAGCCCTTTCAAATAATTTTCCCCGTTTTTTCCAAATTTTCCTCTATTTCTTCCCTCCTATTAGTCTTAGCGTAATAAAATATAGCTTATAGCCTTCCTCAATAAATGGGCTATCTAACACTGAAAGAATCATCAACATCCGTTGCGTAGTTTTAAAGATTAAAGGGAACAAAGGGACATGAGGGAAAAAAGCGACTTTGTTTTATAATAAGTACTAGCGACCCGCCCCGGCGTCGCACGGGTATAAAGGACATAATATTATCAGCTATGCTTCAAATTAAACTATCGCCATACCAGATTGGCATGAAATAAGTATAGAAATAATTTGGTACGTTAATTATACACTTATTTCATACACTATTAAATAAATGTATCTTATAAATGACTGTACAAAATTTGATCAAAATCGATTCAGCCGTGTAAGCATAAAGAGGTTACAAAAGACACTTTTGCATATTGGTTAAATATGTGTATCTTACGATAAACATCTGAAATATATTATCTTCTATATATATAAAAATGTATTTTCAAATGTGTTAGTCGCGCTAAAACTCGAAAGCGGCTGAACGGATTGGGCTGATTTTAGTCTTAAAATATTCGTAGAAGTCCAGGGAAAGTTTTAAAGTGACACGAAGTTCACTGGGACAGCTAGTCTTATATATAAAAATGGATTTTCAAATGTGTTAGTCGCGCTAAAACTCGAAAACGGCTAAACGGATTAGGCATCAGCCTAATCCGTTTAGCCGTGCCTTCCCTGGACTTCTACGAATATTTTAAGACTATAATCATATAGTCTTAAAATATTCGTAGAAGTCCAGGGAAGTTTTTTAAGTGACACGAAGTTCACCGGGACAGCTAGTATGGTATAAAACGTATTAAATATATTTCCATTGTCTGGCACCCGTAACACAAGTCCTTCTGCAGGTCCAGTGTCCACCACGGGGCCAGACTGACGGAGTGTAAAGCGTCCATAGAATATTGTGTTTATTGTTTTTACTTTTTAGTATCGGTTGATTGGATGTTACATTTTTGAATATCACTTGGTTTTACCAATAAAAAATGATTTTAAAATCCAGGATTATAACTTGGACAAAAAGGTTGCGCACTAATGAACGCAACGTCTACCGGCAGACAGACCGCCCGGACTCTAACCAGAAGAGCAAGAATGACGACATATCACAAAATCAGCCGACCTGAAATACATTTTTTTCAAACGTTGCTGCCTCTTATACTACAATGGATTTGGAAGTTTTTCTCACCTCAGAGCCACGTATATGAACTGCATGAGACCCCCAGGTATGAACGACCAGAAGAATGTTTTGACTAGAACTTTCGTGATCGACGCCTTCTTGCCTTTCGCTTTGGCCCTTTCTTCTTCTTCTATCCATTTTCTGAAAAAAATAATTTTAGTATAGAAAAACTGAAAAGATTAGAAAGAAGAAGACATTATTTGAATTTTGAATATTATTAATGCAAATTGTAAACAGCAGTTTTTGCCAGCTGCAGTTTTTGCTAATTATGTACTATGAAAAATCGGAAGGAAGTTCGAGTAGGTTTGTCGTATTTTAGAATGAAAGCAGAAGCCTTTACTCATTGAATTTACATTGTCATAACACATGATACATGTTAGTAATCATTATTAGTAGTACAATAATTAAGAGATTGGCAGTCTAGTCTTATGTTCGCGTATACAGGATGTAATAAAACTAAGTGATAATACTTTAGGGTGGATAATGTGTATGCGTCCCCTATATAGAGTTCGCTGTGAAAGTAGAAGCGCTGAAAGAGTAACTTTTTTCTTCACCTTTGTGATAGAATAGATAATAGTACTTGCCCATACAAATCGCACAAAAAAACTGTTTTAACGCTGCTACTCTACAGTGAACTCTATATAGGAGACACTTATACGCCCTAAAGTATTAGCACTTAGTTTTGATACACCTTGTATACATGTTACGCTCAAAGACCGAAATCGCTCAGTGAGCGAAAAAATAGCTCACAATGCGTTGTGGTGTCAGTGAAACAGCCACGACGCGAATTTCGCGTCGTGGCTCTAACGAAAACGGCCACGACGCGTTCTGGCGAACGCTGCGCCCCCCAACCCCCCCCCCCCCCCCCCCCACACACTCTCTTCCTGAAAGTGTTGCTTTTAACGAAACAGTATCGCGTCATGAGTGCTGAGTTTTAATTCTCCTTTTTTAGGAACAAACTAAGTTATCTATACTTATATTTTGTATGAGTTTGAAACGCGGCGTAAACGCGGCGGAATTTACGCCGTCGTAATTCAGCCTAGTGTGTTTAGAGCCCAAGGCCCAAGTGGGCCGCGATAATAATTGAAAGGCTATTGTATGTATTTTCCAGTGACTTCGTTTGCAACTGTGTCAAAATATCCACAACTGAACAAATAAACTCGTTTGGAAGTCGGTTAAGGGAGGTAGCTTATGTTTTGTATAATATTATATCCTGAGTGACCGACTGTTTACTCGTGCTCTAGATCAGCGGTCGGCAACACGCGGCCCACGAACGTCTTACTTGCGGCCCGTGAATTTTTGTGATTCATAACATAAGTAATAAGTATCAAAAACAACGTTTTCTAATATTGCCAGTAGTTATCGCAACCTAAAAACGGGTATGTACGAGTAACGGGTAATTAATATTACAATTCTCCTCAGTTAAATTTTGACAGCTCACTTTTTATTAGTTCCGTCGATCAGAGAGGTTGAAACTCTTTTTAAATTGTGGTCTAGAAAACTATTATTATGAGTAGGTATAAGGCCTGCGGCCCGCCTTTAATTTGTTTTGCCACCTTGTGACCCTTGACTACCAAAAGGTTGACGAACGCTGCTCTAGATCAGTTCATTAGGTTTGAGGTCAGTTGCAAACAAACAAAACATCAAATATTTCCTCTGTAATTAACACCCCCGCAACTCTGTAGCGTTAAAATTCGTTTATCGCAAGGAAAGCGTGCATTTTTCCGGGATAAAAAGTATCCCATGTCCTTTCCCGGAACTCAAATTACCTCCATACCAAACAGCATAATCGATTCAGCGGATTGGGCGTGAAGAGCCAACAGACAGACAGACTGATAGACAGATAGACAGACACACTTTCGCATTTATAATATTAGTATATACATTTATAACATAAAGAACTAAAGAATACTATACATTCTTAACATAAAGAAATTGACTACTCTAATAACTTTATAATAAACTTATAAAAAATAGTTATTTTACTCAAGTTAGTAAATTAAACGATTAATGATTATGTAACACAGTATGTACTACCTACCATTTCCACACACGTAGGGGCAGCTCAGGCGATAGGATTATCGTCCAAGAGACTGCCCTTATTGTGTGAAGTGAGAAGCCGCTTCTACAGAATATACAAGCAGGTCGTTGCCTCTGAGTAACACAATAGTGTATTTCTCAGGGTTTTCGTGAGAAAATTGTAACGACTTTAAAGGTTTTATTTACATTTTCATCCTCGTTCCTTCCAAACAGTTAGTGCTATAAATTAAACTTTGTAAAAAATATTTTTAGGGCAAGATTGCACGTTTAGAAATATTTTAGGGTTTAGAAAAATCAGTCCTACCTGGTAGGACTGATTTTTCTAGAGGTACAATCCATGCTACAAAATGTAGACTGTAGACTGAAGTAGAAACATTATTTTGGCTATAAGTTTCCTGTATATAGTACCATATCATAGAGAACATAAATTATTTTATTTTATTTTTATTTTATGAAATTTGGAAAACTTACGGCTAAACGTTATGGAATGAAAGATAAACATGTAAAAATAAAGTCAAAAAAGTATATATGTTACGCTCAAAGACCGAAAACGCTCAGTGAGCGAAAAAATGGCTCACAACCTACCTCACAACGCGTTGTGGTCCATTTTTTCGCTCACTGAGCGTTTTCGGCCTTTCAGCGTAACATGTATATAATAGGTGCCTACGAAACCCTTTTCCATATGTGACCTAAAATACACTTGGACGGGTTTTTATTGCGTCATAAATTCAAATAACGAGATGTTCCATTATTTTTAAAAGGTGCTAATAATATATAGTTTCCTCGGTACTAAAATACTCTATCTTTACCTACAAGTATATTTCTGTCGATTCATCATCTCATTTGGTGCAATTACTTAGACGCAAATTTTTACGCAAAGTTTTTTTAAGCTTATATTAATAACTTCTTATATTTATATAAATAATTTTATCATATTAAACTGTTCTTAGAAACTTCTATTTTAAGTATGATTCACTTACCTACCTAAAAAACTATTAATATGATAACAATAAAGTTTTGAGTATGCTATATTTTTAAACAGGTATTTGTAAGCAGGTTTGTATTTTTTTAGAGTTCCGTACTCAAAGGGTAAAAACGGGACCTTATTACTAAGGCCGCGTCCCCATCAGACACGGCTCGGCACCGTCACCGTGTTACGGCACGATGCCGCTACCGTGACACGGTACGGCGTCACGCCGTGACACGGTGCCGCGTACGGTGCACCGCACGCCCCTATTCTAGGCAAATTGTGTCCAAACTTAAACGAGGCACTTATTCGGAACAGATAAAAATCGCCCAAGTGCGAGTTAGGTTAGGTTAGTTATATATATATATATAATTTTTGGGGGCGCCGTAGCTGGATTGACAAGTCGCAACCTGTTTTCCTCGTTGCGTTTTCAAACGAGTCATTTGCGTCAAATGAGTTGGATTTTTATTTGAAAACAGTTCGTCTAGACCGGAAGGCCGATCTTTACAAGTGGTGATTAGCAAACGAAAAACAATACCCAAACCTCTCGGCCAAAGTTTGTCTCCTGGAAGTAGCGTGTATAATAATAATAATAATAATAATAATAATAATAATAATAATAATAATAATAATAATAATAATAATAATGTTTACTTTTCCCTCCACAATATCAGTTTACATATTTTATAATATTAAATTAAATGTATAGCACAAAGCAAGTGCTCAAGGAATGGGGTCACAGACTATGCAGGAAGCAATGGGCTGAGACCGCCGGCCTTGAACACTCCAAGGCACTAATTCCTGGCTTCAACAAGAAACTATCAGAATTAGTGCTCACCTTGGGTAGGAACCAATTAAGAATCCTTACCAGAAGCCTAACTCGGCACTGCAAGCTTAACAAATACCTAAACAGAATGGGTATTTGTAGCATAACGACTTGCAGATTCTTTGAGGAGGAGGAGGAAACACCTATTCACCTTCTCCTCGACTGTCCTGCTCTACTACAGAGCAGGAACAGGCACCTTGGTCGCCACGAATACTCATCCACAGAGGAAATTCGTGGCACCAACCCCAACCATATCGTTCAATTTATAAGCAGTATTGCGTTGGGGATGATTCTCTAGTGCGAAGGAGTCATAATAGATCCTCATGGGTCGCAGTGACGTCAGGGCTATAGCGACCTGCTTCCTTTAAAAAAAAAGCGTGTATAGCGAGAGGTAATTTTCTGAGGCTGGTAACATTTACGATGAAAAGCGTACCTAATCGCTTAATGCTACCAAAAAATGCTGAAAAGCTTGTTTTTATCCATTACAACTTATTACTGATCAATTTTAATTACCAAAGTGTTGTAATTTGGAAATAAATATATAATTTTGAGGAATATAACATGTTTTTTTAACGTGGTTTGGTATTCGGTATTCGGCCGAATAGTACGTATTATTCGGGCGAATACCGAATAGCAAAAAAAGAAGTCGAATAGGCCGAGTACAGAATAGTTGCCGAATATTCGTGACATCTCTAATCCAGACAAGCACTTTCGTTCGAGCGCAAATATCGACTGAATAGGGACACGGGTCGGCGCACCGTACGCGGCACCGTGACACGGTGCGGCACCGTACCGTATCACGGTGGCGGCGTCGTGCCGTAACACGGTGGCGGCGCCGTGCCGTGTCTGATGGGGACGCGACCTAAGTCTTCGATGTCTGCCCGTCTGTCTGTCTCCAGGCTGTATCTCAAGAACGGTGATAGCTAAAGACTTGAAATTTTCACAGATTGTGTATTTCTATTGCCGCTATAACAACAAATACTAAAAACAAAATAAAATCAATATGATTTTTTCGCCTTTTTTGCTCGTAATCAATAATGCCAACACGTAGGCACTTAAAATACTCACATAAATCACAAAATCTTTAATAATAATATATTTTGTACTTTAATAATGTATAATAAAATTAAAATAAAATATTTAAGGGGGGCTCCCATACAAAAAACACAATTTTTGCCACTTTTCGGAACCTTTCGTGCGCGAGTCCGACTCGCACTTAGCTGATTTTATTTTCTTTATAGTTATTAACTATCGGGTATTTAGTTAATGAAATTACTATTTATGTTTGAAGATAATGTGTGTATGAGCATTAAAAAAGTTAAATACGTTAGTAAAGTAATTTGACAAAATGATTTTATTTTATACAATATTTTTATTTGTAAGAAAGTAATCTTCTTCTATCAACTATGGTCATTTATCTTAACCGATATGCAACATTTTACTATCAGCCACGTGGAAATGTGATTTTATCAATGCTCTTTTGACTTTTGGTATAGTTCAAGGAAATTTCGTATACTGCAGTTCCCAATGCAGCTGTTATTATGACTGTTATAAATCTTACTACGATAGCTTGTCGCTTGCTCATTAAGTGAACATTCTTATACTCGTAAGTTATAAGGAATAATGGTTTTCATTCCTGTAATTTTTTTTGATAAACACGCAAGTATATTTAATAAAAAGTGCTAAGTTATGTATACTGATGTATGGTCATTAGACGACAGTTGTATAGTTGCAATTGAAAATTTTTCTCTCCACACTTTGTTATTTGTATCACGTGACTATTTCCGGCAAAGTGATGCTCGTGTCTTTGTGAAGCTTCCCCCGTAACCTGCAGGCCTAAGGAGGCTTCCTCAAGGGTGAACAAATGTTGTGTCGGCATACTCTTATTTTCACATTGTGGCAGACTGCAGATGCTCGATTCTTCAAATAAAATAGGTGGAGTTTTCATACATGTGAATTTCTTCGACCTCCATGTACCAGTCTAGGCGCAACACGCACTGCTGCATACGAGTATCTCACACCGCAGACGCAGCTCGTGTTCACAAGGTACAGTACCATGGTAGTTGCGGAGGACAGAATTTCTTTTCTTTTTTTTCTCCACCAGAACGAAGCTCCCCTAATCACACCCTGCTCTACGAAAACAATACTTGTAAAATGCTAGATATTTGACCTTGCGGCCCTCCTTCACACCCACTTTTAGACGCGGGGCGGAACGGAGCAAACAGCTTGCATATTTTCGGTAGATTTTGTGCCGGCATCACGTGCAAGCTGACGACGGTTAGTGACCTTTCTTTTGCTGACAGGCAAAACGACGAGTCAAACTGCGCTTCTTCACGCATATGTATCGCGTCGATCGGGCGACCTAAATAATTATTTTTTACTTTTAATTTGTATATTATTATTCTTTTTGTAATAGTCCACTACGCAATTCATTGTGCAGATTTCGAGGTGTCCAATCTACTTATCCAGCTCTGCTTTTATAATATAAGTCTAGTTAATTTAAAGGAGCCTCTATAGATAGAAACTTGCTACGAGATAACTTTTTAATGTCTTTTGAATGTCACATACAAGTTCTAAAATTAAAATTATTAAAAATATATAAAACTAGTCAGAGGGCACAAGGTGCTATGTCAATAACGGCCCCATATTTAATCTAAGCAACTATCAAGTAATTGTATTAACATAATAATTTCATACCTATCTACCCGACTAGCAGGTAAAGCGGTTGTCTGACTTTGAACATACCTTAGCTTTAACAGCTTTACGAGAATTAGATGTAAATACTACTATTAATAAAAGTATTATGACGACGTTTATGTAAATATAATGCAGCAATTCCATCATGCACCTAGTCGCGTCACTTAACCCTTTGTTAGGTTGACTGCCCAAAAGATCCGTGAAATAAACGACCGCTCCCGTACTCTGGGGTACTATCTGTCCCCTGTCAACATCTGTCTCTGTCGGAGCAACAGGATAAATATTGGGGCGACACGGCACTTGGTCGGAGAGATTAGCGCAGCGCATTCAGTCTTAGGCTTTGGCAGATCGCCAGCTATCGGCAGCTTTTATTTGATCAATATGTCCAGACAATTCCTGACCGACGAGCTCTTTCCTGACTTCATTTGAACTTCTTTTTATTAATTTTATAGCCGTAAAGTGATTGCCGTTCGGATGCTCGTTCCGTTTTGTATACAAGTGCTCTTGAAATTAAAGAGGAATGATAATATTTTATTCAATGGGAAAATTGCAAATAGATCAGTTAATTATTCTTGAATTGTTAATATCTCGCTCGGAAGGACGTTAAGCAAATGACGCAATAATAATGTTTTTCTAACTAATGTATATCACACAATACCAGCAATAAAGATATAATATTTTTTCTGTGCAAGATTCAAATTCAATGTTTTTTCCGTAGTATTTATAAACATTGTAAACGACGACCGCTGTTGGTAGTTTTACTGGCTTTTTATGCTAGTTTAAGCGTTTGTTTGTTTGTATCAAATAGGCCAAAATTACTGACTTTATTTGTTATTCAATTTTGGAAGGATACAGAATTCAAAGGAAAGATCTAATATTTATGGGGGGAAAATGTTCAGCCCAGAAGATTTTATTTTGCGCTTACGAAAACCATATATTCATTTAATCCAAGATGAATTTTAATTCAGGTCAATTCAACTTTATTTAATCACAGTCATAATAGCCAAGATAATCTTAATCTAAAGTCTATCTCAGGATACATGCTAAATACAAATGGTCACTGTTAAGCATTTGTGTATTAACCCAAAAAAAAATTGTTGAATTATGAATGCAATCTTGTTCTAAAATCTAAATTATCTAAAGAACATAACTGCATTCATAACTCAATACGTAAATTTGTTGTGGGTTGATACACAAATGCTTAACAGCGTCCAAATAATGTTTACCGACCTTTCCAAAGCGTCTCCAACAGTCTTCGAGTCGTAGATGCTCTTCGGAGGCACCAGGTCGTCCTCCTCCAGGTCCCGGCGGTTGCCGTTCATGAACAGCGGGAACGTCCAGACGTAGAATAGCCGGGAGAACAGCCCCGGTCGGGACTTCGGCTTCCTCTCATTCTTATCATTTTCTATCTCCTTCGCACCCATTTTTGTATTATCTCTAACTCCTATCAACTACACGTCATGTTTTGACCGCGGAAAGATCGCCTATAATTTGCACAGGCGTTTTGCAGACATTTGCCCTTATTCTTGACTTTGTATGAATCACTTGGTAACAAAAACTTGTTTATTTATATCAACATTAAGGCACTAGAATATTATTACAGCCTTTGTATTATGCTAAATCTGCCGAATCGACTACACCATCTGAAACAATGATAATATTATATTTTAGTCATCAAACAGCAAATAAAATTGGACCATGGACTATATAGATTATTAGAGGTATAATATTATACTAGCCATTTGACCGAGCTTATATATATATATACAAGAATTGCTCGTTTAAAGATATAAGATAGTGTCATCGATTTTTTTTAACTCAAAATAATTTAATACTATTTTTTCAGGAATAAAATTCACTCAAGACTTGGAAATCTTTAATTTTATTATTCCTTTTCAAAGTTTGTGATTACTTAAAATTTGAATAACAGTGTTATATTATGTATCATTTTATTTCATGTAAATAATTTTTAAATATGCATAATAGTATGATGTTGGTAAATCTTTTCATGAAGCAAAATAAAATAAATTTTCAATAATACTGATGTACATCAGTCACTACTATTATAGTTTATAATTTATACTATCAATATGCCGACCGCAGACTATATAGTTAATTAATAATTAATTAATTAATTACTAAATGACTTTTGATTACTTCTAATTAATTTCATTTCAATTGATAAAAACATGTTTTAGTTTATTCGATAACAGAGTAATTAATATTCAATGCAAGCTATCTATGTAAAGTAAAAAAATATAATAGCAAGTTCATTCTGAAATGCTAATCATGATTAATTTTTTAAAATTAAATAAAGTTTTAGCACATAAAATAGGTATCATGTACTTGCAAAATCTGTACGTCGATTCTATATAGATATCAAGATATAAACTTCACGAAAAAAATAAGTTTGATAGGAAACGAACAAGATTAAACAATTAACAAAGCTGCATTCATATTGATTTAAGTGAAAAATATAGTTCACTATTACATCATCCAATAAATATTTATGCAAATCATTGGAAATAGCCAAGAAAATTATTATTCCATAACATAGTGTTGCTGATACAATTATCACCAATAATAGCGATATTATATCATGAATTCATTACTTGGGCATACTTAAGTACCCTTCTTTACTTAGCTGATTATAAATTATTGTTTATAATATTAACATGTGTTCCCTAGATCGCTAGGGTCTGTTTCACCACTTCCTGATAAGTGCCGGATAGGCTATCTACAACTCACTTGACAGATAGTCGATAGAGTATGGAACATGATCTGTCAAATAAGTTGTGGGTAGCCTATCCGGCACCTTACCAAGAAGTGGCCCTAAATCTAGAAAATAATATTGAAAATTGTTAGTTATAAATAGGAACTTTACGTAGGTACACGTAACTATTTGGACTTCTACTTTATCGTGGTATTCTAAAATATGTTTAATGTCCTTACCTTTTTGAAAAGAGTAATGTACGTACCCCTTACAAAAATTCTTTTCAGTTTATATCAATCGTTTCTACACACATAAAAAGTTGATGTGTTCGAGCACGAGGCGTGATCACGCAAAGACAAAGAGACTGTTATCACACATTTTATTATAACACTTATAGTTTTTTTACTGCATATTATTCCGTCAAACGTGTTCTGTATCGATACTTTAAAAAACGAGATTTTTGAATATTTACTCAAAGGACTAGTTTTTTTATTGTTTAGTGGCCATCGCGCATATAATATATACATAATGGAAATGTTTTACATATCTTAAGCTATTTTGAGGACGTAGTCTCGTTTTGAATAGATTTCGCCGAATTTTTGTGAAATATTTAGAATTTCCTCGTACATTGAAACTTCCATATTTTAATCAAGCAAGTAATAAATCAATTGAATGGTTTTATTTCAACGATCACAGTAGATAATAAGCACCTTCAGAGTATCTTCACGATAATTATTATACACTAGAATCTAGATGACGCCCGCAACTCCGTTGCGCCAAAATTCGTTTATCGCGCGGTAACCGTACATTTTCCCGTATAAAATATATCCTATGTCCTTACCCGAGACTCAAAGTATCTCCATACCAAATTTCAGCGAAATCGGTGTAGTGGTTTGAGCGTGAAGAGGTAACAGACAGAGAGACACACTTTCTCATTTATAATATTAGTAAGTATGGATATATTTATATATTTTTAACTGAATATTAGCTCACATTCGGGCATTAAACTTTTTGCACAGTAATTGACGACCTCCGTGCCGCAGTGGTGAGCACGTTGAGCTCAAGCCAGAGGTCGCGGGTTCGAGTCCCGCCGACAGAACAAAAAGTTTATAAAGTTCCTGGGTCATGGATGTATAATATTAAATATGTAATCTTAAATATATGTATAGTATAAAAGTATTAAATATATTTCCGTTGTCTGGTACCCGTAACACAAGTCCTTCAGGTACTTAGCACGGGGCCAGACTGACGGGGTGTGAAGCGTCCATAGATATTTTTTTTTTTTTGTCTTATCCGATATTTCTGCTTCAAAGTACCAGTAGGATTTAAACTAGATTCTCCGGAAACTGACTACTTTGTACTAACGTACAATTAATTTTTGTAGAAAAAATTGTAGAAGAAATGCTATTTACAATGTTCAATTAGCAACTTTGTTTTATTTTAATATTTGTTCGTATCGACGAAATTTCTCGTCGCATAGAAGAACCTCAAATGCGACTGTTTAGGCCTCTAGTGCAAGCATGACCAAGAGCACATTTAGATATATAAATTGTTATTCTCAAACGACCAAAATACACTGTTGTATATAGATGATCCAATCATTTTTGATTCAACTTCCGCAGTTCACAACTACAACCATGAAAAATCATATCTAGGTATATATATATATATATATATATATATATATATATATATATATATATATATATATATATATATATATTAGTTATTTTTTAACTGCAATATCTTCCTATCCATGGACGTATAAAAAAGGCGGACGGAGTCCCGCCATACACAAAACTGTGTCGTTCAGAGTCGGCCAGCTGGCTGTATGTACAATTAATTAATTTTTGTAGAAAAAATTGTAGAAGAAATGCTATTTACAATGTTCAATTAGCAACTTTGTTTTATTTTAATATTTGTTCGTATCGACGAAATTTCTCGTCGCATAGAAGAACCTCAAATGCGACTGTTTAGGCCTCTAGTGCAAGCATGACCAAGAGCACATTTAGATATATAAATTGTTATTCTCAAACGACCAAAATACACTGTTGTATATAGATGATCCAATCATTTTTGATTCAACTTCCGCAGTTCACAACTACAACCATGAAAAATCATATCTAGGTATATATATATATATATATATATATATATATATATATATATATATATATATATATATATATATATATATATATTTTACAATTTACTTCATAATATTAGATTGCGAGTTTTTTGCGAATTTTTTTAAAGAATTTAATGCTCATTAGTCGTTAGTATAGAAAAGAGTATAATATTATTTCACATACAAATATTTATAGATTTTTTGGTGTTCAGTGACACACAAATTTTATACACTTTTCCACTTTATTTATTTATTTATTTAAAAACTTTTTGCACATTGTAGCACAAAGGCGGGCTTAATGCCTTGTGGCATTTTCTTCCAGCCAAACCTTAGGGTGTTGTAGAATACAATAGCGAATACTATTGTAAAAATTAAAACAAAGTGGCAAACTGTATCAAAAGTTATATACTGTTAGAACAAGTTAATAAAAGGCTTTTCAGAAAATATACCTAAATATTAATTTAGTTTGCGTTAAATTTTTTAAATTTTCTCAAATACGATCTGTTTAGGTAGCTCTAGACTTTTACAATCTGGAGCAAGCATGCCAAAGAAGTGTAAACACATATTATATTTATTATTTACTTCAAAAATATAACCTTTTTCTGTAAGTTGAGTTATAATAATAATTTTACAAATAAATATTGAAATCATTATTCACTCGCTCGAGATACGGACGTTATAAAAACTCACATTAATTATTGCGGAGAGCCGGCGGTGCTGCCTTGCTGTTTAACACACTATTCGCACAAAACTAGTAAATTTTATATTAAAATTATAATTATTACTAGAGCAGGCAAAACGTGTCTGTCTTGGAGGTGGGGGGAGATTAAACTAGCAAAGGAATATTCGCTCCTAATGCTTTTAGTTTTCTGTCAATTTTAATATGCCGTACATTTTACCGGCACATTATAGGGGTCGGTGAGCCATTATTAATACTTATCTTTGACTATTGTTACTACGTCCAATATATATTTTTATATTTAAATAACTATAAAAATGATAACTTTTAAAAAATAGTTTAGCTATTATGTAGAAATGAATTTATATAATAGTTTAACCAGAATGTGCTGCTGTAAGTATTGTAGTTTACATACTATGCTTATAATAACTGTACAGTTTTATTTATAATAAAAAGGGTAATAAACAAATTCAAAACAAAAAGGAGCATGTGAAGCTGTCCATTTATTGAAATATAACTTGGCTGATTTATATGCTGAAAGTACCATCGTGGAAATAGATTCCTTAACAGTTGACGGCCCTACGTCATGTGGTCGGTTTATCTCAATTCCGCTTTGATCTGTCGGATGGGTTTGACTTAATGCTTTGCTTTAACCAAATTACTTAGGTCCGCCATCTGCCTAGAAATCAACTTGTCTGATAGTACAATCGAGGAAATTGGTTCCCAGGCAGTTGACGGACCTGCGTCATTTGGTCGGCCTTTGTCAATTCAATTTTAACTCTGATCGGTCTTACTTAGGTCCACCATCTGCCTAGGTATCTACTTTTCTGATAGTACACTAACTGTGCGAAGACAAGGCGAGTTGCTAGTTAAGCACATAACGTTAATTCTTAAAAATATATTCAAAAGATTCTTTGGGGCTCACTGCTCCCGTCTTTAGTGTTTATCTGAAAAAATATCCCCTATTTATTATAATGGTTAACTAATTGTCTATAATTAATAATACAAGCACCCTTAATATATTTCAATGAATAATAAATAGCGGAAGTTATTTACAAGAAATCAAACGTTTTCCATAACACGTCGATTCAACCTAAAAATATTTACCTGGATGTTTTCGAACCCTTGCTTGACCCAGATCTTCAAGGCGAACTTTTACATAACATATTTAATAGTTACCCAAGTTCCGACATGACGCCCTATCCTTTCTTAAGTTATTCGCTAAGAAAAGTAATATAAAATTGAAATCTGGAATACCTCTATTACGAGTAAAGCTTTTTATGCAAGGTGTACCTTTAAAGGTACGTGGTCAGCTTTGTCTGTCATATACGACTTTGTAAATATGGCAGACTAAAAGAATCAGACCTTGTTTACTTATTGGCTGTGTAAATATTTTTTTAGTAAAGAGGTTTATAATTATTGTTAAGACTTATAAAATACATAATTAACCCATCAAGCCCCGTACCAACACCGGTGCTCGCGACAACAATAGAAAGTGTCTCGTTTTTCCATCTATTCATCGAGGAATTAAGGGCCTGTTTCACCACTTCCTGATAGGTGACAAATAGGCTATCCACCAATTAACTTAACAGATCAAGTATGGAGAATCTGTCAAAAAAGTTGTGAAAAGCCTATTCGGAACTTTATCAAAAAGTGGTGAAACAGGCCCTTAATGTCTTTGTAAATATTAAGATCAATAACCCCCTGACTGAAAACTAATAAAATATTTAAACTGCTGATATCACCTTGTACCTGGTCCTGTGCCTTCCTCTGATATTAATCAGGCAAAGACGGTGTTTTATGTAGATATTTTTTCAATTTCATCATAATAATATATAACATAATTTTACTTATTGCCGTTTTTCTTTAAATCAAAGTAAGTTAAATATATAAGCCATTTCGTGCTACAATAATGCCAAAGAAGTTGAAACTGTTGTGCATAAATAACTACAGGTACTCATTAGTATTTAAAGCAATTTTGCTGACGACGTCAAAAATAGCTCTTTGTTTGCGCTCGTCAAGTCTTACGTAACACATTCTATTTACTTTAATGCACCCATTTGAGAGTCGAGAGTCTGTCCTATAACTAGAGGGGTCGTTCACCGCACAAAAGTGAAAAGAACTAATAACACTTATGCTTTCAGTATGAATCGAACGTTTCAACTTTTAGAGGGTATAAATTGAGTTAAACTACGTTTTTGATATTAAATAAATCAAATTATTTAAATTAAAACTAGGAGAAAATGAAACATAAAAGATTAGGTAAATGAAAAAATTAGGACTGTCTTTGGTCCTTAATGTTGTTTGTTAATGGATAAGATGAAATGAACCTTACTATACAGTAAAGTTTTATATCTATTACAGTAATGTTATGTTGCAGTATGTAAAATGTAATATTATGATGAAGTGTGAAGTGTTTCACAGTTGCGTATCTAAAAACTTAATGCAAAGAAATGTTGGGGGAGCGTTAAAAATGCATTAATGTAGAATCCCTTTGCAACTACGCCCGCGGCCTCAAAAAAGTGGAGCATACACGTTTCTTGAGGTTGGAGGAGAATAAACTACTTATGCTGTTTGTCGTCAAGGTTGGTCTATATAGGCGATGGTGCGTAGATGGTGTTGTGGTGGTGTGCGGCTATGCGGCGGGCGCGCGCTCGCGGCGTAGCGCCCCCGTAGCGCCCCGTAGCGCCCCCGTAGCGCCGCAGTATGACGCGACCGGCCAGCGGCCCGCCCGCCCCGACCCCAACCACGCTAATGCGCCTAATATTACCTGACGAAATCATGTTTTAAATTACGACTAGCATGTTTTTGATTACATTTACAGTGCCTTCGTATAATTGCAGTGTGGACTTTAAAATATTAAGTGTAACTTGACGTATGAATTCTTATCAGTAGAATAAGTTGCTGATTTATTTAAAAGTATGAATTTATAAAATGTTCAATTAAAAGTGATGACAATTAATATCATCTAGTTTTAAAGCGTATCGAAACTTTGGTGTTTACAAAAAAATGTAACGTAGCAACCGATGTTATGGAATCGATTATGTTATTATTTTTAGGAAATTAAAGGTACTGTTGGCTTATCTATTAGCTAAAAACGTCACTTTTTGATTTTTCGCTCACCCAAAATTTTCTTTTTTTTCAGATAATGATTGGTATTTTTGCCTTATAGTGAACCGTAGTTCGCTTACTACGCTACAATAATCAAAATATCAATAAAGTGTTAGGCTGTGACTATTCGAATAGCTTAATAAAATATTAATAATGTGTAAAAATAAGTAAAATTAGGACAATCGTGTTCAATAAATAAACAAACCTGGCTGTTTCTCTCGGTCATGGAAAACGGTGCCTTAAAATATGGGAGCAACAACTACAATAACGACATCGTCGAGGAGAAAGTGGTAAGTGCTAGTCACCTTCGTTACTTACACCTACACTTACACCTACACTTACACCTGCGGCCTCAGCGGCGAGCGAGATGTATAATAGCGTAAATAAGGGCAATGTGAAACAAAAACTGCGACTTATTGACCTTAGTACAGCTTTATAGCTGGACTAGTTTACTTAATGGAAACAAATGATATAACAGTGCGATCGAGTTCCTAATAGCTGATGGTTATCAAATGTATAACACCAATTTTTCACTCCCAATTCTATTATTTTAATACATCATTAATGCATTCGTACCTCGTTCAATCCGATTTGTTTCCTATCAAAGTAAAAAATACTAGATTTCTCATGGTTCAAACGAAAGTAAAACGTATTCTTAACGATTATCAGTCAAAACTAAAAAAAACTGTATTTTAACATTTGTTTGGCTATTTAGATTCAGCTTTTCTGTTTCATAGAAAATGTACTGGATCAAATAAGAATCAAAATTGCATTCATGTGACTATAATATTACAGTAGAATATTCGGTGTACTGATATACATTACAAATGTTACTTTACTCGGTACTCGGTAGCTGGCTTTGAAACAAAATTTGCGCATTGTCTATGCTAAATATGATCATTTATATGTTAATAATGACTCACTGAGCACTGAACTAACTTTAGTGCAGTAGTGATAAGGATGTTCAAGCGTACACTTATGCTAGGCACAGCGCGCGTGATAAAACTAAAATTACCATCTTTAAGTTGTCTAACGGTCGCCCTTAGAAACATCAACGATTAGTTAACTTTACTTAATGAGGAGTTTTTAAGGAAATGTATAGAGTTTATGTATGAGAAAATGATACAAATTATGATCTTCATTAAATTAAAATTAAAATATTATTAAATGTCTTCAAGTACGGCCGATAACTGGCGATAACTTTATTTTAGTGACTTTAACTAATGTTAGTATTCTACTACTTTAAATGTACATACAACACACATTACAATGATAAAAAATTTGGTCTTTCAGCGCTGCTACTTTCACAGTGAATTCTCTACGAGAAACACGTACACACCCTAAAGTATTATCACTTAGTTTTGTTACGCCCTGTATTGTACACTTCCCGTGAGATTTGGAACTAGAGTCTCAAAAGAAGATTACAAAGACGCTCAAAAAGTTTGAAAAATGTGCTTAAACCGAAAAAGCAGGCTAAGAACTTGAGTTACACACAATCAGACTATTAAGTAAATAAAGATGCACACGACCGTTATATAACCTCTGACCTCGCAAAGGAGAACACCTTACTATGACATGAAAGCAAAAATAAATTTTGAGGAAAGTTTCCTCGTGGGCTAGCTCGAATTCTAAATTCGCTCTTGAAAATATTATTATTGCGTAGATGCAAATACAAGGAAAACAAACCAGAAAATCAGTTTGGAAAATTCACTGTTTGCGTAGGTAAATTTGAAGTAACTCGAGTTACTTATTATGTTTGTAAACATTTTACTGTAAGTTAACAAATTGATAGTACCTAACATTTATATTTTAATAATTATTCAGGACTAGATGAAACCTCGCACAACGCGCAACTCCGTAGCGCCAATATTCATTTATCGCGCGGGAACCGTATATATTTTCGGGATTAAAAGTATTCTATATCATTTCCCGCGACTCAAAGTATTTGCAATCCAAATTTCATCAAATTTGGTCGAGTGGTTCAAACGTGAAGAGGTCACAGACAAACAGACAGACACATTTTCACGTCATATTAGTAAAATACATTATTGTTTATGTGCCTAAATAAATAAATAAATAAAATAAATAAATCATTAAACTGGCCGCTAATTTATTAAAATATACGTGAGCAAATGGTAGCAAAAGTTCATTACCGTCTCGTAAAACTTGCATGCTTGAGAGATTCTTCTTATTTACAACAATAACAAATAACCCACAGACATAGATCAAGATAGATACCGCATGTATATGTACTTCGCGTGTCACATCGCGTTCCCAAACGACGAGCAATTTTCGTCTTTCGAAAGTCTGTTCTGTCTGTCTGTCTGTCGGAATCGGACGTCAATCGGAATTTTAAAAATGCCTAAATGCCTAAAAGTGCCATATTGAGCTATAGAAATTCAAATAGAAACGTTGGCCCTGATAATGGACACGTTTCTTTTCATCGGTACGTCACAGTGGTAGTAAAAAAGTGACACGCTCGTTTTCATACAAATGGAGCGACATGCGGTGTCTATCTTGATCTATGTCTGTGAAGTGTGAAATAACCCAACTTCTTGACGCTCGGTGTATTACCTACTAGCGACCCGCCCCGGCGTCGCACGGGTATAAAATATATAGCCACTGAAAAAATGATTAAAATCGATAGCCTATGATCCTTCACGTGGTCTATTTCTCATCTGTGCCAAATAACATAAATTATTCCAGTAGTTCGCGAGGTAAGCCCTTTCAAATAATTTCCCCCGTTTTTTCCACAATCTCCTATTAGTTTTAGCGTGATAAAATATAGCTTATAGCCTTCCTCAATAAATGGGCTATCTAACACTGAAATAATTTTTCAAATCGGACCAGTAGTTCCTGAGATTATCGCGTTCATGTTTAGCCCTTTCAAATAATTTTCCCCGTTTTTTCCACATTTTCCTCTATTTCTTCGCTCCTATTATTCTTGGCATGATAAAATATAGCCTTCCTCGATAAATGGGCTATCTAACACTGAAAGAATCATCAAAATCCGTTGCGTAATTTTAAAGATTAAAGGGAACAAAGGGACATGAGGGAAAAAAAAAGCGACTTTGTTTTATAATATGTATAGATTTATACCATTACCAAACATCAATACCCACACGCATATAGGGCTTGATTTATATGCGTCCGAGCCACAGACCTCTATCTAGATCTTATTTCTGTGGTCCGAGCGAACGAGCGGTTTGACAAGCAACAGGACGAGCAATTGTTGACAGTAGACAAAATAAGTTTGGGAACCCCTGGACTCCTCATGCTATAATTTATGTATTGTTCGCGGAGCCCCTGCAAGGCCTAGTGAATTGGAAAATCGTATGAAATTGAAATGGGAAACTATTTGACCTACTATATCGATCATATTCGATACAATATTTAACTGTTATTGAAGTTTAATGGACATTTTACAGGTCAAGGCCTTAACGACTATATCGTCTACGGGAGTTTGTTATTCAGAGTTATGACTTCTACTAACTAGATATACAGAGTGTAACAAAAATAAGTAATAATACTTTAGGGTGTGTAAGATCAAATATGTATGAGTCCCGTGTATAGGGTTGACTGTAAAAGTAGCAGAGCTGAAAGAGCAATTTGTTTCACTTTCGTATGAGAAAACTCGTAACGTTAGCCCATTCAAATCAGAAAAAAAAGTTAGTCTTGAAAGACTAACTACTTTCACATTGAACTCTACAAGGAACAAATACACACCCTAAAGTATTAATATCACTTAGTTTTGTTACTCTGTATATCTAAAGAGGTTTGGAAGTATGTAACAGGAGCCGTTAATATTTACCTATTATTGTCATAAATGACAAATTGTTATTTTAGGTATAGTCAAAATAATTTAAGGTGACACCAGCGGTCATTGACCTTTCTAGTCCAGAAGCCATGTGAAAATGTTCGCTCACAAAAACAATTAACTTAAGAAAAAAATTGAACTCTTTTAAAGACACGTCATGTAACTATTATATTATGGCTTATAATTAACTGATCACCAGAAATAGTAACATTTCACAGACAAAAATTTAAAACGATCGCCAAAATGCAGACCACCGTTAATGTAAATGATAACCAAAGATTTAACATCTTAAAACCAAAAATAGTAAATGATCACCAACTTCATACTAGCATTTTAATGTAAAATTATAAACAAAGTATTTTCATTTTGTTATCCTATTAAAGAAAAATAATTCTCCGGAGAGTAATAAATAATAAAAACCTAACTACATTTTAATTTTAAAATGAGAAACAAGAGAATTACATCTCATTATTTGACTATCGTAAATAAATAATAATATAATGATAGCGGGACTCAGTATAAGTATCTTCATGCCAAATTTCAGCAAAATCGGTTCAGTGGTTTGGGCATGAAGAGGTTACAGACAGATAGACAGACACACTTTCGCATTCCTAATATTATTTATTAGTGTGTAAAACTCTCTATGCTAATATTTTAAATTGGAATGGGTAGGTATCCGTCTGTTATCTCTCCAGGTCCAAACTGCTGAATATAACAATAATATGGAGTTATAATACTTCCTTGTTAATTATATGCTTACATTTTTTGTCAATCGTAATTATTTATTTGGACAGAAATATCGGATTGATTTGCTCGCAAGGATTTGGTGATCACTTACTATATTTGGTGATCATTATTCCCTCGATCGCGGAAAAACGAGACACAATAGATTTGTATTGTTATCGCGGCCGCATGCGGCCGCTTCGGGCTTTATATCACATTATATTTATATTTTGGCATTCGATTACAATTTGAAGTGTGGTCGTGACAAAAATAGCTGGTAGTATTGCAATTTTAGACTTTATTTTTTTGGTGTTAAGTAACTTTTTTTGGTAAACAAGTTTAGGGTATCAGAGCATTTTTTGGTGGTCATTATATTTGTTCCCTTATATTATTGTATATTCATCAGAAAACCTACACATCCAGTATGAATACCATAATATTGCTCTAGACTAGAAACATTTATCACTTTATGGTCAATCACGTTTTGTATAGAAAACGATAACATAATGACAAGTATTTTGACAGGGGGTCAATGACCGCTACGGACAGAATTCAGCGATTTGATAAAAGATAATATAACCTTTTTTGCGTAGCTTCTTTTTTAAACATGTGTGGAAAGGAAGACGGGCAGAATGTACCCGCGACTAGTAACGCTGAGACGTATGTCGTTAGAAAGTTCTTTTTGTGACTAGCATTTGTTTTAAAAATATCTATCAGCACTACTGGTGTGGTGTTGAGCGTTTAGTCGCCTCAACGCTATTCGAACTCGAAAAAAGGGTGATTGTAATGGTACAGTGCTAGCGGTGCCAGCCGACGGTTACCTACCCCCCCCCCCCTTGACGGGTAGCGGGGAGGGTTTGGGATGTATTAATTTGTCCCTCCGAACAAAAACTGGAATTATCCAGCGAAACAATAATAATATCGGTCGGTATGTCAGGTGAAATCTATAAATAATGATAATAATCGAGCGAAATAGAATCGAGCTGCAACACTTATTATCAGTAATGTTTTATAAGCAGTAGCTTATCTTAATCGTCTTTGGGATCCTTTAAACCATAATCTGGCGAATCCAACGAGGGTTCACCTAACGTCAGTAGGAAGTTAGGAACCCTGGATCTATCCGGATTCTATCGGTGCCGTTTTGTCGGAATCGACCATTGGCACCTGGTTCAGGAGTGGGAAAGCCTAGGTTCATTCTGAACCTGACCGGACCGATATCGGTCACTTCTAGAGATATTTCTCCATATTTTCTGGTCTTAGTGACCTAAAAATAAATTATTGGGGTAGCTTAATTGCTCGTTATAATCGACTTACTTGTCGATAAATGTTACAAAAAAATATTGAAATATTGAGGGTAGTAACTATTATGTTACGTAGATATTCAGAAAGTTTCGTTATACACTCGCGGTGTATCCCGAGTCCCAACATTGGTGCAAAATTTATTTAACAATAATTATATTATATCGGCAGACATTATAATATACTCGTAGTTCTATCTTTAGAACTTTTAACTGATAAGACTTGCAGTTAATCTAATTATTAGTTCGAAATAATAAACCGGCAAAGATAATATTATAATGATATTATGTAGTACTATTTATAGAACAAAAAGCGCCGGAAACGAGCGGTAGTTGCTAATTTATATTTAAACATTGTCGGAGACTCGCAGTCAATCCATACATTATTTTGATTTATAAAATAACTTAATATAATTAAATACTTTCATTAATTAACTTGTAGTTATTCCCCCCAATCGGGCAAACATATATTTCTATTTATAGAATAGGTAAAACATAGTCAGAGACTCGCAGTCAATTCCGATGCATATAGATTGTGTATAAGGACTCGCGGTCCAACACTGTACTTATTGACTCGCAGTCGCAGTACATGCCGGTTGATTAAATAATTATAGTTGCTTTCCCCAATCCGGCAAACATAATAATATAGTTCTATATATAGACCAGTTAGAACATATTTACATATTATAGAATGTGTATAAAGACTCGCAGTATAAACACACTGTACTTATTGACTCGCAGTCGCAGTACATGCCGGTTAATAAAGCTTCCCGCTAAAACTCTTAAACTGATTTTACTGAAATTCGGCATGGCGATACCGTGAGTGAAAAATGTATGGTTCCCGCGTGATAAAGGAATTTTGGCGCAACGGAGTTGCGGACGTCATCTAGTAATATTATAAATGCGAAAGTGTGTCTATCCGTCTGTCTGTCTGTCTGTTACCTCTTCACGCCCAAACCGCCCAACCGATTTAGCTGAAGTTTGGTATGGAGATATCTTAAGTCCCGGGAAAGGACATAGGATACTTTTCATCCCGGAAAAATGTACGGTTCCCGCGAGATAAACTAAGTTTTATAT
Source organism: Lysandra bellargus (assembly GCA_905333045.1). Lineage (NCBI taxonomy): Eukaryota > Metazoa > Arthropoda > Insecta > Lepidoptera > Lycaenidae > Lysandra > Lysandra bellargus. The sequence goes on from HG995333.1 coordinate 694,120, forward strand.
TTTAACTAAATGATAGATGATGATGACCGCAACTCCCTTGATACTTTGATACTAGATAAAATATAAACATAATAGATAAATAATATATTCAAGTCACTTCGTCGTCGTCCAGCGTCTTTTGAATCCGAGTTGGGTTATGTTAGATTAGCGTTCTAACCTAACCTTACCCATGAGCGGTCTATGCGGCACGACGCTGCTTAGTACGTACGGAACGGCAAATGCGCGTTCGCATTTACGAGTACATCGTGGGTTTTAGCAATTTTAAATGACAAGGAAAAAACGTAGCTCTTTTTATATCGAGAATTAATGACTTTTTACTGATTTCTTTTTTTTATTATTAGCCTATGCTGTCACACTGCTGGGCAAAGGCCTCCCCCAGGGTCTTCCATTTTTCTCGCTCCTGCGCCACCGTTGGCCAGCCGGGCTGGTATGCCTCCAGCTCATAGTGCCATCTCTTTCTTGGCCGGCCACGGTTGTGTCGTCCGTCTTCGGGTACCCATTCAGTTGTTAACTTTGCCCAGCGTTCGGGATACATGTGGCTAACGTGGCCAGCCCAAACCCATTTTAGTTTTGCCGTCTTGGCTCCTACATCCTTCATATCAGTTTGGGAGTGCAGTGTGGTGTTTCTTATTTTGTCGATTAGTTTTACTCCCAACATACAGCGCTCCATCGCTCTTTGGCATACCCCAAGTTGGGACTTTTGCGAATAATGACCAAGCTTGCACACCGTAGGCTAGGACGGGCAGAATACACATGTCGACGAGTCTGCGTTTCAGGGAGATTGGTAAATCTCCCTTCATCAGCGTCTTCATGGACCAGTAGCTCTTCCAGGCGTTTTCGATTCGTCGATCGACTTCGTTCCCTTGTCTGTTATGAAAAGAAACTAACTGACCCAAGTGGATGTACTGTCGACATAGTGTATTTCTTGCTCGTCTTTGATTTCTTTTAGGTATATTTTTTCCACTGTAATATTAAGAGGCTGGCACCCTATAATAATAAATAATAGCCAAAAAAGAGCTTTTTAACGAGATACCTCTGACAGCTATTGATGATGGGTACACTTTCCTTACACTTCTGCCCGTCCTCCTTTGTATATCGCGGGAATCGCAATTTTTTGGAACATAACAAGAACTATCCTATGTCCTTTCTGGGGCCTCTAATTATCTACATACCCATCCGAGTCGGTGCAGAGATTCAAGTGTGAAATTGACGTTCATTCAGACATTCAAGTTGACAGAGAAATACACTTTCACATTTACAATAATAGTATTTATCACCATGAGAATGTTGAACGCCTGAAAGAAACCATGCTTACCGTAACAAATGTATATTTTGCAATAAAATTAGCTTCCCTGTAGTTTGTGCCTAATTTTATCAAAACCGTTCCAGTAGTTACAAAGTTCCTCAATGCTAAGAAAACAGATAAAGTATGGAGAATCTGTCAAATAAGTTGTCGATTGCCTATCCGACACTTCATCAGGAAGTGGTGTAACAGGCCCCTTAATGTGTTTATATTATTATATTATCGGAATGTACTTACTAGAATACGCTATAGTTACTAAAGTATAGTCTGGAGTAACAGAAGATTAGGTTTCCGTGGCTTCTCAGCTTGGCCGGTATGCGTAATTGCATTTCCGTACAAAACTAAAACCGGGTTAGGCTAGGAAGGCACAGTAAATAGGTTACTAGGCACATCCACGCTGGAGTGCCACGTCTGCACGGGATTTTTGCTATTTCTATATATTCGTGAGTATTTTATAAAACCTATTTTTTAATAAACAGTGGTCATTTGGCTAACAGTTATTCTGAATATATTTTTTTTTTCATAAAAATAACCCGTATGTAAAACATGAGGAGGCCAAAAACTAAATTACAACATGGTCGTAGTGTACTTAAAATTATAATTATGTAATTTAGAATTAAATTTACTGATGGCATGACAATTTGCTTGGCAATTTTATCTGAAGTTAAGCACCTAAGCCTAACCTAAGCCCAAATTTTTGCACTTACATGCTCAACTTCAGAGAAACATTTTGCCTAATCCAACTTGCTATAATATATAATATATTTCTGTTAAAAAAGAAATAGAGAGTAAAAAAACAAAAGTATGAGAAACTTTATGAAATAGTCAACATCCCTGGGCTATGTTTATGTATGTAAATAAGCACCCACGTCCCACGTCCACTCAATTCGTACCATTACCATCAATTTTTTGACTCCGCCTCTATGCAGTATTGAGCCGCCCTACCCTATATCATTAGCACACCCGAACCTTGAGTTTAAATTGCACTCCACTACTTAAATTCTGCTTTATATCGATCGCGGTTGTTTTTCATATTTCCATTTCGTCCGCGTACTTATCTGCGGAAATACTGAAAGTAATTGACCTCCTTCATTTAAATGGAAACTACAAAAAGGTTAGCTTGTTCCCAGAACCGTTTTTTCGTTTGTCCGAATTTGCCGCAGTATTTGAGATAAACTTTTTGTTTCAAAAGCTAACGGCAATTTAAATCCCGATTTAAACTATAGAGATGTTACTTTCAAAGTAAATAGTACGAGCATTAAATAAAATACCAGTAGTAACCTACAATGACTTACTAAGAGTGTTTCAGGACACGATAGGGTTTCGTAGGTATAAAATAAGATACAAATTATTTCTACTATAATAAGGATTATATATTAGAAAAATTATTATTGGTACCTAGCTTTTAGTTAAGTTGAATGCCGTCAATACGCTTTTTGCGTTACGTGAAAAACACTAAAATAATATTAATTTGTATTTTTTTCATGAACAAAGCTTCCACGAGACACTTGATAGGTATTGTAATTCCATTAATAATTGAGCAAAGACATCATCAATTTGTACGAATTTTCAAAGAACTGCCCTTTGAAGCAATTCCTTGGTCATAAAAGCATTAACTCCGTTAAGTTTATGGTTGTGCACGGAAATTTTAAATTTCTGGTGAAATTCTGTCATCAAATATTTAAAAAATACGTAGAAAAACTTTTCTAAATAAACTTAAATTTGAACGAGCTGAATGGGTCTTTTGGGTCTCCCGCGACACTGCGGAAAGAGCCAATGTGCCTAATGGGAAAAACGTACTCTTGTAATAGTTAAATTCTCTAATAAAACGCTTAAGTTTACACAAATTGTAGAAAAAGTTGCAAACAAAAAGGTCAATTTATTATTATTTACTTGCAGTTATTTTTAATAAGAATTGCTCACAGATCATAATCACATCTTTCAACTGCTAAATAACTTATGGAACTTAAGGGTATATTAGATCTTAGACAACCGAATTAAATTGATTCGACATTATCTTATATTACGGTTTTCATGGGATAACAGACACGTTCAATTGCTCTAATCCAAATTCGCTATAATGACGAACACAGCCTGCTGTATGGTATGACGTCAAATTGTAATTATATTTCAACTCCAGGCACTTGTATATTTCTACTTCACTTGTTTTGAATATATCCCAGTATTCGCTTGTTATGAGAAGCGCATCATTTGTGCATTTCATTTTATGTTGACAACTGTTAGCGGCAAAAGTCCTTACCTCGCAATATAAACAAGAACATATTTTACAAACAATGTTTTAATAGCAATTTTTCAAATAATATCTATGGACGCTTCACACCACGTCAGTCTGGCCCCGTGGTAAGTGCCTGAAGGACTTGTGTTACAGGTACCAGACAACGGAAATATATTTAATTCTTTTATAGTATTCTTTTATACTATACATATATTTAAGATTTTTATTATATGATACACATATTTAATACACCATAACCCAGGAACTTTATATAAACTTTTTGTTCCGTCGGCGGGACTCGAACCCGCGACCTCCGGCTTGAACTACCAACGCGCTCACCACTGCGCCACGGAGGTCGTCAAGTATTATGTAATTCTAATATAAAATATACATCATTTCAATATTACTTAAGATTCAAATATTTAATATCTTGTTTACTTATTTTACTATAGTTTTAAGTATATATATTTCCTAAAATTATATTTTAGAATAACAAAAGTTAAAATTAAATTATACTTCTTGCTGGTTCTTAAGGAATAAAGTTTTCTTGCATGAAATTAAAATTAACTTTAACTCGTAAGCTACTTTGCTAATTTCCAGCGTAGGCACGTTTTTTCTCTCATTCATATACAGTGTGTTTGTGTAAACACCGTTATTCTTGAAACCATCAAATGAGCTCGTCAAAATGAACAACTTTTTTTATGAGAACAATGCTGGGAACTCAAGAAAAAAAAATGCCGTCTTCATACCCACACGGATGCCCGGATTTGCAATTTGTATGGGTATGAAGACAGATTTTTTTTAATTCCCAGTATTGTTCTCATAGAAAAAGTTGTTCATTTTGACGGGCTCATTTGATGATTTCAAGGACAACGGTGTTTACACAAACATCTTGTATTATAAGTTTTTTTTCAAAATAGGTAGTTATACACTTAAAGGTATAATACAAAAATATTTATACAGCGCTGTGTAAATATTTTAGTAGGTACTAATGCTAAATAGCTTCAATTTTATTACCGCAAAGGAAGAAGGTCTTGTCGCCTACAAATAAAATAAATATGTTCATTGTTCGTACAAATTGTAATAATGATTGTATGAAATATAAAATTTATTTATTAATTTTAACACACCATAACATAATAGTATAAACTTAAAATCACACATTCATTACTAAAAATACAAACTAAAATAAAATATACAAATATATACAAACTTAGAATATAAAATTATAAAAAGAAAAACTTTCCCAGGTCGTCCCCATCTGGCAGAGTGCCCAGCAAGCTGACAGCATTGCCACGTTGAATTGCAATGGCTATTCGCTGTGCTAGGTAGCTCCCGGCTCTGGGGTCTCGGGTGGCTTCAATAAGCCTCTTAGATATTTCGCTAAAAAGCTTATGTGCCCCCGGACCCCATGCGCCTAGGGTTTCTACCCCAAACGGTTCAAATATCAGATCTCCGCCGAGGTTCTCATATTTGCGCCGCTTGAGGTTCTCTGCTTGGTTTGCGGCAACGCCCGCACAGCTCGAGGTACCCTGAACATGATACGGGGCGAGTGTGTCGACACAAGTAGCGTCCCACACAAGAGCCCGTCCCACATTCCAGGGAACCAGGGTCATTCCATCGGGTCTCTTGCCATCGTCGCGAATCAAACCGGGGGGCTCCAGTATCGCTGGCACGCCGGCAGTGACAAGAGCCCGACGAATGAGGTCGTTTAGGCTGTGATGTCGAGAGAAGCGTCCAGCGCTTGGCGAGCAGCACAACCCGTGATGACCGTAGCTATCTACGTTCGTGCCGCAAACACTTTGATGGGGGACGACGTGGGAGGCACCAAGACGCAGAGCAGTGGCTAGGCGGAATGTATTTCGGTCCAACAATGTTCCTGTGTTTTTGGATGGTAGTGCCTGCAGCCAAGCTCCCGACTCCCACCTCTCCACGGCCAAAAGGCGAGCCCGTTCTGCGACGCTGGTAGACGTGTTTAAAAGCTTATTACGCACCAGTTCGCAGACGGGCCCGTCCCAGAGCCTCTGTGAAAATGTGTTCACGGGGACCTCACTGCCGGCACTAGCAATATCCCAGGCGTCCTTGGCCTCGTCCGCAAAGGGAATGTCTAATGGGCAAGATAAGGGCTCTAAAATTTTAGCTATTACTTGTCGATTTGCGTGAACTGAGGACAAGAACGCCGGTAATGCTACGTCAAAAGTTTTCCGTATTCCCAGGCCACCGAACCTTACGGGTAGCGTGGCTTGGGTCCAGGAACGTTCATCAAATTTGATGTTTAAAATTGTGGAGAGCGTATGTTTTAGGGTGTCATCTAAGCTATGGAGAAGTTCTGAAAACTTCCAGAGCTGACATCACCGCAAAACATACGTAAATTTGGGAACGAATAAACAATGCCGAATCATAGTAAATGCCATGTGACTGTTGATTTGCAGAAGACGGTCTAAACTATCACTAAAATTTTGTATTTTTTCATTTATATAGTCCGGAAACGAATCGGCTAGAATAGGTGAACCTAAGAGAAAAAGTGAACTCTTCTCAGTCACCGATAATTCTGGGGCGACTGCCTTAAAATTGGATATTATTTCGTTTCTATTCTCGCAATCATCAGGGACAAAGAGCTCACACTTCCCCAGGTTCAGATCTAGACCTATAATTTTGAATTCGCGAATCAGGGTCTGAAAATCCGAAAGAACTGTAGATGTGTCACTGGCGAGAGTCCCGTCATCTAGGTACCACACGTTGAATTTGGAATTTAGGAGTTCGATGACTGGGTGAATAGCTAAGCTGAAAATTGCTGGACCTAGAGGGTCGCCCTGTTGACAGCCAACTTCAGATTGAATTAAATGGTTCCGGTAAATAAGTTTAGTGGGTTATTGGTAGCATGAAAGGCAGAATCGTGGGGGCTTTAGTTTTTATCTGTGTCAACATGGCGACCCTGTCTACGGAATTAAATGCGTTTTTTATATCCACCTTTAGGTATACAGTGTTTTTGAATTTTGTATATGAGTTCGAAAAGAGTGAACAGCTGCCTCACAGCCACCTTTGCAGGCAAAACCAAGTTGTTTGGGTTGGAAGTATGATGATAACGAGTTCATGGATCTGCAAGCTATCTTGGCAGTGAGGCGCCGGTATGTCGAGCCGACAGCGATCCAACGAATGCCACCATCTCTCTTCCTCAGCGCACAGAGGTTTGCTCCATACAGGATGTCTACGATATCTGATGCAACCTCACCACGAAGCATCAAGTTGCACAGATTCATGACCTCCTGCAAGAGTTTCTATGCGGCGTCCCCGCGGCAACCGCTGGTGAGGTCCTTCAGGTGCTGAGGGGTGATACCGTCGAGACCGCCCGCTGAGCCCGGAGGAAAAGACATGATAGCTCCGCGAACACTATCGACTGTTGTTTGAAGTGGTGGTTCTACGTCATGGGCGTCAGAGAAGGGTTGAGATGACAGTTGATGTGGGTGTTTATTTTGTAAGGCCAAAACGGTTTCTAGGGAGTTCGGAGCAATCGTGTCGCTGGAAAAGAGCAGCCACGCAGCGCCCTTAATATCTCCCTCACTAATTAGTGAGGGAGATATTAGTAATTAGTGTGTAATGTGTCGAGCTAGCGACCGGTCGTGCTCCGCGTTACACACGCAGCAAAAGTAAGATTTTTGCGAATCGCGCGGCACATTGCCGCTGCACGTGACCATGGCGCTCGTGGCCAACGAGTTGCTGGCGTTTATCCAGCACGCCATCGACACTATGGACGAGGTCAGCATCATGCAGATTTGCAAGTCCTCCTTCTCCAGTGAGGAGATTTACAAGGGCAAGCAGCTGCTGTAGGACTGTAAAACTCTGTCCGAGTGCGAATATGCCGTCGCGTCGAAGAGCGTACAGGACATCATCTCCCTGCTGAAGCAGACGGATCCTGATGAGGTGCCGACTTTTGTGGCAAAGGAGCTGCACAAGCTGCCGCCCGTCACGCTGGACCACGTCGACGTCGTCAACCTACTGAAGGACATCAGGATCCTGAAGGAGGAGCTGGCCGGAGTTCAGGGTAGATTGCAGGCATCAGAGTCAACGATACGTATTGAATTATCGCAATTAAAAAGCGTAATTCAATATGTAGGTCACCTGATGCCGCATACGTCACCACTTGTCGTGGCGCGCAGACGGCCACGTTTAGCCCGTCAGCATTGTCGGACGCGGACGGGTCAACGAACACCGCCGCTGCCGCTCCCGCCCGCGCTCCCCTCCCGGTTGCGCCGACGCCGAGTCCACAGGCGACTCAGCAAAACTAGGCGACTGTTGCTGGTCGCCCCGCACCTCTCCCGCGGGCGAAAACTAAAGGGGAGAATGAGAGCCGCAAGGCTCCGAAGAGTCGCGAGACTAAGGAGAGCCGTAAGGCTACGAAGAGCCGCAAGGTGGACTCTTCTTGGCCTGGCAAGGACGAGAGCAGGAGGTGCGATGAAGAGGGCTTCATACTGGTGGAGAGGAGGAAGAAGCCCGCCGCCCGCAACCATCGCGGCACCCCACCATATGTACCTGAGCTGCGTCTGCGGAGCGAGGTCCCCGCGACGCCCCTGTACATATCCCGCCTGCACTAGTCCATGGAGGTCCAGGACGTCGTGGACTACATCCAGAAGAAGACGACACTGCGCCTGAGGGTCGAGCGTCTGCAGTCTCGCCACAAAGTCAATTTTAGCTCCTTTGTGGTGAGAATACCGACGAATCTTCTGTCGACTTTCGAGGCGCCGGAGTTCTGGCCGATGGATGTAGTCTATCGGAGGTTCCGGGGGAGACTCCGGAACGAAGCGAGTCACGTCGCCGGCAAAACGTGACAGTGTTAGTTTTTAAGTATATATAAAATATGTATGTTAGTTTTAAGGTATTTGTTATATGGGCCTCTGATGCCTGAAATAAATGATTTGATTTGACTAATTTTATTTTCAACATTTTTATTGATTTATTACAATATGATTGTATTGAATACAATAATTTTCTTATTATTACAATTTGTAATTTTTTAACAATTAAGTACTTACTGAGTATAAATTTATTATAGTTCAAATAAAGCATCTAGTATTAATTTTAAAAGTTAGGTTGTTAGAGTTAACTTCACCTATTTTTTTTTTTTACTTTAAGAGAACAAAAGAAGAAAAACATCAATGAGGCCGTTACTTGTTAGTGAAAGTATGATGTCTGCAGCCAGCTTCATGTTTCCCATTTTTAATCCTTGTTTGAAAGTCTTATGAAATACTATATAATATTATAAAGCGCAAGAGTTTGTTAGTTTGTTTGTTTGAACATGCTATTCTCAGAAACTACTGGTCCGATTAGAAAAATTATTTCAGTGTTAGATAGTCCATTTATCGAGAAAGGCCATAGGCTTTATATTATCACGCTAAGATTAATAGGAGCGAATAAATAGAGGAAAATGTGGAAGGAACGGGGGAAATTATTTGAAAGAGCTTATCTCACGAACTACTAGAGCAATTCTTCTGTTAGTTGGATCAGATAAGCAGTAGACCACGTGAAGGATCATAGCCTTTTTTTTGTGGACTAATTTTTCTGTGAAATATTTAATTTACGCGGGCGAAGCCGCGCGGAACGTCTAGTACACTATATATAAGTAATTTTAGGTGGTAACAATAGATGAGTGATCATTTATTATTTACGCCTCAATTACAATATCTCACTACAGAAAACATTTTGTAGTAGGGCATAGTAAATAAAAGAAAGGTCCTATGTTCATTGCAAATTAAAATAATTAACAAAAATTCTTTTTCATGCTGCAGCCTACCACATTTCGATAGCTCACGTCTTAATTTTCCCTGTGACTGGTACAGCAATGTCCTACTTAACTGTCACCAGGCTCTATATCGCGTGCTGCGGCTAATAACAACTGCAAAGCTCGAAACAATTGACGGGTTTAAAAGTTGCTTAATACTTTATTATATTATATATTATGACCAGCCGTTGCCCGCGACTTCGTCCGTGTCAGCATAGTATATACAATAACAAAGATTGATAATAATTTTCCCCTTTTATGGTTCCTTACCCAAAGGGTAAAAACGGGACCCGATCACCAAGATATTTCAGTCTGTCTGTCTGTCCATATCCAGGCTGTACCCTTTCTAACATGTAATGCTTATTATTAAAGTATGAATATAATCGAGCACTCACTACTTTCATTCCAAAATACTTGCATCCTTATTTCTATAACTAGATGACGCCCGCAACTCCGTTGCGCCAGAACTCGTTTATCGCACGGGAACCGTACATTTTTCCGGGATAAAAAGTATCCTATGTCCTTTTTCCGGAACTCAAAGTATCTCCATACCGAATTTCAGCAAAATCGGTTCAGCGGTTTGGGCGTGAAGAGGTAACAGACAGACAGACACACTTTCACATTTATAATATTAGTATGGAAACTCTATGGATTGTTGAATTCACAGTAAATTCGTGTTCAGGGAAAAATGTAAAAACGACATGGTTGTAGATGATAAGATAATATCTCTATGTTTTTGAAGTCAATGCTGGAACAGTCAGTGTTTTCCTGCATGTGGTATGAAAAACAAATCAACCTACTTTAGGTTTGCAAGGCTGTATTTAAGAAATAAAACAGTCAGTACATTTTTGTATGTATTTCTACTAAACAAAAAATCATACCAATTTTATCAGGGTGAGCGAAGCGAGCCCTAGTATATCCCACAACCTGAACATTTTGTGGTACGGAAAAACTATCACGCTTATTGATTTGTGCTTTAACATAGTATTTTTTATTTTTATTATGTAGATGTGTTATTATCAGACAGACAAGGTTTTTTTATATGTAGACGTGTTAAATCATCAGTCAGTCAAGGTGTGACGACCACAGATTGTGCATTTTGTTCTTGCAGTTGAAAGTATCTAAATACTGTGAGCTTTTGTTTAGCACAAGTACCGCCACCTATGGGCGAGCGCGGGTAGCTGGTCAGCTGGTGTCGACGACCGCTACGGCTACAGTTTTCGTAGCGCGCTACGGTGGGCGCTACGAGCTACGAATCCGAGTCACACTTTGAATATATTACGGTATATTGAATCCAATATTTATTTTTTCTTTTTAACATTGATTGAATATAAACGTCAAGTACAGCACCTTTTTGTGGAGTAACAAACTTAATATTTTGCTAAAAAAGCTTTTTAATTATTGTACAAAAATAAAACCCCATTTTAGGTAACAGTTTTTAATACACTTAGGTACGTGCGTATTAATTTTAGAAATAGGTTTTTTTTTATTTTAGTCGTTCAATTATATGAATAAAAAATAAAAATACGGAACCCTAAAAACACATGAATCTCAAATCAAGTTTTATGTTTGGATGTTTTTTTTTATTATTTTAAATGAAACAATCATTTAAAATATCAAAAAATAAAGCAAGTATACAATTTACGAATGCTTATGAGTTAGGATTGAATTCCTCCAAAATAATATACTGCTTATGAATAAAAATTATATAAAGTACTTTACTAAAATATTAAAATGAGATACCTTATATTTCTACAATTAATATTTTAATACATAAGCTTTTCAATTGCAGTTGATCAATAGCGTCCTTGCATCGATTGTCTACCACTAACCTACTTACAATTATTCATAAATAACCATTACTTTTGTTGTCATCGACCCCTCTACGAGTCTCCTCTATCTAGTACAAAACTATTTCTGAATTAGAATTTCACATTACCTACATTTTTAATTACAAACAAAGGGAGAACACACGCAGAATGTTCGGAATTCAAAAGCTCCATTATGCTCGAAGCTTTCATCCGACGATATATTATTAAGTGATAGCGCCTCCGAGATAATGAAGTTTGACGTGTATAAATAATGTTGGAGTTGTCAGCTAGTGGTAATGATATAACGAGAACTGCGGAGTTTGGAGGTGGTAGCGACTAGTGACATGGCGACGATGCGTGCCAGCTGAAATGTTCGATGCACGAAAAGGGGTGGCCGAGGTCACGCCTGTTCGAGCCGACCCGGGGTTGCCATGTGCTGACACCTTTTTGCCCATGTCACATTTATATATTTGTGAAATCAATTGGGAATTTTGAGAGTAACGTTTTGTTTGAATATATGACTGTAGCAGTAAAGCAAAACCTCTTTATGAGGCTGTGTATGATTAAAAAGGATTAAATACAATCAACTTCATAGATCTTATTTCTATATTCTAAATTAAATATTATGTTTACAAATATTTAAAATAAAAGTTGAACACGCAATAAATTTTTTTCTAAGCTATTTTACATGTTTTACGTAATATGCAGCATATTTTAACTTGTTTACGATCATAAAATTAAACGACGTTCTTGCTGTCGACAAATTTGAGGCAAAAACAACAGTGCGATAGTATGTTCGGAAAATCTCCTCAAATGTTTTGGAAGATGGTCCTACAATGACACATTGTCCGTATGCAAAGATGATGCTAGCACAGGAGGTTATACCCAATCTGGCACAGCGGAGCGACGACGCGGCTGGCAACCCCGGGGGGTCCGGGCGCCTGTGTGGCTGGTCGCGGCGGGCCAGGCGGCAGGCGGCGACGCGCGCAGGGGCGGCTGCGTGCGCCGCAGAACGCCATCGCGTACTAGTCCGGTAACCACGCTGCGGACTCCGCCGCCTCCCACACTGCCATCGAATTGTTATCTAAATATCCGTTCCAGGGGCCTCGCCTCTCGCGGCGCTGTCGGGATTTATCATTTTTTCGCAGCGAAATTAAACGAAAATTCGGCCCCGTGCCGCTGATCGTGCGAATCGTGCTCGCTCGATCGATCGATTGCATTAAAAATCGAAAAACTACTAAAATCACTCGCGGTTGTGTTTTGCCATTTTTGTTGCGCTAACATATATCATTGAAGCTTTAATATATTGAGTGGCGAATCGGAGCTTAGCCGTATAGAGTTTAAAGCGAGTGGTGCCGTCCTGTGCTTAGTTCGTACGGTGATCAGTGCGTCGATATCAGAGGTGTTTTTGGCGATATTTTAGTTGCGAGCTTTGGCGATATTCTTTGTATCGTTTGTTTTTTATTTTATTTGCTATTATTGTGACAAAACGCGATCCATGCTTGGAGTTATGACTACCATGGTATGGTTTCTTTGTCTACGTTACGTACATAATTGTTATTATTAGTAAAGAGAGGTAGTTAATTCGCTGCAAATCATTCACGAATTGTTTCATATCGTTCGCTTGTATGGGAGATGAGGTTTATTTACTGGTGATGAAGAAGTTCCATTTACATAACATTTATGCAGTATCTAGTCCAGCTTTTTGATAGACTTACGCATCCATTTAATCCGTAGAGAACTTCACACGACTCGTAACATTCGAGACGATATACACAATACTTACATAAGGATTTTAGTGCATACGACACAAAAGCAATCGAGCCACTAGCTTCGCTTAGCTTACACTCAAATAAAACTTGCAATCACATATTTTCACGTACTAGAATCGCTCGGGAAGACTCCGACATAAGTCAACAATACTATGAAAATCTGAGTGTAAAGAATGCAACCACCCCCACTCAGAGCAGCTTTGCATATTTATTTAGATTAGCGTAGAGTCACTCTTAAATACGTGTATACTCGTACGTAATGTATATTTTCTGTTCCGAGACAAATTACCGTGCTTATTACTTTCGTTTTTTCTTACAGTAAACTAAACGTGAACGGTTTTCTTATTCTTACTCGAGTATTGCATAAAAGTTTAAAGCTTTACATTTTCTTTCATCGCAAGTCCTCGTTAATCCATCTCGTAGTTTCATCCTTAACCGTCTTTGAAAGTATTTCATTCTTTTTTTAACTGATCGGTATCTTGTAAGATTTTTAATAAAAACTAAATAACTTTAGTTACTTAAGACATTCGGTGGTTATGTAACTTTGCGCTTACCACTTCCGACGTCATTCGACGTCCCATTTTTGTCCTACTATTCTTCACTCGCGGCCGATAAACTTTTAAAAACACGTAGCTCGGCGACCGTTCCCGGAGCTGAAACGAAAATATTTTTCATCCATTACTAGATGAAACCTGTTTTTCCATCCGTTATTAAAACCTATACCCCAGAGGTAAACAGCCGCGTATTAAACGTAAATAACGTTATGAAACCGAGCCGCAGTTACATAACGTATATCGAATAGAGTTAATATTATCGTAGGATGTCTTCGGTCGAAATGATGTCATAAACATCGGGAGTATCTGGAAAGAAAATGTGGACGTTAAGCGGGCGTTAAGAGCGATGAATAGGCCCCCCAGCCGTTGACACACTGTTGAATGGCCTGGCCTCGTTTCGGCTCTCGACTCACGTGTCCATTATACAGGTACTGCCGAGACTGCTTTCATATTTACCTTTACTTATAAATAGGAACGTAATATAATAAACAACTGACTCTCGGTGCTTTGCTCTCGTACAATGATGTAAGCCGAGAGATTTGCGCAGCGATGTTAAAACGAGCGAAGAAGTTTCCTCGCGAGCAAACAAACTTGTTAGCGACGAGACGAAGACACTATGTAGACAATAAAATATTAACTGTCAAATTCAAACCGTATTCTGTTCATAGACGTATAATTTACATAATAACGTCAGCAATCAAATTGACCAATAATAAATTTCCATTGTATTGATGATGTTGCGGTTTGACACAGTTTCGTTTTCGAGTACAAAACAAAAAACTCACCCGATACTCATTATGTTAGTGAGCTTTATTGTTCAATACAACGTTTCTCCAATACTAAAATACCTAAATCACGTTTTATACTATATACATACTGCTGCGGCTTCCCAGCCTTTCATTATTCGTAGGCGCCTCTCTATCATGTTGCTTAAATATTATATCGTCAATTAAACCTCGACGTCATCCCCACATTGTGTTCGGCATTATGTATTCATTGAGCGACTCAAAATAAGTGCTCTTAATGAACTAAATCATGAGCATATAGCATTGAGTATATTTCCTGCAAAACAAAATATACTAAAGGCCTTCAAAAACCTTTCATCAAAAAGCCTCTAAACGAAGGCGCTACGAATACACTTCGTAGCATAAATATTACACGTATTTATTATTTTGTCGTGCTAGGCTAGCTAACATAACATTATAATGAGTAATTTAAAGGGTTTTACACAATAAAAAACCACACCCCGAGCTATTGACCTTTTTAAAAGCGTGTATGTAAATATTTAATGCGGCGATGTGGTCGCCAACGCGTCTAGCGGGCCGGGGTGGCTCAGTCTACGTGGAGCCTAAAAGTGCTGCCTTCTTTATAATGTGTCGAATCACGCGAGAATACTGTGACGATATTATACGGGTAGAAACCCCAAGGCTGATACGAAGTAGCTCTCAACCGCTCTAGATACACTCGAGCGTTAGATCTTATAATGAGTAGTTTATCGACGATTAATGATACTCCACTTGACTAAATTTGAGCCAAAATATTCGTTTACGTCACAATTTTCGGGCCGTTTTGATTTGATGTTTATTTAGTAGCATAAAATATTTATAGGAGAAGTTAATGAGTTTGAGAAAGTTTTTGTTTCGTTTCTCCGTAACTTTTGTCGTATCTTGTTACTTTTAAATGCTAATAATGATATTAAAATTCAATTAATTTTACATTAGAGGTTTTCATTCATATCGGCCTTGACTTCAAAATCGAACATTATTTTTGATTTAGAGTTATTTGCAGTTGGAGTTCTTACTCCCACTCCCTTATAGTAGGGGAGGCGCGCTCAGTTTAAAAAGTCATTTCATACCGAGCGAAAATCGTTATAATAATAGTATTCCACTAATACATAACAGCTTTGATCGTCAGCCACTTCATAATGGGTGGAATAAAAATTGAGAGCATCTCAAAGTTCTTGTTAGGAATCGTATTGAATTGACATTAAAAAGATCCCAATTCGCAAACAATAAAGGTTCATATCTAGATTATACACGTTTTGGTTCAGTAGGTGATATTTTAGTTTTAGTATATAACAACAGATGGCGCTGTTAAAGTAAAATGTAAATAATTCTTCTTCATAAATATTGACTATCGAATTAATTACCTAAAATTGCTATGTGAGATCATTTTATAGTTAATTCGAAAATCGCCGTCAGCTGAATGTTTGCAGGTGGAAATGTCGTCTACGCGACGCCCTAGGATACATTGAGTGCGAAGTAGGGCTATATTGGTCATAACTTATATCGCTGGCTGACGGTTTTTCCACCGTCGTATTAGCGACTGACGGTTTTCTTTATTATTTACAAAGTAGAAACATTCACCTGTATAAGTTTTGTACGGTATAAAATGACTTTATATTCAAAAATTTTTACATGTTCAGTAACGCGACTGACGTTGAATCCCCCGTCTGCAATATGGCTGACGGTGATTTTTTGGTTAAACATGACCTCAATAATCATCCATCAAAGTTTCATTCGGTATAAAGTCACTTTTCGCAACAATTTTTTTTACAACTTTGAAATACTCTCAGTTAACATTCCACCACGGGTGCGGCGACTGACGCTGATTATATTGATTGATAAATTAAGCTACCGCTGGACAAAAATTTGGTCGGTATGAAATGACTTAGAAAACGCTAGCACTACCTCTCCTACTATTAGCGGAGGCGTCTACATTCCCTTGTCATAAATCAACTTCCTACTATAAATAGAGTAGCTTAGAAACGGCAGACTATAGCCTATAGTCGGTAAACTGAAATAAGTCCAATAGTAGGTATGCACAATGCACATTCCGAATATAACTTAGGGCAATCGAGCTACAACATCGTAACTAAAATCATTGTACTACAACCGCAGCATTCATTCTGCTAAAACCATACCATAGTAACTTAGGCAGTTTTGTCATAATAAGTCGACCGTGTAATAACCGCTGTGATATCGGCATCAGAGGAGGGGAAGATAACCGAGCATCTATGCAAAACACGGCAATCGCGCTGCTGGAGACGGCGTCGGCCTACGAGCGAGCCATCCTGGAATGTGAGCACCTGGCGGCGTCCGAGCACGGCGGGTTCCGGTGAGAGCGTTGGCGCGGCAGCGGCATGGACGAGCGCGGGCCCCCCGACGTGCCGTTGATCGTGACGCCGCCGGGCGGGGGCGGCGGCGCGGGCGCGGCACTGACGACGCGGCGCGCCGTCTCCGCGCGCGGCTCCCGCGACGACCCGCCGTCCACGTGGCGCTCCTCGGTGCGTGTCCGCGACACCAGTTTCCGCGGCTCCCGCAAGAGCGTCGTTCGCCTCGAACCGCCCTGTAATGGCCTCAACGGGTTGCCCGCCATCGGCAAGGAGGTAATTCACGTATCTCAGGCTGATTCCGATTTGACAACTGGATAATTTTTTTTCGCTGCTTTCGTGCAATCCGTTGACGAGAACGAGTGTTCCCACAGAGCTTCAGCTTGTCGTTGTGTGTCGATGTATTTATTTTGCTGCAAAAACGTATTGTGAATGTGTATCCTCTGAGCCGACTATGAGGGCAATCTTTCCATGGCCGATGTTTCTATATTTACCGATGCCTATAAATATTACTACACTTATTTATATTCTTCAAAGAAATGAGCTGTACGTAGATATATGCACATAATATTATTTAATGCAATCAAATGCCTACCACTACCGCCACTTTAATTAAATTAATAAGCTAAGATTTTAATTATGTTTTCATGGTAAACGTTGCAGGGACTCAAACTAATTTACCGCGCTGTAAGGTTCCCAGGAATCCTTTGTATCCCCAAGACAAGGGATGGGGTCTTATACAAACGTCTATAGTCCGAGCGGTCGACCCTGCCTAAATGTGGGCTCTTAATATTAGTAGGTAGTTAGTTAGTTTTGTACCTAACTTACCCATATATTACATTATACTGGGTTCGACTCTGGATTCTATTTCATACTAGATGTAACCCTAAAGTAGTTGTCATTAATTATTATTACTAAGAGATCGAACTTAAGTTGTTCAAAGTTCAAGGTTACATTGGTATTTTAGTTGATAGTAGAGTTGATACAAATATCAACAGAACTTGATATAAAAGAATATGCCCGAAAAAAACTTAGAATCGATTGAAATAATTTATGAACAGCAAAATAGACCACAAATAGTACCATAAGATCGTAAATACGGAACTCGTTTCATTCAAAACCATCTCCTAAACAGATAGACAGGCGGCAGTATACCCCAATAATTCTAAGAAACTCAATGATATATATTCACTTGTTTTTATTTTTAGGGTTCCGTAGTCACTACAAGGAACCCCTATAGTTTTGGTCTGTCCGTCCGTCTGTCCGTCTGTCAGTCCGTCCGCTCGTTTGCTCCTCTGAGCAAACGGGCGGACTGTAGGACCTACAAAGCTGTAATTCGGCATAAATGCACATAATATGATGCCAACAAAATGGTGCGGGGATGATTTTTTTTTTCGTTCACCCCACCATGTGGGGTGTCTTTATTTAGATTTTTTAAAAATAATACTTTCAGTTTTCTAAGATTATTTTCCGATTTGGTGATAAATTTGTTGATAAATAGTCTTATATTGAGAATATTGTCAAAGAACTCCCATAAGTAAACTGGAGTTCGTATTTAATTGAGAAAAAGCTGGTATGAGTGAGGCATGACGCTACTACAGTAGTTTTACTGCGGCACATCTGACATCCCCAACCCGGGGCACTAAGGGTTTCTACTGAGCATAAAAAATATATTATTTTAAACATAACTCTGCTTATTACGTGCTAATTGAAACTTATTATTTGGGACTTAACGCGACTTATTCTATTTCTAGTAGTAATGCTACTACAATATACTTTTTACTCGACGTTTCTATACTAGAAATAGAATAAGTCGCGTTAAATCCCGAATAATAAGTTTCAATTATAATGCAACTCGAAAGTTTAAAAGTTTAAACGTACTAATTGCCACAATTTAATTTAAATTTTAGATTCCTTTTAAATGTAAAGTCAATTACTTACGATTTTTTTACTACTTGGTGATTGTTTAATCACAAAAGAACATTATCTTTGGGATACACTATGTTTACTCTACTACAAAATACACATGTTATAAAAAAAGAAGTTGACATCTAACTAGCGTAGAAAACAAAACAAACATTAAAAGTATTTCCAAAGGCAATCAAAACAATTAATCAAATTAATATGAAGAAGTGTGTCAGAACTAAAATAGGGTTTAAAATCGTTTTGAACACTTACATAAGTTTTTGTAGCTTAGCCAGATTCAATATTCAATTTGTTGCAACGTCGAGGTGAAGGAAGCAGGCCAGTGTGGATCGATACCTTATCTCCAAGACCAGAAGATGTTTGTAAAGAAAATGTTCTAGTTTTTATGATGATCTATTTTTGGAACTCAGTAAATGCTAGAATGTTCTATTTTTACTCTAATAGGGTACCGTGGTACCGGTTTTAAACCTACGAGTAGGATATCTACTACTCAATTGTTTAAGATCTAATTAACCAAAAACATGTTTAAGTAAAGCGAAAGAAACTAAAATATGGCCTTATCGAAAACTAAAATTACGATGTCTAAAAAAGAACTAATGCATTTTTTAATCCTAAGTAATTTAAATATTCTTAACTAGCTTTTACCCACGTAGTACTTCGCCGCGGGCAAACCCTAGTGATTAAAGAATTCAATGCCAAATCTGTATTTTTCAGTATATGAAGTAGGCTTATTAAAGATCCGAAGAAGTATTCAGAGTTTAAACTACTCCCAGGTCAAATCCATTAATTAGTTTTTGCGTGTAGAAAAAACACACATAGACGCTCACGAACATACGCCTTTAATATTAGTGTGATCACGACGAATCAGTGCCGTAAATAGGGCGGTGCCACCGGTGCCTAGGCACAGGACGTAGACTCTGGGGGGCGCAATAATGGCCAGACCAGAGAGACCTATACATAGCATTGTTCTGGGTACCTATAACATCTAAAAACAGTGCGCAGTTATAGAAGCTTGCACAGGGCGCAAAAAAGGCTATTTACGGCACTGCGACGAATACTTAAACCCAACAATAATTTAAATCTCACACTTTGCTTTCAAATGAATATCCAATACCAAAGCCTTCTTTCATGTGAACCTTTAAATTACGAACACAATACAGAAATCTCAGCGAGCTCCGTTCGAGCCGTCCTCAAGTGTTATATTGTATGCCGACTGATTTTATATCAGATCTTAAACATCGAACACAATACACTATATGGTTTAAGACATATTTAAGGTTAACTTAGAACCAACATTTATTGTATTAGAAAATAAATGTTAGTATTATGTTTACCTTGGCTAGAGGTATATAGATTTATATCTACGGCTACAGATTTTATAATATTTTGTGCCGCATTCAACAAGCATATTTTACTATCGTCTCTTTTTATTGCTCAATATTGTATTCTCATAGGCAGATGCCTAACAGAGTCAATAAATAGACATAACATACCATTTCATTTAATGTTGACTTCCAGGATAGTTAACACGAAATGTACTATCAGAGAAGTTGATTCCTAGGCAGATGGGTGACCTACGTGGGTCGCGTTACGTGATACGTCAAATCCAGCCTTCATCAATCAATCACAATTAACATTGAATTGACACGATCCGACCAAATGACGTTGGTCTGTCAACTGCCTAGGAATCAATTTCCTCGATGGTACATAGTATGAACTTTGTTTTCTCTAGTCTATATTTTATCTCGTACAAAAATTAGTTACCGATTATTTATAATCTGAGCAATATTTTTTCAAGAAACTTTTTTGCTTTGTTAACTAAATCAAAATAATCTAAAACATACTTACAATATTTTTTTTTTTTATATTATATATTTACACTTACTTTAAATCAGCGGTCGGCAACGCGCGGCCCGCGAGCGTCTTACTTGCGGCCTGCGAATGCTTTGTGAATAAGTTAATATGTGTATCAAAAACAATGTTTTCTAATACTGCCAGTAGTTATATCGCCACTTAAGTACGTAGCTGTTTGTGCCATTTTTAATAAAAACTTATTTCCTTTCAATATCTGTAAGTATATTGATCTTCTAGGGTCTTAACCCTAGATGCCGTCATTGTCAAAACGCTAGCCCCGCTTTTGATGATTACTTAAAAACTAAGTACAAGACTAATAATATTTCCTTTTACCATTGTGTATTTTATAAAGTGTGTGATTGTAGTAGTGCAAGTTATTTAATGATAGTAACTAAATAAGTGGAACAAATGTTTGTTGAAAAGCCCAGAAACTATAACAGAAATATAACTATCGAGTCAAAATAAGTGAATCGTGTTTTCCTTTTACAGAATATCAGATAAATATTATACAATGAATAAATAAATCTCAATTTCATTTAAGTGAATCGTCTTCCGGGATCGTCACTTATTTTATTAGAAAACACAGCAAAATTTGACAGCCCGCTCTTAATACGAGTATGAGGTCTGCGGCCCGCCTTTAGTTTGTTTTGCCACCTTGTGGCCCTTGCCTGCCAAAAGGTTGCCGACCGCTGCTTTAAATAATAAAATTTTATCACTTCGAACTCATTTAATGTTGAAGATTATCATTCTAAGAGTTACCAAGAGATTTTTCGACGAATCTAAAATAGTCTTATGTGTGTCTTTATCAGAGTTTTTTTCTTATTATAACTGAATACAGTGCAAGCAATCAGCATTTCTAATTTAGCTCCTAGACTTAAAAAGGTCAATGACCGGTGGGAGCACTTCATTTCATTTTTACTATACTGTATTGTGTTCTCTCTAACTAGAGATGACAATATAAATTATTATAAATTAACATTTTCTTTTCTATCAACTGATAGAAAAAAAAATGTTTAAACTTAGAGTATTTTGCGTTTAAGCCCACTGCGAAAATCGATAGCCTATATTATTTGCGTCACTTATACGAATCTATTGACAACTCATTCATGAAATTGAATCAGTAATTTGTTTGCTACAATGGAACAAATAATAATACATACATGAATACACCATTTTAAAAAACCGTATTCCATTTAAAACTAAAATACTCCTATATCATTCTCTGGCTGAATCGTACGTGCAATATGGTCTTAGTAGCTACGGGAGAACTTATACAACTTATCTTAACCAAATCCATAAGCTGCAAGTTAAAATCCTCAAAACAATATTACCTCCAAAATTTAAATTAAACGACCAACGCGAGGAATTAATATTCAAACAGTGTAAAGTGTTACCTGTAGCTGATATGGTAAAGTATAACTTATTAAAAGAATATTTTTTGGACGACGATATAAAACATCCCGTTGAACATACAGTGTGTACACGGGCCATCACTCATAACCGGCTCCGTACACTGCGCGCGAGCAATGTGTACGGCGAGAGGACGGCGAAATACCTAATACCGCGCTTATTAAATCAATTACCACCTGAATTTGTAACTACCATAACTCGTTCTAACATAAAAAATAAATTAAAATCCTACTTTCTTTCAAAACTTTGATACTATTCTTCTAATTTACAGTACCACTGGAATGCACTCATCTTACTTCTAATAATAATATATTATTGTACACAGACTAGACGTAAACTAATAACTAGTACTACGTCATTAAACCTACGTGGTTTTTTTGTTAGTGCTTAATATATATATATATTTTTATTCTTTGTATTGATAAATAAAAAAAAATAAAAAAAAAAAAAAAATACATAGCTTGCCAAATCTTTAACTGCGCTGTAGTCGAGTGAAAAGTGACTGCGAATGTATTTATGAAAAATGAACATATTTCGTTAATCCATTATATGGCTGCTGTTTAGCATTGGTGATCCATTCCACATAAAATCGGGTTTTGAGTTAATAATGCAGTTTTATTCTTTAGAACATAAGGTTTACGACAGTGAAATCCATTTTTTTGAAAACCCACTGTAGCATATTCTAGAGTACAAAAATGGTTAATGCTTATTCTTCTAATTGAGGTTTTGTATATAGCATTTATGTACTATGTTTCTAAAATGATTTGCGCTTAAATCGCTGAACCGATTTTGATAAAATTTTGTATGCAGATACTTTGAATAAATTAAAATGACATTAGATACTTTTTGTCCCGGAAAATGTACGGTTTCCGCGCAGTTGACAAAAATGAATTTGGCTTATGATATCGATATCGAGTACATGTAGATATTACGTAAGGTTTTAGAGAAGGACATAGTACATTTTTTATCATGGGAAATGTTCGGTTTTCACGCAATAAACTTTATTAATATGCTTTTAAGCTGCTGAACTGATTTTGATTAAATTTAGTTAATGTAGAAATAATTAGTTTATCACGTGCAGAGTTGGGCAAAAAGTAATTAGTAATTTTAATCAGATTACAAATTAATCTGCAGATTGATGAAGTAATTGTGCATCTTCAAATTACCCGTAAGTTGATTAATAATAATATGTATAAAATGTATTCTAATTTTAGTTTGCAATTAGATTAATAATTTAATTAGACTAACGAGTATTTCAATAAGTATGCCCAATGTCCAATTATAATAAAATATAAAAATACTCCCACACCGGTTTCGGTGGCGGTGGCCGGATTCAATTAAACCAGGCCAGTCACGCAGGAGTAACATCATAGTGGCCAAGTGTGTGCGCAATACACAAGAGCACTCTGGATTCAATGAAACCAGGCCAGTTACGCAGGAGTAATTTTATAGTGCCCAAGTGTGTGCGCAATACACAAGAGCACTCTGGTTTAAATGAAAACAGGCCAGTCACGCAGGAGTAATTTTATAGTGCCCAAGTGTGTGCGCATTACACAAGAGCACTCTGGTTTCAATGAAAACAGACCAGTTACGCAGGAGTAATTTTATAGTGCCCAAGTGTGTGCGCAATACACAAGATCACTCTGGTTTCAATAAAAACAGGCCAGTTAAGAAGGAGTAATTTTATAGTGCCCAAGTGTGTGCGCAATACACAAGAGCACTCTGGTTTCAATAAAAACAGGCCAGTTAAGAAGAAGTAATTTTATAGTGCCCAAGTGTGTGCGCAATACATAAGAGCACTCTGGTTTCAATAAAAACAGGCCAGTTAAGAAGGAGTAATTTTATAGTACCCAAGTGTGTGCGCAATACACAAGAGCACTCTGCGGGAAGTGCGGGAAGGGCAGAAGAAGCGGGAACTCTCTGTCCGTTGTAGCGGTATAAGCAGAAATCATTTTATTTAACGCCTGGGAAGTGAGAACCGTACATTTTTCCGAGATAAAAAGGATCCATTGGCCTTTTCCGGGACTCAAAGTATCTCCATACTAAGTTTCATCAAAATCTGTTCAGCGGTATAGGCGCAAAATAGGAAATTCGACTATAAGGCGGTAACCGTACATTTTTCAAGACAATAATTTTCTTATGTCTTTTCATGAGAGTCGAAGTATGTGCACACCAATTTTCATCAAAATTGGTTCAGTGGTTTAGGCGCAAATCATTTTTGTTTATCATACGGGTACCGTACACCTTTTTCGTCCTTTCCCGAAACATAACGTATCTGCATACCAAATATTATTGAAATCCATGTAGCGGTATAAGCAGAAATAATTTTATTTAATGCCTGGGAACCGTACATTCTTCCGCGATAAAAAGGGTCCTATGGCCTTTTCCGAGACTCAAAGTATCTCCATACCAAGTTTCATAAAAATCGAATCAGCGGTTTAGGCGCAAAATATGAAAATTTATAATGTGGTAACCGTACATTTTTTAAGATAATAATAATTGTCTTATGTCATTCCACGAGAGTCAAAGTATGTACTATGTACACACCGATTTTCATCAAAATCGGTTCAGCAGTTTAGGCGCAAATCATTTTTGTTTATTACACTGGTACCGTACCTTTTTCTCGGATGTAAAGTAACCTATGTCCTTTCCCGAGCCATAGCGTATCTGTATACCAAATATCATCGAAATCCACGTAGCGGTATAAGCAGAAATAATTTTTATTTAATGCCTGGGAACCGTACATTTTTTCGGATCAAAAAAAACCCTATGTCCTTTCCCGGGACTCAAAGTATCTCCATACCAAATTTCAGAAGAATCGGTTCAGCGGTTTGGGCGTGACGAGGTAATTTTATAACATTTTGTTAAAATAAGCACTTAAATTAATTGTATTGAAAGAACAAATCAGAATATTGCATTTATGTGAAATATCACAAAGGACATTAATGCTATGTAATAAGCCCCATAGTAATATTGCATAAACCATTTTTATACGTTTTCTCTTAAAATTGAATGTAAAATCAAAATGTTTTTTCATAACTATAATCTACGCATTTCAACAAAAAAAAAGATACTGCATAATTTTTTTTTTTTTTTTGCTTAAAATAAGCAGAAAATAAAGATTATTCCAAATAAACTTAAAACGCCGATTACTCAAAACTAGTCCGATGTGGGATGGAACACGAATGTTTAACAGCATCCAATTATTATAGGCACTTCAGAGAAATTCGTTCATGGGCAGATAAGGCCTGTATTCACTTTGATTAGTGCAAGTGCAAGTGACTAGTAATTGAGGCAGTGGAGTGCAGGTGTGTAGTGCAAGTAGTGTCCAATTCTTGTTTAGTGGCTCTTTAGTAATTTAATTTAGTAAATTCAGTAGTAGCTGTCAACACGAGCGTACAAGTTTCAAAAATAAAACTGCAATTTTGACATGTCCTTCATTTTAATATTGGTTTTATTAAAAACTATTTGACCATGAAGTATTTTTATATGTCCTTTCCAAGGACTCAAAGTATCTCTATGCCAAATTTCAGCAAAATCGGTTCTGACTTCTGAGGTATAAACGTGAAGAGGTAACAGACAGACAGACACACATTCGCATTTATAATATTATTAGTATATTAGTAAGTAATAAGTATGGATTAGTATGGAAGTAATTGAAAGGGTGTCCTTTTGTACTTTTAATAGGTATATTATATAATAATGATATACTATATCTATGGACGCTTCACACGGCACACCACGTCAGTCTGGTCCATAAAGTTAATATACCTAGCGGAATAATAGTAACAATCTCGAGCTGTCAAACGAAACCAAAATTGGTTTTCATCTGTCACGCACTTGCACTCGCAAAAAATAGAACACGCTTTCAATCACGTTACTACGCAGCCGACTAGTCACTTGCACTAATCAGTCGCTGTCCACACTTACTTTCTACTAATCACTCATCACCTGTACTAGTCACCTGCACTTAATCACTAATCAAAGTGAATACAGAACTAATCACGTTACTACGCAACCGGCTAATCACTTGCACTAAACAGTCGCTGTCCACACTTACTTTTTCCTAATAACTAATCACCTGCCCTAATCACTTTATTACTAATGAAAGTGAATACGGGCCTCATAAAGTAGTCGGGTTATGTCAAATACAGCCGACTGATGATACATTTGTACGTAAAAACACAGGTCCGTCATCTCTATTTGATTTTTTAACCGACTTCCAAAAAACGAGGAGGTTATATGTTCGGCTGTGGATATTTTTTTTATTTTTTTTTTTATTTTTGTATGTTCAACGATTACTCCGCCGTTTGTGAACCGATTTTCGAAATTTTTGTTTTGTTGTATTAGGTTTCACTCCAATTTGGTACCATGTTCACAAAAGTGGTGACCTGATGATGGGATCCATGAGTAATCGAGGGAACTCCTCGAAATTTATATGGAAACATATGGTGATTTTGGTTTTATGTGAAGTGTACTAAGAATATGCTACCAAAAAGTCAAATATTGGGTCAAAGTATACCATGGTTTCGAAGATGCTGAGAGAACTCCTGACTCCTTATAGATACACGTTCGGGGGTTTCGGCGTTGTTTTAAGAACAGAAAGCATATGCTACTATGCAATTCATCATCATCGTCATCATCATCATTAAGGTCACCAATGTCTCATGGCACAGAATTAATAATAGTACAAGGCATAGGTATGGATATACTAATAATAATAATTATGTACTGTATAACAACACCTGTTTGTTTAATACATGGCGGTCGGCGCCGCAGAGGCGACGGCGTCGCCGCGCCGCCGCGCCGCGTGGCGCGTGGCGGCAGACAACAGATCGAATACTTTACTAATTACTTTATAAAATTTAAAGAGACAAATAGAATTAAAATAAAGTTATTTTAAAAAGAGCATTTACACAAAACAAAGTCATTAAGTGTCTTTTTAATCAGTTATACTTATTAATCGATAGATGGCGCACTAAGTATCGATTTGAATTCTTGATTAAGCGCTTATTCCACTTATCCTAGCTAGGAAGTCCTAGCTAGGGTCCTAAAAAATTTAGTCAAGTGGAATAACATTTAGAAGCTAGGATCCTAGCTAGGATCCTAAATCGGAAAAAATTTAGTCAAGTGGAATGACATTTAGAAAGCTAGGATCCTAGCTAGGACTTCCTAGCTAGGATAAGTGGAATAAGCGCTTTACAAGAACAGAGCTGTCAATAATTATGATAATATTAAATATTATGAGTAGCTATGCTACATCCTATGCAAGTTTATACAATTTTTTATCTGATGGACCCTTCGATCGTGGAAAAACGAGACACAATAGCCTTTCTATTGTTATCTCAATCGCCGGTGACCGCTTGGGGCTTGAAGCATTAAAATTGTTAAATTACTTAGCACAATATGTTCACTTCACTGATAATATATGATTTTGTGAGTGTGAGTTGTGACTCTTGACAAATTGCAATAAGATACGTAAAATATACGCGAAGGTTTACCTACTAGTGTAACTAAAAAGAGTGAAATTATTATTATTTTTAACAAAAAATTAAAACCGACTTCCAAGGTAAAAACAATAATAACATTAATATGAACTAAAAAGTATTAAATAATTTTTACTATCTAATGGTGCCTTTTTCCGAATTCGGCTAAAACTCAACTATTTCTGTATTCAATCTTCATAATTTTGAAGTCGGTGCCAGTTCCAAAAGTTTCAAATATTCTGTCAGAGGACTGAAGATTCAGCTATCTGGTACCGACTTCAAAATAATGAAGATTGAATACAGAAATAGTTGAGTTTTAGCCGAATTCGGAAAAAGGCACCATTAGATAGTAAAAATTATTTAATACTTTTTAGTTCATATTAATGTTATTATTGTTTTTACCTTGGAAGTCGGTTTTAATTTTTTGTTAAAAATAATAATAATCGCTGTTATTTTCATAGTACATTGTTTGCTATAAAACCTGATACATGTCGGATTGATCGTTAAAGCCATTGACCTGAAAAATTCAGTACTAGATAAATTAAATTCTGTAGCACATCCCACGTCGGGTCGGGTCGCGTCGCCCATCGGCACAATCATAATGTGTGGTCGGGATCGAACTGATAAGTAATTTATTTATGTTTCAACACGTAAACAGTTTAGATGATTAATAGTTGGTTTCTGAGAGTTTTTGATAGGAGTTCAACTATTCAATAACAACGCTCTTAAAAAGATAAATTCCTAGCAAAAGACATCAGAAATTAGGCCTAAATAAGTAAAGGAAAAGAAGAAAGGTCATAAAACAGCTGATGTCTTATGACGTTGAGTTGAGTTTTTAATAGAAACCTTGAGGAACACCGCCCAATGAGTAAGCTGAACATATTAGAACAGGCCATTTAGCCGAATTTTTTTCGTTTTCGCTTCGTTATAGAATCGTCGATCAAAATGTATGGAATTGACATAAGACGAGTCGAACGTCAACGTCATATTAACGAACGCTTATGTCAATTCCATACATTTTCATTGGCGAAGCGAAAACGAAAACATTTTGGCACACCCCCCTGGTAGTGAGTATGTCTGTGCTACGGTGACCATGATGACGTGATTTCTGCTGCATTATTAGTTAGGAAATTTTGATCTGAAAGAAACTATTATAATATTTAATTCCTTATTGACCCCATAGCTACTGTTTTCTGATTTGTGATTTTGCAATAGCATAAATTATTTACTTATTAATAACATGGATTATGTTCTAAGCTTCACATATTGTGTTATTTTACAGTAATTAAGGGTTGGATATATTTCACACAGTCTTTTAAAAACATTTATAAAACAACGTAGTCGTATTACAATAAAACGAGTAGTAAAAATCAAAAATTCAAGCCGTAAAATTGTTGGCTCAACCATTTAAAATAAACGCGCAATATTTTCCTTTGCTTTTTCGAGTTCATTTTCCAATAATGTTATTTTCAGATACGGTATAAATTTATTTCAACTCTAGTTGTATTTAATAAAGACTTGCAATTCACCTGCTTCGCTGAATGTTATCATTATGTTTTATTATTCTGATATTATTACATGGTTATTGGTTATTGATGCCGTTTCTAAAGTAGGAATTGTAAACAATTTATTGTATTGTATGACGTCAAACAACTTTGATCAAATATTTTACAGGTATGGTTCTATCTATTCATAACATACATTAAGGCACTTATAATAACAAGAAATTCGAATGCTGCTTGTACGTCTATAAATTTTTGGATTTGCTACATCTGTGACGTTAGATTACAGAAGATTAAATTTCGGATGTTAAGGCAGTCGATATCTAAAATCTTTAAAAAATAGTTTACTTCCTTTCCTAATTCGTAAAAAGGCTTTGGGTAACAAAAAGGCTATAAAACTAAAACGATGTATTTTATATTCTATAGCAGTATCTCGTTTGTCCGCAGGTCCTGTCTCTGGGCGCGACGGGAGGCCACAAGGGAACCACGCAACCATCCCACCCCTGCACTATCCTCCACCATTCTCCTTACAAGGTGAGTTATTTTACAAGTTTATTTACTTTCAAGTGAAAAACTATAGCATTTTTCACTTGTGTGAGACGTCATGCAAACCTGTCAAATCCATACAAATTTAGAAATGCATCTACGCGTTGCGTTGCGATCTGAACATATGAAATTGTTAAAAATCCCATGACGCGTAAGCAATTACATATTCTACACACGATTTGTTGACTATTACTGTCTACGTGAATAAACTATGATCCGTATATAAGAAGGGTAAATGAACTTTTAATAAGTGTATTAGTAAAAAATCAACAGTATGCGAGAAATCCTAAAAATAAAAGAAACTTCTTTCTCTGTAACTTGTAAGCCGCTCCTTACTTATTAAGTCGTGCTTAGTTTTTCATGTGCTAGGTCACGAAGCTACGTAGGTACTAATAAATAACAGTTATTATTTGATTCACCGTGTTTGATTTGTTATCTGGCATTTAATTGCATTCTATAAATAATATTATAGTATTTATAAAATCTTCCACTTATATATTTTCTTCTGTCTAAAATGACTCAGTAATGGTAGTAAGTTTAATTTTACTCTACACAAAAATTCATTAATAAAATAGTTAATGTCACTGTAACAACTCGCGGACTCCACTTTTTCTGGCATAATTCCCCTTAAACTCTGTTTATGTGCAAAATTATGCGTCTCCCTCATTTGCACTGCTAAGAGGCGCGGGGTCGAAAGAGCTAGGCCGACATAAGTTGGTTTACCCCACCGTATACGTAATATTGTGCTGAACAAGTAAAATTACTTACATTGGTTACCAATATATGATGTGCTCAATGCTCATAATCATACCAAAAGAACATAGATCACGCGCCATACACGTCTGAGCTATGACTCAAATAGCGGAAAAAGTTATCATATTTTTTCGTTTACCTGCAGCTAATTGTGGACGTGCCCCAAAAGTAATACTTTTCCATTAAAAAATTTCTTAAGTTTGATTAACAATAACTATACTGTACTCGGCGAAACATGGCGGTAGCGGTCATTGATTCGTTGTCAAAAACTTGTCATTTTTATACAACATCTGACACTTCATTGTCAATCGCGGTTTATAATATAGAAAATGACAACTTTTGACAGGGAGTCAATGACCGCTACCGCCATGTTTCGCCGAGTACAGTATAATAGCTAGTTTTACAATAATTACCATGTGCATAAATGTGATATTAAAGTCGGGACATTTTAATAGGCCACATTTGACAGTTCATCAAAATTGTACCAGGTAACCTTATAGCGACGTACATAAAAAATAAATATTTTCGTTTTGTTATAACTGCACAATTGATTAACTTTTTTTCAATTACGATTACATATTTATTGTAAATATGACCGATACGAATTATTTTACTATTTGCTTTTACTGCTAAACAATTCTAAACGTAATAAACAAATTCTGATCTTAATAATTGCACGTCGTTACAATGTTACGTCAGCTGACCTTTTTTCTTTTTAAACTCTAGGGAAGTTACCCTAAAAATCGAAAGCGAATAAATAGTATCGATGCATTGATTACTTGTAACGAAATATCCCCATAAATTAATAACCACGTTGTGGAAAGTAACACATATTTGTGTGAAATGAATAATGATAATACTACATTTAACAGTTTTTATAATTCAAGCAAATAAATGCATTTTTTTTGTAAATTATGTACTTGTCTTATTTTGCTCCTTGAATTTACAAAAGAAAAAGTAATAATGGGACAGGAGTTTGTTTCAAACGTATAAAATTTAAATATTTTATTTCAAGTCGGTATCGATTTATTCGTTTTGGTCGATGTTTTTACGCAGCTCACCTCACTATGGAGATTAATCTGACAGATGTCAAATGTGGCCTATTAAAATGCCCCGACTGTACGTGTCTCTAACTTCTAACTGTACGATTTTTACATTACATACTAGATACATACATTGATCGAGGAAGTTTAAGCTCCTGGACAGCGACGTCAATAGAAATAAGCTATCTAAACTTCTAATAGGCAAATATAGAAATCTTTAAGAGTTTTTCCCAACCTTGCTTCATTTTTAACAGTCCAAATTGTAAGTCTTACATCAACCCGTATCATGATAAGCTCAACTTTTCAAGGTGAGGTGGTATTTGTAGCTTAATATAGGTAAAGCCCGGCTCGTTAGTTGCCCGATAACTTACCCGTGCCCTCGGCGCCGTATAGGCAATGATTTTATAACACTTGACCCAAAACAACGTCGTATATTTGTATGTATATTTTATATTTTAATAGCAATTAGGTCATAACGTGCTCGTTTTTACAAAATTATACGTTCGACTTTAACTAGTACAAACATCGGTTGGCAGTAATTATAGTTTTTGTAGTTTTTCAAATTGTTATTGTAAGTAAAGCTAATTTCTTTCTTTTTTTGTATAAGTATATTGTAGTGTTTTGAAATACTGTTGTGAAAGGAAATGTAAAATGAAAACCAAAAAAAATACAATTAATAGAAACCAAAACCTACTTGTGCTTAGCTTACTTATAACACCATAATATCTAAAACACTTTTACGTCATATTATGTTCAATAAATACTTGAATGCTACTTCATATTTTATTCTAAATAGGACATATTGTTATGTAAACGTTACTTCAGCATCCACAAAGGCAAGCTATCTAAAGAAGTCGAGATCAGCTATTAATAAAAAGGAATAATAACATACATAATATAGCTTAACATCATCATTGAAACTGAAAACTAAGTATCGTGTAAGAAAAAACTTGGCTACTTGAAGAACTTAGAGTCTAACACCACTACTGCAAGCCTTGGGTACAGTATAGCAATATATTGCTATACTGTGCCTTGGGTGAAAAAACATGAAGGCTGCTTGTAAGCACAATACATAACGCTAGAGTACAGACTACAGTCAGGAGCATAAGGTGAATCTATTGATCTCTTAAGCTCAACAGAAATAAGCCGTTGAAACTCGAAAGGTTCTGTATATCATATATCCCTCCTGGTACAGTCGGGTAATTAATGTGTCACTCCACTTAATTGTTTAAGCGAACGTAAAAAAGTGACGTAAATTGTAGCGTATAATTAAGAAACTTTGTAAATGGTATTTATTGGGAAACAAAAACGTTTGTCGCAGCGACCTCGCCGGCGCTGGCACGTCAACTGCTACACGCCAACTTCCAAGGAAAAAAGTGATCAACTAAATACTAATTGAAACAATTAATAACCTTAAAACAATTTCCTCATGGTAAATTATGCTTATCACGATCTGGTTATTTGCTCTCTTACTATTATGAGGTTAAGGCACATTTTTACAAAGAATTGCAAACGTTACAAACGTTACGGTTTATTGTTTTACACGGGATCGATAGTGAAAAGCGTTTAGGTTAGTATGATTGTAAAGGTTTTAAAAAAACCACGTAAGCTATCATAGAATATGTTTAAGTCTTAGCCGACATTCAATAAGGTAGAGGCAGCCGATATTGTGCAATTTCTGCTGTAAAACATTCTTACATAGTTCTTTCTAAAGAATAATCACTCTGCTCAATTGTAATTTTGCAAAGATGGGTCGGGTTCAGATCGGACGTTGTGCAAAGCGGTCTTAACTCTTAGACCACATTTTTGCTTCCCCTCAGCCCTAGCTGATGTCTAAATAGGCAGTATAAGCCGTAACCTAGGGGCAGCATCGTCATAGGGGGGCGCAGATTTTGTAAATGGGTCAGCGGAAATAAAGTGGCCTACAGTTATAAAAAGTACAAAACCGGCAGGGCTGTCACGTAAAAATAGCGATCAACAATCCACTAGCAATAATCGCGCGGGCGATTGCTGGGTGTCATGAATGTCACAAACAATGGTATCATGTATAGTGATCGATTTCAATCGTATTGTTTTGGCTGATACGTGATAAGAAATTGTGATTTTGGAGCAATTATCGCGCAATAATTGCTATCGCATTGCTCTCGCAAGATACGTGATACGGGGGCGGCACTGCTTCCGCAAAGGATTTGTATTTAAGAATACAATGTTGTATACCTAAGCTGGTGACCATACATCCCGCTTTGGGCGGGACAGTCCCGCTTTCAGGCAGTCTGTCCCGCTGTCCCCCGCGGGACTGAAATTGTCTCGCTTTCGCAAACAGACCAAACGACAATTTAAAAGTATTTTTATGTTCGAAATGCCTCTGCAATGCCCTCTCCCATACAACAAATAATGTGATTATTCTGTCATATTTTGCTCAATATCAATAATATAATATATGGTAGATACAACAGACAGGCACTTGAAATATTCACAAAATACCTACTCAATTGTTTACCTCTATACTTTAATAAAATGAAAATAACATTAATTGTTATGGGGGGGGGCGAAATCCGTAGATGGTCACGTTATGTATACCTCTAAAGTAATTTAAACTTACGTCTTTTCAGGCCGCTTGGGATTGGTTGATCCTGATACTAGTAATATACACCGCAATATTCACCCCATACGTAGCTGCTTTCCAACTCAACGAGCCCGACTTCGACAAGCGCTCGAGAGCCTTCGGCCAGGACCCCATCGTTGTTATTGACATGATAGGTAAGTTATTACCACTTGTATGGTAAAATATAGTTGTATCTGGGTATATTTTTCGGTTATTCTTGTAATTATGACTCAAAATTAGCAATATAATTGTAGATATTGCCTGGAAAGCAAGGGATTAACGAAGGGTTTTTACCCTAGTAGCCAAAATGCTTCCACTAAATTTACTATCGTAAATAATATTGTAAGATCGGTATAACGTATCTAAAATGACATGTTAAGTTACACCATACATTTTAATCTCAAATTCTACGGAAAAAATTGCTTGAGTTTTCGTGTAGTCTACTAACTGCACGAAATTTTATAAAAATCACTCTTTTATTTGGGAACCCATTCAATTCAATAAGTAACACCCAATTAAATTTTTTACATCAATGTAGTAACTGGTAACATTGTGAAAAATGGTTATTTCTTACATGTAAACAAATTATCTAATGTAAGATTTGCAGTTACACATTTTACAGTATTGTAAGTGTTCACGTAGAAAGTATTTTTCTTTGCGATATGCTAAGTAAGTCAATCCAATTAAAACTTTACGAGACATTCACATACGTAGTGCTCCGCATAAACACTGTGCAGTATTGTAAATTGCAAGTCCCAAGCATAAGTAGTTCAATAATAAAAATACTTCGCAATGGAGATAAAGACTATATTGAGAGAACGTTTTATTGCAAGATCGTCGAAGATTTAAATGTTTATAATCGTACTACCGTACGCGTACTACTAATTTTAAAAGTAAAATACATATTTATAGAATATAGGGTAATCCAAATCTCTAGCTGTAGTTATACTTGAATATGATTCATACGATATCATTACATCGCAATTATTATTTCAGTGGAAGTGAATTTCATGATATTACCTATTGTGAATAACTTTTCCTAGTATTTAATGTAAATAAACTCAAGCTATACATTTATTGTAGACATAATAAATATCCGTAATATAATAACATCTAGCCGTATAGATATGTTTAATGTACAATGATTAAATAATTATTCTGTTTTCAGTGGACGTGACTTTCATAATAGATATTCTGATCAACTTTCGCACGACGTACGTGAACGCCGCCGACGAGGTGGAGTCCGACCCGACGAAGATCGCTATGCACTACTTGCGAGGATGGTTCCTCATTGACCTCGTCGCGGCCATCCCCTTCGATCTCCTCCTCTTCGGCACCGACACCGACGAAGTGAGCCGCTTTTACTTCACACCACGTCTACCCGATTAAATGTCACATAACACTCGACTATAGACCTAGAGATAAGACAAATATGCCTGATAACATTAGAGGAGATAGCTGCCAGACGATCAATTGTCCGAAAATCATTTCGACCATTTCACCCCTGTATAAAACAATAGCGCGACGCAACCGGTAGGCTAAGGGACTATAGGGACGAGCTGTATAGTACTAGTACCGCCCAAACTTTCGGACAAATGAAGCTCTGGAAAGATTTTTAGTCTTATCACAATGTAGTGGAATGCAAATGTTGCATCTGTCACCCTTGGATAAATAAACACGATATAATATGCCGATCACAGAAGCCCCACTGAATTTAATTGGCGGATATTCGTTAACGGATTCTAAATTTCCAAATTACTCGACCCGAGGACTAAAAATATTTTATGTTGTATTATTTTTATCGATAGAAGCGTTAGGTTTATTTTTGCACTATTTGTCAAATTTTCTTTACTTTCTTTTCTAATTCAAATGGAGAACCCAAGGTGGGTGCTTACTGAATTTGTAATACCATTTCTTGTTACAGCAGGGGCTGGAAAGTGATGAGGTATACCATCTTTGTGAACTATTTTTATGTTGCTGCCACTCTTTTTCTTATTTTTATTTGGAATTCAGACATCGATTCTCACTGCCATTTACAAATCACGAATTTAAAAATGGAAGAGAAAGCTTTAAATACGAAAATAATTTTCGATTCGCACGGAGTGTCGAGTTTGAAGTGTTCGCTCGTACACGGCTCGGCCGACTCTGGTTTAATTAAAACGACTACGGCCTAATGCAACTGAACCGATGTACCATACCGAAACATCGTTTTTGCCTTGGCTACTTGCAAACTCAGCTTTCGATCTAACGAACTCCGTGTATAATAGCCACACCGATCATTTTCACAACTGTCGATTTACTGCTCCTTTCTGTGTAAAGTACCAGGCTTTAAGAGTACTAGATTCGAATATACAAACCATACGAGTACAATTTTTCATTTGATCGAAGGTATTGAATATTCAGTAGTTAGAAAAACTCTCGCTTCAGATATTGCAAAAAGGTAATGTTCCACTAAAGATTTGCGCATCTACCTAGTAGACGATTACGCCTTGTATCTTATTACATAAGAGTAGCGAATAATTTTGTGCCCTGCCTTTGATACCCCGTAATAGAATGAAAGTACCGGAGGCTGTGACTCTGAATGATCTTAGCTTAGGCAGAACATATCATGGGCTTATTTTATAGTTAATGAGCAATTCACAACGTGCACAGAGCTTGGTAGCAAATACGCTCACACTTCCCAGACTGATATCTTTGTATAAATCAAAAATTCGCATATCACAACATAAACAAAGCACTAAATATATATATACAAATATTTCATACTTATGGCACCCACCTTACATGTATCTATTCAAAATTAATGTCATCAAAGTATCGTAGGTATCGTTTACCGATTGGTTTAAGTTACGAATAAAACTTAAATTTGTTTTCAATAAAAATCAAACGACCTACTTGTATTATATAAATAAAAACATTCGTATGCAATAATGTACAAAGTACTTCGGTCCACTGTAACACGTGAATTACTCCGCTTTTATTTTGTCACATTATCATTCTCACCTGAATTAAAATGTAATAATAATTTTAAGTTTAATTTTTTAAGATTCGTTAAACATAGAAATCATAAAGTCGTAAGTATATCACTGACATGATTGAAACCGATACGTAATAGTTTGCTTAGGAACGAGAAGGCCTCGCTACTAACTTGCACGTAGTCGTCATCGAACACGTAAACCGACCGCCGCTCGCCCGACGTCATGTCGGATCGAGTCCCAGGACTCTACCTAGGCGTACGAGAGATTAGATTACGTATTTTGACTAGATTTAACCTAGCCCGTAGGTTCGGCCCCGACCTGAGTAGAATACAATAGAAAGTACTTTGGAGAATAGAATAGAATTTATACAATATCTGCACCGCAATCTAAGATAAATCCACCTAATTTTATAGTTTGAAAGGGATGCTTTTAAATCCGCAATTTCTGTATGGCTGAGCATCCAAAGACGCTCGCATCGTGTAATCATAGAAAACTTTGCTTGGTTGAAGAGACTTTCGCTGCGAAGCCTCATTACTGCTACTTAGTGATACGCGAACATTCTTATAATGCTTCGGTTTGCGGCTGTACTCATGACTGCTTTTAGGCGTCGAGGGCGAGATTTGTATAACGGAATTTAATTTGCAGACGACGACGCTGATCGGGCTGCTGAAAACGGCACGACTCCTGCGGCTAGTGCGGGTCGCGCGGAAAATCGATAGATATTCGGAATATGGAACTGCCGTCCTTCTTCTTCTTATGGCTACTTTTGTTCTTATTGCGCATTGGCTTGCTTGTTTATGGTAAGTTTCATTTTAGCATACAATAAAACATCAATAAGATAACATTGTAGCATCACATTAGTAAGTTGCGGTCACACTCGGTTATATTTGATGATTGCTTAGATACATTTAAAAAGGTATATGTATCATGTTAAAAACCTGTTCTAAGTAGTTCCGTATAATCAATAATGTCTCTGATTGCGACCGTAAAATTTGGCCATTTGGCAACAAATATGAAATCGATTGGCAATACACTTGACAAAAAACGTATGTCATTGCGGTAACGTATGTAATAGCGGTCATTATCGATAACAATAATGACCGCTATTGTCTTTCAGTGATGGAGTATAATCGTGTGCATTTCAGGTACGCGATTGGAAGTTGGGAACGGCCGCAGCTGCACGCGCCGATTGGCTGGCTCGACGCGCTCGCTAACGACGTACAAGCTACATACGACAACTCTACTGGACCTTCTATGCGGTACATTTATTTGCTTTAGTTTCAACTCAATAACAAGCATATTATTAGTGTTATCTAACACTGAATGGTAGGTCTTAGTCGTGCATGTTGTATAAAGTACTTTGGAAAATAGAATTGAATGAAATATCTTAACATTGAAATTAGTGCTACTTCTGAGTAGAATAATATGTAGAACTAGCTGTTGCCCGCGACTTCGTCCGCGTGGTCTTCAGTTTATAGCGAGCGGTGTCAACAAAATTGGTGTTAAATTAAAACCCTGGTAAGTGGTAACCCTTAAATCAAAATACCTACCCAAAAACTACGTGTGCACATAATATTTCATTTTTAATTTAAACTTTATTTATATCAAATTTAAAGCTTATTTAGCCCCCCATTACACAACATTATCTTTATCCATAAACTATTTATCATTGGTAGGTTTAAGGTTACGTCACTGCATAGTGCATAAATAAAGTACCTACTGAATATTAAGTTATTTAATAACATGTATAACAATCGAAAAAATCGCAGAGCTTAATTTAACATGGTACCACCTCTTATAGAAAGACGTATGTGCAAGCGATAGCGCGATGTAGGAGACTCTTGGCGCTATCTGTAATGAATTTTTGGAAATAACTTATTTTGAACAAATTTACGCATTTTCACCCCCTTACAACCCTTTTTTCCAGTTAAAAAGTAGCCTATGTCCTTTCTCAGACTTTAGACTATCTGTGTACAAAATTTCGTTACAATCGGTTCAGTAGTTTTGGCGTGAAAGCGAGACAGACAGACAGACAGACAGAGATACTTTCGCATTTATAATATTAGTATAGATAATAGATGAATGATTACATACATAAATGATGAAACTGTGTTATCTCAAACCATTTACAGAAGTTTATTTTGAAGGTAAATCATGGCAATAGGATTCCTTTCAAACGGAGTTTAGCTAAATTTCGTACCGAATAATGTAAATAAGAACCAACCAACCTCACTCAACGCAACGACTCTATTGGACCTTGAACACATTTCTCGCGACGCAGTTAACTCATTTCTAGTAAAAACGCAGCTTTTAGGGTCAATTCAAACCACAACGCGACGCGTACATGCATTTCTAAAGTACTGAATTAACAGAACGTGAGACGACTTGCAAATGTGTGAAATCCATACAAAGGAATGCATCTACATTCTACGCGTTGCACTGCGGTCTGCATTGACCCTAGAACTGTGTTTGTACTACTTATGCGTGAAAGAGTAACAAATATCTATTATTTTCTTACCTATATATAAAACGAGTGACTTGTTGTAGATCTCGGTACATCACTGCTCTATACTTCACGTGTACGTCGCTGACGAGCGTGGGCTTCGGCAACGTAGCGCCCAACACTGACATGGAGAAGGGGTTCACGATATTCGTCATGCTTGTTGGATGTAAGATCTAGAAAATAAGAATTATGTCATTAATAAGGTTCATTTAGTATTTAGTAAACATTTTTTCTGGAGTACGATACGTTGATTGAATATGACGATGAAAAAAAACAGGATAAAGTAAAAAAAATTGTATAACTAATAGTATTCAACAAAAAACAACCTGTTATTGCGGTAAAGTCAATATCAAGGGTAATGATTTTGAAATGTGTAATATGTTTTTATGGCGGAAAATAGTTAGCATGAGCTACGTTATTGCGTATTTACTTTGATCATAACAATATTTCTAGTTATTTTACACGATTTAATAGTTAAATTCTATTGTGACTATTCTAGCGCTGATGTACGCGAGTATCTTCGGTAACGTATCTGCGATAATTCAACGACTGTACTCGGGGACGGCGCGGTACCACACGCAGATACTTAGAGTTAGAGAGTTCATTAGGTTTCACCAGGTAAGTTAACATTTCATATTTTATTTTTAGTATGGAACTACACAGCCCCGATTTTATAAATAAGCCGT
This sequence comes from Lysandra bellargus, assembly GCA_905333045.1. Taxonomy (NCBI): domain Eukaryota; kingdom Metazoa; phylum Arthropoda; class Insecta; order Lepidoptera; family Lycaenidae; genus Lysandra; species Lysandra bellargus. The sequence goes on from HG995333.1 coordinate 733,976, forward strand.
TATAGGCCACGGCCTAGGGCAGCAGCGTCCAAAGAGGCCCTACAGATTACATACAGGGGGCTACGGAAATAAAGTGGCCTACTCTCATAAAAATAATATAAATGAGGCACTAGAACTACATATAAAAAAATAAAACCGAAATTAAAAAATTATGCACATGCCCATTGCCCATTCGTAAATTAATAATTAATTTAATTTAATTTAATTTAATTAATTCGTAAATTAATGTTAAAAAACTTCCTATGTCTATAGTATATTTTCTTCGCAGATAACAAATCCGCTCCGCCAACGGCTGGAGGAGTACTTCCAGCACGCGTGGAGCTACACCAACGGCATCGACACGTCCAGCGTGCTGAAGGGCTTCCCCGAGTGCCTGCAGGCCGACATCTGCCTCCACCTCAACCGCAACCTCCTCGCCAACTGCGCCGCCTTCGATGGAGCTAGTCCAGGCTGTCTTAGGTAACATTTTGATGACCATTAACCGTCCGATCGTCAGTTTTATGACAATAATTTGTACAATGAAATAAAACAGTTCAAAAAAAGCTTGACAGTGCAGGTGGAATATAAAAGAGAAAGATTTGCCGCCCATATGTGCGCAGAGTAAAATTAAAATGAAACTAAATAATCAGAAAAGTTTGTTTTAAAAAAAATTGAACTTTAGTTCTAAAATGAACTTGTTGGTTTTTCAGCGCCGCATCTTAAGTTTGAAAATGCGCTTTTCAAATAATCACCAGTATTCCCATATCCTTATATATTATATTTTATGTGTCTCTAAAAAGATTTAAGATTTATGTAATTTATTTTTCAGAGCATTATCATTAAGGTTTAAAACAACGCACGCGCCGCCCGGGGAGACACTAGTTCATAGAGGAGATGTTTTAACTTCTTTATACTTTATATCAAGAGGATCGATAGAAATTTTAAAGGATGATATTGTTATGGCTATTTTAGGTAACTAACATTTTACTAAATAAAAAAATGATTTTATTACTTTTAATTTAGAACCACGTAGCGGCCTACGCGGCGTAGCGCCACTACGACGCTACGTCGTAGTAACTAGTAGGCTAGTAGATTATGAGCTTTTTTTTATTTGGCTGAAGTTCGGCTACTAAATGACAAAATTTGTTTAATGAATATGTTTTAAAAGTATATTTTATTGATAATATTCTATTTTTCAATCTTATCAGCCTGGATAACAGTCTATAACTTAGTAGTTGTGTTTTCAACTTACGTGTATTTTGCAGGAAAAGACGACGTGTTCGGCGAAAACCCATGTGTTCACACGACAGTAGGGCGCAGCAACTGCCGCGTGCGCGCGCTGACGTACTGCGACCTCCACCGCGTGCACCGCGACGACCTGCTCGACGTGCTCGACTTCTACCCCGAGTTCCGCGCCTCCTTCGTCAACAACCTCGAGATCACGTACAATATGCGGGACGTAAGTCGCGTTTGATCAGAGGCGGACGAACGCTAGTATGAAGATTCCTCCAGATCCTCCTCTCTGTTTTTTTCAAATCACCTAGCGTCTGTTGCTTTTCATAAACACACGCAATATCAAGGACGCTGTCGAAAAAATGCGTTGCTAGCATTTTAAGTGAGAATTAGGTCCCTTCTTGCAGGTTTGGCCGTTCAGGCCGTTCAGGCCGTTATTGTTCGGAATAATAACCGCTAGCGATCGTTCACTCCAAAGTTTTACTGCGCTTCGGGTTAAACGTACAGTGAAGAATTCACATCTCGATATAAACGATTACAGGAGGAGCTTGGCGGAATCGAGCCGCGGAGACGTATGAAATACGAGAACCCTATGGACGCGCGGCTGCTGCGCGAGGCGTACGCGCGCACCACGCGCCGCCCACACACAGAGACCTTCGCCGATAAGGTGGTGCGTGCAGGGCCCTTCACACACTTACTGACTAATTAAAAAAGTTGGAAAAAGGTGAAACTATAAGATCCGCCGTGCGGCATCCGCGAAAGTTTGTAGCGCTGAAAAAATTGAGAATAGAACTCTGCGCTAGTTGGAAATGTAACACTAGACTATCGATGTATTTTTTTAATAAAAGACACATTTTAATTAGTCACTAAGTGCAGGTGAATAAGGCCTCGATCTTGTATTCGTGCACCGTTATATTGGCCAACTGAATCGGACGTACTTTAGTATTGCAAGTGTAGACGTAAAGCCAACTAAATTATAGCACAAGCAAATTGCAATTATGATTTTTAGACGTTGCACATAGCAAGATGAGTAGAGTAGAATAGTTTTACCTTTTGATAAATGTAGTAAAAGTTCTTCGCAATAATACACTGATAATAAGTGATAAGTATAGAGTATTGATAGTAGTCTATGAAGCATAGCTAACATAGCAAAAGTAACAAGTTTTGTTAGAACGATACCATAATATGAGAAGTGTTGTGATAGAAGCATTATGTACACATTATGTATAATATAGATATTTTATAAGCTCATATATTTAAGCGTCACCGCCTAGTCACCGCTCTAGAATAAAGATGCCATAATATGGAAAAGCATTATTTGAAAATAGAACTAGATTCAAAATGTAAATTTACATAGAATAGCACCAATCAAATGCACATTGCACATACAATACATCGACAAATTAGTAACAGCTACCTGTCCGTAAATTGACAGGACTCCCAATGTAGTGACGAGGACACGGAATCGCCCCCCAGTAGAGGTATCCTCGAGTTTTCCGCGGAAAAGGCGGGGCAGGACGTCACCCCACTCAACTTCAACTTCAGCAAACAAAGATCTACCACCCTCAACTCCATCACAGGTACATCACACCCCCGTTTGTTTATGGAATGTTTACTTTTACTCCACTTACTGCACCTGAGAGTTCATATTACGTTCAGGTACATTAAAGTGACGGTACGATAGAGTAGTTCCACATAGCGACAATGGAAGATGAGCTAAGCCCTTTTATTACGTACCATCCCCAATTGAATTCAAGTAAATATTTTATTTATATGCGATTGGCAAGACGAAAAACTAAGTGAGATTAAAGGTGGCGTCTAATTTGTAAAAATTATGCAAGTAGATTGTTTTATTAGTGAGCGTAAACCTACTTTTTAAACATTAAAAAGTGAAACATTCGTCTTGCCAGTGTACAACAATTTTGATACTTTTACCTTTTTGTTCTAGCTAACTAGATTAACTTGTATTTTTAAGAGTTACCCGTTCTTAAAAGAATAATTTACAGAGATTTCAATATTTGTTAGTAATAATTGCGTATTTATTATTAAAGCATAATTTTAAATAGAGAATTAAGTAACCTCTTAAAGCAGCATGGTACGCTTTACCTTGATATCTTTTCCTGTTTCAATTAAATCGGCGGGAGAAGTCGTTAGATCGATGCAAGCATATCGGAGATTTTTCTAAAATAAGTTACGAAAAGTTAGGTTTTAAAAATCAAATCTGACAAAGGTTTAAGTAGCTAAAAAACTTCTCGATAAATTGTCTTAATTTATAAAGTTAACGAGTGCTCGACTAATGCTTCGACCTATTAATATGATTATTTTTATGAAAATATGTAAATTATAATATGCTTTGTATCGGTCTATATTTTCCGTCCGCTCTGAGCGCGGCCCTTGTGTGCAGGCATGCTAGCGCAACTTAAAAGGAGCTTCCCAGACCTCTACCACCATAAAACTCATCAGCCGCTACACAACAAGTACTGTAAGTACCTCCTTACTTTAGCAGCATGATGATACGAACCGTTCATACCCTATAGACCTAGATTTTACTTGGAATGTTCACGTAGTTATTTTGATCACTAAATGTTTTATTGAAATTTGAATAACGAATTCAAAATAAAGATTAATTACACTTGAACATAGAACTAATAACTAGTGACTTTGTTAGTTTCTAGTTTAAATGTGGATATTAAAATAGGTTTAATACGATTTCGTGTAATAGTCTGATGACAATAGCTTAGTTGATTGTAATCAGCAATGTTTATGTGAGTGCTAAATTTTTTTATAGAAATAGTTTATAAATATATTAAATTGTAGATTGTAAATTGTAACCGAAATAAATAATATAGTACAATGTTTTTACCAAAATAAGGTCCATTATAATATTCTACAAAATGTAGAGAGAGAGCAAATTACATAATTAGATTATTCAGACGTAGATGTAAAATGCAAATAGAACTCGATATTGTGAATTCTTGTTACAATCAAACGTTCAACACAAAACTTCATAACGATGTTCCAGCGCAATCGACGCCGCAGACGTACCGGGGTCGGGCGGCGGTGCGGCGCCAGTCGTCAGTCGGTCCGCTCAACGACACGTCCCCGTTGACGGGCGGCGTGAACGGCGCGGGCGAACCGGCCGTCAGCACGCCCGCCCACAGCGCGACCCTGCCCGTGTCCAGCCTCAGCACCAACCCTAGCTCGTACTACACCAACGCGTCGCCCAGCCCGCCTGTGCCGGCGCCCGTCCACGTCTCCTGCGACGACATCCTCGCTCCCGGCGCTGCGCACGTCGGCCGGCCGCCCTCATCCCGCTCCGCGCCGCACTCCGCCGTCAACCTGCACCAGAGCGGCCGCCCCAGCGCCCTGCCCTTCACATCCGAGAGATTGCAGAGTACCATCCAGGTATTTCACTGTAACCGGTTACTCGGTAGCACTATCACACAAATAGCACAATTTCTGTAACTTTAGGAACAATAGGGAAGTCGATTTATATAAGATATGTCACATCATTTGTAACTACAATGTAAAAAGAACATTTAAAAAAAGCGCATTGTGTAATGTTTTTATCCCTATCTTTTAAATTTTTATTTTTATTTTATGCGCATACTAGTGATCTTTAAGCTATAATAAAAATGCTATAATACATTTCCCTAATAATTTGTAATTAAACTTCAGGATGCGGTGTCGCCCCAGTACCAGAACGTGGGCGCGGCGGCGTCGTCGGCGTCGGTGGCGACCATCCTGTCCCGACTGGAGGAGCTGAGCCGGCGGGTCGCGGTGCTGGAGACCGGGCTGACGAGCGACGTGCGCCGCATCCTGCAGCTGCTGCAGGCGCGGGACCACCACGCGCACACACCCTCCCAACCCCTGCCTAAAGCCTCGCTGTCCGTGCCGCAAACCAACGATGTGAGTTTTTTATGATAGCGGGCCCGATAGGCATTGTCCGTCATACCTATGGAGGTTTAATTGTGAACAGCGGTAAGGTCACGTTGATTTGAAACATTAATTCTATAAAGTGGTAAAATGTTAAATTTTCAAATTTCCCACGCTATATTAAATTTTTTTTCGTATTTCGAGAAATTAAAAAAATGCTAAATCGGTTGAGCCGGCTATTTGGCTATTATTTTTTGTGTTATAGGAGATAAACTGCAATGAAGTGTAAACTGCAAACATACGTAAATATAAATAAAAACAACTTGTTTTCCGTGCGTAGTGGGAATGGAACTGGAACGGCGAGCGCGAGCGCGGCGGTCGTGGCGCGCGCGGGGAGCGCAGCGAGCGCACGCCCGGCGTCCAGCGGTCCGCGTCCGAGCCGCACGCGCCCGTGCCGCCAGCCCTGCCGCCGCCGCCGCACTCGCATTCTTTTTACAGGTAATTATTATTATAATAGGGAACTCTGGAACAATTTTTTTCTGATTAATATCAAGCAAGTTTTTTGTGAGTAGCTTCATTTTGATAAGATGAACAACATTTTTATCTGCGAAAAATCTTGAAAGTGGTAGCTAACAGAAATAGAAAGGATTTTATACTTTGATTTGATGGTTCTAAAATATGGATTATTCTATTTGTAGAACAATGTTACTCTTAAATTATATAATTATTAACCTATCAATGTACAAAAAATCAGCTTGTTAGTACATATAACCAAAAAAAATTTGCTCTAGGGCTCCCGTACTATTACATCATATTACAAGATGCTGAGTAAATGTTTCTTAGCTAAATTAAACCTATTTTAGCGCCATCGCTGTTGCCGATTATGTAGAGTTATGTAGAAAGATGTAAAAAATATATAGATCTATAAATAATTTTATATTTCACTTTCTTGAATTATTTTTCTTAGCTACTACATATATGAGGTAGTGCAATTGGCTCGTTTTTAATTATGATTTACTTATTTTTGATCAGCTCTGAAGAGAATGGTATGAACAGGTAGTGTGAGGCGGGCGAGACGAGCGCCCCCCGCTCCCGGCCCTCCACGCGCTCGCTCGCCGAGTCCGCGTCGTGCGGCTCGCTGGCGGGCAGCTGTGCGTGCGCGCCCCCCGCGCCCCCCGCGCGCCCTCCCGCGCGCGCCCGCTTTCACTTCTGCCGGCGGATCGCGCGCGCCCGCCGCGACGACGCGAGGACATTCCTCTGACGCGCCCGACCGACCCGAGGACCAATTTTGTATTACGTGATGCTTCGATCGACGCGCCCCAGCGCTGCGGCGAGCCCCGCGCGTCGGGCGATCGCGTTCTGTCCGTTCGTATTAGTTAGCGCGATCGACGATTAGTGTCCGAGGTCGGATTGTGACCGTTGGCGTCGGCCGAGCTCGCCGGGTGCGCGCAGGGCGGGCCGGGCGGGCGGTGGTCTCGGGCTGCGGTCGATGGACACTGGTGCTTTAATTTTTGGTAGGTTACTGATTTTTGAGTGGAGCAGTTTTGCGATACGTGTTGCTATGGTTTGTGATCACCGACACCGTTTCGAGTCGTAGCGTTTGTTTTTCTGTCTGCGTCGTCGCCGACGAACCGATTTATACGAGACCACGTTGTAAATTCTCAGCAGTGCACCGTAAAGTTAATAAGACTGAGATTACGTAATACCGTGAACTGTATTTCCAGAGGAGAGTAAACGAAAAACGCTTTCTACCCGTCCTTGCTCCTTGCCTTTACATTGTAGCTAGGTAATATCTTACACTACTATGATGAAAATGAATTTGGGATGCTCCTTGTGGAAGTGCGTTTATAAAATTTGCTATAATAATTGTAAGTGTAATGTACCACGCAAATTTCAATGTTGCCTACTCTTATTTTATTAAAATGTTGTTTCTACGGCGCTATTGTAGATAACTTCCACTTACGGTATTATACTAACGATATTTCAACTGACGTATCTGATAAGTGCTGCTTTGTATGGTTTTAAATTTGATAATCTAATAGTAGCTGATGTTGGCTTGACTAATGCAAAAATGTAGTGTCCAGTACTTCGATGTTGGATTCTCGTGGAAGTTGTACTAAATTGAAATCGTAATTAACGTTTTGTTACCATATCATGTAAGCAATAATGAAATTGGCAAGAGCGTAACGATAGTAAAGATTCGGACACTTGAGCGTCAATTTCCCGTCACCTCCTACGAACTCTGTCATACTCTGCTTTTCTCCCTCCTTCATGTTGCTTGATATACCTACCTAAATAAAATTCTAACTGCTACGTGGTTCGTTGTAATTAAAGTTAAAGGTCTCATAAATGCTTTAAATTTTAGATGTTTAGTTTATTGAATGTACTAGAATTTTACCATTTCCTTTATGAGTATTAAGTGTTTGGTATGAGGGTCACATTGAATTCTATGTATCTACTGATAGACATTTAACTTTCCTTTCAACATAAAGGAAACGAAACTGCCATTATAAATGTGCTAATCTGACTGTAAATCATTGCTTCTAAAATAAAATAAAAAATATAAATAAATATGACCTGAATGTAACCAATAATTGTAGATAAAATTTTAATTTCAAATCTTTATATTATATGTTACTGTAACTTTTAAATAGCTAATAGATACCATATAAATTCAACTTAAAATCTTGGTAACAATCGTGAGGCGGTAACACACCCTGCAGGCCGCAGGAATACCTACTCCTCAATCAGAAAATAAAACTTATCTGAATCTAATGTATTGTTATAAATAACCAATGCTTAAATGTTGACCCAATAATGTTGACAATACTAAAAATGATGGATTAAAATTTGTTCATAGGTATTACTTATACATAAATCGTTTGCACGGAGATAATGAGTCTAAATAATTTTGTACTAAACGATTACAGACTGGAATACGGATATTATCATTTGTAAAAATAACGAGACGTCATTTAAATATAAGTGAAGTAACTAAACACTACCATATTTGTTTTAAGCTCAATTACGTTAATGTAGGTATAATAGACCAAAATAATGTATGATACTGTACTTTATTTAGTGCGATCGTATTGTTTTATCACGAAGACGAGCGAGGCAGCTTGGTTCACGATCACTCGTTTTTTTAATAAATATACCGTTAGCTTGTCATGGTACTGCAATAAATTTTCACGAATTACTTTGTAGATAATATTAACGTAGGAATAGATTGTTAAGTCGGTCAATTGCGTAACTAGATAGTTCCATTTACCTTCTCTAAGGTTGCTTTGCTGAACTTGTACCTACGCCTTATAAGTCGTAGCTTACCTACTTGCTTTGGTAGAAGTAGACTTTCATGACGCGTAGTCACATGTAATCCTATTTTAAATCCTAATGAAAACTCTCGTTTATTCGATATTATTCGTATTTACTAGAACCACGTTTTTATTTTTTATGAAACCGTTCTTTTTTGGCACGAGAAACAATATTTTACGAAAGTTAATATACGAATGTTATTTAAAATTGCGAACCGTAAATATTAAATAGTTATTACAGAAATCAGGCGAGACGTGATAAATCATTTTTAATATTTTTTCATTATTTGGTGACGACTTATATTATATTATACTTTAATTGAATTTAAAGTGCTGTGATTTACTTTGTATAATATATTAATAAGTCTTGCTATAATTATTTCAGCAGATTTAAAATACATATTTAAATAATAAAAAATACTAATTTACTAACAAAATAAATTACTTTCCTTTTTTTATAATTTCTACTGCCTCTTCGTGACGCGCATGTTTTACGTAGTACTAGTACTAAAATTCTATCAACAGTCTTTTTCTCAGTCTTCAGTTATAGTTTTGTGTCTAGGATATAATTAGCACACTTTTGTTTCTAAAAAAGTATTCTTTATCGTTTTTTTTTTGTGTGTATATCATTATACAGCATCTTATCCTGAATGACAAACGCGTTGTAGCATTTAAATAATTGCTTGGGATTTCTCTCGAAGTAACATTGGATGTTCAGAACAAAAATCTACGTAAGGTTATCTAAAAGGTCAGAGATAAAACTGTGAAATAAAAGTTACTTAAGTATGATCCTCGCATGTTCACAGTCACAACATGGACGACAGTCGACAGAATATACAAGTCTACTGGAAATCCTGTTTTAAATATTTTTATTATGTGAATTCGTTAAAATCCAGTCTACAGTTTTGAATAATATAAAGACACCTTTAAAGAGAGGTCTTACAGTGCTAATTGCTAAAACTTTATCAAGCTTAGCTTTCCAGCAAATACGAAGCTATGCCCAGGGTTGACCGTTACAAAACTTAAAATATTAATATTATGTCGCTGGCGATGCCTACTACGCAAGCAACGCTTCATTTTGAAAAATATTTTAATAAATAATACTATTTATTTCGTCAACATTATTTGTATAAAACTGTAAAAATTTTAAGAAAAAATACAACAAACTTTTTTTCTCTGTCAATATTGTTTATAAAATACTTTATCTATGTAAGTGTTTTAAAAACTTTAATAAACAACTAATACTGTATTAGTTGTTTATTAAATTTTATTGTAAATTCAAAAATATCATATTTTTTTCAACTTTTTTTAGACTTAATTGGCTTACTTAAAAAGATCTTGACTCTAACAAAATCTATAACAGTCAAAAGCCTCGATATCAAAACTCGGTTGTCTATAGCCCTTAATAATAATTACACCATAAATAATGTTAGCTTATAGAGTATTGATATTGATAAGTTTAGTATTATATATTTTAAATGCATTTAAGTGCTACGTTAAGGCGTGCATAATAATAATTACGTGTAATTTTGTCTGTGATCAAAATTTTATATTGTTAAGCTGAAAGTAAAACGCACCTATCTACATTATAATATGTAAATGTTGTATTATAATTTTTACATTACTCATAATAATTTATTCAAGTTTATTATCGTATGATGTATATTTGACTATCATTGATATGTTGATACTATTGTTACATTTCTTTGAAGCGCTTTTGTATTAGGTAATTAGTTTTTACTGAGTAAATTTTGTGTTCTTGCGGTGAGGACTCGACCATAAAAGCCATCTAAGCCCTGTTAAAAATTTATATTTGCTTTGGATACAATTGCTTTATAAATAAAATGTAAGAAATCGTAAAAATATAAGCTTTCATCGACTCGTGAGTCAAAAATCGTCAGGCGTAGCCCACGTAGCACACGTAGCCCAAAGCGTAGCACGGCGCTACGAGCTGCGAGCGTAGCCCGTAGCTAATTCGCATAATATTTAAATTGTATTGGGTACGCTAATTTTATTAATTTATTCAGTTAATATAATTATTATCCATATTATAATATTATGCATCTTATAATCAAAAATTATGTTGCTCCTTTTTGGTAAATGAATAATTGTTGTTATTAATTGTTTTTTATGGTCACGTCCTTACCACATCCTCAATGAAAAAAATATTGAAATAACAACACTTAACCTACCCATTGTATGCTACATCTAGTACCGGAAAATGAAATTCTTGAAATGCATATTTTTTATAAATGTATAAAAGAGTGTGGTCCTTCCCTATTTAAAGCTTTATTAATTTATTAATCTTATCTTCAGCTTTAGGACTCTTATTTTAGGGGACTAGGTCGAATTCATGCAAAAGTGATCTATATCAGAGTGAGATGATCTATATGTGAATTTCAAAGATACACAAAAAATGCATTTAAAAAATAATAAAATCTCATATTACGCCTAGCTGTAAAATTCGAAGAAGAGGTTGACTTAAAACGATTACTTGAATTATTTGAAAATTGTAATCAGTTCAATATATGTTTATTTCATATTTCATTATTTTAAAAATATAAAAATAACTTAAAAATACTGCATTCTAGTATTAATTACTACCTAGAAGCTTTTTAATACACAAATATCAGGGTAAAAATTAAATTAATATTCTACTTTTTTGTGAGTCTAACTACGACTAATATTCTTACTGTACGCAATAGAGCTGATCCACCACGCCTCTAAGTACTATCGTAACTAGCTATTAATATTAAATCCCGTTCTGTTACTACTGTTCACGTGTAATAAATTATTTGGGTTAAAATTCCCTGTATAAAACAGATTAAATCATGCTTAAATTAATGAATGCTTTATAAGTACTTTTTATACGATAATATATAATATTGGTTCGTTATTGTTACACAGATAATTGTACATGCTATACGTGTACTGAGTCATTGTATTTAAGCTGTGCACATTAGCCATTATATAGTTGAATGAATCTTTGAAATGCGCAAATTCTCGTTGAATACGTAAATAAGTTCCATGAAAATAAAAATATTACGCACATGCGACTTGTCATTTTATTTTATACCTTTTCTTGGGTTTGTACCTTCTAAAGTCTACGTTCACTTCATCGAAATCGTTTTTAGTATAGATTGATATGGTATAGCATGCAATGCATGCATTTTGTAAATACTGAAAGCAAGTACGGAGCCTACGAACCAGTAAGACTGATCATAAAAACCAACCAAGTGCGTGTCGGGCCACGCACAATATAGGGTTCTGTAGTACCGCTAGATTTTGACATTTTTTATGGTCAATGAACGTACATTTATAACGTGTTTTACACTACTAACAATATCATCTCAGTTACTTTCAGAGGAATTTGAACGAAAAGTTCCTTTATACTTCGCCGAATACATTTTTTTTGTTGATCGACTATTACTCAACAACTTATGAAGTCTTCTTAGCCGTGATAGTTTTCCTTTTAAATTCAGCATATTTCCTACTACCGTGAATTTTTTTGCATTTCCAGAAGCAACCGTTTAGCTGGTAGAATGGGAGGACACTGGACTCTAACGATTTTTTCCACTTTAAAACTTAATATTTCACAAATGGATCTCTTAATTGGAAAATGATCTATAAATACTCATAATATTTTTTAAAAACCTATACTCTGGTTAACAAGTGCCCTTTTCGTCAAAACCTGATCTCATGCACCGAAAATTATGATTTTGGTCTCATTCGATGCGGAATACCATCTAGAACCGCTATCCCCAACCCGCGGCCCGCCGGGACTTTATTCGTGGCCCGCGTGATGTTAAACCATTTTGAAATTCACGCCCACCGGCAAAATCTACGTGATAGTCGTAACATTTTTTCCACTTTTAAATGTTATTTTTTAAGGTCCCTAAAAATTTTTGTTACGGCCCGCGACACCAAGACTAAAACATGTTTGTGGCCCGCATGAAAAAAAGGTTGGGGACTACTGCTCTAGAATATTCTATCAAAACTCCAAGAGGGGCTGAAAAAAATGCAAAAGTTATAAACAATTATTAAGTAAACATAAAAGAAGGATTTGGTTTTTGGTTTTAATATTTCGAAAACTATTTGAGATAATCAAAATTTGAAAAAAGATCCTTAAGAGCCCGGGCTACCCTCGAAATTCTCATACATACGTAATACCAAAATCATTTTCTCATACGAAAATATTTAACATGTTTGAGTTATTTTTCAGCTTAAAATAGTAATTATCTAGGTTCCTGTACAAAAATTAACTTCAAAATATTTAAACACTAAAATTTTTTTTTTGTGTATACATTTTTTTTCCTAAATTTACTACTAAATACTTAAACACTAAAAAATAGAGTAAAACACTCAAAAATATATAAATAAATAGTAAATTTACTACAAAATATTTGAATACTAAAAAATATGTTTTAGAGTATAAATATTTTGTACTATTTCCTTTCTTTCCTATTTTCCTATTTCCTAAAATTCCTAAAATCCTAAAAAAAATCTTCGATTCTGGAACTGAAATGAAATTTATTAATAGTCACAATTTTAATGTTAACATAAAACGCTGATTATTTGAAAACAAGAAATCCCGATTTTTTTATTATTCTTTTGAGCCAATCTTAAAAGGCCTTATAAGAGATCCCCGTTGAAAAAAAACAAAAAAAAATATTTTTCACATTTTTATTAACATTCAAAAGCATTCAAAAATTAGTCATGTAAATAAAGTGTTACGGACATGGGCAGTTGTTTACCTGCGCGCGACAGTTGCGCGTACTTTCTAGAAAAGTCCAACCTTTGTTTATGTGAATTGCGTGTTTACGTAAACAGTACCTGCGCGCGACAGCTGCGCGTACTTTCTAGAAAAGTCCAACCTTTGTTTATGTGAATTGCGTGTTTACGTAAACAATCCAATGGAACGTTGCAGAAAGCGCAGCCATATAAAAGGTAAACAAGCCGGCAATCCAGTTCAGTTTTATCGAAGCGATCTTCGAGGCGACTTCAAAGTGAAAACAAGCGATCAATAGTGAGTGATTGTGATAGTGAACCGACAACTCGGCTACGACCTAGGACAGTGATAGTGCTCAGTGATTTGGATCTAGTGCTTAGTGTTTGGACTTAGTGATTTGTGTGAGCTAGTGTTTGTGAATAAAGTCTTCAAGAGAGTCACCAGGTCTTTCTCTCTGAATCCTACGAACCTGGTATCCACGTAACAACTGGTGTCAGAAGTGGGATTTGGAGATGCCATTGACTCCGAGAGACGACCTCAAGGGGAGTGTCAGGACAAGGGCGCAGCGAGCTGCTGCCATTGACTTCGAGAGCGGAGTTGGAGGTGGGGCTGCGGAGGCCACACCCACTGGGGACCAAGCTCCGCCCACTGCGGGGCAGGCCCCACCCGCCGGCCCCGCCCACCAGGCTCCGCCCACTGACCACGCCCCCCAGGCTCCAACCACTTCGGGTGAAGCCACGCCCACTAGCTCCGCCCACCGGGACCCGCCCATTGACCACGTCCCCCAGGCCCCGCCCACCCTGGACATGGCCACGCCCACTGGCTCCGCCCACCATGCCACGCCCACTCAGGCCACGCCCACTGGCCACGTCCACTGGCCCCGCCCACTGGGCCCATACCAAACCAAGAAGCTACAACGGTTGCTTCTAAGCTAGTCGAAGAAGTGATATCTCGCTTTGGTGTGCCTCTCGAAATCCATTCTGATCAGGGCCGGAATTTCGAATTGCAGGTCTTTCAGGAAGTGTGCAGAATTTTGGGAATGCATAAGACGAGGACCACCGCGTACCATCCACAGTCTGATGGAATGGTTGAGAGATTTAACCAGACTCTAGAGAGGCATTTGGCGAAATTGGTAGATGACAGACAAAAGGATTGGGACAAGTATATACCACTCTTCCTTCTCTCGTACCGTAGCGCCGAGCATGAGAGCATAAAAGCTACCCCAGCATATGTCAATTACGGTAGAGAACTACGAATACCAATAGACCTCTTGACAGGAGCGTCATCGGGGGAACCAAAGACCGTACAAGACTATGTCTGCGATTTAAGGGAAAAGATGCGCTACATACACGCCATGGTTCGGGAAAATGGGTTACAGTCAAGTGAGAACATGAAGACCAGATACGACCGGAAATCGAACACGAGCGGCTTCGAAGAAGGGTCACTGGTATGGCTGCATAACCCAACTCGCCGAAAAGGGAAATCTAAAAAGTTGCAGACCAAGTGGGACGGCCCATATAAAGTGGTTACCCGATTGAATGATGTGACTTACCGGATTCAAAAGCCACCAAGAGGCACATTCAAAGTGGTACACATAGACCGTTTGGCGCGTTGCCATGGCAGTAACAACGATGCTCGGGACGAGCATCTCTAAGAGGGGAGTAGTGTTACGGATACGGGCAGTTGTTTACCTGCGCGCGACAGTTGCGCGTACTTTCTAGAAAAGTCCAACCTTTGTTTATGTGAATTGCGTGTTTACGTAAACAATCCAATGGAACGTTCCAGAAAGCGTAGCCATATAAAAGGTGAACAAGCCGGCAATCCAGTTCAGTTTTATCGAAGCGATCTTCGAGGCGACTTCAAAGTGAAAACAAGCGATCAATAGTGAGTGTGATAGTGAACCGACAACTCGGCTACGACCTAGGACAGTGATAGTGCTCAGTGATTTGGATCTAGCGCTTAGTGTTTGGACTTAGTGATTTGTGTGAGCTAGTGTTTGTGAATAAAGTCTTCAAGAGAGTCACCAGGTCTTTCTCTCCGAATCCTACGAACCTGGTATCCACGTAACAAAAGCAATTACGGTATTTTTATATCCAATTATTGTTACTATTTTGTTTTGTTATTGTTAGAAGCCAGATAAAAATATGTATTTTTTTATTTTTAACTAATAAAATTTAAATAATAATTTTTATTGATGAAAAAACCCTAATTGCTTTATTTATATGCAAAATTCATAAATGCCTTTGATTGTTCATAAAAAAGTGAAAAATCAAAATTGTTGAATTTTTCTAACAGATATCTCTTCTAAGCCCTTTTAGATTAGCTCAAAAGAATAATAAAAATTTTTAGATTTCTTGTTTTGAAATAATCAGCGTTTTTATGTTAACATTAAAATGGTGACTATTAACAAATTAACAAAAGCATAACAATTAAACAAATTGTGATAATTTATTTTTGTTAACGGATTATTGTTTATTGATATATCTACTTAGTACCAATTTTTTTTTATTCCGTTATATTAATATTTAAACACTTAAAATATTTTTTTAGTTCATGTAGCAGATTGCGGCAAATCACGCGAAACCCGAACCACGCGTTTTTACCGCTACTTTCGCCGCTCAATTAAAGCTATAAGGATTATTGATAAGGTTCCAGGATCTAAGATTTTTTAGGAAATTTCCTGCTCTTTAAGGATCTATTTTCAAATTTTGATTATTTCAAACAGTTTTCGAAATATTAAAAAAAAAGCCAAACCCTTCTTTTTATATTTACTTAATTTTTTTATAACTTTTGCAATTTTTTTCTGCCCCTCTTGGAATTTTGATAGAATGTTGAATGAATGATCGGCACGAATGGGCCGGCTCGACCGGAGAAATACCACGTCCTCACAGAAAACCGGCGTGAAACAGCGCTTGCGCTGTGTTTCGTCGAGTGAGTGAGTTTACCGGAGGACCAATCCCCTAGCCTTTTCCCTTCCCTACGGGAAGGGTAGGGAAGGGAAAAGGCTTCCTTCCCTAAAAATTTCCTTCCCTACCTTCAACATTTACTGCCCTATTACCCTTTAAAAGGCCAGCAACGCACCTGCAGCTCTTCTGATGCTGCGAGTGTCCATGGGCGACGGAAGTTGCTTTCCATCAGGTGACCCGTTTGCTCGTTTGCCCCCATATTGCATTAAAAAAAAATGTTCTAGATGGTATTCCGAATCGAATGAGACCAAAATCATAATTTTCGGTGCATGAGATCAGGTTTTGACGAAAATGGCATTTGTTAACCACGTTACTATCCAACGACACCCCACACGATGGGGTGGGCGCGAAAAAAAAAATCAACCCCGCTTGATATGTAGGGGAGGTAACATAAAAAAAATTAAGTGTTTATGTACCATTTTGTTGGCATAATTAATATGTGTATTCATGCCAAATTACAGCTTTATAGGTCCTATAGTCTCTGAGCAAAACTGCGGACAGACAGACGGACGGACAGACCGAAACTATAAGGGTTCCTTGTTGACTACGGAACCCTAATATAGTGGACGCAAGCTTTAATATTGACCAATTTTTCAATGTTTCAAAAGCGTGAAAAACTCTACACTGTACAGTGTACATCCAAGCAAAAAATATTTCATCACATTTCATTGAAAAATAAACGGACAGTATTTGAAAAAATGTTTTCCGCTAAATTCGACTTTATTGACACTTATCGTAGAGTTAAGACAGTAGTAATTTGATTGTATTTGGATTGTATTAAAACTGCAACAACTTACTTACAGGCTACAGCTTTGTTTTCTCTTCCAAATTCTTTAACCAGTCCCTCTCTTTAACAATGCTTTACATTTTTTTAACTCCTTGACTGCACATAAAGTAGGCCCTAGGAATTTTCTCTATTTGTTAGGTAGGTAGTATAATTAAAAATTTTTATGTACTTATTAGCAATTAAATTAGAGAAGTACCTACCTACAATGTTTCAAAAAATTAGATACACTAAGAAATTTTTTGCCGCCATACAATAACTTCTACATTTTTTTATTGAATGGTTTCATGACAAAGCTACATTGAAAGAGAGGTTTCTTTCCTGTGTCGATGTTTTGCATAATATTTTGACTACTATCACATAAAAGAATAAGCTACTTGCTAGCCAATGCTAGCTGGGAGTTTTGCCGGGAATGTGAAAGAGTGCCGTAGTGTTTTTGTATAATTTTCCTACAATTATGTAAAACTGGGTTTTTTATGTGTAATATTGGTAGAATATTAACCATTAGCTGATATTCGCTATCGTAAGTGTAGGCAAATGATGCAACTTCCAGAAACATGTTTTTTTGTGTTCCCTCCAAAACTCCGTCAACAGTAAAGTGTTTACCACTTTACTGAAATGACCGACTTGGCTCCTTGATTGCTTTGACTTTTATTTAGACTTTGGACTTGGCGCTATAAAAAATGACGCTGAAAATTATTGTTAAAAGCAAGTTAGAAGAATATTGTTTACCCGCCATTTATTTCACACTGGTCATGGTTAAATTATAGCCGAGCGCAATAAGGAAAAAAAAAGCTGTCACTTTTGACGTTAACGTACGTTTGTCAGCAAATTTGTCAGTGTCATTAGAAATCTGACAAAACTGGTGTTTACAAAAATTCACGTGGGTTTTATTTTTATCAACTCAAAAATATTCATTTAATTTGAATTTGTGTATTATGTGCAAATGGAGCAAGACGATAAAGATACAATAAAGTGTCACAAATGCAGACAAACTGTTGTATCCAACACGGACACTTTTTACGTTAACCCAGTTTGTAACACCAAAGATTGCCAAAGTTACAATACACACCGCTTTCTTTTTCTCATTGAAGAAAAACTGCCACCCTGGATAAAGATAAAAATAGAAGACGAAAATTGGACAAAAGGAAAACTTCACTGTGAAAACTGCCACTTTAAAATTGGATCATTTGATTTTGTGTCAGGTAGAAAGTGTGAGTGTGGCTTGTCGGTGCTACCACCCGTTCATCTTGTAAGCAGTCAAGTGGACAGACCTTTAAAACTGTGATTTAATTGTAAAAAATTGTATTCAAAGGACTACATGCCCAACTAGTTAAGTTTAACATTAAGTACCTAATTAATACTTTTATGTTTTTACATATTATTATTTATTCGTAGCACATAACAATAGAACATAGAGATCAACTACGATATCATGGCGCGCCCTTCCAAATGACTGTTTCAATGTGTGTAGTCACATCCTTATAAAAGAGTTTGTATGTAGTAAGTATTCAACCAATCACAGTACACGTAATATTTCAGCTAATATCACTTATTACCAAGATTTGTTGGTCAACTAATCATAACTAGCCTACCGCGCAAGACAAACACACTTCAAACATTTTGACAACGCACTTCAAATGTTTTGAATTTTGAAGGGGCGCGCCATGTTATCGTAGTTGATCTCTACATGTTTTGCTCTGGTTTAAAGCAGGGCTTCATAACGTTATCGAATAACAGAAAAAATATCATTACGTACCGTTATTTTCATAATGGTAGCCAGATAATGTTATTTTTTAACAATATTTAGTAAAATAACGTTATATTTACCATTATTATTATAACGATATTTTTACGTTATGTATAAACGAAAAAATATCGTTATAATAATAACGGTAAATATAACGTTATTTTCTGGTATCAGGTATGCGATCGTGCATGGTGCACTAAATCTCACTCGCAGCCCACTTTTTTTGCGAGATTTGTGTGAAAATACAAAGAAAAAATACACCTTATAAGCGTGATTACGTTTAGAAAAATGTCATGACTTTCTTGACGGACTATAAACGTTATCAAAGAACATATATTTACCGTTATAAATCCTATATAACATTATAGCATTAACCGTTACTAATATCAATTTTTAACGTTATTTTTAATATCGGGTAAATTTTCATAACATTATCTATGCCCTTGAAGCAGTAACGTTATGAAAAAATAACGTTATTTGAAGCCCTGGTTTAAAGTAAAACATATTGTATGTTTAATTACATACAATATGTTTTACAGTTAGAAGACAGAGTCAAGACAATAGAAAATATATTTTAGAGATTTTATTCATGTATTATTAATATACAACATTTGTGTTTTTAAATAGTTTCCTCTTAAAATATAAAGTCGCTATTCCACTACCATACTACTATGTGCAACATCTTCATTAATTTCAACATCTCGACATTTTGCAGCTTGCAGCTCTCTTCGGATCTGGAAAAAAAATCTTATGAAATACCTATTTTAAGAAAGTTACATAAAAATATATTCATTCTCAAGCTGCAAATTAAAAATTAAGATTTGGGATGTAATATATTGTGTAAATATTAAACAACTAAAGCTCAAACTTACCTCTGGCGTGATTGTGGGATGTGATTGTTTTCTTAACAATTCTAAAAGAGCATCTCTTTGCTCAGAAGAAATATCCGCCTTATACCTTTGTATAAATGTTAACAGAGCTTGATGCCATAACACTGGTAGGTTTCTTGTTTCACTTTGGAACCTAAAACAAAACAAGTCAGACATACACTAAACTATAAAGTATATAGTAAAACTTCAAATTCATTATTCATATTACAATCTTGGCAACAAGTGTACATAAAATAGGTACAATACTAACCTTAGAAAATGGAAAACTACAGAATCCACTACTCTGTAGGGAAGGGCATATTTTTTATCAAATAAAATTCTTAGGAATATTGAATTAGCTCCAGTATAATCCATTTCAGCAATTTTCAATAATGCAGCACTCGAGTGGAGCACTGGTATAGAGTTCCGAGCCAAAACTGAACCAATAATGATTGCTTCTCTCAGAGTACAGTCACCTGCCTAAAAAATGTGACAATATATTATCTTTTTAATTGTCTGATTGATCATACCATATTTGTTATTATTACATTGTTCTTACCACTAGAAGTGGAAGCAGAATACCCTTCATGAAAGCTCCTGGTTTAAACAAAGCCTTTCTTAAAGCTTGGTACAGGTGAAAGTTCAATCTCTTGTATTCAGCTAAGTCATCTCTAACTCTTGGCAGCAAAACAAGATTATAGAAACGCTGAGCCATTTTCTCCTTTAAATTGGATGCAAAAATTCTTGTTGCCTATAGAAAAGTAAAAATGAAAATTAATATAGTTTAGTTTAACCCTTATAAAATGTTGTGCCTAAATTGGTATTTATATATGTTACGCTCAAAGACCGAAATCGCTCAATGAGCGAAAAAAAGGCTCACAACGCGTTGTGGTCACAGTGAAACAGCCACGATGCGAAATTCGCGTCGTGGCTCTGATGAAAACGGCCACGACGCGTTCTGGCAATCGCAAAAAGTCCATAACGCGAAATTCGTGTCGTGGCTGATATGCTATTCGTTTTTCTTGATCTGTTCTTGATTGATTGTCCATAGGCATGGAAAATTATATTTGAATTACCACGTGTACTATGTACAAAATATTTTTTCTTTTACTAAATCACTGCATAACGTGTTTATCATTATCTATACTAATATTATAATTGGGAAGAGTTTGTTTGTTTGAACGCGCTAATCTCAGGAACTACTGGTCCGATTTGAAAAATTATTTTACTGTTGGATAGCCCATTTATCGAGGAAGGTTATAGGCCATATTTTATCACGCTAAGACTAATAGGAGCGAAGAAATAGAGGAAAATGTGGAAAAAACGGGGGGAAATTATTTGAAAGGGCTTATTTGAACGCGCTAATCTCAGGAACTACTGGTCCGATTTGAAAAATTCTTTCAGTGTTAGATAGCCCATTAATTGAGGAAGGCTATATTTTATGATGCTAATACTAATAGGAGCGAAGAAATAGGGGAAAATGTGGAAAAAACGGGGGAAATTATATGAAAGAGCTTATTCGAACGCGCTAATCTCAGGAACTACTGGTCCGATTTGAAAAATTATTTTAGTGTTAGATAGCCTACTTATCGAGGAAGGCTATAAGGTATATTTTATCACGCTAAAGCTAATTGGAGCGAAGAAATAGAGAAAAAAAAAACGGGGAAATTACATGAAATTGCTTATTATCTTAAAAACCACTGGAGCAATTTTATGTTATTTGGCAAACATGAAGAATAGAGCACGTGAAAGGACATAGGCTATTTTTTGCGGAAAAATGTACGGTTGCGTCGGGAAATTCCTAAATTACGCAAGCAAAGCCGCGCGGAACATCTATATATAATAAAATTGTAGGAAAGTCAATTCTGTACATTGAATATTTTTGTACAATAAATAATACTTGGGATGTGATCTACTATGCTAACGCGGACGAAGTCGCGGGCAACAGCTAGTTATTTATAAAATATCCATACTTCCATACAATCCGTACTATTATTACTGTCTGTCTGTCTGGCGCAACATAGTTGCGGGCATCAACTAGTAGTATTATATTTAAATTATATATAAATAAAAATAAAACTAAATACTTATTATTTATTAAGATCAGATTTATAACCTTATATTAAAAAACCCATAATAAACAATAGCACTTTGCGCCAGACAGACAGACAGTAATAATATTAGTACGGATATTATGGAACTATGGATATTTTACAAATAATAACGAAAAACTTGATATGCAGTGATTTTGTAAAAGAAAAAATATTTTGTAGTACGCGTGGTAATTCAAATATAATCTTCCATGCCAATGGATGATTATTCAATCAAGAACAAATCAAGAAAAACGAATAGCATATCAGCCACGACACGAATTTCGCGTTATGGTCTTTTTGCCAGAACGCGTCGTGGCCGTTTTAATTAGAGCCACGACGCGAAATTCGCGTCGTGGCTGTTTCACTGTGACCACAACGCGTTGTGAGCCATTTTTTCGCTCATTGAGCGATTTCGGTCTTTGAGCGTAACATATACTTAATATTATAAACAGTCAAAATCCTATAAAGCGACATCAAAGGGACTACTTATATTTAGTTGTAAAAACCGATAGTTGTAACAACCGGTGACAGGACGTATTAATAGGAAAAATAATATAACATATTCATGTAGGAAATTAAACCACATTTTGTTTACTTACTTCAATTATTTCAATACAAATGTAATGTATGAAAGAACAATATCATTTTTTCATCATTTTTGTATGCATAAAATCTGTAATTTTAGTTTGTTTCGAACACAGTCTGTCGTGCATACACATTTTGTAATTCACATTGGAGTTGGAAAGTGGTAACTGACTGAGATACAGTGTTGTCACACCGAATTTTCGAAAATCAGTAGACGTCATGCCAAAAATTGGTAGAATTAGGTAGATGTTAGAACCAAAAGTTGGTAGATCTACCACCCTCATATCAGCAAATTTTTTAGAATGAAAAATGCTAGTTTATCCATAAAGAGAGTTTTGTTGAGTGTTTATACATATTTTTATTGAATAACTAGATGTTCCGCGCGGTTTCGCCCTCATAATTTAGTAATGTCATGGAAACCATACATTTTTCCGCAAAAAAAGAAACCTATGTCCTTTTACGTGGACTATTTTTCATGTGTTTGGCACAAATAAAAATTGCTCCAGTAGTTTCTTAAGATAATAAGTAATTTTAAATAATTTCCTCCGTTTTTCCACATTTTCCTCTATTTCTTTGCTCCTCTTAGTTTAAGCGTGATAAAATATATCCTATAGCCTTCCTCGATAAATGGGCTATCTAGCACTGAGAGAATTTTTCAAATCGGACCAGTAGTTACTGAGATTAGTGCGTTCAAATAAGCCCTTTCAAATAATGTACCCCCGTTTTTTCCACTCTTTCCTCTATTTCTTCGCTCCTATTAGTATTAGCATCATAAAATATAGCCTTCCTCAATTAATGGGCTATCTAACACTGAAAGATTTTTTCAAATCGGACCAGTAGTTCCTGAGATTAGCGCGTTCAAACAAGCAAACAAACTAACAAACTCTTCCGCTTTATAATATTATAATAAAGAATATAGAATATAGATTTTAAATGTTCAGCACTTGGCTCTTCGTTCTTTGAAATGAACCTCCTCCTATGAAGCAAACCTTCCAATCACCAATGTGTCAGTGCTGACTACTGAGTGAGTTTCTCTGACATGTCTTTAAATTGTTGACAGAGAACAGTTTCTCAACATTTGCACTGCTATGTGGAAGTGCAAGTACTTGTCTCACAAATCCACAAAGCAGGGGAAACATTGGGGACTGGTCTCCTTTTTTATTGTTGCAACATGTTTCCAAAAGACTTCGGGATCGTTTCGAAAGTGAGTGAATGGCTCAGCTGCAGCGCCTGTAGCTCGTGTAGTAGCAGTCCGTTTTTTTTTAATGATAATTGCTGAAGGAAGTGTTGTACCAAGACGACTCAATGTACCAAAATGCTATCCGAGCAGCCTGTAACGTTTATTATTTGTACGTGAACAATGATAATTATTATGTTGAAAAATAGGTAGATTTGATACCGAAGTTGGTAGATAGGTAGAAGAGAGGTGAAATAGGTAGATCTACCATAAAGTTGGTAGATGTGACAACACTGCTGAGATATGACGAAGCGGGTATTGAGGCTACGGCATGCATGCGCTTTGTTTCTAAGAATTACAAAAAAAACCCTAAACTTTGTTTACTTTTATGATAATAGCCATTGACCATTATACTGTGCCAGATGTGGATACCGTTATCTATTCAAATTGTTAACAATATAGCTGAGCCGGTCATTCTACAGATATAATTCTCCAAAAACATTAACTAAATGTGGTCACTTAATGTGATAAGGCGGACATATAGCATTCAGCCAGGACTAAACTTGTTGTTCTAAAGTCTAAACGATGTTGCCATAAACGGTTTTGACTGTATATATAATAATAATATAATATCTATGGACGCTTCACACCACGTCAGTCTGGCCCCGTGGTAAGTACCTGAAGGACTTGTATTACAGGTACCAGACAACGGAAATATATTTAATACTTTTATATATACATATATTTAAGATTTTTATTATATGATACACATCTTTAATACACATCCATGACCCAGGAACTTTAGAAACTTTTTGTTCCATCGGCGGGACTCGAACCCGCGACCTCCGGCTTGAGCTACCAATGCGCTCACCACTGCGCCACGGAGGTCGTCAAAATAGTTCTTATAAATCTCATTATAAAATAATATTTGCTTCATGTCTATAAAGGCTTCAGTAATTTTAAATTTATAAATTACCTGATACATAGCTGCCGCA
Source organism: Lysandra bellargus (assembly GCA_905333045.1). Classification (NCBI taxonomy): domain Eukaryota; kingdom Metazoa; phylum Arthropoda; class Insecta; order Lepidoptera; family Lycaenidae; genus Lysandra; species Lysandra bellargus. The sequence goes on from HG995333.1 coordinate 758,326, forward strand.
GACCAAGTTGTTGGCTCAGTGAGGTATAGTATGTGTTCCCAGTTCTGTAAGTGTGGTATCATTTTGAATGCCTTTGGTAATTTTCCTGACCTGTACTTCTGTAGTACATCTCTTACACCTTCATACATTGCTTTTATTCTAGAAATAGGACATAAATTTATAATAAAATACAAATTTTTTAGACCTTATCTTACCCAGTTGATCCTAATCAGAAGAAACTGTAACAAAGATATAACAAAAAAATTAAAAATACCTTGGATCAATGTTTTGCAGTTTTAATGTCTCCACATCAGAAAACTGAGTTTGGAGCTCTGTGTGTTTGTCTGTTATTTTTTCCCGTATTATATCTGCCAGTGTTCTAGTCTTCTCGGGCTTAGCTGACATAAACATTTTCAGAGCATCTTCATCTTCCTCGTTTATTTCTATATTATCATAGTATGTATCAGGTTCTAGGTCATCATGGTCAGAATCTTCATTGTCGGAGTCTAGAAACAGAAATGATCAAGTGAGTGCAGTTTCCATAACCATAGTGTATATTAACATTGTCAATGAGTATCATTGTAAGACTATAAGTATAAAATTTACCATTTAAAGCCATTGGCATAGCTTTTTCCAGAGAACTTGCTGGGAGACCTTCATTTAGTTCGGCTTGTTGACGTCTAGCAGCTTTAAGGATTTTCTTTGATAGGTCTGCATTAACAAACTAAAAAGAATGAAAACGTACAGAAGAATGAACAATAAAATGTTTTAAATATAGTGGAAATATTAACTATTACAATAATAATATTATAATAATAATATCTATGGACGCTTCACACCACGTCAGTCTTGTCCCGTGCTAAGTACCTGAAGGACTTGTGTTACAGGTACCAGACAACCGAAATATATTTAATACTTTTATACTATACATATATTTTACTATACATAATTTGACGACCTCTGTGGCTCAGTGGTAAGCGCGTTGGACTCTCAAGCCAGGGGTCGCGGTTTCGAATCCCGCCGGCGAAACAAAAAGTTTTCAATGTTCCCGGGTCTGGATGTGTATTAAATATGTGTATGATATAATAAAAAATCTTAATAAGTATTAAATATATTTCCGTTGTCTGGTACCTGTAACACAAGTCCTTTAGGTACTTAGCACGGGGCCAGACTGACGTGGTGTGAAGCGTTCATAGATATTATAATAATAATTATTATTATTTAAGATTTTTATTATATCATGCACACATTATTTAATACACATCCAGACCCGGGAACAGGGAAAAACTTTTTGTTCCGTCGGCGGGATTCAAACCCGCGACCCCCGGCTTTAGCTGCCACACACTCAACCAATTGAGCCACAGGTCGGTCGGAGGTCGTCTAAATCTCTATTTACCTACCTCATCGTCATCATCATGTCTGTTTTTCTCTTTCTGTCTGTTTTTACTTTTGACAGCATTTCCAGCTTCAATTTGATCGGCCAGTGAAATATTCTTTCCAATTTGCGATGGTTTAAGTTTTTTTGCTTTACCCATTTTAGATTTTTTAGTAATTTACAATTTTATTCGCTACCCATTACACACGTGTTTATTCATTTGATTGACATTGACAGTTCCCACTTTCCCGGAGTAGTCAGTAGTGTTGGGTAGAACCACAGATTACTAGTATATATTTGTAGACAGTTCTTCTTCTTCTTCTTCTTTAAAAATGGCCTCCCTTGAGGAATAGCCAATGACAGTTGATTGATGACGTAAAGAGAGACTATTGTTGTCGATGGTTGAAACTTTGCACTGTATTTTAGGTAGTGGCGTTTGTGAAAGTACAAGGTAGAAAAGAAAAGTTTTATATCGGGTAGGTACAAGTTAGACTCATTCGTAAAATATCAGTTTCCTTATTAAAATAAATCTGAAACAATACAAAACATGCAAAAATTAGTTTATTAGTAGAACACACACAAATCTACAATTTAATATTATTATTGTTAATAAAATTACATAGAATATCTACAAAAGGAGTATTAACTAAGGATAAAAGGGAACGGAAATCAGAAGGACGAGGGATATTAGGGGGTAGTGAATCGTACAGTGAAGACTGACGGTTTGGACAACTAAAGAAAATATGTTCAGTAGAGCCTTCGTCAAGTCCGCACTCACATAGCGACGAGTCTCTAACCCTAATTTTGTTGAGGAAGACAGGAGTACAGGAGTGGCCTAAACGTAATCGACAAACTGTGGAGGTTACAGATTTTTAGCCCTCCTGTATTTAAAAAACCAAGGTTTTACTGGTACCTCACTTTGCAATGAAAAATAAAATCTTCCCTTAACTCTTCCTGATGCAGTCCAGTATGCATTCCAATCAATCAGCAAATGTTCTTTAGCTAATGGAATAAGATCGTTACAGTAAATTTTGGAGTAGCCAGGGCCACCCGTATGAATAGCCTGCTTAGCATAAAAGTCAGCGCTCTCGTTACCAACTATGCCGCTGTGCCCGGGGATCCAAACAATCTCAACCCGTATATTTTGTGAGCGACATTTAAAAAGAATATGTCTAATTTCTACTATAAACGGATATTTAAATTTAGAACGAAAAGGGTTAGCTAAAATAGCCTGGAGGCAGCTTTGTGAGTCAGAAAAAATGACAGAATTATTAAGGCGGTGAGATTCTATAAACGATAGAGCCTCAAGAATTGCTACAGCTTCCCCAGAAAACACAGAAGATGAAGCAGGCAATTTAAAATTTAAAATTACATTGACTTTTGGTATCCACACTGCTGAACCCACACAACCTTGATTATCAAGTTTAGACGCATCAGTGTAGATATGATACCAGTTTTTATATGCCGAATTAATAATATCTTTAAATAGACTGTTGGCTGATGTAGAATTTTTAGGGATGCCAGAGCTAAGGGAAATACAAGGAGAATTAACAAGGGATTTATATGGAACTTCATAAATAGGGAGCAGTTTATTTTTGTACACGGGACAGGGTAAACTAATGAATTTTTGATAACTTTTAAGTAAACATGGAGGGTCTTTATGAGTCCAGTAAGATGAAGAGTGGAACAGTTGGGATAGGATATGTAACTTAGGAATGAGAGGGTGATGAGCAAATTGGAGGGCCTTGAATAGGTATCTATCAGATAAGTATTGACGTCGAAACTTTAGGGGAGGATCTGCACACTCAACCTGCAGGGCATTATTTGCAGTTGATTTCATCGCCCCAACTATCAGACGGAGGCACTTAGACTGGATTTTGTCCAATTCTTTGAGAGCAGACTTATTACAAGGCTCTAGAATTATTGATCCGTAATCTAAGTGGCTTCGAATTAAAGCGTTATAAATTAATTTTTGGGTGTACGGGTGAGAGCCCCACCAAACACCAGAGAGACATCTGATGATATTAATGTTTTTCTCACATTTCTTGATGATATGATTTATATGATGGACCCCTGTCATTTTGGAATCTAAGTGGACCCCGAGGAATTTAATGTTATTACAAACTGGAAAAACCATACCATCAAAAGATATGCAAACGTCAGGGATAGATCTACGCCTAGAGAAAACAACAGTGCTGCTCTTCTCCACGGAAATGCTAAGACCATGATCAGTCAGCCACTCGCATAGATAAAAAAGAGCAGAATTAAGACGTGACTCTGCCTCTGAAACAACTTTGGAAGAAGCATAAATGGCTATGTCGTCCGCATATTGGGAGATTTTGCAAAAGGACAAGACGGAAAAATGTAAATTATAGGAGTAAAGGTTATATAGGGTGGGACTAAGGACCCAACCTTGTGGGAGACCTTTCCAAACCAATCTGAAAAGAAGAGGAGAATTTTCATGGGAAATAACTATGGACCGACCGGAGAGGGAATTACAAACGTAGTTAGCTATCTTCACAGGAATACTCAGCTCCAACATAGTCTGTCTGAGCATCGGAAGTAGGACGTTATCATATGCGGACGACACATCCAAAAACACTCCCACCAGAGTCTCTTCGTTCGAGAAAGCAATTCGAATGTCTGAAACTAATGTACACACGTTATCCATGGTACAAAAGCCTTTACGAAACCCGAATTGATTTCCAGAAAGAATTCCTTTACTCTCGATGAACCAGTCAAGTCTATTTTTGATTAAGTGCTCCAATATTTTTGAGAGAGTGGCAGAAAGGGCTATGGGACGGTAACTAGTTGGATTATCAACAGACTTGCCTGGCTTCAAAATAGGGAGAATAATTTGACATTTCCATTCGTCTGGAGGGGATTCTGATTCAAAGATGGAATTGAGAAAATCGAGAATTATTTTTTGTGTACTAAGACTGCTATTAACAACAAAAGAGTATGGAATACCGTCAGCTCCAGGAGCAGAATCTTTAAGAGAATTAATAACCAATTTAAACTCTTCAAAGGAAAACGGGGCATCAAATTCGGTGGAAGGAGATGAAGGAGATGACATAAATTTTTGGGACTCTTCAAATGTCGGAACCCAAGGAGGGGCAAGTTTTTGGGAGAAATCATGTAACCAGGGAGAAGGATCATTGGATAGAGGATTTGAGTTGGAGGAAAAGGAGCCACGAAACTTTTTTAAATTGTTCCAAACCAAGGACGGGTGAGATTGGGGAGACAAGCTCTCACAGAAATTATGCCAACCCAGACGCTTCTTGTGAGACAGAAGACGTTTTGTTTCTGCTGCTACTCTTTTGTAATCGTTATAATTTTCCAGGGTCATGTTGGATGAGAAAGTTCTCTCTGCCTCTTTGCGTTTTTTACATGCAGAGGTACACTCATGGTCCCACCATGGAGGAGATGAGATACGGTCACCATGAGAACTACGCGTAGGAATAGCAGCATGCGCGCTTTCAAGAAGCGCCTGCGTTAATCGGGGATATAGTTCATGTACATTACTGCTGTTAACAGGGGGAAAAGAGGCAGTAAGGTCATCAGTACGGATTCTAAATAAAGGCCAATCAGCGTCGGAAATTTTAAATTTAAGTCTAGGAGGATTCTTAACTATATTGGGAATGGAGGAGAGATACCAAGTAATGATAATGGGGAAATGATCACTGCCGCAGGAATTTGACTCAATAGACCATGAGACCTGGGAAGATAAGGAAGGGGAACAGATAGATAAATCTACTGCTGATCTGGGATTTTGGGATGGGAGAACTCTTCGTGTAGGGGCTCCGTTATTTAAAATAACCAAGTTAATTTCATCAAGGTGACTAATTAATAAATCAGCAAGTGAGTCACTATTATGAGAACCCCATGCGTGATGTTGCAAGTTGAAGTCTCCTAAAAGGAAAAGAGGAGGGGGAATGAGGTTGATTATGGAGAAAAGATCAGAAAGGACTGAGGGAGTGGGGTCAGGAAGGTAAACAGATAGAAAGGAAATATTGTGGATCCGAACAGCAGTAATGTTGAAATCACTATGTGGAGGGAGGGGGATAGAATTAAACATCACGGACATAGAAACTAAAATAGCTGAACCAGCTCTTCCATCATTTCTGTCATCCCGGAGACAGGAGTAGCCAGGGACTCTGAATTGAGAACCCGGCCTCAACCAAGACTCTTGAATGGCAAAAATGATAGGTTTAAATTTATTTACAAAATATAAAATATCATTGGATTTATTTCTTATACTACGACAGTTCCATTGTACTAGTGTCCTCTGGATCATTATTAATTGGGCTATTTAACTTAGTTATGTTCATAAGCTTAGTCAAGTTTTCGCGGAGAGTATCGGACATGCCCATTCCAGTATCACTGAAGCGGGATAATAAATTTAATAAAATGGAGGAAAGGAGTTCAGGGAAATCGTCATTCTTGGATAGGGAATTATCTGGGAAAGCAGAACCATTGGGAGACTCAGAAATTGGATTTTGAATAATAGCTTGATGAGCAAGACGGTCATACCCTGGTTGAGGAGTAGGAATAGTACGGCGAGGAGTGTAAACTGTCTTTCTATAAGATACAGTAGGAGAAGGAGAGGGAGTGGAATGGCGGACTTGTGAGGGATTAGATAAACGAGAGGACACCACATCTGAATACGCTCTGCGCACACTGGGAAACCTAGCTGAGGCCTCTATATAAGAAATGTTGTGTTCCGACATTGCCGTCTTTATTTCTTTCTGTCGTATGTACTCCGGACAGTTGAGATTGTTGGCAGAATGAGCACCAGAGCAAAACAAACATGATACTACCTGGGTATTACAAGACTCACCCTCATGTGGTTGTGCACACTTGTAACACCTAGGATCAGACCTACAAAGTGATTTTACGTGCCCAAATCTGCAACAACGATTACACTGAATAACTGGCAGCTTATATAATTCTACTGGTAACGAGGTAAAATATAAATAAGTGTGAGGAGGAAGTTTCTGACCACTAAAAGTTACCACAACGGTTTGTGTTGGAATCCATGATATACTACCGTTGGAATCTGTGGATTTGCGACACATACGACGAGCCTTGATAACGTCGCCATAGCCTGTAGGTACAGAACAGTTTAGTGTAAATTCCTCCATTGAGATGTCAACAGCAACACCTCTAACTATTCCCATGCGAGACACATTATACGACGGAATGGAAGCAGAGAAGCCTGCATCAGTAAGGATTGAAGAATCCAAGAAATTGTTAGCGTCGTCTACATTTTTAAACTCAACAGAGACCCTATTTCTACCTATGCGTTTAACCCCACCAAGGGCAACTGTAGTAATATTTTTCTGAAATAGATAGCGGCCGAACTCCATTGGACGGATCTGACTACTTGAGTCGGTCTTGGAAACATGCACAATAAATGGAGAGGAGTCATTATGGGAGTACTTACGTTAATTTAAGAATTCTGGTTTTGCGAATGTATACTGGTCGTTATGGGTATTACCGGTTGAGGAAACGGGGGGATTGTATCTTGGTCTCTTGCTAGGAACATTTTCTGTGTCCATATCTGGGACAGTACTAAGACCATTCGGTGGCGTGACACAAACATAACCTCCACCAGGGTCCGGCGGATCGGTATCCATTTTACTATGTTAAAAGAACACTTACATACACAAAATGGTACAACGAACACAAAAACACCACAAGAAGTACAATAATAACAGGAAATCCCGAAAAAAAAACCAACGATATGGCAAGAAAACTTTACAAACAGTCCGAACACTTGTAACAAGCACGCAGCCTAAGAGCAAAGTCCTTGTAGACAGTTAAGCGTCTTAGAAGAGTTTGACGGCTCACGAATTGACATTTGATGCGACAGCTAGCGCCACCTGAAATTGGTCAACTTAAACTCCATAGGTGTGTATGTGTGCGTTTATGTTTGTATGTGTGTATTAGGATATTATGGGGATGGGATATATAAAAATCTGACATTTTTATGTTTCAATAAACTTGAACTTGTAAAAACTGAGTTTGTTATGTTTAGTTCACATAACAATACACAATTTTCACAAAAACAAAGTCTTTGAAACATAAAAATCCGACACTATAAAACAAATAAAAACAAAATTTGACGAATATGATTATTATTTATTGTTTTTACTTTTTGGTCACTATAAAGTCCCTGCCACCGGTTCGCTGACCCACCCACCGAGAAGAACCGGCGTAAGAAACTCGGTGAGTCTATTTTTATAAACAAACAATGCTAGAATACATACATCATACACACTCTGTTTAGATTCAATTGAATTCGTAAAATAAAAGTTAAAACATTTTGTTATGCATCACTCAATTAAAACTAATTATTTACATTCAATTGAAATTAAATTGAGTTTATAACGTTACATTCATAACACTATTCAATCAAGTGTTTTAAAATAGTTACAGAAATGTTATAATTATTCATAATAACGGGTTTTTTGTTAATCTAGCTCAATCCATAATTTACTGCTAAGATTTAGAAAAATATATATTACGTTATACATGTTTGTACAATTGATAATAAATAGTCTGAAGATTTTTTTTAACAATCAATCTACAGTTTACATTTTTTTCATTAAAACATCTTGTTATGCATCACTCAATCAAAACTTATTATTCACATTCAATTGAAATTAAACTTAGTTTACAACGTTACATTCATAACACTATTCAATGAAGTGTTTTAAAATAGTTACAAAAATGTTATAATTATTCATAATAACGGGTTTTTTGTTAATCTAGCTCAATCCATAATTTACTGCTAAGATTTAGAAATATATATAAGTATATATATATATATATATATATATATATATATATATATATATATATATATATATATATATATATATATATATATATACTTATATATCTATATATATACTTATATATACTTATATATATTGATGATCCAAGCAGAATCAGTGGGTTGTATGCCTTTTACAGTAGTCACTTCGTCTTTTTGAATATATATATATATATATATATATATATATATATATGTATATACATATATATATTACGTTATACATGTTTGTACAATTGATAATAAAATTAGTCTGAAGATTTTTTTAACAATCTATCTACAGTTTGCATTTTTTCCGTTTCATTTCGTTAATGAAAAATATTACGAATAAACTTGTGGGATATATGTGGCGACGCTAAAGGAAGATCTTCCGACCGAGCGAGGTGTTATGTTCGGTCAGGCCGAAGCCCACGTGATACATTTCAGCTGTCTTATATATACCGACGCGCTTAGAAAACTTCAATAGCGCGATGCAGGAATGTTAGGCGAATTGTGGGTACCGCCACAAACTTATTATTTATATTCAATTGAAATTAAACTGAGTTTACAACGTTACATTCATAACACAATGAAAATCGTTGGAGCTGATTCCGAGATTTAAAGATATGTCGTTTAAAGATATAATGAGTTATCTTATAAAACTTAAAAACCCGTTAGGGTTTTTGTTAATCTAGCTCAATCCTTAATTTACTTCTAAGATTTAGAAAAATATAAATGTTATACATGTTTGTACAATAATTGATGATTGTATTATTGTAATTTTCTTCATATTACGAATAATAAAAACTAAGGAAACGTAACACCCACACTTCAACCGTTTTGAATTTAGTTCCTTTTCGTACACTAAAATATGACAATAGCATCATGCATGTATTCGGTTCTAATTATGCAGACTCATGGATATTTAGAGTTCCGTACCCAAAGGGTAAAAATGGGACCCTATTACTAAGACTTCGTCTGACTTCGACATGTCTGTCCGTCTGTCCGTCCGTCCGTCCGTCTGTCTGTCTCCAGGCTGTAACTCAAGAACCGCTATAGCTAGACTTCTGAAATTTTCACAGATTGTGTATTTCGGTTGCCGCTATAACAACAAATACTTCAAAAAATAATAATACTTAAGGGTGTCTCCCATACAACAAACGTGATTTTTTCGGCCTTTTTTGCTCTATATCAAAAATGGCAACATGTAGGCACATTATATTTTCACGAAGGCCCTTATTGTATGTCTACGTCAATAATTAATTAAAATAAAATAAAAATTTAAGGGGAGCTCCCATACAAGAAACAATTTATTACTCTGTACTGTTATAATATTTGTTTTTTAAATAATACCTTATCTAGACCCTAGAAAATAACTTCAAAAATTATTTTAATCGGCAAATCTCACGGAACACATCGTTTGCGTCTGACCCGCACTTGGTACATTTTTTTTTATTTATGCCCTAGGGCCTAGACGATAGCTATTAATATACTTTAATCCCTCGATCGTGGGAAACGAGACACAATAGATATTCTTTTTTTCGCGGCCGCATGTGGCCGCTTGGGGCTTGATGGGTCCAGTTATAGGTATCTAGGTATTTTATTTTATAAACAAAAGCCGACGCGACGGACGTACGCACTGCTCCGCTGTCCTCCGGTGAATGAATGATCGGCGATCGTGTGGGCACGCGCGTGTGCGTCCCCCCAGAAAGCCCAATCGAGCTAGGTGTATTTTCAATATATCAGAATTTAGAGCAAAAATAGAGCACCTCTACAGTCAAGTAAAAAAATTGGAGCATTAATACGAACGACGCTGCGAGCTAAAAACCGTGGGCTTGCTGACGTCCTGTCCCGTCAGCACGCCCAAGCTAGATCTCGGAAACCGTTGAGAGTACTATCGTGTATTGTGGTTCAAATTTTCGAGCAAAATTGGAGCACTCTGCTCCCGTGAAATCAACTTCGAAACTAGAATGTGAAAGGAGTTAGACGTGATTAACCGGTGGGCTTGCTGGCGTCCTGTCCCGTCAGCAAGCCCACGCAGATCTCTGAAACGGTAATGATTTGGATTATGATTAAAAACTCTACAATAGAGCCCTATTTAGAGCACTCTGCTCCAAAAAAAATATTAATGTAGCTTCAATAGTTATCGAGTTACAGGCCTTTGAAAACGGGCTTGCTGACGTCGCGTCCCGTCAGCAAGCCCATTTGGAGCGTGAAAACTACTGAACGGAGAGTCGTCAAAAATATCTCAAATCGTAGCTTAGAATGAGAGAACTATGCTCCAAATAGATCAAAATCCTAGGTTCTACGGTTTTCGCGCTATCAGCGAAAAACACTTCAGCCGCCAAAATTTGTCGATTTTCACAATCGCGCGACGTTGTCGTTCCGTGCAACAAGCAAATGAACGCTTCATTTGCCGTTGGTGTACACGAGAATGAACCTTCCGATGGTTTATTTAAGAGTCTCTTTACTTGCAATCCTAAGATGGCTTGTAGTTTATGTCTGAAATAATAGACCAGCAGCTATCGTTGCTAATTCGACATTTGTAATCTTCTTGTAAGTTCATGTAAAAGTAAGCTTGTTTGCCTACTCCCTATATTGAAATGTTACCTAATAATATGTGATGTGAGTCAGCACAGCATGATTAAGGGCCTACACGAGCCATAATGGCGCCGCCATTAGTTAAAAATAATTACTCACGTATGTAGTACCTACTTTTAAACGAAAACTCAGTTTTCAAGTTTATTTAGAAACAATCAATCGGCAAAATATAGAAAGCTGTGTAATATTTATTATTTTTAACTGAGAAATTATTTTTTAACTGATGGCGGTGCCACTTAGGCTTGTGAAGTTGTGATCTTAATAGAAGTGTTGAAATAAAACAAGGAACATACAAATGTGTAAATGTTATAATTGTTACAAATCAGTCTTGTTTTATAAATTAGAATAGGTAAGGTGCCTGAAGGTACCTTTCTCACCTTTGCTTCTTATAAAACAGTCTTAGTCATCATTTGGTTGCTTATGTTACTTTACTACGATTATGATTAAATAAATATAGCGTTTCATTTATTGTAGTGTTCCTATTACGTTTTTTCCAAACATGTTGAAATAAAATTTAAAATAAACTAACAGACAATATAAGTAAACATCGTAACAATAGGTAGGTATAGTGCTTAAGCAAAGTTATACAACAATTTTTATCACATTTTTGGTCATAAAATGGCACTAAAATTATGTAAAGTTTCATGTGCACAATCACCTCTTTATTTGTGTCCATTTCGCTATAATTCTCACTTTTGAAACCTTCATGAAAATCAATTTTGAGTAGGTATGCCAAAAAATATTCATGAAATAGTCGTGACTACATGCCGAATCTCGAAAATAGTCCTTCAACGATTCCAGAGTTATGGGTACCTTGGTGAGGATTATAGCGACATGCTTTTTCGGTATAATCCTCACCTGTTTTCTACTAAACGTTTACGGATTTCAGTATAAACTTGGTATCAAAAAATAGTCCGGAAATAGTCGTCCCAAGCGATATAAATTTCGACCTGGTTTACTCTGTATAAGTATGTTAAAAACCCATATAACCCATGTAAACTATACATATAAAAAATCTTCAACACACCTTTATAACTCTGGAATCCTTGAAGGACTATTTTCGAGATTCGGCATGTAGTCACGACTATTTCATGAATATTTTTTGGCATACCTACTCAAAATTGATTTTCATGAAGGTTTCAGAAGTGAGGATTATAGCGAAATGGACACAAATAAAGAGGTGATTGTGCACATGAAACTTTACATAATTTTAGTGCCATTTTATGACCAAAAATGTGATAAAAATTGTTGTATAACTTTGCTTAAGCACTATACCTACCTATTGTTACGATGTTTACTTATATTGTCTGTTAGTTTATTTTAAATTTTATTTCAACATGTTTGGAAAAAAACGTAATAGGAACACTACAATAAATGAAACGCTATATTTATTTAATCATAATCTTTTTTTTTTTTTTTTTTTTTTTTCGAAAGGGTCTAAGCTACTGGTCTGGTTAAGACCGTGGTAGTTTAATCGTGGCTATAACTAGTCTGTTGCTAGTTGGTTTGGAGATAAACAATGAGGGGGAATGTTTGGAAAAAACGTAATAGGAACACTACAATAAATGAAACGCTATATTTATTTAATCATAATCGTAGTAAAGTAACATAAGAAACCAAATGATGATTAAGACTGTTTTATAAGAAGCAAAGGTGCGAAAGGTACCTTCAGGCACCTTAGGTACCTATTCTAATTTATAAACAAGACTGATTTGTAACAATTATAACATTTACACATTTGTATGTTTCTTGTTTTATTTCAACACTTCTATTAAGATCACAACTTCACAAGCCTAAGTGGCGCCGCCATCAGTTAAAAAATAATTTCTCAGTTAAAAATAATAAATATTACACAGCTTTCTATATTTTGCCGATTGATTGTTTCTAAATAAATGCCTAACTTGAAAACTGAGTTTTCGTTTAAAAGTAGGTACTACTAACGTGAGTAATTATTTTTAATTAATGGCGGCGCCATTATGGCTCGTGTAGGCCCTTAATCATGCTGTGCTGACTCACATCACATAAAATGAAATATTATTAGGTAACATTTCAATATAGGGAGTAGGCAAACAAGCTTACTTTTACATGAACTTACAAGAAGATTACAAATGTCGAATTAGCAACGATAGCTACTGGTCTATTATTTCTGACATAAACTACAAGCCATCTTAGGATTGCAAGTAAAGAGACTCTTAAATAAACCATCGAAAGGTTCATTCTCGTGTACACCAACGGCAAATGAAGCGTTCATTTGCTTGTTGCACGGAACGGCAACGTCGCGCGATTGTGAAAATCGACAAATTTTGGCGGCTGAAGTGTTTTTCGCTGATAGCGCGAAATCCGTAGAACCTAGGATTTTGATCTATTTGGAGCATAGTTCTCTCATTCTAAGCTACGATTTGAGATATTTTTGACGACTCTCCGTTCAGTAGTTTTCACGCTCCAAATGGGCTTGCAGACGGGACGCGACGTCAGCAAGCCCGTTTTCAAAGGCCTGTAACTCGATAACTATTGAAGCTACATTAATATTTTTTTTGGAGCAGAGTGCTCTAAATAGGGCTCTATTGTAGAGTTTTTAATCATAATCCAAATCATTACCGTTTCAGAGATCTGCGTGGGCTTGCTGACGGGACAGGACGCCAGCAAGCCCACCGGTTAATCACATCTAACTCTTTTCACATTCTAGTTTCGAAGTTGATTTCACGGGAGCAGAGTGCTCCAATTTTGCTCGAAAATTTGAACCACAATACACGATAGTACTCTCAACGGTTCCCGAGATCTAGCTTGGGCGTGCTGACGGGACAGGACGTCAGCAAGCCCACGGTTTTTAGCTCGCAGCGTCGTTCGTATTAATGCTCCAATTTTTTTACTTGACTGTAGAGGTGCTCTATTTTTGCTCTAAATTCTGATATATTGAAAATACACCTAGCTCGATTGGGCTTTCTGGGGGGACGCACACGGCACGCGTTGCCGACTACACGCGATTCCCTTTGATGCGTGTCCAAAAAACCGACAAGTCACCGATCGCGGCGATCACGACGGCGACTATGCACGATCATTGCCGACTACAGGCGAGTAGCCCTCTACACCATCGTGCTCGCGCGTAATCGCCTGTGATCGCCGATTGTGAAGAGGCGCCATAAGACGTTATCACGTCAAAAATGTTGAGAAATAGCTTTCGAAAGTTTTCCTAAAAAACACAAAAATTATGGGCACTACGCGCCATGCACCCCCGTCCTTCATTCATTGATATTCCACTTATCCTAGCTAGGATCCTAGCTAGGATAAGTGGAATAAGCGCTATAGCAGCGCCTCCCTGGCGTCACCCGCCGCGTCACCCCCGCTCTTCCACTACGTGCGTGACTGGGCGAGAGACTGGCCGACGACACGATATCGTAATTTGTATAAAGTGAAAAATTTGATGATTTAATTGCACTCTGTAGGTATAAAGGAACTCATTACAAACACAAATTATTATTTACAGTAAATAATTTATTTCACAAAAAGTAAAACCAGATATCATAAACTGTTGATGCGTTAGTTGTATGATTCGATGACATTTATCACGTCTCGGATTCCGGAGTTGATAGTCAAAATGGCGCTCTGAGCTGCGTTAAGGATGTTGACCTCGACCACGCGCATAATAATCGTATTGAAGATGGTCATGAAGAGTGTGATGAAGGGATTCAGGAGCCAGTCAATCAGAACATTACCGGTGAGGCGTACGCGGAGACGGCTGAAAAACACGTAAAAGTGGTTATTAACTCTGCCTTTGGCGACTAAGTAACGGCGATAGTTTTAGCTATCCTTTTCTATCCCACTTTTGGGCAAAGATTTTCCTCAGGATTGGGCAAAGACTAGTAAACAAAAAGACAACTTTGTTTTAATGAAACCGCCGCCTATGTGACGGAACTTAAATTGGTAGCTGATTTGAAAATGTCGTACACGTTATCTAATAACTAGCTGTTTGACCGAGCTTTGCTCGGTATTCGATAAAACACGAATAAAATGACATTTTCTAAAAATGATTCCTAGCTAGATCGATTTATCGCCCCCGAAACCCCCTATATACAAAATTTCATGAAAATCGTTGGTGCCGATTTCGAGATTCCAATTATATCCATACATATAAATGCGAAAGTGTGTCTGTCTGTCTGTCTGTCTGTCTGTTACCTCTTCACGCTCGAACCACTGAACCGATTTCGCTGAAATTTGGCATGGAAATACTTTGAGTCCCGAGAAAGGACATAGGATACTTTTTATCCCGAAAAAATGTACGGTTCCCGCGCGATAAACGAATTTGGCGCAACGAAGTTGCGGGCATCATCTAGTATTTATATATATACAAGAATTGCTCGTTTAAAGATATAAGATATTATGATTTAGCATAGAAAGCTTACCCGATGTTTTGTAAAGCGAACTGCTGTAAGTGGACTTCGTCGTTGTTGAAATCGATGAGCACGTCAGCGACAATGAAGAATCTGTCCAGGGAGGCGATCACACCACCAGTTGGTCCAATGTTCATCACCTTAATAAGGTACTTGTACATGAACTGAAATGTAAAAAATACGTTATTCAGTTTCAGAGTCACTAGTCACTAGCTTAACCATAGTTTTGTCGCAACTTGTTTGCTACTGAGCGAAAGAAACAAAACTTCCAGACATGTTACTGCAACTTTGAATAATAGAATACATATTAAGTAATAATAATTTTAACAACATAGACTATTCTTTAAAACTTTCTTTTCAAAACGTTTTATCACAACTATTATATATCTATAAAGTATTATATTCTTTAGCAATTTATAAAGTAGATACGTATCAATGAAATTAATTATTTACCAGTGTTAACGTAACCGTACAATTAGATATTATTATTTCAAAACAATAAAATAGGTGTTATCAACTCTAATTAGATTCTATCGCATGATTAACATCATTAGAATATTTAATTTTTGATATCAAAAACTAATTAAGTTTACGATTACGATTGATAAAATTATTTCTTATTATTTTGATACTTCGTATCTATAATAACTATGAAACTATAAAAAATAAATTTTGCTACCGGTGCCTATAGATATTATCTTGGGGTGGTACCAAATTAATGAATCTACAAACCGAATGTACCAGAAAACCGCTTTTCTAATGTTATTAAGTATCTTTACAACGTGCACAGTAAATTATACTCACTTCGAGGTTGGTGAACTCAAGTTCAACGCGAACTCGCAACATTTTAGCGAAATAGTTCACTCTCTGGTCACCAGATCGAGCCACGTTGACGAGGCCTGTCATGTAGCCATCGTGGAGTTTCACCCAAGCGCTGTACGTGATGAGGAGAGGTCTCTGTTGAAAAATAGATGGATATATTATAAATATATAAAATATTATGTAATAAGAAACTAAAATAGCTTAAGTAGCTTAGTCCTGTGCCCCCCCTTCTACCAACTAAACGGTTGCTTCTGGAAATGTGGAAACATTCACGGAAGTATATGCTGAATTTAAAAGGAAAACTATCATGGCTAAGAAGACTATAAGCTATTGAGTAATAATCAATCAACTAAAAAAATTTATTCGGCGAAGTATAAAGGAACTTTTCGTTCAAATTCCTTGTACATTCATTGACCGTACTAAATTTTTAAAAAACTAGCGGTACTACGGAACCCTATATTGCGCGTGACCCGACACGCACTTGTTTACTAAAAAGTGGCCCGTGTGAGTTTCTTACGTACTTATATTTGATTCTTTATTCAGAAATAAATCAATTTTTATTTTATTTATTTTTATTTTAATATACCATGTACATGACTTGGGTATAGGACCATTCTTAACTAGATTAAAACCAAGGCCTTTTGTAAATTGCTTCGTTAGAAAAATTTTTGAACAACCATCTGCGCCAAGCAAGCACCAAGTCAGCAGAAAGTTGAAGGCGCGCGTATTCGAGCAGTTATGCGCAGTTTTTGCAAAGTCTTAAAAAATGGAATTGTGAACACGAAATCAGTCTTTTTTTTTTAATAAGTTTTGTATATATTTACAGATATCATGTGTAATGATTAAAAAAAGACTTAACAGTTTAAATAGTTAAGATAGTAACCCGGGCTCTTAACATCGAGATCTGCAATTTCACTATTTATTTTCTTATATTCATTCAGAATTTTAGACATTGGAGAACTAGCCCAAGGTTTGTTTTGTACGGGGTTGTATAAAACGTTTTAGTGATCTTGTGTCTGGGATATTTGAAAGGTACATGTAAGCCTATACGATCGTGAAGATTGCTGCTTTTAATTGATCCATTAATAATTTTATGTAGGAAACCCATGTCTTGAAGTATTCTTCTGTTACGTAGGGTCATCATGCCAAATTTTCGCAAACGTTGTTCGTAAGGCTGCCTGTATGAGAAATTATGAGTGCCGAAAGCTAGATATTTAGTGAATGCTCGCTGTATGCTTTCCACGCGGCACACGCTGGGAATGGATTGTATAAAAAGGACTCCAAACTATGCTGCCATATTCGAGATGGCTACGGACTAGAGCGTTATATAATAAAGTTATGGTTTCCGGCTGCTTAAATTTTGTGGAGTTTCTTTTTATAAAACCGAGCATACGTGCAGCTTTAGTTACAACAGCATCAATCTGTTTGTTAAATTTTAATCTACTGTCGATAGTAACGCATAGATCTTTAACAACTTCAACCTCTTTTAATGCAATGCCATCGATTTTGTACACAGAAGGTATGGGTTTTAATTTGCGAGTATATTTTATATGACAACATTTGTTAACGTTAAGCACCATGCAGTTCGAGTCGCACCAGGATTTTATTGCGTTTAAGTCTTTTTGGATTAAGGCAACATCAGAAAAGTTTACCTTATAGATTTTCAGATCGTCTGCGTACAAGGATTTATAGCAATATTTAATGCGTAACGTGATATTGTTTATGAACAGTAGAAAGAGGACGGGACCTAGGTAAGAGCCTTGTAGGACGCCTGACTCAGCATAATATGTACGTGGTTCAAAGCCATTAATAGCTACGCTCTGCAGTCGATCCCGGAGGTATGATTCAAACCACCGTAGAAAGGCGACAGTGAAGCCAAGCGACCTGAGTTTATTCAACAGTAGACAATGATTTTACTTTGTCGAACGCGCTACTGAAATCGGTATATATGGCGTCAATTTGTGCGCCGTTGTCTACATGCTGACATAAGTCATAGATGAATGGTACGAGGTCATAGTCGACCTACCAGTTCGAAAGCCGTGCTGATGATCCGTTAGGTCTAGTTCAGTGAACGCAGTGATGGTAGGAAGTAAGGCAGCCTCAAATAATATGGAAAAGCAGGAGAGTATAGAAATGGGCCTATAGTTAGATATTGATATAGTTAGATTTCAATAAAAACACCCAGAATTTCTACAAGACAAAGCAGATAAAACAACGCTAGCTTCAAACGGCGAACAATAAATTCATTTTGAATTTGTATCGCAAGGCAGGTGACACGAATTGCACGAATCTCAACGAGCTCCGATATAAGGGATATAAAAAAATGGCCGGCAGTGGGAGGGTTAAATTGTGAGAGTGTGAGAGAGTGAGAGGGTTCCTCCTATCTCTGCGGCATTTTTTTACTCGTTGAGGTGTTTCTACCAAGTTCAATACTGGCTGGAAAATTATCTGGAACCCGAGGAGTGGGGCTGGCATCGCACCCCCCGTGGATTGAAGCCGATTACAATGTCATTGAAACCAGTTTCGGATAATTTACTGAGATCGATTTCTTGCAAATGCAAAACCAACTGCAGCAAAGCGTGCGGGTGCAGAAAGGCCGGCCTCTTTTGCTCAGTGATTTGCACTAATTGCCAAGAGAACTATTGTTCTAATATCGCCAATGTTGTCGACGATGATTTTTTTACGCAATGGACGAGGACGACGTATGCCCCGATACCGTCAGGGCCTTTAATATTGAGGAATCACTTCCATCGACCTCGGGTGCTTAACTTGAAGAATTTTATAACCTATTTTTTTATTAATAAACGTGTGAAACAGTTATAATTATTCATTTACTTCTTTTTGTAATCCTCATTCACATTATTATCCCATTGAATAGAAAAAAATATCCAAATGAAAGAAGTACAATATTTGAATATTATTTGAATGATTGCAATATTTAATATTTGAATGAAGTACAATTTTTAAATAGTTTAATCGATTGACCTTTTTATATTGCGACAATGGCGCGGATTTCGCTCGGTAAAGTAATGTATAACTCTGAAGGTATTGGCATTACAGAAAAAAGTTTAAGAAAAAAATTGTTCATAATTAAAATACCTACACTTTGATGATCGGTAAAATTTAATAAAATTGAGAAAAAAAATTGGGAAAAAAAGACGAAAAATAGAAAAAAAAGTACAATTTTTACCTTGCTGGAGTAATAAGTTGAAAAATATTAATGTTAAAAAAAAAGTTTCAGATAAAAAAGTTAGTAAATTTAATTTGGAAGAGAAAAGGTCTCTCCAATTTTTTGCCTAATACTGATCATTCTCGAGATATCGAATTAAACGCGTTTCTATCGAAATGACCTTGAGCTGACCTCAGTAGAACCCCTCAAATTGGAATTTATACTCAGAATACACCCCATCGATCCTTAAAATCCCCAAACTGTGTTCGTTCATGTTTATTTATTTCGTAATTTGATTGGACTATAAAGAGATTCAAATTATATTCATTTTATAATTTTACATATTCGTTAGCATAATTTTATAAATATCAAGCCAAATAATAGCCTACGCTTTTAATGAGGGTGGAAAATCGGGCCACAGAGAAATCTTGAAAAAGCGGGTGTTACAGATTATTAAGGCCACAATTTTTTTGTCATGGAGTAAACTCTACAAAATTTCTATTATTTTCTAAAATAACAGTACATTTTTAAAGGGAAATAGTAATTTCTTAGGCTTTTGCCATAAAAAATATGTGCAGTAGGGTCATACCGCCTACGGACATGATGATCGGATTGTTGATTAGGACAACGCAAGGCTTTCTATGAAAATAAATAATTGTGTAAAATGAAATTCACTGAAAATTTTTGACTTGGTTTCCCGTATTATTCCGTATTCCGTATTACATTTTTCAAATCTAAGTTATAGCACAGAATACATATTAGTAGGTTACTGTTAAAGCGCTTATTCCACTTGTCCTATTTAGAAGTCCTAGCTAGGATCCTATAAAAATTAGTCAAGTGGAATAATATTTAGAAAACTAGGCTCCTAGCTAGGATCCTAAGGCCCAATTCCACCAATGTCTGTTAATGTTAACAGCTCGTTAAAATATCATGTCTTCTTTTTCATTCATACGAAAAACGAAAGAGGTAACGTGATACTAATTCGAGCATTAACTTTAATAGTCTTTTGTGAAATTGGGCCTAAATCGGAAAAAATGTGGCTTCTAACTGACTAAATAAGTGTTGCCAGATGGTTTTAACCTTTTATCTGTAGAGGGAACTGCTAAATCTGTATTAAAGTCAATTTATATTATGTTATAAGATCTGGAATCCATTCGTAGGTAATTTCTTAAGTCTGCTGGTTCCAAGTAGTTCAGAAAGTTCATAATTCATAATTTTTCGTGGAGCAAAAATTCTTTCAACCATCTTTTTCGCCTTTTACTTTTATTTTCATTGAGCCAACAGCTAAGCCTATGAGAAAACCAATTTTGTGTTGCTTTGACAGAACTGGAGCCATTAAAAAGACGTCTGACCAAAATGACAACTGATTTAGTCACTAAATTAAGACAAGTGGAATAAGAAGCTTCTAATTTGTCTCCTTTTTAGGATCCTAGCTAGGACTTCTAAATAGGACAAGTGGAATAAGCGCTTAAGGCTCTATAGACCCGAAAATTAGCAGGTCGATGTCTGTCAGTAGGTACGAATATCGATTTAATATATTATTTGAATAATATTGATTCAAAGTCATGTAAAATTGGATCTATAGGGCCTTAGAGCGGCCACATACATCAGTTTTCCTGATTCGATTTCCTGATCCGTTTTCCGAAACCGGGTTCTCCGAACGCAGTAAATTCATACAAAAGTAATTGCATGTCACACACATTCGATCAGTTTCCGTACGGCTTTTTTTCGTGATACGGTTCCCGAATCAGGAAAAGTGATGTATGTGGGCGCCCTTCGGAGGCCCGGTTTCGGAAAACATATCAGGAAATCGAATCAGGAAAACTGATGTATGTGGCCTCCCTTAAGGGACCCGTCTGTCGTTTTCGTTATCGTCTGGACGTTCGTCCAGGGACGGAGATATTCACATTACAACGAGACGTAGTCGATCTCGGTTATCGTTTTGTAAGACTTTTTTAATCAACTTTTTCAGTTATAAAAAAATATTATAATTATCTTCTAGTTAAGGACTGAATTTAAATTTGAAAAAATATATCTTAAATCGTTTCATAGGAAAAATTATTAAAGCCGAGAACTTATCAAATAGTCCTAGTATTTGCTGCTGCGGAACCCTTCCTGTGCGAGTCCAACTCGCACTTGGCCGTAAACATAAAATATTATACTCACGACTTCGAAGCCTTCAATAATTTCTGGTAGCTCCATGGGATCCAAGCCATTATTTTTCATGAACGGAATAATGAGACCAATAGTATTATCGACATATTCGTTCACGTTCGCAGAGAGACCAAAATCCCATCTCGCATTTCTGAAAAAAGTGACAATATTTTAACAGCCGCAATCAGAGAGATAATGATTACTTAACTTTAATTTAATGAAAAATTTGACTTAACCCCATACTTTTTGTCAAACTATTCAAAAAATTAAAGTTGGGTAAAAATATCTCCAAGTGTCGTCGCTTACGTAATAAGCCCGTTTTTTAACCATTTTAACACATTTAAATTCAAATTTGAGCTCAAACTTACGCATTTTTACCACTGATCGCATTGGCATCGGCACCCAACACGAGGACCGCTAAAATCACCCCAGTTATTTGTTTCTTATCCATATTGCCGTCACAAAAGTCTATTTGCGAATGACCATATAATCCACTCGATGTCCAAAACAACTTTGATTTATAAGATACAGTTTCGTAAACAATTATTTATGAGTAATCTATGATAAGCACAGTATTAAGATAAAGTAACTACTCTAATGATTCTTATCGAACTACAAAATCAATTTTATACCCACTTGTTTATCCTTAATTAATAAAAAAATTAACCTACTTCATAAGCTGAGGAAGAAAACTCATTTTCTTGCTAGTTACTTTGGATTCGATGGTATATAAGTAGTAAACATTTTAATAGGCTTTTTTTAAACTGAGGCCTGTAGCTGTGCTATTATTCGATAACCTGTATTTCATTTCAGTTTAGTACCTGTAGACCAGCAGGGCAATCGCGCTAAATGTTTTCAACTGAACCGCAAATGAAACTCGGACGTTGATCGACTTTTGGAACGATTCGATATCGCGCTAACGTTTTGACAGCCAGTTGAGACGTTACTGAACCTCAGCCCAAGCGCAAACGCTGTCAAAACAAAAAGTTGATACAAAGCTACTTCTACTCGCACGTTTCTGAAACGTTTCTTATTTTGGTATGTTAAATTGACGAAAATCGATGGAAAAATATAACATAAGCTATAATCAAATTATAATATGAGCTTATGTTTTACTTCAAAGCTCTTCAAAGGACTATTTGAGTTTGTTAAAAAGTGAATTAAACTTTGACATTACTTACATACTTACTTCTTTACGTAAATGTTTTCTATGCCACAAAAAACTTTTGTCACAACTTCACAAGTCACTCCTCAACACGGCTTTTGTAAATTAAAGTAAAACAATATGAATTTAACTACGTAAATTATAAACTCCAAGTAATAATCATCCACAATAACTACTTGAAACAACTTCACTCGTGTCATATTAATTCGTAAATAAACAATTTGTCAATTGACCAATTAACGCATCGAAAAAAATGTGTTCATATTTAAACCAATCAAGATTAAATCAGAAGGGCGCTGATTGGTCCGCTGCAATGTCTGTCTACGTTGCGCTCCGTTCGAGTTCCATCTAAGGTTGAGTTACGGTTGGAACGTTAGCACGATACTGAAATTTGTTCAGACGCAGCAGAACCGAACCGTAACTGAACCACAACCAAAGCAGATGTGAACCTGAATTGAAACGTTTAAAAATAACGCGATTGCCCTGCAGTGCTTGCCGAATTTATATTTTTATGAGAGTAGCCAGTAGGCCACTTTATTTTCGCCGCCCCATGAACGTAAACTGTAGGGCCTCTTTGGACGCTGTCACCCTAGGCCGTGGCGTATAAGGGCCTATTTATAAAGCCGGGGCTGCTGAAATTATACAGGTCAGTTAATTATTATAATAACGTACTAATATGTAATATTAATTATAATTTATAACTATACAGCATGACTGGTGAGACATTATCAATACTAGTAATTATAGTGATGCAACGGAAGTAAACAGATTCAAAAGTAAATTTTAGCAGAAACGGAAACGGATGCAGAAACGGAAGTGTAAATAATATGAAAAAAAAAACAAATTTACAAATATAATTCTTTATTAAGTAATTTAAGTATCAAATACACCAGCCGGGCTAGCACGGCCACCAGTAGAAATGCGAAAGTATGGACAAACTGGACATAAACTTAAGGTCCGTTCCGATCTTTACAGCGGCTAATCGTGACCGACAAAAATTCAATTAAATTGCCACTTTATGACAGACTATAATATATGTCATAAAGTAGGATATTATTTGAATGTTTAGGACTATAGTCTGTCATAAAGTGGCATTTTAATTGAATTTTTCGGAACGAAAAAAGATCGGAACTTCACCTTAAATTTATTTCCACAGTTTGTCCATACTTTCGCATTTCTACTGGTGGCCGTGCTAACTCGGCAGATCTAGATTAGAAATAGATATATTATATATTACAAATCTATTATAAAAAACAATATTGCAACTTTGCAACATAATATTTTTATTAATATTCAAAATCTAGTAGTGGCAATTTATATATAATATATTTTATAAAAAGTAATATTTTGGCCGCCATCAGTTGTAAACTTCCGTTAAAATTTCCGTTATAGAAGTTGCGGAAACAGAAGCAGAAACGGATGTTGAAAATCGCGCGGAACGGAACGGAACAGAAACAGGATCTCTGTTTCTGTTCCGTTGCAAGATGCATCACTAATCAATACTTATGGAGAGTACTCGGTACTCGATTCTCATTATAATTATGTAATAAAATTAGGTACTTAATTTTTTACCAAATTTCCCTTCATTTTAAATTTCCCTTTCTATTTAACTTTAAGCAACATTTACTCAGTGATCAATTGTTTTTTTTTTTTCAACTAATATAATAGCCAAATATCACGTCCTCGAGTACTAAACATGTCTCACCAGTCATGCTGTATAGGGTAAAACTATTTTCCATACATGGCAAACCATACCTTTTTTTTCAAAGTCGGTAAAAACAATACCTAATATTTAAAATGTTGATTAGATATAATCGATAGCTAGCAACATAATCAAATTTATGGATATTACTATCTATTGATCACATTTAATTTACTCATTGGGGATACCTATCGCATCATTATCTTATTCGTACGATAATTACCCTTATCTGATTTAATTACTATTTATTTTTATGATACAGTCAACAGGTGTTCGTAAAATTATTAAACAATGAAGTCAATTGTAATAATGTTCGGTTCCTAACGTTTTTGACAAAAGTTTATCCTTATTCAATAGTTAAATTAAGTCCAATTATCAAAAATTAATGACTAGCACTGATGTTTGGTCAATAAACGTTTAGATCATTACATAACGGCCTGCTTTTTACTATTCACACACCAATAAATAAATAAAATGAGACAGAATCTGAAACAGGATGATATCACTTAAAACTAGTTGGAAGTAGGCTTCAGAACTTTTTTATGTTTTCAGAATTCAGTCCCTAATGCGGGCTCTACACTCGCGGCGCGCGGCGCGAAAGCCCGCGATCCGAGAGTGTGGAGACTGGAGGGTTTCGCAGCTTCGTGTTTGCGCTTCGCGGCTTCGTATTTGTACGCATCGTGTTCACGGCGCGTAGCATCCGTGAATCGCGGCCGCAATTCGCGCCGCGAGTGTAAAGCCCACATAACAAGTTTATCAAAATAATTTACCACTAACGAAGGTACATGACGTATATTTTATTAAAGAAGCCATGAAGATATTATATTTTTAATGGCCAGTTTAAATCATATTTGTATTTAAGAGCCCGTCCCCTCTTTTCTACTGCTCTCTTCACACTCACGCCCGTCTTTGATATGCCAGGTGAAATAGGACGATCGCCAAGTTAGCGGGCAGATAGAGGTTTTCTGTTTTTAAAGGGTTTTTTATATTGAAGTGGTAAAAAGTAATTCCAACACTTTATAGACGACTTTCTCAACAGTACATTGTATTTTTTTCATACCGTTAAGACGTCAATACAATCCATAAAAAGGTGATATTCTAAACCTTTTACAACATAAATCACAAAACTGTCGCGTGTTAGAAATGGATTATTTAAAGATAATTTAAAAAAATAAAAAATCTAGCTCCAACACTATATTATAATTGAAATGATCTTACATGTTGTGCATTAAAACTTATAGAAATACTGTATTTTAACTGTTAAATCACGTCTGTTAAATGAGCGAAATCGGCAAAATTTCGTATACGGACTCTTAAGTGCCCCACTGGTCATTATCTAAAGTACTTTTAAGGTAAAAAAGTATTCAGCGACGCTTTAGCTTTTTTAGCCTGAGGACTTTGAAAACCATGAGCATTTGGGAAACTTATCAGTTATCACCTATTTTACCTACTTAACCTACTTCAGCAAGAAAAAACTAAAAATAGCGTAAGACATAATATGATGTGCATGATAATTGATAATAATTAAACCAATCCAAATAACATTCCGTATAATTTTATTGTAAAATTACTAAAATAAATAAAAGGTCAATAAAAAATAAATAAAATTCAGGCTTTTCTTATTGGCAGTTACAGAATAAATAAGTACTTAAATAGTTTTAATGTCTCAAAATTATTGTTTAAATATAACTTTGTTATTACTTACCTAATTATTATGCTGTTTAAAATAAATGCAGTTTTTTATAAATATACTACAATACATTCTAAAACATCTTTACGTGACAAAAGCTCTACCCATCACCAACGTCAATACAAAATTACCCTATACCCATTTATAACTTTCCATCTTCCAAGAATATAAGTTTTATAACAATAGTTCCAGTGGCTTTTCCAGCTCATTTCTTTCATTCAATTACTTAAATAATAATTATAAAGACATTTTTAAGAATTTGGTTAAGTGTTAAGTATGTAATTACTCCTAAATTAAGGGCAATAGTCAATTAAAAATAATGACAACACTAATAGTGAAGCAGCCCTAGAACATTTTTTTTATTACTAACAAGCTAATTTTTGGTGAGAAGCTTTTTGATAAGACAAAATATAACTTTTTTATTTGCGAAAAATCTCGAGTGACAGAGACAGAAAGGATTTCATACTTTGTTTGATGGTCCTAAAATATGGATTGTTCTATTTGTAGGACAATGTTACATAACTATTAACCTACCAATATACAAAAAATCAGCTGGTTAGGGTTCTGTTTTAGGGTTCTGTAATCAACAAAATTTGGTTGACTACGGTAACCAGCTGATTTTTTGTATATTGGTAGGAAATAATAGTCATATAATTCAAGAGTAACATTGTCCTACAAATAAACAATCCATATTTTAGGACCATCAAATCAAAGTATGAAATCCTTTCTATCTCTGTTAGCACTTTCAAGAATTTTCGCAGATAAAAAAGATATATGTCTTATCAAAATTAAGCTACTCACAAAAAATTTGCTTGTACTTAATCAAAAAAAAAATTGTTCTAGGGCTCCCTGACTATAATGAGTAATGTCGCATAAAAATGCATATAAAAATTTCAAAACTTAAAAATTAAATAATGTTTCACAGCAGTGTAAAAGTTAGCTTACCACTAGCTTCCTATATTATTTCTGCTTCTATTGAATTGAAGATTCATATTACAACTAGAAAATCATATAAATAATATTTGAGCAAACTGCTGAGTATGTATTGTCAAATTGACTGAACTTAATCTGATTTTTTGGGTTCGAGAGATAGCATCTTATTCCTCTGTTTGAGCATGTGTCCAAACAGTATTGGGAAAAACGGAATGTACAGAAACATGTAGAACATAAGAAAGTACTGGTAGTTGAAAATAAAGTTCCACTGGTTCGGCATGGACACTGTGAACAACTGCTTCTTAGCCACTTCCTCAAGTGAATAATACATGCACAGCAATTCGCCGGTGATTCCAAAAGGATAGAGAACCAAGAATGTTGAATATCTGAAAAAAATATAAAACTTTAAAAATGTACTTTGTAGTTTCAAGTAATTTGTGGCCTTGAAAATTAAGTCAATCTAAGATTTAAAAAAAATGGTTTAAACAAAGTAAACGATTTCATGACAGTAACTTGGCTACAAGTAAAAAAATAAATTAATTAAAAATCAAAAAACCCGACTGCAAAAAATTTTAACTAAAAAGAACGAAACAAGACCTAATTCTGCCGGAGGCATCGAATCCATGTTTTAATTGATACGACTCTTACTTACGAGTTTCATGCCAGGATAAATAGAAGGTTACATAGAAAAACGTAGAAGAAGAAAGTGGATAATAAAATGCAGTCGGAGGCATGTCGCACCAAGTTTAACATTAATTCATAAATCATAAAATATTATGCCTCCGACTGCATTTTATTATCCACTTTCTTCTTCTACGTTTTTTTATGTAACCTTCTATTTATCATGGCATGAAACTCGTAAGTAAGAGTCGTATCAATTAAAACATGGATTCGATGCCTCCGGCAGAATTAGGTCTTGTTTCGTTCTTTTTAGTTAAAATTTTTTGCAGTCGGGTTTTTTTATTTTTAATTAATTTATTTTATTTGCGACTTTTTAGTTGTAGTCATCTAACCATTTCAACAATCAATCTAATAAAACATTGAAAAACTACCGTGCAGATATAACCATATATCGTAGGTACACTTAGAAAAGTGTACCTACAATACGTTATAATAGGTACATTTGTTTCAGTAATGTCAGTTAATTTTTAATTAATATTGGATTTATCCATGCAGGCGGATTTTGGCTTTTCCTTATTTTATTACTAGCGGTCGGCCGCGGCTCCGCCCGTGTGGATGTCTAACGATACCTCAAATGTGAAAATCCGTTTAGCCGTTCTGAAGATACTAGGTAATAAAGAATATTACATACATAGAAGATACGCGCTAAACACATAACCCTCCTGGCAGTCGGGTAAAAAAAAATACTTACCTTAAAAACAGCAAGGTCGGTGGGACAGCATTGATCGAATTGAGGGCATAGTATGCATATCTTATTATTTCTGTTATGGACCAGGCCAGAACACAAATTGGAAGACCCGGGCTAGCTACGGCAGATTCCGTTGTCAAAAGAATACCACAAACAAGGAATATTCTGGAATACACTTGCATCAACACTAATATTGGACTTGATGGCACTAGTCTTATTGCTGCATGGACTACCTGCAAAAGTATTGTGCTAATAATAAATAAGTCTTCAGGATAAATAATTAATTATAACATGGTCAAATTAACTAGACGCACGGTTTGATGACGTCATTACGGAGCTAGCATGTTAATGTGACCGTGTTGTACCGTTTTGTCACCACATTCTACAAAAACCGGCCAAGTGCATGTCGAGCCACGCGCAATATAGGGTTCCGTAGTACCGCTAGTTTTTTAAAATGTGTGTATGGTCAATGAATGTACATTGTACATTTATAACGTGTTTTACACTACTAACAACATCATCTTAGTTGCTTTCAAAGGAATTTGAACGAAAAGTTCCTGTATACTTCGCCGAAAACATTTTTTTAGTTGATCGACTATTACTCAATAACTTATGAAATCTTCTTAGCCGTGATAGTTTTCCTTTTAAATTCACCATATTTCCTACTCCCGTGAATTTTTTCACGTTTCCAGAAGCTACCGTTTAGCTGGTAGAAGGGAGGGACACTGGATTCTAACGATTTTTTCCACTTTAAGACTTAATATTTCACAAACGGATCCCTAAATCGGAAAATGATCTATTAATACTCATAATATTTTTAAAAACCTATCCAACGACACCCCACAAGATGGGGTGGACACGAAAAAAAAAATTCATCCCCGCTTGATGTGTAGGGAAGGTACCATAAAAATATTTTTTTAAGATTTCATGTACCATTTTGTCGGCATCATCAATATGTGCATTCATGCCAAATTACAGCTTTGTAGGTCCTATAGTCTCTGAGAAAAACCGCGGACAGACAGACGGACAGACGGACAGACGGACGGACGGACAGACCGAAACTATAAGGGTTCCTTGTTGACTACGGAACCCTAAAAACAGGTAAGTATTAATTTAATTAAGGGGCCGTTCATAAAATACGTTCGCATACAAGGGGGGAGGGGGGATGGGTTTTGCCGAGTGTAACAAGGGGGACAGAGGGTCTACGGCAGCGTGACGTTCGCCGTTCATTAAAAAATTTACTGAGTACGTGATACGTCAAACATTTAAAATAAATTGAAGTCTGAAGAATTTACATCCAAAAAAGAAAAGACAAGACGAAATAGTTCGACGTATACAACCAACTCGATTTGCAGCTCGGCGAGCTCGAGAACTTGCATTATGCATATTATTAGGAGATGAAAACGCTGGTACGGAAAATGCAGTAGGATAGATGACAATGAAGTGGATGGTAGTTTCGAAGATGTAGAAGATGTTGGTTTTGACCAATTATTATATATGTTTCGGAGCATTTACAGAACTTTTGATATAAATAGAAATATTATTTATTTGTTTCTTTGTAAGATATGTATCAATTTAATATTTATTTAAATTTATTATAAAAAAAATTTTAATATCAATGTATTATCAATCAAAATTTATCATGTTTAGGGGGAGCCGCTTTAGTTTTTGTGACGAAATATTTACAGGGGGGGGGGGGGGGTAACAGAAAGACAACCAGGGGGGAGGGGGTCAAAAAAAGTTAATTTTAGTGTGACGTATTTTATGCACGACCCCTAATCTACATAAATTTTATCCTTTTCATTGAATTTTTCTTTTCATCTAATTCGGCTACTTTAAAAAAATTATAGCATCCCATTTAACGACTTCACTATATTATGACTTTTAGTCAAAACATTAAATGTCACAGTCAACGTCTTGACGAGTTGTCCTTTAGTCGATTGAATGGTGTCATTCAATAAATGCGCTATAGCCCAGGAAAATTAAACATTCAACCTCAGAATAATTCGCATAGAGCTGAAAATTGGTAGAGGCGTTAAATACACCATTACAAATAAAACCTCAAAAATCCCCGGCGATCCTCCTTGTGCAAAAAATTTTAATCAAGGTCAAAGGTATGAAAATGAGGTTTTTCCTGTTTTTTTTCAAACTGTACATTTTATCACAAAAATAGGTAGGACAAGAGTGTGCATCATAGAATTCTCTACAAAAAAATATTCAGACACTTTTTTCATACGACTTAACATTCCTTATAAATGGTGGGCCTAAAGTTGAGGAAAATCATATCTAATACTTATATTATAAAGCTAAAGAATTTGTGGAATACTTCTTAGAATTGAAGAATTCGTTTTTTTGTTGGATAGTCTTATTTATCGAGGAAGACTTGAGCTATATAACATCACATTGCCACCAATGGGAGCAAAGAAACAGAGGAAAATGGGGAAAAAACGGGGAAAATTATTTGAAGGAGCTTATCTCACAAACGGTTGAAGCAATTTTTATGTTATTTGGCACAAATATAAAAAAAGGCCACGTGGAAGGACATAGGCTATTTTGTTTTTCAGTAATATTTACGGTTTGCGTGAAATTTATAATTAACGCGGCCGGGCGGAGCCACGCTTAGCATCTAGTACTACATACTAGGGTTGTTTGAAAAAATTGAAATGTTCTCGGCCTGACATACTTCTGAGTGACTTGTAAACGTACTGTTGCTCTTCGCGACTCGAAAAGTTTAGATTTGGTAACGGTAATAAGTCACACAGAAGTATGTTTGGCTGTGAACAGCCCTCGTATGCTGTAGTACAAGCAGTTCCGCTCCGCCCTGTTAATTATGTATTTCATGGAAACCGTACATTTTCCCGAAAAACAAAATAGCCTATATCCTTCCTCATGATCTACTTTATATCTGTGCCACATAACATAAAAAATGCTTCAGCAGTTTGTGAAATAAGCTTTTTCAAATAATTTTCCCCGTTTTTCCCCATTTTCCTCTGTTTCTTTGCTCTTATTAGTGCCAACGTGATGTTATATAGTTCAAGTCTTCCTCGATAAACTATACTATCTAACAAAAAACGAATTTTTCAATTCAAAGCAATTCTTTAGCTTTATAATTTATAAGTATTAGATATGATTTTCCCGAACTTTAGGTCTGCCATTTATATGGAATGTTAAGTCGTATGAAAAAAGTGTCTGAATATTTTTTTGTAGAGAATTCTATGATCTATACTCTTGCCGTACCTATTTTTGCGATAAAATGTACAGTTTGGAAAAAAAGCAGGAAAAACCTCATTTGCATACCTTTGACCCTGAATAAAATTTTTTGCACAAGGAGGATCACCGGGGACTTTTGAGGTTTTATTTGTAATGGTGTATTTAACGTCTCTACCAATTTTCAGCTCTATGCGAATTATTCCGAGATTTCGATTTTTTGCGTCTAATTAGACCGGGCTACTAGTCATTCAATCGAATCACAGAATAAACCAGATGACTGCGACATATACACAACAAACATGATTTTTTCGGCCTTTTTCGCTCTATATCAATAATGGCAAGTGGTAGGCACTTGAATTTTTCACACATTCTTTTGTTAGTATGTGTACTTTAATATTTAATAATAATATTAAAATAAAATAAAATTTTAAAATCCCATACAAAAAACACAAGTTTTAGCCTATTTTTGCTCTGTATCGGTACGGAATTCTTCGCACTTGGCCAATTTTTAATTTTAGCCAATATAATATTTAAGTTGTCACAAAAAATTTGCCAAAGGATTTCTGGCCAAAAGACAATGCTATCATGTGTATGGAAAAAAAACCCAGAGCGAACAGATACAGGATGTAGCTCAGAATTTCAGTGATATTAAATGAAATAATTCTGTATATATTTCATTGTAAGATTCGATGGCTAAAGGGGAGATATTGCTATTAACTTTTTGTAAGGAGTGATGTTTAAAAAAAATATGTTATTTTGCGGCATTTTGAAGCTAAATAGGTTACTTGACCTATATTCAATTTCATGGAACAAATGCATATTTCTAGTAGAACTTGGCCTAAGAAACCGTATTTCACCCTTATCATCAAATAAAAGCTTATGATTGATAAATAAAGTCGATTTGAAAATATGATTTGTAGTGACGAAAACGCTTTTGCGGTACTTCCGATTTGGATGTGACGTCATCCTCATAGTAATTTAATACTTCAGTCGGAATTTCCAGGAATTGCTATTGTATTCTATTGTTGTCGCGATCACCGGTGCTCGCGCGGGGCCTGAAGGATTAATATCTTTTATTTATCGCGCTCGTTATATGTGAGTTTATTTGTACATAAATAATAAGAATAAGCCTAGAAAGATTTGTAAAATATATTTTCTTGACTAGTTCAAATAAAACATCAGTTTTAAATAATATCTCCATTTATTGTAATTGGGAAATGAAATGGCCAAAACTTTTCTCAAACAGTTCAACATTACAAATGATTTCTAAATTCTTTCCTAATTTTTTGGCACTTTTAGACTCGTACGTTTAGCTTAATAAAGAATTTTTCAATAAAGAAAGTATAACATACAAAAAATATGACGTCACAAAAGGGCGGACAGTGTTTTCGGCGCCATTTAAAAGGCATATATTTCAATCAACATTTTTATGGGTTTCTATTGTTTAAAATATTGAAATACTAGATGATGCCCGCAACTTCGTTGCGCCAAAATTCGTTTATCGCGCGGGAACCGTATATTTTTTCGGGATAAAAAGTATCCTATGTCCTTTCTCGGGACTCAAAGTATCTCCATGCCAAATTTCAGCGAAATCGGTTCAGCGGTTTGAGCGTGAAGAGGTAACAGACAGACAGACAGACAGACAGACGACAGACACACTTTCGCATTTATAATATTAGTATGGATTAGTTTTTTTGGTGAAAATGAATGATTAAGAAGCGATTAACATGAAGAAAAAAATTAGGTCAAGTAGCCTATGCCCTATTGTAGTTAGAATCATAATAATATCTATGAACGCATCACACCACGTCAGTCTGGCCCCGTGCTAAGTAGGTACCTGAAGGACTTGTGTTATGGGTACCAGACGACGGAATTATATTTTAATACTTTTTATAGAATATATTTAAGATTTTTAATATATGATACACATTTAACAAACATCCATGACTCAGGAACTTTGAAAACCTTTCGTTTCGCCGGCGGGATTCAAACCCGCGATGGCTTGAGCTACCTATGCACTCATCCACTGAGCCACAGAGGTCGTCATACAGAATGCAATGCATCTATTATCGTTTTATAATAATTACAAATCTCTATTAATGAGCTACTAGGTATTTTATGACATAGTATGTTCCCAATGCAAACAAAATCAAATCCTCATGAGTTAGCAGAGGGAATAAAATAAAAATAAAATAAAATCGAGTGCATATAGACAATGTCACATTAGATGAAGAAGGTAGATATGTAATTAAACTGTTTGAAATATATTTTGTGTTACTATAAGCGATGTTTTTTTGATCACAGCACCTAAAATAGTTACCTATTTTTATGGACCGCTTTAATTACGGAGACTAATAATAATTGTCATAAAATATTAAAAGATGAACTGCATTATGACAACAATTTAGCTGCTAAGTAGTGCACAAAACATTAAAAAACATAACATTAAAGAAAGTAAAAAAAAAAAACTACCCCTGACGAAATGTTAATAGCAATATCTTCTATTTAGCCATCAAATCTTAAGTTGAAATATATACAGAATTATTTCATTTAATATCACTGAAATTCTGAGCTACATCCTGTATCTGTTCGCTCTGGGTTTTTTTTTAGCATTGTTCTTTATAGCAATATTTTACCAGCAAAATTTTATAATATTTAGGTGGCCAAAACCTTTTGTTT
Source organism: Lysandra bellargus (assembly GCA_905333045.1). Lineage (NCBI taxonomy): Eukaryota > Metazoa > Arthropoda > Insecta > Lepidoptera > Lycaenidae > Lysandra > Lysandra bellargus. The sequence goes on from HG995333.1 coordinate 792,382, forward strand.
AACACTACTACTACACTACAATGTTAAAGATCAAACATGTTCAAAGTTCAAACACTTAAAACATAAAAGTATGTTTAAATAGTTTACATCATGATATATGTTTGCTATTATAAAATGAAGTGTCTTTTTTTTTCTTTAAAAGTAATTTTATCTTTTTAGGGTTCCCTACCCAAGATTACTAAGACTTCGTTGTCTGTCAGTCTGTCTGTCCGTCTGTCTGTCTCCAGGCTGTATCTCAAGAACCACTATAGCTAGACTTCTGAAATTTTTACAGATTGTGTATATATGTTGCCGCTATTACAACAAATACTGAAAACAAAATAAAATTAATATTTAAGGAAGGCTCCCATACAACAAACGTGATTTTTTTGGCCTTTTTCGCTCTATATCAGTAATGGCAAGAAGTAGGCGCTTTAATTTTTCACACATTCTTTTATTATATGTGTACTTTAATATTGTATAATAATATTAAAATAAAATAAAAATTTAAGGGGAGCTCCCATACAAAAAACACTATTTTTGCCTAAGTTTGCGTACGGAACCCTTCGTGCGCGAGTCCGACTCGCACTTGGCCGATTTTTTTATTTAACAGTAATTAATTAATTATAATGCTCATAAAGTTCTTTTTAGAACAAGCAAAATGTGTTTTAACAAAGAATATTAAATTATATCTCTTTTTAAATATCAATTACACACCTCTAGAATTGCAGCATTTTGAAAAATTGAAACTGTCCATTTTACTTCATGCCAAAAATTATCTAATGTTCCTCGGTTTAAAAAGTAAATCAGTGACTGCCATAATAAATATGTCCACCTGGAATAGAAAGATAGTATTTTGAATAATAGTCACTAATATGGTTGGAGTTTAATATTCTAAATCTTATAGCTACTTTCTCTGAGCCAGATATTATTATATTATAGTAGCATAATTGATTATATATAAGCTCAGTACAAGATCGACAATAGATAGTAAGTACACAACCCTGTTTTTTGTAAGTAGCTTCAGTGAAAGTTATATATTGTAATATATAACTGTTATTTAATGTAATATATTAGGGTAGACCAGCCTATCCCAAAGAAGGCTATCGCCTTCTTTGGGCCCTTGTGGGCGCTGATTGCTGAAGGTCTAAAGCATTGATTCCCAAAGTGGTCCAGGTGGACCCCCAGGGGTCTACGCTTGCATGGAAAAAAAATGGGGGTCCACGAGTTGTTGTCTATGATAATTAGGTGACCTGACTGGACTTCTATCAATATAGGCAGACAATATTATATTAACAGATGAAATATTACAGAGCGAGGAGATTTACGGCTAAACTCGAGCCAAATATTGACATAATTTGTTATTAATTCACCAAGTATATCCCTCCCATTAAAATTATAACTTTTATCTCAGGTTACCATTGAAGAAATTTAAATTTTGATTTAAATGAGTGATTCTTCAAAAATGATTCTCCGTGTGACTTTCGTGGGTTCACTCATAAATGAGTGTAATGTTACAAAGCTAACTTACTATTATTTATTTATTATTTATTAATTTAAAAAGTCTGGGGCTCTGGCTTCAATTATGTCTTACACAGTTATTCATATTTTCCCGGTTCCCCAGGCAAATTACGTACTTTTCAAACTATAATATTATCACAGATTTATGGCAAAAGCCCCTTAATTTAAATAAAGATAAGACAGTAGGTGACACAATAGGGACAATAAAAATAATTTGTTCTCAAAGTGGACAGTAGACAAAATAAGTGCGGGAACCCCTGGTGTAGACTGTAGTAGATTTTAAATAGGTAAGTACATACTACATAGATATGATTCCAATAAATAAAAAAATCAGTTAGCAAAGTGTTTTTTTTTTTTAAAGAAATAATATTTTTTTCACACTTACCCTATAGTCTGCATTGTGTTATAAGCTATAAGATAAAGTCTTCCTAATGTGGAAGGTTCTGCATTTTTTGGTTTGCTAGTGCTTAGTTTAATTGCCATACTTTTTGAAAATTTCAACAGCTATTACAAGCTAAACTCGTTTTTGAATGTCACGAACACCTAATGAACGTAAAGAATCACTTGATTTGCTTAAATTAAATTCAATAAAAGGTGAAATAGTTCATTGAAACACTAAGTTCAGAGTCCTAATACAAAATGTAAATTGTTTGATGTATAAACTATAAATGAACAAGTAGGACAACTTTGAACTTTGTAACTAAACAACACATACCTATTTAGCTATTATTATTCTATACAGTGTTAAATCGACAAAGAATTTATATCCGTTTTTACAAGAAAAATGAAAATACCCGTGGGCTCTTTAGTAACCACCTAATAACGTCATCAGCTGACAAGCGACCACACACGGCTCACCACCACAGAACACTGGCTCCCTTAAGTTGGCGAGGGAAAGTCAATTTTTTGCAACTTTTTTTTTGCTATTTCGATTGTTCGTTGTTTGTTCTTGATTGTTCGAACAAAAATAATGTTTGTTCGTTTTTGTTTTTTTTTATTTTAATGTTCGAAAATTTGACCTAAACCTAGCGCCGACAATTATAGTATCTATACTTTTTTTTCTTTTTGTCAATCAATCTAAGCTAGTAATCGTTTGTTCGATCAAAAGAAATGTTTGTTGGATCTTATTTACGATGATAAATGATAATTAATTTTTTGGCGGGGGAAAGTCAATTTTTTGCAACTTTTTTTCGCTAATTTGATTGTTCGTCGTTTGTTCGTGATTGTTCAAACAAAAATAATATTTGTTCGGTTTTGGTTTTTTTTTATTTTAATGTTTGAAAATTTGACCTAAACCTAGCACCGACAATTATAGTATCTAGACTTTTTTTTTTTTCAATCAATCTAAGCTAGTAATCGTTTGTTCGATCAAAAGAAATGTTTGTTCGCTCTTATTTACGCTGATAAATGATAATTAATTTGTTGGCAGGGGAAAGTAAATTTTTTGCAACTTTCTTTCGCTAATTTGATTGTTCGTCGTTTGTTCGTGATTGTTTGAACAAAAATAATGTTTGCTCGTTTTTGTTTTTTTTTTTTTAATTTTCGAAAATTTGACCTAAACCTAGCGTCGATAATTATAGTACTTATCTAGACTTTTTTCTTTTTTTTCAATCAATCTAAGATAGTCCGTCAAAAAAGTCAAGACATTAATAGAGTCGCCACTTGTTTTCGGTGTGGCCTCTTATGGCCACACTTATCCAGTCACTATAAAAGATTTTGATTTTTTATTACAAACTATATAGAATGCTAACGCATATACTTTATATTAAACTAGATGATACCCGCAACTTCGTTGCGCCAAAATTCGTTTATCGCGCGGGAACCGTACATTTTTCCGGCATAAAAACTATCCTATGTTCTTTCTCGGGACTCAAAGAAATCGGTTCAGTGGTTCGAGCGTAAAGAGGTAACAGACAGACAGTCATACAAACAGACGGACAGACAGATAGACAGACAGACACACTTTCGCATTTATAATATTAGTATGGAAGTATGGATATGGATACAGCTTAAAAAACACGTTGTAAATAATATTATGATTTATTTAATCCTTCAAGCCCCGCGCGAGCACCGGTGATCGCGACAACAATAGAATACAATAGCAATTCCTGGAAATTCCGACTGAAGTAATATATTATGTAGTTAAGAAAATTTGAAGTAATTATGATGTAGTTATAGTGTATTATAATCTTTGTATAACTCACCTCATCACTAACTTACACGTACTGTAGCTGGTTTCGGTGGCTCTGGTAATGATCTTGTAATGCTATTATGTGTATTTTGTATCATATTATAATAGCATCACCTACTTTTAAAAAATATATTGTCTGTTTACTTACAATTAATACATTATTGGTTCTGTTATAAAGACTTCATGTAACTTTATGTTAGTTATCACAAATATGTCAGTAGCTGGTTAAAATTAATTGTATGTAGGTATTTATGTGCATGATGGAAGAGACTGCTCTCCACGCCACAGGGAATCCTAGTGTGGGGAGCAGTGTTTTGTTTAAGATATTACTTAACGATTAAAACTATTTTTTGAAGGAAATAAAGATTTGTTTGTTTGTTTGTATATATAAAAATGCAATAACTCGATTAAACGGTTAAAATATTCCTGGAAGTCCAGGGAAGGTTTATAAGTCACATGAAGTTCACTGGACATCAGCTAGTCACTAGTGTTATATCTTATAACTTTAAACGAGCAATTTTTGTATATAAATATATATAAATATATATATATATATATATATATATATATATATATATATATATATATATATATATATATATATATAGTATATAGGGGGTTTCGGGGGCGATAAATCGATCTAGCTAGGAATCATTTTTAGAAAATGTCATTTTATTCGTGCCTTATCGAATACCGAGCAAAGCTCGGTCAAATAGCTAGTATTATATTATAACGCCTCCGTGGTCCAGTGGTTTAGAGCTCGGCTCTTGACTCGGAGGTCGTGGGTGCGATTCCCGCGTTGGAAACATGCTATTTCCAAGTTTGGTTAGGATAATGCAGGTGGTTAATTAATGGTTAGGATGTCAGACAATCAGTCTGACAAGTAAGACGATCCATGCGTCGGATGGGCATGTAAAAAGTCCTGCGCCTGATCTCTCGCCAGTCGTGTCGGTCTGCCGTCCCACTGGGTTATGAGAGTAAAGGAATAGAGAGTGCTCTTGTGTACTGCGCACACACTTGGGCACTATAAAATTACTCCTACGTAGCTGGCCTGGTTTCAATGAAACCGGCCACCGTCACTGAAACTGGTGTGGGAGCTATTATTATATTATTATGAATTTATAACACCTGTTATTTAAGTACCCTCTCCCTGAGAGCTGCAGAGCTACTTTGATGACCAGTGAGAGCTGAGAGAAGCTCTCTCCTGGTTTATTAAGGAACTACTTATTTAAAAAAATACAAAAAATAAATGAAAAACAGGGTTTTGTTATTTTAATCAAATATGATCATCCAAATAGTATTCTACAATGCAGTCGGAAACAGAATCATCGCCACTTTCTAGATCCATGTAGTTAAACAGTGGTGTCACAATGAAGAGGCACTTTCATCTTAAATTATCAGCTCTTCAATATCCTAATAAAGGGCTAATTCCCACTACTTGTATTTATTTTCAGTTTTTTTTTTTCAAAATGATAGCATAAATTCTCCCACTCATTTCGGATATTTCTTTAAACGCTTTTTCTGCTACCTGTAAATGTATATTATATTACGCTGCATCAAAGTGTTAAAGGAGTTAAGCACCTACACTGTGACACGAGAATTTTATATACATCTAAGCAGACTAAGATACATAATTACGCAAAGCACCTAAGCCAAAGTATCAATCATTGTTAAAATCAATAGCGAAAAAAGTTGCAAAAAATTGACTTTCCCCCACCAAAAAATTAATTATCATTTATCAGCGCAAATAAGATCGAACGAGCATTTTTTAAAATCAAACGATAACTAGCTTAGATTGATTGAAAAAAAGAAAAAAGTTAGGTCAGATATTCAAAAATTAAAATAAAAAAAAACAAAAACCAACAACCATTATTTTTGTTCAAACAATCACGAACAAACGACAAACAATTAAATTAGCGAAAAAAAGTTGCAAAAAATTCACTTTCCCCCGCCAACAAATTGATTATCATTTATCAGCGTAAATAAGATCGAACAAACATTTCTTTTGATCGAACAAACGATTACTAGCTTAGATTGATTGAAAAAAGAAAAAAAAGTCTAGATACTATAATTGTCGGCGCTAGGTTTAGGTCAAATTTTCGAACATTAAAATAAAAAAAAAAAAACGAACAAACATTATTTTTGTTCGAACAATCAAGAACAAACGACGAACAATCAAATTAGCGAAAAAAAGTTGCAAAAAATTGACTTTCCCCCGCCAACTTAAGGGAGCCCAGAACACTTTTCAAGCGACTGAGTACTGACAGACGACAGTTGACAAGTTGGTTGTCAAGGTTCTGACCAATGAGGATTTTCTTAATTTTTTAATTTGATTGTCAAACAGTTTCCATTTTAGTAACTAGATAGCGTATGGGCAGGGCTTCAAATAACGTTATTTTTTTCATAACGTTACTGCTTCAAGGGCATAGATAACGTTATGAAAATTTACCCGATATTAAAAATAACGTTAAAAATTGATATTAATAATGGTTAATGTTATAACGTTATATGAGATTTTTAACGGTAAATATATGTTCTTTGATAACGTTATAGTCCGTCAAGAAAGTCATGACAGGCGGGAAAATTTTCTAAACGTAATCACGCTTATAAGGTGTATTTTTTCTTTGTATTTTCACACAAATCTTGCAAAAAAAGTGGGCTGCGAGTGAGATTTAGTGCACCGTGCACGATCGCATACCTGATACCAGAAAATAACGTTATATTTACCGTTAATAATAATAACGATATTTTTTCGTTTATACATAACGAAAAAATATCGTTATAATAATAACGGTAAATATAACGTTATTTTACTAAATATCGTTAAAAAATAACGTTATCTGGCTACCATTATGAAAATAACGGTACGTAACGATATTTTTTCTATTATTCGATAACGTTATGAAGCCCTGCGTATGGGTAGACAACTATCGGTAATACCAGGGAATACCATCAATAATTGCTACAAAACTGGGCAAAAGAATGTAAAACTTGATACATTTCAATTTGAAAAAGACACAATGATATTCCAATGAATAGAATAATAAAATTATTATAACGATGTTTTAGTTAAAACTCACGGAAGAAATAGCCCTATTTATCGTTATTCACACCAAATGTCACAGGAATTATATGTTTTGATTTTGACACCATCTTACCTGCACTTGTGCACGATAACGGATATTTAATGGCCAATTTATTACCAATAATGAACATCAAAAATCCAAAGAACACACGTTGGGAAAAAATAATAAAAACCACACCAACAATAAAAAATAGAAGTAGTTTGAAAGTAACATGCCCGCCAAAACTCTTTCACTTGTCAGTTTTCAGTTTGACAAGTTTTTCATCTCAGCGTGTTCCTAAACTATTACCAGTATACCGGCCTAATCGCTTAGGCCAATGATCGCTTGGATTTAAGATATTTTGACCTATGTCACACTTGACAGTACTCTGATATTTTTTAGAAACACAACCAATATGTGTCAGTTATGCCAACCTGCAGATAATTTCAGATCAGTGGGGAACCAATAGAAAATCTAGAAGTGTGAAGTGTCTACCGTCGCGCTGTCTGGCGGAGATTTAAAAAAGAAAAACCCATTTCTGACCTTGACAAAATGACAACATGATGACAACCAATTTTTGACAGATTGGCGGTTGCGATATCTATTGTTTATGATCAGTCGGCTGTATGGGCTTTGTTCCCTTTGCCTGTCCTGAATGGGACGAATCAAACCAAAAAAAAAATGTTTATGATCAGAATCATAGCGATGTAAAAAATAATTATATTATTGATATCGATTTGAATATCGATATTGCTGTAGATGCAAATTGCAAATCTATACATATAATAAAACTGTAGAAATGAAGATTCTAGATATTCAAAAAATAATAAGCGGAGGGTGTCACTACATCATGTCAGTTTCTTTGTCTGTCTGTCTGTATGTTTGAATGTATGTTTCCGTTGCCGAACGCGCGCGTAAGTGAGTATTTAAAATTCTGAGATGTAATGTGTGCGTTAACACTTTGGAGATAAGGTTGGATTTGCTATGTTCGGTTTTGATAATTCCGTCGCGTATAGTGTGTAATGTGTTGCTATACAAAACATTACCGCCGAATCGCTACCGAACTTTAGCCTCGACTCGGCTCGACGGAAATTCGGCTCACGACGGAATTTCGGCATAGTATGTCGTCTGTCGCGTCCCGCCCATATTTTGTATGGATTTGAAACGCGGCGTAAACGCGGCGGAATTTACGTCGGCGTAATTCAGCCTAGTGTGTTAGACCCTTAGTGTCGGAGTCTGTGAATTGACCTGGGAATCATTTTGCTGACCGAGTCTTTCCTGGGTATACTTTTTGCAGAGCTCACCGACATCCACGCGGGCGGAGCCGCGGCCGATCGCTAGTAATAAAATAAAAAAAAAAACAAAATCCGCCTGCATGGATAAATCCAATATTAATTAAAAATTAACTGACATTACTGAAACAAGATGAAAATTCAATGACAAAGTATTAAAAAAAAACAATGACTTGGTACTTAAAACTAGAAACATAACTATACATTATACATTGAAACAGTATATGTACCTATTATAACGTATTGTAGGTACACTTTTCTAAGTGTACCTACGATATATGGTCATATCAGCACGGTAGTTCTTCAATTTTTAATTGATTGTCGAAATGGTTAGATAACTACAACTAAAAAGTCGCAAATATAATAAATTAATTAAAAATCAAAAACCCAACTGCAAAAAGTGTTAACTAAAAAGAACAAAACAAGACCTAATTCTGCCGGAGGCATCGAATCCACGTTTTAATTGATACGACTCTTGCTTACGAGTTTCATGCCAGGATAAATAGAAGGTGATATAGAAAAATGTACAAGAAGAAAGTGTACAATAAAATGCAGTCGGAGGCTTAATATTTAATGATTTATGAATTAATGTTAAACTTGGTGCGACATGCCTCCGACTGCATTTTATTGCATTTTATTGCAGTCGGAATTTGAAAGGGCTTATCTTACGAACTACTGGAGCAATTTTTCTGTTATTTAGCACAGATAAGAAGTAGAGCACGTAAAGGTTCATAGGCTTTTTTTTGTGGACTAATTGTCTGTGAAATATCTAATTTACGCGAGCGAAGCCTAGTAAGTCATATTATTTCATTTTATTAAATACTAAAAAATATTTTTTACAGTTGAAATATTTTGTAGTAAATTTAATATTTATGTATATATTTTTTTGTGTTTTACTCTATTTTTTAGTGTTTAAGTATTTAGTAGTAAATTTAGTAAAAAAAAATTATACACAAAAAAAATTTTTTTAGTGTTTAAATATTTTGAAATTAATTTTTGTACAGGAACCTAGGTAATTACTATTTAAAGCTGAAAAATAACTCAAACATGTTAAATATTTTCGTATAAGAAAATGATTTTGGTATAACGTATGTATGAGAATTTCGAGGGTAACCCGGGCTCTTAGGCGTTTGTTTTATAAATTCTGTTTGTTAATTTTATTGATTGATGCAATTTTAAGTAGCCTGAGTAAGTATTAAGTGGTATATTATAACAACAATTTTACATAAACCTTATGGAACGAACTGTCACCAGCAGTATTTCCGAACCTATACAACCTGCAAACCTTCAAGAAAAGCGTATTCCCTCTTAAAAGGCCGGCAACGCACCTGCAGCTCTTCTGATGTTGCGAGTGTCCATGGGCGACGGTAGTTGCTTACCATCAGGTGACCCGTTTGCTCGTTTGCCCCCTTATTTAATAAAAAAATATTTGTGGTGACCCTTACACTATTAACAACATCACCTCAGTTACTTTCAAAGGAATTTGAACGAAAAGTGCTTTTATACTTCGCCGAAAACATTTTTGAAGTGAAAACTTCTTTAGCGGCGTTGAGCACTTTTGTGGGATGGGTAAAAACTGTGAAACTCGAGTCAGATTCTCGTGCTGATCGAAAAACCTTGGAAAAACCGTAAGACGGTTGGAGAGTAGTGTTTTATGTCGAACTCGAACTCGAACTCGAATTGATTGTAAGGGTTTCGATTAATTAAAAAAATCGATTTTTTTAACCGATTTTCATAAAAAATGGGTTTATCAAGTTAAATAATCAAGTTTTCACTTCTGCTGGCACTCCCGGAGTGCAACCCGTCTTTTTTTTTAGTTGAACGACTATTCCTCAATAACTTATGAAGTCTTCTTAGCCGTGGTAGTTTCCCTTTTAAATTCAGCATATTATTTCCTACTCTCGTGAATTTTTTCACATTTTCAGAAGCAACCGTTTAGAACTTTATCTGGTAGAAAGGGGGGATACTGGACCCTAACGATTTTTTTCCACTTTAAAACTTCATATAATATCACAAATGGATTCCTAAATCGAAAAATTTTGAATAATATTTTTAAAAAACCTATCCAACGACACCCCATACGGTGAGGTGATCGCAAAGAAAAAAAACACTACCGCATTGATGTGTATGTTACGCTCAAAGACTAAAATATTTTCTAATACGCGTAGTAATTCAAATATATAAATATAATCTTCCATACCTATGGATGATTAATCAATAATCAATCAAGAACAAATCCAGAAAAACAGTTTTTTTACGGTACCCCCCTACCCTGTAGGGTAGAACTTAAAAAAAAACACTACCGCATTGATCTACATGTTACGTTCAAAGACCGAAATCGCTCAATGAGCGAAAAAAAACGCTCACAAAGCGTTGTGGTCACAGTGAAACAGCCACGACGCGAATTTCGCGTCGTGGCTCTAATGATAACGGCCACGACGCGTTCTGGCAATCGCAAAAAGTCCATAACGCGAATTTCGTGTCGTGGCTGATATGCTATTCGTTTTTTCTTGATCTGTTCTTGATTGATTAATTGTCCATAGGTATGGAAGATTATATTTGAATTACCACGCGTACTACAAAATATTTTTTCTTTTACAAAATCACTGCATATCAAGTTTTTCATTATTATTTGTAAAATATCCATAGTTCTGTCATCTGTCATGATTAATCAATCAAGAACAAATCAAGGAAAACGAATAGCATATCAGCCACGACACGAATTTCGCGTTATGGCCTTTTTGTGATTGCCAGAACGCGTCGTGGCCGTTTTCATTAGAGCGAATTTCGCGTCGCGTCGTGGCTGTTTCACTGTGACCACAACGCGTTGTGAGCCATTTTTTCGCTTATTGAGCGATTTTGGTCTTTGAGCGTAACATAATTATATTATACTGTTATTATCTATGATTCGAATCAAATGTGATTCGAGTGACTCGAATGACGAATCGAGATTCGAGTCCATCACTATCTATTAAACTCTTTTCCAAAGAGAATATAATCACTACTCTACAAATATATACTAGTAATCTGTGATCACTACGTTTTTTTGCTCTTTTCGAAAGTCGCTGTCTCTTGTGAAGGTGTGTTTCTAATATTATTTTACAAATTTTATCGATATTTTAAAGTTTATCGTTTTGTTCTATTTAATTATTATTCATAAGTGTTCTTACGTTATTTTATTTTGTTCATAGGCAAATCTAAAAGCTTCCACCATGGTTGCCGCTAAGAAGCAGGTATGTGCCAGACCACGTTTTCATTTTATTCATTCTTAGCAAGTTAGGACTTATGGCATGGTTATTTATGGTAAACAATAAATAATCTCCTTTAAATATGAGTCCTAAATTAAGTGGTACTCGATAGGCTTGATAACTTATAGTTATTGGGGTTGAGAATGTATCAGACATTTGAGGTTATATTGTCGTGTGCTGGATCACGAGCGAATATAAAACATTTTGTTGAAGTGTTTGCATGCCACCTGTATAAAAATGATTTTTTTAAACATACAGTATGTAACTGATCCTGAAAGTATTATAAGTGCATCAATACTAAAGATGTAATTTTATTTCCAGAAAAAGACCATCGAGTCCATCAACTCCAGACTGGCTCTGGTTATGAAATCAGGCAAATACTGCTTGGGATACAAGCAAACGCTGAAGACGCTACGACAGGGCAAGGCCAAGCTGGTCATCATTGCCAAGAATGCGCCACCACTGAGGTGAGACTACTGAGAAGTAGAGTTCCCCATATTTTACGTCAACGGGAGCATATGGAGTCTTCGGACAAAGAAGTATGGTTCCCTAATGGATTCCGTAAAGAACTTTTATCACAATTCTAATTAATAATGTTAAAATTAAATAGTATTTACGGAATCCACAAAATTGGGAACACTATGGAGTAGTCTGAAGTCTTAACCATGTGCTTTCTTGACAGGTGAGATTTATAATCTTAGCAATGCTAAAGTTTTAAGTTATATTATGTAAAGATCCTACAGTTATAGTGGTTTTTAAAACTCCCAAAGATGCTTATTATTACTTCACTAATTTGAAAAATTTCACAAATGTGGAGTTTGTCTAAATCTTATTTAATGTTGAGTAATAATTAAATCTAAGTGTAGTCGCTTTATACAATTAATTTATTGTTTTATTAAACAATAAACCAATATCCAAGTAAATTTATAATTGATATTGATTACAGGAAATCAGAGATTGAGTACTATGCTCTTCTGGCTAAGACCGGAGTCCACCACTACAGTGGCAACAACATTGAGTTGGGCACAGCTTGCGGAAAGTACTACAGGGTGTGCACACTGGCTATCACAGACCCTGGAGACTCTGACATTATCACCACCCTCCCTGAAGCCACAGCTTAGAAATAAATTTATTACTTAAGTACAATACTTTTCTTTCACATACCTTTGTACTAAATAGTTGGTTTTAATTTTAATTATGACTACTTAAACACGTTCATGCCCACTACGATTTTCATGATGTCTTCTCGGATGCCACCTACATTGTACGGCGGACTCGCCGGCACTGCAATATAAATTGAATCGACTCGCCACGTGAGTTCACTGCCATTACGTAAGGGTAAATTCAATTTTTTATAATGTTTGTGGCCGTTACAGTATAACTATGGTGTTTAACATAATTAAAAAGTGTCAGGTGTTATTGTAAAAATGGCAAAAAACTCTTGAGGTAAGTTTGTTTCTCAATTTAAGCAGTGGTTGTTAATCTTTTAACCGATTCAGTGCGGTGTCATTTCTTGCAATTTCACGCGCCTGGCTGCGAACAAATGTTTCGTATCTGAGGCGCTTAGTGCCAGGAACTTTGATATCTCCTCTCGGGCGCCACCCGCCATGAATTGTAATTTATCGCTGTTTCGTCTGTTTCCAATTGTACAAACAGAGATGGAAGGTAAGTGACTTATTTTTATCAGGTGTTGTAAATCTTTGGCTATATTGATAAATTTATTTTCGTTTTATTGTAGAACGGGATATTACATGCTAGTCATGTATGACGCCAAAAAATGTATCTTTTTTATAGCATTTTATAAACAAATAAACATTTTATAAGTTGGAGTTTTTGAATGAAATAACTGAATTCTACAAATCAATCAGAAAGGAAATGATGTTTTCTCACCTCCGAGCGGAAAGCGTCAACTTTCTTCCCGCTGCGCTTACCGATGTTGCCGTTTTCCGCCTCCGTCGATGAGGAAAGAAAAATAGTATACGCACCACGTGCAGACTGCAGTAAATAAGGAAGCCCCAGATTATAAGAATAAATTATGTTGATGTGAGATTTTGCTGGTGTTGGCGTTATATATTTATAAAATAATTCGGTGGCCATATTGATCACCAATTGAAAATGTTTAAGACTCTTGAAGTGTACGTTTTTATGCAATATCCTAAAACAGCGGCCGGCAACACGCGGCCCGCGAACCCCTTACTTGCGGCCCGTGAATGTTTTGTGAATGAGTTATGTATGTGTATCAAAAACAATGTTTTCTAATACTACCAGTAGTTATCGTCACTTAAGTAGTTACGTAGCTGTTTATGCCATTTTTAATTAAAACTTATTTCCTTTCATTATGACTTATGTGTAGGTATTAGGGTGGAGCGAAAAAACTTTTTTTTTATATTCGTTTCGGCATACCTGTAAAAAGTTGCTGTTACTGCTCACAAATATACGTACAAAATTTTATTTAAATCATAATAAATTTAGAGGTGCCCCCAGCGTCATGAACATTAGAGAAATTCGAAAAACTTCGTTAAAAACCACCAACTTCTAATATTGCCAAATTAACGCTGATTTATATTATGTGTATTCCGTTACGTTCGTAACTGCTTAAGCTTGAATATTGCGAAGATAGATGGGGAGATTGAGGCAGAAGAGGTGATTTCAAGGTGATGAAATTACAAGAAAAAAAATCACTGCGTAACAAAGAGATAATGGGTCCAAACCAGAAGTCTTATTCGCGTTCTTTGGATGTTGACTTTACAACCGAAAGAACGAGTTCAAGCAATTATTGTAGCTTCTTCTCGTAGCTTTTACAAGCTAATCAATCGCCATAATAAGTATCTGCTCAACCACCCAAGAAAAAGAGATTCAATTTTCCATCATTAGCTCTCGTATGCGATCGTACCTGAGTCTCTGACAGAGCAGCTGCTATTATAGCTTTATCTGCTTCTTTATCTGTGTTAAAAGAAGTTGATTGTTGGTATTATTATATCAAAGGATTCTAGTGCTGTCATTGATCGTTAAAAATGCGATGAGAAATAATGAAAAACAGATCAGCACACACGATGTAGATCGCAATTATAAAAGTATACGCAGAAATTATTTTGATGGTAGAAAAGCTGGCTGTGATGAATATAGTTTTCAAAGAAGATGTTATTCGTTTTACGGAAGAAGTAATTAACAAACTACTAAAGTAGTTTTTTGTTTCAAATGCCTAATTGTGAAATAAAGCAACAATTTGATACCAAACAATCTATTTTTTTCTGATGATCATTCCTTGATAATATATCATAAATATTTAATTTTTCTTGATAAAAACATTGATACGACTAACCAGAGCCTGTAACCAAGACTTGTATAGAATTGACATTAGACGAGTCGAACGTCAACGTCATATTCGCGAATTTTTAAGTCAATTCCATACATTTTGATCGGCGATTCTATAGAAAAGCGACAAGTCTTGGCTAAGGGGTCAGTCTTTTACTTAACATATTACAATGAAGTTTTTTTACAAGGAACAGCAAATAAAGAAAAATACTATTTATCAAAACTAGACCAATATTTTCAAAAAAATCGTATTTTTCGAATTTTCAATTGGGTTGGGGCACCTCAAAACATCAAGGCAAGTAAACCATATTTTGTATACAGAATTTACTCATAACGAGGCAACTTTATATTGCTATACCATTAAAAAAATTAAAAAAAAATTCTTCATACAAAATCGCTCCACCCTAGTAGGTATATTGAGCTTCTAGGGTTAATACAAGCATGATGTCTGCGGCCCGCCTTTAGTTTGTTTTGCCACCTTGTGGCCCTTGCCTGCCAAAAGGTTGCCGACCACTGTCCTAAAACTAACACTGTACACGTAAAATACGTGACAAATAAATCCACTTTAATTGAGGGGAAACCTCTGAAAAATGTAATTTCATCATAGTTTTACAGGTAAACATTTTATCTCCTCTCGGGCGTCACCTGCCGGGTGAGGGTGAGGCGAGGCCGCCAATTTTTGCTGATATGACGCAGAAAAATTTTGCGAGAAAGAAAATCTACGCTGCTTGTGACGTTGGAGCACCTAAATTGTAGGGAATTTATTTCTCTACGCTATCATAGCGTTGAGAAATATGCCGTTGGAGCACTAAAATGATAGCGTAGAGCCGCTATCCCCAACCCGCGGTCCGCATGCGGCCCGCCGGGACTTTATTTGTGGCCCGCGTAATGTTAAACCATTTTGAAATTCACGCCCACACCGGTAAAATAAGGTAAAGTCGTCGTGATAGTCGTGAATTTTTTTCCACTTTTAAATCGTTAATTTTGAAGAATGTTTTTTTTAACCCTAATAATTTTTTGTTGCGGCCCGTGACAGCAAGACCAAAACATGTTTGTGGCCCGCATGAAAAAAAGGTTGGGGACCACTGGCGTTGAGGCTATCATAGCATTATAATAAAGTACTCTGTGATCATAGCGTAGAGAAAATCAGACTTATCTCTGTAAATCCGCTATCTCCAACCCGCGGCCCGCGGGCTGCATGCGGCCCGCCAGAACTTTATTTGTGGCCCGCGTGAAAGAGGCCACCTCATTGAATTTCACGCCCACCGGCAAAATAACGTAAAGCCTACGTGACGGTCGTTAAATTTTTTCCACTTTTAAATCGTTAATTTTGAAGAATGCTATTTTTTAACCCTAACAAATTTTTGTTGCGGACCGCGACACCAAGACCAAAACATGTTTGTGGCCCGCATGAAAAAAAGGTTGGGGACCACTGCTCTAAAGTCTTTAAACAAGCTCAGCTCAAACGGTTATTAAGATATTAACGTCCGAAAATCTACATTTTTATTGTCTGACTGACCTATAGATCAAAATTCTAACCTACTTCCAGAAGACCTAGAAGGCAGAAATTTGGAATCCAGCTCGGTAATTGTGTTTTAGCGTAGGGAAAATTCAGAAAACAAAAAAAATTGGTCAAGTGCGAGTCGGACCGAACGAAACTAGGCAAAAAATGTTTTTTTGTATGGATACCCTTAAATATTTATTTTATTTTACTTTAATTATATTTTTATTTTCATAATTTATAATAATAAATTATGAAAATAAAAATATAATTACTTAGATTTTGTGAAATTTTCAAGTATCTACCCGGCTGCCATTATTGATTTTGAGCAAAAAAGGCCAAAAAATCACATTTATTACATGGGAACTCTCCGTAAATATATTTTATTTGTGAAGTGAAAAAACTTTAAGAAATTAATAAAAGGTGACTTTACAAAGTATGTCTGTTTGTCTGTCTGTTACCTCTTCACGCCCAAATTGCTTGTAAGTAGAGCCGGGACACAAAAACACGGCACGACGTCGTACGGCGCCGTGCGGACGCGCGTCGTAAAAAACCACGGCACGGCGCGGCGCCGTGCGACGTCGTGCCGTAGAAATTCAAGATAAGTTTCTACGGCACGACGCCGTGCCGTGGTTTTTTACGACGCGCGACCGATACGGCGCCGTACGACGTCGTGCCGTGTTTTTATGTCCCGGCCCTTACCGATTGTTCTATTTGTTATGGAGATATAGTTTGAGTCCCGGGAAAGGCGGGAATAGACATATTATAATTCTTTTAATACGTCTTTCCGTCTGTTCGTCTATCTGTCCGACCGTCCGTCCGTCTTTGTCTGTTAGACAGCTATATAGTAATAGCTACTTCCGCATAATAAGATAATATAGTTAATACTTAATGGTTGGAAATACACGTCTTGTGTTATACCGTAATATTCCAATGCCTCCTCCTGTCACACTTTAGAGCTACACAAATTCGCATAAATTCCAAGTACACGAGGCACTACCAAGAACCTATGGTTTCATCCATCAGAAAGTAAGTTATGTCTTATCCTTTTGGGATCCAGGTCTATATCGAAATAAAATCACACACAAAAAAAGTTTCGCAGGTCGCAAGTTTAACTTGATCGAATGACAATCGAACTGGAGAGCCTGTTGGATTTGTACGGTGCTAAATTAGTAGCATGCCGCGAGCATCCGTTCCACCAAAATTATATTGGATAGCATTGTTAAAACATTAAATATTGAGGGGGGCCAATATATGTGCAGGGGCCATATTATTACCTTTTCCCTGTACCTACCTATCTAAGGGATAGATCTCGAGAAGCACAAATAGGAAATTGTACGTTGTGCCAGTCCCAATGAGTTGAGCTGCTGGCTTCTCACGGCGCGCAATATCACGAGCCGCGCCGCGCCAGCCCAAGCCACGTGCCGTGTGAAGGGGGTGGCGCGGGCTGGCTTTAGCAGGCGCGTCCGATTGAAGTCGGTGCGGCTCGTGATAACGCACCGTGAGAACGGGTAGCGCGGAATTGCCTATTGACCCGTGCGCGCTCCGAGTACAAATCAACTCGGCTCGGCGCGGTTCGTGATACCAGGCGCCGTGAGAAGCCAGCATTAGGGTGAGCGCAGCTGAGATTGTTTTATTAACGCACTTGAAGTAAATCATAATTATTAAACTAAGGTCCAATTTCATCAACAGCTGTTAAAGTTAATGATCGAATTAGTATCATGTTTCCTCTTTCATATGAATGAAAGAGAAGACATGACATTTTAACAAGCTGTTAACATTAACAGACGATGGCGAAATTGGGCCAAAGCGCATAAATGCTGGACTCCAATTATTTTATTCTCACAACTTTAGGTATTTTAGATTATTTGCAAATGCATTAAAAAAATCTCCAATCTATCTGCGTTACAGACCTCTTTTTCAGCCAGGCCTTGGATCTCTCAGGTCTCCCATTTCATACAAATATTGTAATAACAAGGAAATGATAATGATTTTATGCTGCATTTAAAAGGGACAATCTATAACAGGACACTTAACACTATGCAAGTATGCAGTATGCATTTAGCTGCATAAACAGTGTGTGTTAAGGAAATGGGGACTACAGTTTTTTTGCTCACTAGTAGTTGGCGCAACTGTCGACTAAGGGCCGGGACACAAAAACACGGCACGACGTCGTATCGGACGCGCGTCGTAAAAAACCACGGCACGGCGCCGTACGACGTCGTGTGTGCGTCCCCCCAGAAAGCCCAATCGAGCTAGGTGTATTTTCAATATATCAGAATTTAGAGCAAAAATAGAGCACCTCTACAGTCAAGTAAAAAAATTGGAGCATTAATACGAACGATGCTGCGAGCTAAAAACCGTGGGCTTGCTGACGTCCTGTCCCGTCAGCACGCCCAAGCTAGATCTCGGGAACCGTTGAGAGTACTATCGTGTATTGTGGTTCAAATTTTCGAGCAAAATTGGAGCACTCTGCTCCCGTGAAATCAACTTCGAAACTAGAATGTGAAAGGAGTTAGACGTGATTAACCGGTGGGCTTGCTGGCGTCCTGTCCCGTCAGCAAGCCCACGCAGATCTCTGAAACGGTAATGATTTGGATTATGATTAAAAACTCTACAATAGAGCCCTATTTAGAGCACTCTGCTCCAAAAAAAATATTAATGTAGCTTCAATAGTTATCGAGTTACAGGCCTTTGAAAACGGGCTTGCTGACGTCGCGTCCCGTCAGCAAGCCCATTTGGAGCGTGAAAACTACTGAACGGAGAGTCGTCAAAAATATCTCAAATCGTAGCTTAGAATGAGAGAACTATGCTCCAAATAAATCAAAATCCTAGGTTCTACGGTTTTCGCGCTATCAGCGAAAAACACTTCAGCCGCCAAAATTTGTCGATTTTCACAATCGCGCGACGTTGCCGTTCCGCGCAACAAGCAAATGAACGCTTCATTTGCCGTTGGTGTACACGAGAATGAACCTTCAGATGGTTTATTTAAGAGTCTCTTTACTTGCAATCCTAAGATGGCACGTAGTTTATGTCTGATATAATAGACCAGCAGCTATCGTTGCTAATTCGACATTTGTAATCTTCTTGTAAGTTCATGTAAAAGTAAGCTTGTTTGCCTACTCCCTATATTGAAATGTTACCTAATAATATTTCATTTGATGTGATGTGAGTCAGCACAGCATGATTAAGGGCCTACACGAGCCATAATGGCGCCGCCATTAGTTAAAAATAATTACTCACGTAAGCAGTACCTACTTTTAAACGAAAACTCAGTTTTCAAGTTAGGCATTTATTTAGAAACAATCAATCGGCAATATATAGAAAGCTGTGTAATATCTATTATTTTTAACTGAGAAATTATTTTTTAACTGATGGCGGCGCCACTTAGGCTTGTGAAGTTGTGATCTTAATAGAAGTGTTGAAATAAAACAAGAAACATACAAATGTGTAAATGTTATAATTGTTACAAATCAGTCTTGTTTATAAATTAGAATAGGTAAGGTGCCTGAAGGTACCTTTCGCACCTTTGCTTCTTATAAAACAGTCTTAATCATCATTTGGTTTCTTATGTTACTTTACTACGATTATGATTAAATAAATATAGCGTTTCATTTATTGTAGTGTTCCTATTACGTTTTTTCCAAACATGTTGAAATAAAATTTAAAATAAACTAACAGACAATATAAGTAAACATCGTAACAATAGGTAGGTATAGTGCTTAAGCAAAGTTATACAACAATTTTTATCACATTTTTAGTCATAAAATGGCACTAAAATTATGTAAAGTTTCATGTGCACAATCACCTCTTTATTTGTGTCCATTTCGCTATAATCCTCACTTTTGAAACCTTCATGAAAATCAATTTTGAGTAGGTATGCCAAAAAATATTCATGAAATAGTCGTGACTACATGCCGAATCTCGAAAATAGTCCTTCAACGATTCCAGAGTTATGGGTACCTTGGTGAGGATTATAGCGACATGCTTTTTCGGTATAATCCTCACCTGTTTTCTACTAAACGTTTACGGATTTCAGTATAAACTTGGTATCAAAAAATAGTCCGGAAATAGTCGTCCCAAACGATATAAATTTCGACCTGGTTTACTCTGTATAAGTATGTTAAAAACCCATATAACCCATGTAAACTATACATATAAAAAATCCTCAACACACCTTTATAACTCTGGTATCGTTGAAGGACTATTTTCGAGATTCGGCATGTAGTCACGACTATTTCATGAATATTTTTTGGCATACCTACTCAAAATTGATTTTCATGAAGGTTTCAAAAGTGAGGATTATAGCGAAATGGACACAAATAAAGAGGTGATTGTGCACATGAAACTTTACATAATTTTAGTGCCATTTTATGACTAAAAATGTGATAAAAATTGTTGTATAACTTTGCTTAAGCACTATACCTACCTATTGTTACGATGTTTACTTATATTGTCTGTTAGTTTATTTTAAATTTTATTTCAACATGTTTGGAAAAAACGTAATAGGAACACTACAATAAATGAAACGCTATATTTATTTAATCATAATCGTAGTAAAGTAACATAAGAAACCAAATGATGATTAAGACTGTTTTATAAGAAGCAAAGGTGCGAAAGGTACCTTCAGGCACCTTACCTATTCTAATTTATAAACAAGACTGATTTGTAACAATTATAACATTTACACATTTGTATGTTTCTTGTTTTATTTCAACACTTCTATTAAGATCACAACTTCACAAGCCTAAGTGGCGCCGCCATCAGTTAAAAAATAATTTCTCAGTTAAAAATAATAGATATTACACAGCTTTCTATATATTGCCGATTGATTGTTTCTAAATAAATGCCTAACTTGAAAACTGAGTTTTCGTTTAAAAGTAGGTACTGCTTACGTGAGTAATTATTTTTAACTAATGGCGGCGCCATTATGGCTCGTGTAGGCCCTTAATCATGCTGTGCTGACTCACATCACATCAAATGAAATATTATTAGGTAACATTTCAATATAGGGAGTAGGCAAACAAGCTTACTTTTACATGAACTTACAAGAAGATTACAAATGTCGAATTAGCAACGATAGCTGCTGGTCTATTATATCAGACATAAACTACGTGCCATCTTAGGATTGCAAGTAAAGAGACTCTTAAATAAACCATCTGAAGGTTCATTCTCGTGTACACCAACGGCAAATGAAGCGTTCATTTGCTTGTTGCGCGGAACGGCAACGTCGCGCGATTGTGAAAATCGACAAATTTTGGCGGCTGAAGTGTTTTTCGCTGATAGCGCGAAAACCGTAGAACCTAGGATTTTGATTTATTTGGAGCATAGTTCTCTCATTCTAAGCTACGATTTGAGATATTTTTGACGACTCTCCGTTCAGTAGTTTTCACGCTCCAAATGGGCTTGCTGGCGGGACGCGACGTCAGCAAGCCCGTTTTCAAAGGCCTGTAACTCGATAACTATTGAAGCTACATTAATATTTTTTTTTGGAGCAGAGTGCTCTAAATAGGGCTCTATTGTAGAGTTTTTAATCATAATCCAAATCATTACCGTTTCAGAGATCTGCGTGGGCTTGCTGACGGGACAGTACGCCAGCAAGCCCACCGGTTAATCACGTCTAACTCCTTTCACATTCTAGTTTCGAAGTTGATTTCACGGGAGCAGAGTGCTCCAATTTTGCTCGAAAATTTGAACCACAATACACGATAGTACTCTCAACGGTTCCCGAGATCTAGCTTGGGCGTGCTGACGGGACAGGACGTCAGCAAGCCCACGGTTTTTAGCTCGCAGCGTCGTTCGTATTAATGCTCCAATTTTTTTACTTGACTGTAGAGGTGCTCTATTTTTGCTCTAAATTCAGATATATTGAAAATACACCTAGCTCGATTGGGCTTTCTGGGGGGACGCACACCGACGTCGTGCCGTAGAAACTCATCTTGAATTTCTACGTGAGTTTCTACGGCACGACGTCGTACGATGCCGTGCCGTGGTTTTTTACGACGCGCGTCCGACACGTCGCCGCACGACGTCGAGCCGTGTTTTTGTGTCCCGGCTCTAAGGTCCGAAGTATAGTTATCAAGTGTAATCCAATTTATTTATTTAATTAATTAAATTTTAACAATATCTCTTTTAGTTTTGCTTAATTTTTTTTATTAACCACTGGACTAGAGCCTCTAGTGGCAAATTTGCACATGGCCAGCAATCCAATGGGGGCTCCCATTGGTTTGCTGGTGCAGTTGCAGGACAGTGAGAAATTGAGTAGTTAATCTATTACATTTTTTGCTTGTAGAAGCACATGCACACAATAATGTTGGTTTCCACAGTCCAGGTAACCGTAAATTGGCTTGAAAACGAGATACCAATATTTTCGTGTGCGATTTAAAGAGGCGAGCAGCCATAGGCCAATGGAGTCCAGCTCTTATATTTCGCGTTAATGATATTACTGATTACAATCATATAAATCTTTAAAGATCCGTTTTGTATTCCTTTATTTTTCAACTTCGAAAGTACACACCATCAACCTGAAACAAAAATTAATCTTTGTTGTAATTTTAACCTTATGAACAAATTAAAAGTAATATTAAACAGTATAACAAAGTGTCAATACTTGAGGATTTGTGTATCTCTTATAATATAGAGTTCACTATGAGAGTATTAGCACAGAAAAAGTATTTTTTTTTTTGTTATTTGTATGGGCAAACCCCAAACAAGTGTACTACGGGGGACTCATAGACACCCGTTTTTTACACCCTGTAGATATAAATTGTCTTGCAAATGCAGATTCAAAAATCTTGGTATATAATATATTATACATACATTGATATTACCCTTACCTAAATCAATTTGAAGGCCCATCTCTCGAGTCATGATATCAACAATTTTTTGTCCCAAATGTTCGTAATTTCCAACATTCTCCTTTATTCCTTTATTTTACACCTGTAATCATTTAAAAACATTAATTTTAATAAAACTCTTACTCATTATTACTAAACTTGATGTGACATTTTAATTAAAACCAGTGTTAAAAGTAAAAGGAGAAACTATAATTTTCTAAATTTATGTTTATATCTAGAACGCATAAATACTATGGTGCTGTAACATTAATATACATAAATTTAAAAACACCTATTCATATTATAGTTGCATTCTTTTGTAAACTTTTTATGATACCTAGTATTCTTTATAATTTTAATATTCCTTAATATATTTTATTCTTACGTTGCCGTACCGACTATATGTTACTATTTGATCAACATACTTATAAAGTTTTTGTCCAAGTAGCACCTGCTCAATGAAAGTTTGTTTTGAGTAGTGTTATAGTGATACTTGGTCCAAATCATAAAAGCCGTAAGGATTTTACCATGTATATTAAGTTTCATTTTATTTAAGAATATGCATTAGCCCATTTGATATAAATGATCATGTATTAGTTTACTTATCAAGTGGCAGTTGTTCTAAGGTTCCAAAAAGGATTCATACATCAAGACTACAAGGAAACTGTCATGGGCGTATATAAGGGGGGTGTCCTGGGGGTCCGTACCCCCCCCCCTCCCATTACTATCCATCTACTTGTACAGTCGATAATAATATACAATATGTCGATAATAATATACATGTACCGCACCGATTTTAATCGGTGCGGTACATGTATTTTAAAAAATATTTTTGATTTCCTAAACACGATTTTTGATTCCCTAAAAAAAGGAATTTTATAATAGATTTAACGTTGACTTATGGTGTATGTCACGGCATGTTAGGGGAGAGGATTCATTAGCTTTATTTAATTTACAACAGGTTATGGGCCCAGCACGCCTTAAATTATTAGAATTTAATGACCTCACAACTTGTAGGACTACGATAATATGTAATTAATTTTGTAAGTTTCCTAGAGTTGGTTGCCATGGCAAAACCACTTGAAACTTAAACTATTGACATAATATTATTGTTCTTATGAGATTTTGCTTTCCACATAAATTATATTTAAATGTATAACTTACACCTTTGAAAGTACATAATAATATCAAAGTCCTTTTAAACTGTAGAATGATAAATCATTTTAAGGAAAGATAACTAATTGTTGGCCCCCTACCCTTGCCCTTATCATATAAAATACAGTTTGACAAAACTCCTGAACACATCATATTATTTTTCCCATTTGTGTTTTACACAAATAACAGAGGTAAAAGAATAAAAATGTTAACTAGCAGTGTATACCTAAAATACTTGAGGGCTCACCAAGAACAAGTCATCTTCCCTTAGTATACCTTAAAACTGTATGTCTAGTGTTGACTTCATTTTAAATTCTATTTCGTTAATGCAATAAATAATAAATGATTACCTGTTATCTACATCATATCTTCTCTTTGTTCAAACAAAAGAAGTGCTTCTTTTACTGTATTGTAATTTTTAACCCCCGACCAAAAAGAGGGGTGTTATAAGTTTGACATGTCTGTCTGTCTGTCTATGGCATCGTAGCATCCAAACGGGTGGACCAATTTTGATCTCGTTTTTTTTTGTTTGAAAGCTGGCATGATCGAGATTGTTCTTAGCTACTGATCATCAGTCTGCTCATTGCTGAAATATCACGGTTTATCTGGTTCGTGATAGGCTGATTAGTGATTAGCAACTCGCAGTCGTTTGATGGGTTTTAATTTTGCATTCTGGTTTGAGACTCTTATTTTCAAAGTTGTTTGGCGGGGGTTTTTATAAATAAATATACACAGACCATTCTAGGCGGTGATGGAGAAGTTAATTATGTATTATTATAAATAATGGTTTATCTAAGTACCTGTATATGTTTCCATTTGCTGATAATATAGAATGTCATAAAATATATCTGAAAATTTTCTAAGAATGTATCTTAATAATAACCTCAATTTTCCATTTTTCTGTCTGCTCTGCTTTTCCATAGTTCATTTTGTTTTTTTTTTTTAAGTACTAATTTGTATATCTAGGATTTTTTAAACTATGAAATGACTTTATTTCTATTATAATTTTCTTCAACTGTAACTTGCTATGTAATGTTACTCACAATATGAGCTATCTCTTCAAAAATTAATAGGAACGGCAAAATGTTATCGTTTTTTAAGCACCTCATATATTTTTCATTTGAGCACTTTCACATGCAAATAAAGCTTGCAAAAACAACAGGCATATTTACCACACAATCCCATACCATTTGAGTATGAGACAATTAACAATAATTTGCAGTTTTTCATTACAATAATGTATATTTGGCAATGATAAGTAATACTACTTCAAATTTATCCTCATGGTACTTACATACTTTTCATCAATGATGTATTTCTCAACTTTGCAAGAACAACCTATCGTTTCTTATTACTGTGTCTTTTATTTTCAAACGTTTGAAACATAATTTTATGTAAAGAAATTATTATTTTACTAGCTGTTGCCCGCGACTTCGTCCGCGTGGACTTCAGTGTACTTACAGCGCGCGGTGTCAAATTTTAAAGGTTTTTAAAACCCTGGTACCCCTTAAATCAAAATAGCCAAAAACAGCTGTGCAGTGTGCACTGTGCACATAATATTAATTAATAGCTTTAGCTTTACCCATAAACTATTATTTACAATAGATTGGTAGGTTTAAGGTTACGTCACTCATCACTACATAGATGAAGTACTGAGTAGTGAGTAATACACTATCAGCGTGTTTAACAATCGAAAGTATCGAAAAACGCAATTTCCAGTTAAAAAGTAGCCTATGTCCTTTTTCATGCTTTAGACTATCTGTGTACAAAATTCCATTACAATCGGTTCAGTAGTTTTGGCGTGAAAGCGAGACAAACAGACAGACTTTCACATTTATAATATTAGTATAGGTTAAAATTTAGTTTGTTATTATTTTTAGCAACATTCCGCGAAAAACTTCCACCTTTAAGTAAATGAGTGAGTGCACGCATAGGCATGCAAAATAATAACAAACTAAATTTTAAGCTATGGATTTCCGCAAAGTAACGCCTGATTCTATTAACTATTAGTATAGGTAATACATTTTTAGAGTGTCTTTTTCTTGCAAATTACTAATTAAAATAAAATTCAATAATAATTTCTTCATGACACCATCTTTTAGGATGTATTCCATTATTCTTCCCAGCTTTATGCTGGAATAGCATATATTGAGCAGTGCTATTTGTCGTGATTTTAATTGACTACCAGTTTGTCTGAAAGACACAGAAGCAAAGCTGCACTTCCATACTAACAAGTGCCTTATTATGACAGTTGACAGACTACAATTTGATGATGTCACATAATATTATGCCTCAGCTAAACTTCTTAATTACTCTGAGTAATTATTTTACAAAATATCAAACAAACATTAAAAATTAACTAAATTGGTTTTAAAAAATGATAATCTATGATTTTTTCATCAGAGGATAATAATTGCAATGAGTTGCCAAGTAAATAAAGCATACACAATTCATTTCATAATTTTATTTCAAATTAAGTTCTTATAATCTACATGTCGTCTATTTATGGTAATTAGCATACCATTCGCCTTAAAATTAATACTCATACAACAAATCATTTATCATATCAGATAGGTCCTAAATGTAATATTACCAAGAAATGTGTTTGTCAACTTTCTAAATTAATTTGAAAAAAATATCTCACTTATATAATCCGTAATAAATAAGTAAAATTACTTTGTATGTAATTTATATGATCATCCATTTTATGCTTCAAAATCTCAATTCAATTATAGTTCCAGTACTATATTCCATACTTATAATTTTTGCATTCGACATGCAAACACATTCTGTTTAGAGTCAATCAGATCACCAACTGCCTGTAATGCAAACAATTAAATAACTGCTTAAGTGTTCTTTATATTATTTCAATTCAACTATAAATAAAATCCTATTCCAAATCTTGTAATTTTTGAATTACCAAGAACAGTGCTTTAAATCTTTTTTGCTTTTCTTTTTGGTAATGCCAGCATTACATATGTTAAACTCAAGTAATACCAATAAACCAGTTTTATTCCACTATTATAAAGGCGTGGCCATTTTTAGTGTATTTTCCTATGGGGCTATTTTTTGGTTTGTAACTAAACATAATATTATCTTTGGTTTTATTCTATGATGACAATATGATATTGTTTTATTCACTATGATATTATGTTGATCACACAGCCTGTCTTGACTATGCCATTTAGCAAATAATTATTTCGTAATTTAAATATGACTTCACTATGCATCTTTTACTTTTTTGGCCCCCAGCTTATTATTAAGCAATATTTTTGAGCTTATGTTTAATGATCTTTATGTGCTAGAAGACATAAGTCTAATGTTGTGTTTTTAAAAGCTCACTGGATAGTTTTTGTAATAAAAAAATCTTGATACGATCAAGTATGTTCCCCATTCAAACGTTTCTAATATTTATTTAGTATTTAATCTGTACACATTTTCTCCTTTTTTCAGTATCAGATATATCATTGAGAGTAATTCTCAATATAGTTTCTTTATAATTCCATTGAAAGTGATATTATCCTTCAAGTATACTTCCAATAGTAATACTTTTACTTATATTTCTACTACAATTAATAAAAACTAAGGAAACATAACTCTCATACTTCAACTGTTTTGAATTTGGTTCTTTTTCGCACACAATTTGGCAATAGCAATGAAACACTTATGGCTGGTTTACATGTATTAAGTAGATAAGTAGTATAACTTGTTATCTACTTAATACTTAATATGTAAACCAGCCCTAAATTAGCCATTAACATTTAAATTAATTGTCATTTCTATATTTACACAAAATTGTGTACCAAATACATGCATAAAGTATGCATTTGGGTCACATTTTGTTGACTTGTGGACAATTTTTTGACGCAGTTACTCTTCCTTCGCTTTTATTATTCATAGTGTTTCTATATCTGAATCTCATAATACTACCATAATAATTTCCTATCTCAGTTTTTCCTAGCGGTACATACCTCCGTAGTTGGTGTTGTACTGTGACTGTGGTTGCTGGTATGTGTTGTAGGCGGGCTGGGAGTACGAGTCGTACGCGGGTGCCGCACCGCCGTACGCCTGCTCGCCCGGCCCGTAGCCGGCGTCGCCCGCTCCACCAGCGTTACTGTAACAGTACATTTCATTGTTGCTATGCAAATTTTTTTTGGCTTACATTGTAGACAGCGGCAAAGATTAGAAAAAAACCTAAATGTGATGCTAATTTATATTCTTTAATTTAATTCATATGTAAGTATGAAAACACGGAATAAATTTTTCTAGTCTACAAGCAATGATGTTTTAATAAAGATGGCGCATGTTCATACAAAATGGTCCTCAGATTATGTTCCTATACGACATAATATACGTACTTACTTCCTATAGATATGACATATCTATAGGTTACAACAATGAATGTGACAGATAATATGTAATAAATGGTATAGAAAAGGATAACTATATGTTTTGAGATGGTTTCGAGTTGCACGACAGGCGCGTCGGCTATCTGTCCTTATCTCGCTACAGTTGTCGTCCATATTCTCTATCCTTTTTCAGTTTAACGTAAAGCATTAAACAATTTTTCAAAAATTTTGGAAAATATTTACTTATAATGTAAATTACTAGATGTTTTCATGTACTTCCGTGTGGTACGGAATTCCTTCATCCTTTTTTGCCTTTGTATTATAATTTTTGCATTTTCTGAATACGTGGTTTGGTATTTCAATCAAAAACATTACTCGTCATAACTCGCTCGCTGCCAACATGCAACCAATTCGTAAAGACACTAATTAGGTTAATTTGCGTGCCCCCGATTCTAGGCTCTAGTGCGATATCTACCTTTTTTTTATAATATAATATCATAGTCTACAAGTAATATTGTGACTAACCCATATCCATCATTTTCGTAGCCCTGTGCTCCAGTGGAGTATCCATAATTTGACCCATAGTTAGAATTGTAACCTGCGCCCTGCTGAGCGGGGGCTGGAGACGAGTAGTTATTTCCTTGGTAAGAGCTATAACAAAAAAAACCTCAAGTAATTATATTGCAAAGATTTTATATAATGATATTGGTGGTGTGAGCATTTTCAGAAAGAATTTATCTGCAGCTATATATCAGACGGCAATTCCTATCAAGAATATAGTCTCATCATATTTTGTTTGAATTTATATAATTTATCTCAAGCTTTAGCCCAAGTCTTAGGGCTCTTTACCTTGAAGCGTTGTATCCTGGGGCAGCATAAGGGTCCGCCGGCGGAGGTTCATATGGCTGGTAGCCTGTGTGTCTGAAAATGTTCACCTCTTTAGACTATAGTAGTAGGAAGTAGGAACAACTTGAGTGTGATTGCATAAAATATACTCAGTCAAGATAATAGCGTCATTTATGTATCAGACGGCACATTCCTATCGTTATCTGGATCATCATGTTTGAAATGTTTTGGATTGTTGGTGCAAAATTATAAGACATAACTTACGATGGTGGTCCGTACCCATTTGGTTGCTGAGCAGCATTGTGGGGTGCGGGCTGATATCCACCAGACTGCGGTGGTCTGCCACCTCCACCACCACCTCTGGGTCCCTCAAACCTAAAAACAACAGCATCATAGTTTATACATAATATATAAAATCATTTTTATTGTTTATTTTCTAGAACAAATATTATGAAGGTGCCTTAAGGTAAGACTTTACATGATGTAATGTAACTACACTGCAGCAGAACTACACAACACTAAAGTGCAGTACACTGCAGTGTAGTAAGTCTAGTCCTTACACTAGACTTACTTTCAACTTTACAAAGTAAAAAAATAACCTTCCACGTTTTGGTGGGCCTCCAGGACCTCCGGGTCCACCATGTGGTGGGCCACCGCCGCGCTTGAATGGAGGCCCTTGTGATGGACCACCACCGCCTTGATGGGGTCCAGGTCCTTGCCGTGCTAGAGCGTTAGGTCCACTGGGCACTGGGGCAGGAGGCCCATGTGGTCCGGGCATATGTGGGCCGGGACCAGCATTTGGTGGCGGACCGTGACCACCTCGGCCACTACGACCTGAGTGGAAATCAAAATAACACAATTCTGTTAGTCAATTTTCTGAAAAGATATGAGCCTAGTTAAAAGTATAGCAAATGAAATGGGACAGCAAAATCCTTGACAGTGATAAACGTTTTTAAACTTTTATAGTGCTGAAGTGTGTGCACTTACAAAAGAGCAATCTCTCTTCTCTTACTCTCAATTCTCATAACCTAGCTAGTGGGATGGACGACCGATATGACTGACAAGATATCAGTTGCAGGACCGACTTTCTACATGCTTATCCGACACATGTCAGACATGGAAAAAAATGTTTTGAACGTGGGAATTGGATGAACAACCTCCGAGTCAAGAGCCATGGGTTGGCCTGAAGGAAACGGGGCACTATGGGAAAAAGACTTGCGCCAAGGGGAGCAAAAAAGCTCCGATAAACTTTTCTCAAAAATCAACCCCTGTCGAAAGACAGGCCGAAATGTGACCCTCGTTAGTACGGAGAAAATACTTATAAAAATTTTGACGAAAAAATACAACCCCCAATGACCACCCCTTTTTATTATACCAATCGATAGGGGGCGCCAAGGGAAGCAAAAAAGCTCAGATAAACTTTTCTCAAAAATCAACACTCTAGGGATTGACAAACTACTACAAAAGAAAGTTGACGCGGGGCTCCTTTTTCTGGCTGTTGTGGTCTAAGTTCCAACCTTACCTAACCTACTTTTGGACTTTCTGGATTGTGTTTGTTTTTGTTTTGGCAGGGCTACGCCCATCCCCCCCGCTTCGGTATCCGTGGCTGAGTAGTTAAGTAAGATTGATATTTAATTGACTAAGGTTTCTAAACCTTAGTCTAAGTATTTTCACCATAGTAATGAGGGTCGCATTTCGGCCTGTCATTCGACAGGGGTTGATTTTTGAGAAAAGTTTATCTGAGCTTTTTTGCTTCCCTTGGCATTCCCTATCGATTGGTATAATAAAAAGGGGTGGTCATAGGGGGTTGCATTTTTGTCATCAAAATTTTTCTAAGTATTTTCGCCATACTAATGAGGTTCGTATATCAGCCTATATCTGGCCGGGGGTTGATTTTTGAGAAAAGTTTATCTGAGCTTTCTTACTTCCCTTGGCGCCCCCTATCGATTGGTGTATTCAAAAGGGGTGGTTATAAGAGGTTGAATTTTTTTGTCCAAATTTTTATAAGTATTTTCTCTGTACTAACGAGGGTCACATTTCGGCCTGTCTTTTGACAGGGGTTGATTTTTGAGAAAAGTTTATAGGAGCTTTTTTGCTCCCCTTGGCGCCCCCTATCGATTGGTATATTAAAAAAGGGTGGTTATAAGAGGTTAAAATTTTGACGAAAAATTTTTCTCTTTTTTCCATAGTGCCCCGTTTCCTTCAGTCCAACCGAGCCATGCTCTAAACCACGAACCCATAGAGGTGTATAATATAAATACATACAAAATACTATTATAATTACCTCTCATTGGCATGCCACCTCTGCCTCCTCTATCATTGCGGGGTCCGAAATCACCTCGCCCTCGGCCTCCTCTACCTCTCATGCCACCAGGACCCCCTCTGTTATTGTTGAATCCTCCTCCTAAAAGTATAATAGTAATCAATAACGAATATGACTACAAATAATATGACTTTAGTAGTAAGATAAAAGTTCCGGCTTACTTTGTGGAGGGCCCCGCGACTCAATAGTTGGCACGGGGTGTGGACCGGGGCCCTGCGGCCCGGGAGGGAATCGACCTCCACGCTCACCACCGCCTCCTCTCATAGGGCCACCTCTAAACCCACCACGTGGAGGTCCACCTCTGCCCGGCCCGCCTCGGCCTCGCATGCCGGGGCCGCCTCTGAAATCGTAACAGTGAGTGATTAATACTATCGACTTTAACACTTCTGCCATTCTAATGTTCATCATGAAATTTCAAATAGATACAATACCTTCCTCGCATATCCATACCGCCGCGGCCGCGTCCGCCGGGCGGGCCACCGCGTCCACCACGGAAACCGCGGTTAGGGCCGTCCATTTTATTAAATTATAATTAAATAACTTAGTAATTAAAACTATTTTCTTTCTCTTGATTAAGACACAAGTCAATCACTGTAAAAACCTAGGTATGTTAAAACCAAGTTAAAACCACGGACAGTGGACACCTCTCGCAAACCATCTTTTTCAATCACAAAATGGCGCTGAAAGCCAAAATCCAAAAAAAAGAGGCGTCATGTTTAAGAGACTATAGAGTACAATAGACGCGTCTATAGATTTTCGTCTATGGTCACTAGTGGACGCAAAGATCTCTGATCTCTAACGGCCCGTCCGTCCGCACGCAGGGCTTCAAATAACGTTATTTTTTCATAACGTTACTGCTTCAAGGGCATAGATAACGTTATGAAAATTTACCCGATATTAAAAATAACGTTAAAAATTGATATTAATAAAGGTTAATGTTATAACGTTATATAGGGTTTATAACGGTAAATATATGTTCTTTGATAAAGTTATAGTCCGTCAAGAAAGTCATGACAGGCGGGAAATTTTTTTAAACGTAATCACGCTTATAAGGTGTATTTTTTCTTTGTATTATCAGTTATCACACAAATCTCGCAAAAAAGTGCACCGTGCACGATCGCATACCTGATACCAGAAAATAACGTAATATTTACGTTATCTGTAACGTAACGTTATCTGGCTACCATTATGAAAATAACGGAACGTAACGATATTTTTTTTGTTATTCGATAACGTTATGAAGCCCTGTCCGCACGTTTGCCAAACCTCAACAAATCGTCAAAAACGGTCACAAAAACAAACGTGTGGATAGGGAGTTTGGCTTGGTTTGTTTAGGTTTGCAAAGACTTGTAGCCGATCCGACCCAGTGTCGGTTTTTGAACGAAAATCAAGGGGAATTTGCATTTTGCCGCAAGCGTTTGCCACCCGTCCACACGTTTGTGCGCGTGTCGCGTTCATTCTTGTCCAGGTGGACGAAATTCCCGAACGAAAAAAAATTGGGTTCCAAATTTAAACGGAGCTACTAAACTTAATCCAAAAATATAGCTAATCTGTGCAAGGTAGACTGTGATTGGCTGATAAAAAAGACCATAGAGAATATAAACTACAACAGAAAAAAGACGAAGAAGGAGTTTAAAATTCAAAGTTCGATTTTCATTTTGTGAAAATTATTTTGTAGCAACTCATACAAAAATTGTAAATTAAGTGGATTAACGAAAGGTAAGCCATTGTAAAATGTAAATGTAACCGTAAATTGATAAATTGAACCAAAACATAACTATGTCATACCATGTTCTAATACAAAGTATAATGTCGTAGTATTATTTGCATATTTGTACAATAATTTACAACTTATCCTTGTATGTGGTAAAGTACACCCCGATGTCGGTGCCAAAAAAAAAGTAATAACTGACTTTGAGTGCCATTGGTGACAGTTGACACTTTGACATTTTGGTCATTTTAGGTACCTACCAGGGCTTCAAATAACGTTATTTTTTCATAACGTTATTGCTTCAAGGGCATAGATATCGTTATGAAAATTTAACCGATACTAGAAATAACGTTATAAATGTATTTAATAACGGTAAATGTTATAACGTTATATAGGACTTATAACGGTAAATATATGTTCTTTGATAACGTTATAGTCCGTCAAGAAAGTCATGACAGGCGGGAAAATTTTCTAAACGTAATCATGCTTTTAAGGTGTATTTTTTTTTTGTATTTTCACAGAGAACGCTTATTACATTTTAAATATGAGTGAGATTTGGTGCACCGTGCACGATCGCATACTTGATACCGGAAAATAACGTTATATTTACCGTTATTATTATAACGTTATTTTTTTGTTTTGCCATAACGAAAAAATAACGTTATAATAATAACGGTAAATATAACGTTATTTTACTAGATAACGTTATTTTAATAACGTTATCTGGCTACCATTATGAAAATAACGGTACGTAACGATATTTTTTCTGTTATTCGATAACGTTATGAAGCCCTGGTACCTACCTAATATTATGTTTAAAGGCCCCCCGAGACGATCAAACGGTTTGATTCAAACCTTACGTGTTTGATGCAACCGTTTGACGTCGGTTTGAACGGTTTGTCAAACGAAACTGCGCAGTCAAACACAACAAAAATATGAAATTTCATCAAACGAGCTTCAAACACGTAAATGTTTGACAAACCGTTCAAACTAGCTTTGTAAACGATCAAAATGGTTTGAGTCAAACCAAAATTTACGTGTTTGAGTCAAACCGTTTGATCGTCTCGGGGGCCCTTACAGTGTTGCCGTTTGTACGGTAATTGCCGTTTCGTACGGCATTCAGGCTCTTTTAAGACGGATTGTACGGTATACGGCAGAGTAGTCATTGCCGTACGCTTAAATACGGCAATCGTAGCATTAGGAAGCTTAACCGGGTGTTGTCAAATAAGGAAAAGATATGACTTTTCTGACGTATTACTGCAGAAGTTATCGATATTCTCGCCAAAAAATGCTGTTTCTCATGTCCAAAGAACCATGGAGCCAAGTCTGTTGCCCATAATGCTAAAGGTTCCTTGCATCGTGAAAGGTAAAACAAATGAAGAAAAACAGGCCATAGACGATGAATGGAGACTCCTACCGGAAACAGATCTTCCCGAAGACTCATTCCTTCATATAAACAAAATGTCACCTGATGAGTTTTGGAGCAAGATATTACATTTGTCGGAACCGCAATTTCAGAATTTGGCGAAATTTGTTCTTGAAGTTCTCTCCTTGCCACATGCAAATGCCGATTCAGAAAGAATCTTCAGCGCGGTGAACTTAATTAAAACAAAACAAAGAAACCGCCTCTTAACATCTACTATAAATGCGACATTATTAGCCAAACAGTACATTTCCAGAAAATATTCGAATTGTACGAAGTTTAAGCCAACTTCCGAAATGATAGCGAAAATAAAAAACCATCTGATTACGAAAAAGATGCCACTGAAGTTGCTTTCTAGGTAACATTGTGGATATGATTGGAGGAGAGGAGTGATCTGTGGTGCCTTTTCAATCAAATCTACAGGTTCAGTGACATTTTTTCATAAACTGAAGATTTTTTTATTTGTTTGACTAGTGTTTCATGTATACATTTTCCTTTTTCATGTAAATTAATAAAATAAAAAATGTACGGCAATTTTTGTTTCAATACGGTAATTTCATCTCTTGCGTACGGCAACCCTACAAATGACCAGCGGCAACACTGGGCCCTTAATATTTTCATAGAAAACTTTAATTTTAGCACTATGATACTATCTCGAATTTAATTCATAAACTAGGAGTACTCTTTTGCTAATTCACTCTATATATTATGTGTGTCAATCGTAATTGGTATTCGTATTGACTATTGAAATATTATTGCAAACATGGAAGATCAAGCCAAGGTTTTAAAATATTTGGTGTCAGTAGAAAAGTTAGCCGAGGAAATAATAAGCGACAAACGTGAAATAATCATGCTAGATAAAAGAAGAAATCAAAACAGAGAAGCGTTACGCGATCTTGCTAAAAATGAACAAAAGAAATGCTGGGTGACAGTCGGTTCAGTGCTGGTGAAACACAATTTGGAGGACGCTAAAAACTTGTTGGAAGCAGATCAAAAACAAATGAATATAGACATAAATAAACTTCGAAGTAACCTTAAGATTAAAGTGAACAATTTGCGAGACTTGGAAATGCAGCCGCCCGTACCTGGTTTAATGCTAGTACCTATGTCCCAAAGAGAAACAGAATACTTTTCTAGATCTGGAGTATTTTAGTAATTTATCATTAAATATATCTTTTGTTCTCTTGAAAACAGTTGAACCTGTTATAAATTATTTTACTTACCCCATCAATTCCCAAGCGACAGCCGACTGCTGAATAACAATTGAAAATCTATTGTGTCTGAGATACAATGGAGGTGTTAAGAAAATAATTGTATCATCTTTCATTTTCAAAAACATCCAATAAGACTGAGTGCTAACTCAAGACTACAGTCTTAAGACCAAAGAAATTTTTTAGTCTAGTGAGCTTAAGGCAGACTATTGCAGGGGTCACCAAATGGTGGACCGCAGCTCACATCCGGACCACCAACCCATTGTGTGCGGGCCAAGCATTTCCGAAGATGAACTTTGTTAAAATAAATTTCGCTCTAGACTTACTGATAAACATCTCCAGAATTTAATATCAATAGATTGTACCAATTTCACACCAAACAAGCAACAAAAATTATCACTTTTCTCATTGATATGTAAATAAAATATAATTATTTTTTTCAAAACGTGTGGACTGGAAAGGTCTAAAAAAGGTGAAACTAATTGGTGACCCCTGATCTTAAGGATTTATATCAATAGCTTGCACCAATTTTACTCCAAACATCTTTGTATTTGTATCGAATAATGTAAAAATGAAAGTGCCGATTTCTATTGAAACATCTAAACATTTAAGGGGCCTCAGTGCCTCAAACTGGTGCAACCCAGATTATAGTAGCCACTTTTGGTGTTAACAGAAACTTCTCTTGTATTGTATTTACAAGAGGTTAATTTTTATTTTGAAGTTAACAACAAAATACAGTGCGAGCATCATTCTCATTGATCCTAGACTAGAAAGATCAATGACCACTGATGCCATCTTATTTCATTTTGACTAAAGCTCAGTAATATATGTTTATACGAATCAAGGAAAAACTATTTAAATTCTTTCTGAACATAAATTCTTTTACAAGTGATGAACTCAAAATGAATTTGGCAGTGATAAATAATCTTTATATAATAGGTTTCCTCACGAGATTATTATTAACATAGTGGTAGTAGTCTTCAAATATTTAAAAGGTGTTCAAATAAAAGTCTTGAATTGTATTTTCAATATGCACAATTACATCTTTATACATGTAAATAATATAGTACATAACAAATAAATAATAAATAGTACCCAATTTTTAGTATTGATCAAAAATTATTGCAGCTGGTTGTGATTATTTTTACAGTGTTTTGTGCCAATTATTAAGTGATATTTATGAGAAAGATCAATAATAATTTACAAGAACTAATTAAATACTTTTACTAAAGGTACATACAATTCCGTGCATCGCGACAGTCGTATGCCGCGCGCGGCCTACGACTGCCGTCGGCCGCTCGCGACAATAGTCATTGTGTGAAAATGTATGGCACCGCTTCTGAGGCCCGCGACAGACGCGCACGGCCGACGACGTGTCGTGAGCCGCGCGCGGCCGTGTCATATAACTTTGACACGGTCAAGCGGGGCCGGCGACAGACGCGTGCGGCTGACGACAATCGTAGGCCGCACGCGGCCGTCAAGACACGTATGAACTTCAAGACACGGCCGCGCGCGGCTCACGACAGTCGTCGGCCGCGCGCGTCTGTCGCGGGCCTCGGAAGCGGTGCGGGGCGCCATACATTTTCATACAATGACTATTGTCGCGAGCGGCCGACGACAGTCGTAGGCCGCGCGCGGCATACGAGTGTCGCGATGCACAGAATTGTACCTTAAGGTGCCAGAATAGCACATCACAAAAAAAATAATGAATGGGTGAATCAGGCTAAACTTAAAAATATCAATATAATAATGTCGAATGCCAGCAATTTTAATTTTTACTATTATGTCGTTAGTCTAGTGCAGTGGTCCCCAACCTTTTTTCCATGCGGGCCACAAACATGTTTTCGTCTTGGTGTCGCGGGCCGCAACAAATATTTTTTAGGGTTAAAAAATAACATTTTTCAAAATTAACGATTTAAAAGTGGAAAAAAATTCACGACTATCACGACGGCTTTACATTATTTTGTCGGTGGGCGTGAATTTCAAAATGATATTAACATCACGCGGGCTACAAATAAAGCCCCGGCGGGCCGCATGCGGCCCGCGGGCCGCGGGTTGGGGGTTGGGGATAGCGGGTCTAGTGCATTACTCGTAGAAAATCAGTTTTTTGCTAAATCATACATAGGTAAGTAAATTTAGACTAAATTGATTAAAAAAATGCTATCCTGACACAATTTTTTTATTGTATTTAATGCTATTGTTATGTGTACTCGTTTATATTTATTTATACTTTAATTAAAAATATGAAACAAAAAATATACCAAATAAAATAATCTTGTTCCACCTAACTTACAATAATTATAAACAATATAATATGGCATAATAATATGGTTGATAGTTTGATCTCAATTATACTTTTAACAATTGCAACATAAAACCTAAGCAGCATAACTTACTCATAATAATTGTCAATATAAAAAAACATTTATCCTATAGGTTATTGCTTAATATATATAATATTATATTTTATAGCTTGTATTGAAATTACATTTATTCAGTACAAAATGTCACGTCGTAAAAGATAAAGATTCTTGAAACTGAATAATTTGTGGATTGTCTTTTGAGCATAATAATCTGTCATTATCACAAAGTCTTTGAATTCCAAACGACCAAAACACATTCAACTTTAGCTGCTTGACTACACTTTTGGCTTGATTGCCCATTTGGCCATAATAATCTTAAATCACAGAATCGAACTTTTCTTATGAATCGATCCATTAGTCTACTACCAGTTAGCCATGCCCGGCTTATTCAAAGTCATGAAATATATTTGACACGACGATCCTCCTTTAGCAGATGAAAAGAATACTTTGTCGTTGCGTTCGCATAAGAACTTTAGTCGTTGTGCTTTCTTGTGCATAAAAACTCCATCAAGGTGGCCACTTTCTACTGATCGTATTTCAATCGCTTTATTGCCCCAGCCCATAATTTGTCCAGTACCAATATAGGCAACAGAAGTCGGCATTTCACCCCACTGAAAACCAAACATTGTCATTATTTAAAATTGATGATAATAATTTGTTTTAGCTATCAGAGGCACAAACTGGATTCTAAGTATGATATTTCTAAACAAGAGATTCTTCAGAAAAATGTTATATGAGAGACTTTATTATGATATCAGCAAAAAAAAATTGGAAATAAGACTTAGGACGGAATAATCATACCTGTAAAACTATATTTTTGCTAACGCGGCCGTAAGTACTGACATAAACGCCTTCATTGTCGTAACACAGTAAAAGTTGCACTCCGTTTGAATTGGGCAGTGGTACAATGCAATGAGGGACAATAGCTCCTTGAGTCTGAAATAAAAAT
This sequence comes from Lysandra bellargus, assembly GCA_905333045.1. NCBI lineage: Eukaryota > Metazoa > Arthropoda > Insecta > Lepidoptera > Lycaenidae > Lysandra > Lysandra bellargus. The sequence continues at coordinate 831,660 of HG995333.1, forward strand.
TTTGAGTGTTTACCATGGCCTGGGGCACAACAAAGTAGGCCTTTGCTTACTCTAGTAGTAAATACAATATTTCAATTGGGTTCAGAGTTGCCAAAGCCCAGAATGTCGCATATTCTCTATGGCCATATAATATTATTAATTTACTAGCGACCCGCCCCGGCTTCGCACGGGTATAAAGTATAATATTGCCACTGAAAAAATAATTAAAATCGATTTATCAATTTTGACTTATAGGCCTGGAGATAGTGACAAAAAAATTCTTGGTGATTTGTTCCCGTATGGCGGTTTTACAGGGGTATAATTACGTAAAGGCGAAAAGGAACATGTTGGTCATAGCGCCCGCACCGGCAGCCCAAACGCGTGGGCGTTAATCAAACGTGTCGGATAAATAACGAGTGTCGAACGATTTGTTCCACAAAAATGCTTGTATTTTCAGATAGTCGAAAAAAAATAAGTAGGCGAAAGCGTAATGCCATATTTGTCTGGTGCGGCTTACAGCCCGCCATACCGACGCGAATACGTTAATTTTAATATAAAAATCGTGAAAATATAAAAAACGTGTCAAATAAATAAGTATTTCAAGTATGGCAGCACTTTTTCCCCCTACTAGAAGTATGGGAAAAATAATAACGGTCATATTTTGTCAAATACTTTCCAAAAATTTAAATGCCATACTGGCACAAATCGTTTGGCGAAAAAAAAACTTACACATTTGCAGTGGTATGGCGGCCATTGGGCGCTGTCGGAAAAGTATGGCAAGGTGATTTTCGTGAACGTGGCTACTCGACGATGATTAGCTATGCAAAAATTAGCCTGGTACAAATGGTTCAATTTTTTTATTAAAATTAACGTATTCGCGTCGGTATGGCGGGCTGTAAGCCGCACCCGACAAATATGGCATTACGCTTTCGCCTACTTATTTTTTTTCGACAATCTGAAAAAACAAGCATTTTTGTGGAACAAATCGTTCGACACTCCTTATTTATCCGACACGTTTGATTAACGCCAACTACCCTTGGCCCGCACTGGTCGGTACCGCCGCAAAAGCTACGTCTCGTAATTTATTATATCTATATCTATACTTATTATAAAACAAAGTTGCTTTTTTCCCTCATGTCCCTTTGTTATCTTTAATCTTTAAAACTACGCAACAGATTTTGATGATTCGTTCAGTGCTAGATAGCCCATTTATCGAGGATGGCTATAGGCTATATTTTATCACGCTAAGACTAATAAGAGCGAAGAAATAGAGGAAAATGTGGAAAAAACGGGGAGAATTATTTGAAAGGGCTAACTTGAACGCGCTAATCTCAGGAATTACTCGTCGGATTTGAAAAATTCTTTCAGTGTTAGATAGCCCATTCATTGAGGAAGGCTATAGGCTATATTTTATCACGCTGACTAATAGGATAATGTGGAAAAAACGGGGGAAATTATTTGAAAGGGCTTATCTCGCGAACTACTGGAGCAATTTTTATGTTATTTGGCACAGATAAGAAGTAGACCACGTGAATGATCATAAGCTATCGATTTTAATCATTTTTTCAGTGGCTATATATTTTATACCCGCGCGACGCCGGGGCGGGTCGCTAGTTATATATATAATATACAGAGTGCAATGAAACCTTCCTGCCAAATTTTTTCCAGGGCTTAGGTATCATTAGGAGGGTCCATTTAACCAACAAAATTGGGTGTTATTTTTTTTCAACGACATATTTTATCCCATTTAAAATCGTTGCAGAGTGGTCACTTGCGGCGCGGGGGAATGAGAGGGGGTGCGCGGGATGAGGCGCGCGCGGGGGCATGTCACGCGCGGCCGACGCATCGTGTTCAATAATTGTAGTGTTTTTAGGATAACTTTCGGAAGCTGTTTTTCAACATTTTAGTACTGAGTGACTATTAAAAGAAAACATACGTGTATTTTTTTATCTATGAAAATATTCATTTAAATTATATGCTGTAAAGGGCCATATAGATCTTAGATATTAAATCATCAATGTATTTAAAGTGTTTAGTTGAATAAGGATTAATGCCATTTTGGTTAAAATTGCTTAGAAAGTTACCCATTAAGTATATTTTGTCGTCAAAAGTAAACGACAAAAAACTGTTATTGTGGGATATCCATAAGAGCTAGACATATACCATCGCGGAGTTTTCTGTAGTGTTGTAATGTGTTACACAATACTTGGTACATTATTTTGATAAATCTCGTAGGGTTCAACCTGCGTTTGCAATGTAAGCGGAAAAAATGTAATTTTTTACGACATCACGTCATTAGAAACCCCAACAACAACAGTAATTCTCCACTATTTAATGAATGTTATTATACTTATAAACCTTCCTCTTGATTCTTGAATCACTCTATCTATTAAAGAAAACCGCATCAAAATCCGTTGCGTAGTTTTAAATATTAAAGGAAACAAAGGGACATGAGGGAAAAAGCGACTTCTATACTTATTATAAAATAAAGTCGTTTTTTTCCCTCATGTCCCTTTGTTCCCTTTAATCTTTAAAACTACGCAACGGATTTTGATGATTCTTTCAGTGTTAGATAGCCCATTTATCGAGGACGGTTATAGGCTATATTTTTATCACGCTAAGACTAATAGGAGCGAAGAAATAGAGTCAGTGTTAGATAGAGCCCATTTATTGAGGAAAGCTATAGGCTATATTTTGTCACGCTAAGACTAATAGGAGAATGTGGAAAAAACGGGGGAAATTATTTGAAAGGGCTTATCTCGCGAACTACTGGAGCAATTTTTATGTTATTTGGCACAGATAAGAAGTAGATTATAGGCATTCATAGGCTATCAATTTTAATATTTTTTTCAGTGGCTATATTATATTTTAAACCCGTGCGATGCCGGGGCGGGTCGCTAGTTGTTTTATAATATGCAGTGATAATCCGCTTGCTAGTTGCTACATATATATTAATCAGTGTTATAATCACTACGTGGTTGACAGTGGACAACACGGGCTTAGTGGAGTTTATCGAAATATACAGGGTGCAATTAAAGCCCGTCACAGACCCAGCTATAATATATATTAATATATTTATATCTAGGCATATTACTATATATTTTTCATACTAATTTTCGCGTGACCGCACACTCAGCTATAATATATATTTCTGTGACATGCGGATTTAGTATAGAAAATATGCCTAGCTATAAATAAATTAATATATATTATAGCTAAGTCTGTGGCGAGCTTAAACCTTCCTGTCAAATTTTGGTATATTGATCCTTGTTAAAAATAAAAATACAAGTGTTTTTTCTTTTATAGTCACTCAGTACTAAAATGTTGAGAAATAGCTTCCGAAAGTTATCCTAAAAAACACTACAATTAATGGACACGATGCGTCGGTCGCGCGTGATATGCCCCCGCGCGCGCGTCTCATCCCGCGCACCCCCTCTCATTCCCCCGCACCGCGAGTGACCATTCTGCAACGATTTTAAATGGGATAAAATATGTCATTGAAAAAAAAAATAACACCCAATTTTTTTTTTGTTAAATGGACTCTCCTAATGATACCTAAGACCTGGAAAAAAATTGGCAGGAAGGTTTAATTGCATTGTTACATAAAGAAAATCTCTGTTTGTGGGACCAAAAATCCCCAGCCTTTGAGTATCAATAACAGTAGTACTACTGTTATTGATACTCAATGTCCCCAGCCTATAGTAATAACTAATAAGCAAATAAGAAATACGGCACTGCAAAATTTATTTCTATACATAATATACAGATTGGAGTCCTATGCAAGTATTTTCAGGATGCCAGGGCTCGAAGCGTTTGCGAGTGGCAAGTGGCAACTTGCAACGTCGGCGAGGCGCAAGAGGGGCAAACGCGCCGAGCCCCGTAAGGATCCCTGAAAATACTTGCATAGAACTTTAATCTGTATTTGTATGGAAATAAGGACCAAAATCGTGTAAATAAAAAATACTTTAACTGATTTAGTGCGGATGACACGGCAGCCGTGTCATATATGTTTTTAACGTGTGGCATATGACACGTGAGCCGTGTCATTTAAAAAAAAAAGATTGTTTCTCCTTCAAATTACACTTTAGAAAGTTCTACTCTTGACAAAACCATCTTAATTCTCCACGTAGAGTATGCCTATATACTTCGTTTCGTTACGTATTCGTACTTAAAAGTCCTGATATTGAATTTTGCAAGTATACCACATTCCTAGATGGACGGCAAAGTAGGATAATGTGTGGGCTACGTCCATTTCGCAGTCCTGCACAGCGGATAGCAATGCAGGATAGGAATGGGCCGCTTTATAAAGTAGATAAACACGTAAATTATAATTAAAAAAAAAAAAAAAAAACTTGTTACTTTGCGCTTTTTGCTAGCTCCAGCTCTAGTCAAAAGAATTACACTCAAAAAGTTTCAAAACCCAATTTGGCAAAGGTAAAACTATATTTTTTATAATATGTATTATAAGTATATTGTATTGTAATGTGATAAAGAAAAGGTACTTACATGTTTTGGTATGTAGATATCATAAACACTGGCAGTGTCAAGATCCACAGCGTGGAAACCATCAGCTGAACCATATATTACTTTCAGTCTTGTACCTTCTTCAATTGTTAAGTCAACTAATAAAGGCCTGTAAACAATTTGTTATTATGACATACATTTGTAAAAATAAAAATGTAGTATAAAAACATGTTTTAAAGTAACAATTACCTGTGTTGTAGGTCTCCAAAACTCTTAAATGCCATAAATTTGTGATAGGGTTTTGGGGCCCAAGCATAAATCTCAATTGAGTCTTTTAGAGCTATCACTAGAAACTTAATTCGTTCGTACTTCACTATACGGAAATGTACAGCACCTTGTAATTCTCCTACATTTATCCAACCATTTCTTCTTTCTACTTGCTGAAAATGTAAAAGCGTGTATTACATCAATGAACAAATAGTATGCAGAGTAGGTATAGTAATCATAACTTTAACTAATTTTATTACTATAAGGCTTCGAGCAAACCTACGCGACCAAAGCGACTGCGAAGCGTCTGCAACGCGGGACATTCGCTCTCGTCCCGCGTTACTGACGCAGAGGTTTGGCCGAAGCTTAAATATTTTGACAACATAATGTAACATTCGAATTTTTATTCCGAACTCATGCTCATTTTTCTGTATTTATCTCATTACTAGACGAGCACAATAAGCTGTAACATTCGCCTTTATTAATTTGATAACAGTGGCGAATTTTCTTTGGAACACTTACTTCACTCAAGCCATCGGTACGCAAAATCTTTGACTTCAACCAACTTAAATAGTACACGCGGACGCGGTTCTTCTTCCCTGAGACGGTCACTAAAATATTTTGTCCTTCTAACACTTCCATTTGCTGGAAACGGCGTCTTGAGATCAATTGATATACTTTGCCTTGGCCGGAGCGGTCGAGTAGCATCAGACCATTCTCTGTGCCAATTAGTAGATTAACACCTGCAGAAAACATGATTTTAGCTGTTTGACTAAAAGCTATATAATAATATAAGCTATATATATAATATAATTGTCAAGACAATGACGTGTATCAATCTAATTGTTAAAATATTTTATTTATTACTACATTTTAGATATAACCAATAACCATAGTTTAACATAATAATAAAATTAATACTTCAGTCGGAATTTCCAGGAATTGCTATTGTATTCTATTGTTGTCGCGATCACCGGTGCTCGCGCGGGGCCTGAAGGATTAAGACAATTTTGTGTTATAGTCCAAAATAAGAGCCAAGAGGCGAGTCGCGAAACTCTATAAAAATTTGCATGAAATATGGCGATCATCCTCGTAGTTTGGACCATAGACAATAGCTTAGTAACTAACCCCAGAGGGCGGCGCACAGTATCTCGGAGTTGAACCTCTTCTTGTACTTGCGGATCTCGGGCGTGTCGGAGGTGAGGTCGTGCGAGGTGGGCGTGACGTTGACGTTGACGTGGCTTTCGCGGCGCGACGCGTTGCCGGAGCCGCCGGTGCCCGCGGACCCGGCGCCGAAGCCAAACGTCAGGAACGAGCGCTGCTTCTGTTGGAGTGGAAGGAACTGTTGCTGCGAGCCCACGGACGAGCCGGACGGGGACTGCTGGAGGGGGTGCGGGGAGGCGGCTGTCACGAACGACTTGGACGGCGTGGACTGCGCCGAGGAGGGGTGGTGATGGGGGGCACCGGCTATCGCCTGTCTATACTGAAATTAAAAAAATATAGTGTCAGAAATTGAAGCGGCTCCGCACGGTGGTCCATTACATGTACGGTTAGTTAAACCTCCGTCCCGTTGATTAGTTTTCATCCAATTATGATCGGAAAGTTATTTGCTGTACTATATACTCGTATTAGCATTAATTATTGTAAATATCAAGATGGCGGCGATATGATCAGAAAGTTTATAAAGATTGGTGTCATGAAGTGATGGAAAATCTTTTCTGTTTTTTTACATCATAGAATTTTTTTTAGTAAGTTGTCGAATCTTTTGAAAATCTACTTATTTTTTAAAGGCTTATCTAGTAACAAAGTATTAATCAATTCCTTCAAATATAAAACATATTACAAATATTTAGATGTCAAAAAATACTCTGGGCTACTTTACAAGCTACGTTTGGTACCGAACATGAAAGCGAATGTAGGTATGCATAAATAGAGAAGTGAGCTATCTAGTCGATCAAACAACATTCTATGATATAATGGTTTGAGTCATTACGGCTGCGATGCATTTCGTACTTACATAGTGATAACAGCAGTCTGCAAACTGGTCGGGGACCGTCGCTCCAAGACGTTTGCATGATTGACAACCATTATCACATTAATATAATACATACTAAAAGCTTGATCGATAAACAAGGGCTCCTAACGATTTTAATACCCAAATGGCTAGAGTTAACAGTGAAACGATATATTATTACGTAATATGTTTTACGTCCATGATGGTTTAATTAAATTTAGTGTCAAATGATTGTTCCATATTGATGATAGACCCAAAATATTCCAACGAATAAGTTAGGAGCCCAATGTTAAGTTAAACACAAATATATTATGCTTACAATAAAACGTACATCGTAAACCTGTATGAAGCCCGACTTTAGTTACGATGGATATTACGCAAAATAAGTTCTGATCTCACTATATTAAGCTATGGAAATAGCTAATATTATTAATTATTATACTTAGTAGTTGTAAAAACCTGACTAGGAAAATAAAAACCGGTACAAACACTAGAGAAACTGAGTTACGCTCAATTAAACTATTAACTGTTTCACATTGTTATTTAATGTTAAATGTTAACATTAAATAACAAGGTGTTAAATGTTAATATTATGCAGAGTTGTCAAAAATCGGTACTGAAAAAATAATACCATTATTTCTGTTTCCAAAATCCTAACCTTAAGCTCACATGGGCTTTGGAGGGTGCAATGACAATATCTCAGAAAATTATCTGAGATCGGCTTATTTTCCCGGTCAGGTTGTATGAGCATAAGCTTACATTGGCTGGAGTATAGGTAAATATGGAGTATAAGTACCTCCTCGCTGGTGGACTTGTCGTGTCTGGGCGGCGTGGTGGGCTGGCCGGCCTGGCTGAGTAAGTCGGGTAGCACGGAGCTGGTGCGGGATCCGCTGCCCTCGTTGGCGCCGGGGCGACCCTGCGACCCACGGTCACGTCATTACCGACCACACTTTTAGATTCAACCCCCTACCAATAAAAATCCACTCCAATCCATATCGCTTTCGTCATATTATAGACATGGACGAAACATAACGATAAAATTGCATAATATCTTGTCCTTGACATAAGGCAGCTTACGCCATAACAATAGATAAGGACAAAACAATATTATTGTCCGTACATTACATAGTCTGGATATTTTTATTAGATAGGGGGTAACGCTGCAAGCCTAAACTTATGCGATTGATCTCCCAATTATAGCTATGTAAAAGTTCAAATATTATCATCATCATTCATCACAAATTAAACATTATAAAGCGTATAATCGTGTGTTACAGCTGAAACGAAGGCATCTTTAATGTGTGGACGTATGACGGACAGGTAGCGTGACAAACACAAACAGCAGCGTACATGCAGTAACAAACGCATTCTCGGTTTGATGTTTTAATGTTCCTGGCGGCTTCGGTGAGGTCGTTAGCTTTCATTCCATTATTAACTCGAGTGTGTGTTTGTATTAAATTCATCACTCAGTATTATCGGCATCGTGGTAGGAAGACGGTATCCGCGCGGATATAATCGTGGGTTAGTGTCCAAACTACTAGTTAATAAAATTATTGTATATCTAGGGAGGTGTTTAATCTACTGTGTATTTAATAGTTCATAGACTCATAGTATATACTCGTAAGATCATTCAAAACTACCGTCACGCCAAGTGTAAGACGTGTGAGCATCAGCGATATATTTAATTTATATAGAAATTATTATTAATACATACCACAATACATAACATAATATCTGTCTATTCAACCGAAACATTCATAGATTGTGAGTATACATACACCATTCCATGTTACACCGCCACACCAGTTACGAGGCGGACCTCGGTAATACAGCGATAGAGGTTAGTCGACCGTTAATACAGACCCATACCATAAAATATTAATCAAACTATCCCGAGCAGCGAGCAATTACCTGATCCGGTGCGTTTACCGCTTCCTGCCCACTTGACATTAATTCATCGTGACGAATTTGGTGCGAGTTCCTTCTAAAGACTATATCTGACTCGGTTTTCTCCCTGCGCGGTCGGAGCACTTCGCTCGTGTCGCGGTCGGCGGAGCGGCGGGCGTCGCGCGAGTCGGCCGTGACGTCAGGGTCGCGGTCGAAGGACGCGCCGCTCGTGAAGCAGATGCTAGTCGCGGGCGAGTCGCCGTTGACGCTGCTCTGGCGACTGCTCTCGCTGTCCTGACGTATGAGCGCCGCGACGCTCTTTAGCGCCTCAATCGGGCTGCCGGAGCTCCTCTTATCCGGGATCTTTATCTCTTTCTTGCGCGACATCTTGAGGCTGTCGTTCATTTTGATAAAGTCGGTGAGCACGGGCTCGCCGCCCGGCTTGGCGGTCTGCTTGCGCGTGTTGTTGAAGATGCCGCTGGAGCGCATCTGCTTGCTGCCGAGCGGGCTCTCGTGGCGGGGGAAGTAGATGGCGGAGTGGCGCGTGCTCGATAGCGGGAAGAAGTCCGAGTTCTCGCGCCGGAACCCGCGGAAGAATCGGTTGGGCGTACTCGTGTCCGACTCCTGCTCCTTCTTGTACTTTAGAATGTCGGAGAACTTCTCCTGCGTGGTTTTCTCTGTCGGTTTTTGGAGCTGCTTGTGTCGCGCTGGCGGCGTGGCTATGGCCTTGTACTTCAGCCAGGCATCCTCCATTTCGATTCTCGACTGGCGCTGCAACTGCGCCCTCTTGAGGTCGGCGTCTTTGGGCGAGTCGCGTTTCTCGTCCCTGGTATCGCCCTTAGGCGGGAAGAACCTGGCGAAGTCCCAGTCCTTTAGCAGAACGGCTTCGTCGACGTCCGATTGTCGGTTTTCGTTTTCCAGATTCTCCCTCTGATGTTTTCAAAGATATTTAGTACAACAAAAATTATAAGTAGAAAACAGCGCGCATTACTTATGATAATATTATATACCAGCATAATTTAAGGCTCACTAATCTTACTTTGGCGTGAATGTATGTATGTATTATGTATTTGAAACTTGTGTACTCCTGATAACTGATAATAAGGTAAAATCAAGCATAAAGTAGGTACATGTTTTGGTATGAGCATAAATTTTAATTTACATTAAAAAACGTAGGCTACCTTGAACTTATAAGGCTTCAATCAAAATAAAGATAAAATCTAAATACACTAAGCATTTAGCAGGTGATAAAAAGACACCAGTAGTAACAATTAGAAAAGTAAATCGACTGAAAGCACTGAATAAACTGAGTTATCAAAATAACATTTCTTTGCTTCGTTTCAACTTTAAAATAATCTTAAATAAACATATTATAATATGATTGAATCCTAAAAAGCTTCGAGTCCTTTAATCTCACAATAATTATGTAGTCCAAAAACTTCATAGCCAGGGGAGTCCCTAAAACAATTTTTTTTAATATCTACTACTATCAAGCAAATTTTTTGTGAGTACCTTCATTTTGATAAGACAAACAACTTTTTTATCTGCGAAAAATCTTGAAAGTAGTAGCTAACATAGATAGAAAGGTTTTCATACTTTGATTTGATTTTATCAAAATGAAGCTACTCACAAAAAATTAGCTTGATAGTAATAAAAAAAAAATGTTCTAGGGCTCCCTGAATATGATGTCGTTTCTTGTTTTTGTTTTTGATAGCTCGGTTTGTATAGTATCAAGTATGTATAATGTCAGTCAGTATAATATAATTACATTGTCATAATTATTTTACTATTTATTACAACTTAAAAAATTGTTTCAGCTTTTTAAGCCAGATCGCGTTTACTGACCAAGATTAAAGGTAAGATCGCACTTGACGTAACTACGCAGCAACTGACGATGGGATCAGAATGTCGCGGTGCTCACCCTATACTACTATGGGCGAGGCCGCCAATTTTTGCTGATTTTGCAATTATTTTTCTCCGCCCTTTGTATTTTAAAAAGTATTGTGTTTATCTTATGCTCAAAAACTGATTCTAACGAAGAAAACAAAGTACTCAAGCGTGCATTAGAATTATTTGAGTTCCAATAATAGTATAAAAATATATTTACAATTAAACATAAAAAAAGGTAAGAAAATAGCTTAAAATATACAATCCGCTGTGGAAGAGGTGCACTTTAACTGTCGCTGTAGCAGTAAGTATGACAGATTTGAATATAAGTCGGATATGTTATGAATACTTTGTATAAATGGCTATTACCTCATCTAATTCTTGTAGTATTTCAAGATAACTTTCTTTATAAACTTTTTAAAATCAAATGAATCGTTAGAAACATCAATTCTACCCCAAATTTTAAACGTCATCAATAATACCGATTTACTGTTATCGTTGGGTGTTAGGGAAGGTAAAATCGGGAGGTGGCAACGCTGAGTTTTTACGTATTCTATGGAAATCTCGTAATATCCGCTATTTCTCGACAGTTCACATTTGAACCTCAGTCGGGCTGTATACACAGTTTTTTCAAAGGAAGTTTTTTTTTGACACAAATGTAAGTATTACAGTTTCACATAAAACTATCAATGCATCATGTGAGTAGTCACAAGGGCCATGTTTGGGGCTATAATATAAAGCACATTGTGTATTATTTACAGAGATAAGTTTGATTTTCTCAACGCTATGATAGTCCCAACTTCACATTTCTCAACGTTATGATAGCGTAGAGGAATAAATTAGCTACTATTTTGGTGCTCCAAATGTCACAAGCAGCTTAGACATTCGCCAATTTTCTTTCTCTCGCAAAATTCTTCTGCGTCATATCAGCAAAAATTGGCGGCCTTACCCCTATGGTATAATCAAAATGACGTGTTACAGAATTTTACATACATTTTGAAATTTTGTATATAAAATTTCATATAATATCTCGTGTAATTTAATGCAAATGGTGCTTCGTCGTAAGTCGTTGTTGCCGAGTAGTAACACATAGCCCGATCTTATGTTGAGAATAAGTGCTTATTCAAATTATTATAACAACAGCAGGGGCCAGCATAACTGGATTCTGACGTCGGATCAAGTGTCCACATCACAGTAGCTGTATTTATGTCACCGTAAAATTGTAATTCGTGGCCGTTGACAAATCAAAGAAATCAAAGCAACGAAACGCAACTTGCGTTTTGTTTTTATTGCGATATAATATATATTATATTCTCACCCAATTTTATGGTGACACACAATATTATTATTGTTAAAACTGTAGTGACTTCTTGAGTATGACAATTCTAAATGAAAGCAGTAGATCAACTTGCAGTTGACTTCACCACACCATAGCCCAGCCACAGACGGATCGCAAGTTACAGTCGGTCCCGACTGCTCTAGAGTGGTCGTGTTGAAAGTACCGACTGCTCGAGCGGTGTGTGTATTGCGTATATGAATTTACGCCTATAGTACACCGACTGTCTCATCCGTCACACGACAGTGCGTCATATTGCATCTCGCTCTATTCCTGTCTCGCAGAGTTATCGCGTTTCGCAGCGTCGGTGTACTAGAGGCGTTAATATGAAAACTGCAGATCGTCGTGCGGCGACCCGGACCGTATTTTGCAGTCGGTTTCGACTGCACGATGCAGTCCGTCTATGGCCGGGCTTACATAAAAAGTCATCAACATTTAGCGTACTCACCCGCTTGACGAGCGTGCGGTCGGGGTGGGGGTCCGCGTCGTCGGGAGTGGGCGGCAACGGCCGCGTCGGAGCCCCGCCCTCCTCGAGCCCCGCCCCCGCGCCCCTGTAGCAAAACTCCGGGCTACCGAAGGCAACGCAACAACACAAGCAGGACAACAAAACAACGGACAAATAAAAGGGGAGTAAAAAAAAGAAAAAAAAAGAGAAAAAAACGTTGCATTAGTTTCTCATTGCATAAGAATATAACTATATAAAGTTGTATGTTATTGAAATCTTTAATCCGACGGCTCCCATGTGGCCCTATTTCCTGGCTAATGTAAGCTATTATATTATTAGCAGCCGTTACTGCCTCACTGCTGAGCAAAAGTTATAGCTCACATAGAGACGATTGGAGAGAGAGAGGTATGGTGTATCGGTGCACGGTTCGTAGTATACGTACAGTGGTTTGGGCGGGTCGCTGGCCAGCAGCGTGCCGTCGTTGCGGACGCGGCCGCCGCTCTCCTCGGCGTCGCTGTCGCTGTCGGAGTCCTCGAACGTCGGCTCCGGCGGGTTGCGCTCCACCGGGGGCCCTGGATACAAAACAGAATATTATGTTACACTTACAGAGAGATTTAATGAACAAATATTTTGACAGATACACCCATACGTTTATATTAAGCTAGATGACACCCGCAACTTCGTTGCGCCGAAATTCGTTTATCGCGCGGGAACCGTACATTTTTCCGGGATAAAAAGTATCCTATGTCTTTTCCAGAGACTCAAAGTATCCCCATACCAAATTTCAGCAAAATCGGTTCAACGGTTCAGGCGTGAAGAGGTAACAGACAGACAGACAGACAGACAGACACACTTTCGCATTTATAATATTAGTATGGATTTAATGGTTCATTAAAATTAAGTATTCGATAAATGACTCTGAATTCGGCCATTAGGAACTTTGTTAATAATTCTGTTGTCACTTGCAGTCTGCTTTGCGTTCTAAATAATTAAATGCTGATAGAGGAGTGTATCCCTCCTACACTGCCCTTGCCCTTCTTCCAAACTTTTTATCATATTTTTATACATTAATACAACGATAAAAAAATATTGCATGTAATATCTTTCAATTAGTAAGAAATGTTAAAATAAAATCCGAATATGAAGTTCTTGAAGATATACCAAAATCTTGAATGTCTCTTGCTTTAAAATCACCAGCAGGCTTATAGCCTGGCCACCATAGAAAGGTTTACTCTTACAGTAGACAAAGTGATGGATTAACAATGTCAGTTTGTCCGCAAAAACTGTTAGAGTTTCTATTATTTCGCATTTCTACTGGGGCCGTGCTAATCCTGCTGTTGTATGATCTATAATGATCAAAGCTAACGGAATCCCACCTTGGCCATTGGTAGGAGCACGCGGGGGTCGGTTTGGCGGCTCGGAGCCCGACACCACACCCAGCTCGTTCAGTTGAGCCGCCAGACGGTCCAGATCCTGAAAACGTTACACATTTATATAACTATTGAGCTTTAACATTATCCCTGAGTTCCATTTAGCGTTAAAAACGATCAAAACGCTCAAATTAGGAGGCATTTTGAGCATTTTGATAGTTTTTAACGCTAAATGGAACGCGGGGCAAATACTATACTTAGAGTACACGTAATACAGCGACAAAAGCTAGTGTATAAAAGCAAATAATCATAGTATAAATGCATTGATTCTATTTACGGAATTGATTTATAGGCGGTCCTAATTAATTTGAACAGGTTTTGTCCAGTCGAAGTTAGGCCAAAGTCCAAATTACGTAGGTCCGCTAAGGCCTATGGATAAATTTCTTGCTAGTACTTCGTAGACAATGTAATTGTAAATAAAAAAATATACACGTCAAAACACTGAAAGCGAACAAAGTAAATACAATAATGAACCTACCTCTGGCCTTCGCGGAGGGAGCTGCAGTCGTTATATCGGTTGTGCAAAGAAAAACAGCGTGACATGGAAACAAAAACATAAGCCAATAAAATAAAAACTTTCACGGCTGATTAGCAAATCAAAAAAGCGTATGTCAGAGTAGTGTTAAAAATATATTGCATATTTAAAAGAAGATGTAAGTAATTATTATGTTGTAAATCAATAGTAACAGATAATATAACATTCTAAATATTTTGTGACTTTTAAAAAGCTTATAATTAGGTACGTAATGTAATAGATAATATTAAAGAAGACACAATTATTATCAAGTAAGTACTAACTCGTAGTTAAACGAACACGATAAGTAACAGTAAAAAAATGCCTTTTTTTGCATAAATGTTAGTTATCGTGTTCTTCAACTCACGTATTCAAATAAAATTTAAAGTAACCAATATTAAAACTATTTAAGTTTCATCCTGTCAACCAATAATTTCGGTTGACAAGTAGTAACCTAAGGTTAGGGCACAGATCTTTAGAAGATAAGGGCGCATACTACCTGGCGCCAGCGCTACCCATAATTAATTCTATTTCTAGAAAAACAGACCAAATTAAAAAACAATCAGTGTCTAGTATTCTTGTTATATTTTTTTATTATTCACAAATATATCGTTTATGAAAATTTTCGGCTCGCGCCAAAAGCAGCCACTAGCCCACTATAGCTCAGTTAACTAAAGCTGGCACGTTCACAGTGCTCACACTTATGCAATTTCACTATACAGTATGTTTAAAAATATAATATGTTTGCATCATGATAAAAATTATGGTATAATCTGCGTGCGATAATAATATGCTATCGTACATCGGTACGTACGCACAAAATTATCGTATGTGTACGATAATTATCGTACGGTTCCGAACGCTGTCCGCGCGCCGATCACACGTTACCGATTTGTAACATCACGATGTATTTATAAACAGTAGAAAAACAATAACTGTCCCCTTCTCGCTCATAAGATAGACCGCGCGCGAGAGAGACGGGCAGACTTTTTATGATGCGTATGCAGTAAGACATCACGCCACGCGCCTATTCACAGACACTACACAAGCGCAATGTTTAAATGTCAACATCGTGCCAGCTCTTGTTAACTGACCTGTACCAGAGAGTATGCACCCTTAATGGTGGGTTGCACGGTGCACCACAGGCGTTGTTATAGTTACAGTTATGGTCAAAGTTAAAGTTAACTTTAACAATAATTACTATAATTACTATGACCACAGAATTTGACAGATGTCTGTTGGTAAAGTTAATGGAAATGAAAGTATAAAAAATTAATTATCGATACAAATTGGCAGGAATAAATAATTAGTTATGGCAACACTGTGAGCCAATATCAACATGAAGATTTGAGCCTCGACGTCTCACAGACCGGTAGGATATTTATTAAGTATGTGATATTACCATGGGCTTGAACATCTGGTGCGAGGCGCGCTGCGGCGGCGGCGGCTGCGCGGGCGGCGTGCCGTTGTTGGAGCCCGAGCTGTTAGAGGACCCCGACGACTTGGGCGTCGGTGGCAGCGGCCTGGGAATTAAATTATAACTAACTAGATGACGCCCTCAACTCCGTTGCGCCAACATTCAGTTATTGCGTGGGAACCATAAATTTTTCCGAGATAAAAAGTATCCTTTGTCCATTCCTAGGACTCAAGGTATCCCAATACCCAGCAAGGTTCAGCGGCTTAGGCGTGAAGAGGTAACAGACAGACAGACACAGTTTCGCATTTATAATATTAGTATTAAGTAGGGTTCTGTGCTCAAAATACCACAACATGTGACTACAACCTTTTACTAATATTCTCATTTTCCAAACATGACCAACAAAAAAGTGTAAAGTACGTGTGGCAGTCAGTGACTGCCGTGGTAGAGATCAACTACGATAACATGGCGCGCCCCTCCAAAATTCAAAACCTTTGAAGTGCGTTGTCAAAAAGTTTGAAGTGCGTTGTCTTGCGCGGTAGGCTAGTTATGATTAGTTGATCAACAAATCTTGGTAATAAGTGACATTTACTGAAATATTACGTGTACTGTGATTGGTTGAATACTTACTACATACAACACGGTCAAATTAACTAGACGCACGGTTTGATGACGTCATTATGGAGCTCGCATGTTAATTTGACATTTCGATGCGTCTAGTTAATTTGACCGTGTTGTACAAACTCTTTCATAAGGATATGACTACACAAATTGAAACAGTCATTTGGAGGGGAGCGCCAAGTTATCGTAGTTGATCTCTAAAGCTATTGCATAGCTTTTTTTTATCAACTTATTAATTATAATTTGCATACGCCTAGTCGTATGCACGCTATCACCGTGCCGAAGTCTGGCAACGCCGCAGTGGGATCTGTTAGGTTTTTTCGTTACGGAATTTCTTGATTCGGTTCGCCGCGCTCAAATATATGCTTTATATTTTTTTTAGTATAACAAAAGTTATGTTTGATATTCACCTGTATCTATTAGGCTGCTGGGTCTGCGGGTCTGGCACAACAATCAGTCTTTGCGGAATGGAAGGCCTCGCTGGTGGGCCAGGCTCTATTGTGAACAACAAAAGTATGATTTGTTATTTCACTCTACATTTTTTTGTAAAGTAGTATAATATGGTGATATAATCGTTTTTATTGTAGGTAACATTCAACGACTATCAAATGTATAAAAAATCTGCTGCTTTTTTATATGTAGAGGCCACTAATCACAGCCCACAGAGGAAAAACTGCAAGTTTAGCATGGCTATAGTAGAAAGTACTAGTAGTACTAACAGATTTTAGGGACCAATATCAGACAGATTTCCCTTTGTCTCAATCTGTCACTTTGTCCATTCTACTGTAGAAAGGAACCCTTCTTTGTATGGTGCTCACAGTAAGCGTGTTGGTGTAGTGTATAAAAAGTATATAAAGTGTAATTTACCGGGTATTTCCTCACGTTCCTCGCGCTTACTGTTGCGTTTTGGTGGCGGTTGAGGTTGTGCTTCAGCGACTCTGGTTTTATTAAATTGTTATTTTTAATATCATTCGTCCAAACTCATGTTAAACGTGTTATTATTAGTAACCATATCAAGAGCGATGGGCTTGTTTAATATGATTAAAAAACATGAAATTAAAAACGAGATACATACATGTAACATACCACGGACACTCGTGTATGGAATTTATGGTGGAAGCATAAAATCCACAAACACTGACTTACATACACTATTGTAAACCTTGGGCCTGAATGTAAAAATTATTGGCAAAATAGGGAAGTTAAATTTAGACATGTATTTATAATACTGTATGTAGGGACAGTTTAAGTATGAGATATACTGACCGTCCTTCTTGAATCTGTTGGAAGTTACGTCTCAAAGTGTCACCGGCCTGGTGAGCCGCAGCATTGTGAACAATGGACGATGGTTCACCAGCCACCGCATTGTCATCATCCTCTCCTTCAGATCCCGAATATTTGTAGTCCTCTCGTACAGAGTTGTCCTGCTTTTTCTTCTTACATCTATCGATGTGGTCGTTCAATTGAATTCTCACCTGTCTCTCAGTGGGCTGATCCCTAAAAACAAGTTTTTGGTCAATGAAAAAAATCGAAGTATATGGTTTAATCACAGATTATATCTTTCTTTATTTATTTTTTACCTTATAAAAGGATGTTTCAAAAGTTGTTCAGTGTATGGTCGTTGGTGATAATCCTTAACTAGAACAGTCTCAATGAAGCTATGGAATTTTTTCGCCCATTTCTTAGACTTCAAACGAGGTGGAGGATTTCTGTAAGAAAATTATAATTTGTTCATAAGCTTTCTTATACAAATATACGATAAAATAAATATTCCATCCTAAAAAGTAGTCTTAGAAAATCATAGAACTCCTCTACTATGGAATTTGATTAAAACATGTCTTTAGTACCTTGGTATTAAGAAAAGAGCTCTCATAGGATGAAGATCGCACAATGGCGGTTGGCTCTCAGCCATTTCCAGTGCAGTGATACCGAGTGACCACAGATCAGAGCGATTGTCATATGTGGCTTCAGGGTTTTCGTCACAGGCGATCACTTCTGGTGCCATCCAATAAGGCGTTCCTATGAACGTGTTTCGCCTACCAATAGTTCTGTCAAGTTGGGCTGATACTCCAAAGTCCACTGTGATGTTAAAAAAAGAATGTACTTAGAGTATAGATAACACAAAATTTTCATCAGTCTATTTACTGATAGGATAGAAGGAATACGATAGAAAATTGTTTATTTGGTAAATATAAACATTACATTTATTACTGCTAAGATGTGGTAACAAAATAAATTTTCACCAAATTGGTTCTCACTCAGCACATGTTATATACTTACCTATTCAATGCTGATTTTCATCTGATTTATAACCATTTTATTCCAATTTCTAACAAACTCTAAAATGTGTTTAATTTTGTTTAATAGTGTTTAATTTACAGTATAAGTAAGTCAATTTCCTCTTAAATATTTAAAGAAGTTTTACTTTCATTTAAATATTCCCACACCCATCATTATCATGTTTACGTGAGAAAGTTTTCCCATACAAATATCCTCCTACATTGTATCAATCTATGTTGTAAGTTGTAACTGTTGGTAGAATTAGCGAGTATTTTTAATTATGGGCCGCGCCAACCCGGAATGGCAGCGGCGAGGCGAGCACTTTCAGTGTCATATGATTTTAAACTTTATCTTCATTATTGTAATACATAGTATCGCTTGAGAAGTCTACGGCCGCCCGTGGCCGCTCGTGGCCGCCGGCGGCCGCGATTTCTCAAGCAATACATATATTGTAAAAATATATTGTAATAACAATAATGAAGATAAAGTTTAAAATCATATGACACTGAAAGTGCTCGGCTCGCTGCTGCCATTCCGGTGTAGCGCGACCCTAAGTCGCCAGTTAGACGGTCAAATTTTCATCAATCTGATCCATCAATCTGATTGACGGAATATTGATGGTTATAAAAAGTTCATACTAAAAATGGTCCATCCGTGGGTTAGACGTTCAAATTTTCGTCAATCTTTACCGGATTGATCGATCAGATGAATGAAAACTTGACCGTCTAACCGGCGACTAAGGGAAACACATACCGAGTTTGACTTCAGCGTTGTCTGTGAGGAGGACATTCTGCCCTTTGATGTCACGGTGAATAACCTTGTTGGAGTGCAAATGGCTAAGACCTCGGAGAATTTCTCTGCATATATACGAAATCCATTCCTCCTTCAAAGATTGTCCCTTAGTCGATTTAACTAAATCAGTCACAGAACCTAAAATGGGAATATGTATTTATTATAGGTCTTGACTGCAACTTTGTTGGTCTATGATTCATTTCTCACATGGGAAATATAATTTTGTCTGTGATAAGAAATATGGGACTTATACTATCTCCATACTAAATGTCATCAAAAAACATGGTTCAACAATTAAAGCTGTCAAGGTAAAAAACAGACAGACATTTTCCTATTTATAATATGTATCAGTTAGGATAAAAGTAATTACTACTTATAAAACTTCTACATCTATAGAAAAATAAATTAATACTTCAGTCAGAATTTCCAGGAATTGCTATTGTATTCTATTGTTGTCGCGATCACCGGTGCTCGCGCGGGGCCTGAAGGATTAATCAATATAGTCAAACTAGTTAAAAATATGTCTTTAAATATTTCTAACAAACATTTGTACTCAAGCAAAATAAAAATATTATGCAGCAATAAAAATGATTGAAGACCATTGAATCTAAGTTTTATCACTTGTTTGCTACTCATTATTAAATGAGAACATAACAACACATACATCTGTTATCTGTACAATTTTTGTCTGTACTTTGAATATAGTAAATACTGCACTATTATTGTATAAAAATGTTACTATTTGGGTTATAATTTATATGTTACTTAAACTAACTAACTAACTTTAACTAACTTACTTAAATATAATACTTTAAATGCCAAAGAGTAATCAAAGCTGCATACATTTTAATAGTACATAATAGTTATGGAACTCAACTCACCGGCTCCACAATACTCCATAACCAGCCAAAGTTGGTCATCTTTCCCAGGAGGGCTCTTTTTTATGAAAGCACCATAGTAATTAGCTATGTTACGGTGAGTGGAGTACTTTTTAAGTACGTTAATTTCCAGTTTAATCTCCTCTTCCTCATCTTGGGTGACATCCATAACCTTGATGGCGGCAATTTGTCCTGTTTTTGTATGACGACCCTAAAATAGTCATTTTAACATTAGCAATTTCCATTTAAACAAATCAGACATTACTTTGTGTATTTCCTCTTTAATAATTCCATTTTGTCCTCCTTTATATCATAAATTATGTTGCATCATAAACTTTACATTATGTTTGTGCAACTTAAGCTTTATAAACTAATAAACACCCAAATAAAAATATTGCTAATGTATTAAAAAAATATATAATAATTATTATATTAAAGTCGATTGTTTATCATCAGTACATATTATAAAACAAAGTCGCTTCTTTCCCTCATGTCCCTTTAATCCTTTGATCCGGGATTCCAAGAATTGCTATTGTATTCTATTGTTGTCGCAATCACCGGTGCTCGTACGGGGCTTGATAGGTTAATTTTTAAAACTACGCAACGGATTTTGATGTGGTTTTCTTAAATAGATAGAGTGATTCAAGAGAAAGGTTTATAAGTATAATAAAATTCATTAAATAGTGGAGAAATACTGTTATTGTTGGGATTTCTAATATGATGTCGTAAATAATAACATTTTTTTCACTTATGCTGCAAACGCAGGCTGAACTCTACGAGATTTATCAAAATAATGTACCAAGTAGGTATTGTACACATTTAAAAGGTCTACAGAAAACTCCACGACCGTATATGTCTATCCCACAATAACAGTTTTTTGTCATTTACTTTTAACAAATAATGTTTAATTTTCGAAGCGATTTTAACCAATATGGCATTAATCTTTATTCAATTAAACACTTTAATTAATACAATGTTGATTTAATATAGATCTATATGTCCCTTTACAGCATATGATTCCAATGAATATTTTCGAAGATATTACAATATTTAAAAATTGCGAGACGTAGCTTTTGCGGCGGTACCGACCAATGCGGTCCATGACGGGTAGTAAAAATGAATATAAATCAAAACTGCTGAATCAATTTTAATCATTTTTTCAGTGGCTATATATTTTATACCCGTGCAAAGCCAGGGCGGGTCGCTGGTATTTTATATACCTTGGAGGTCATTGATACTTGTATAAAAATTAAAACCTATAATATTACAAACTTGAATAATTTTTGTTGCCATTAATATTATGCTAAATATTATAAGGAAAACCGATTAGATAAAGGAACCATCTTCAATTATTGCGTTAGTTTACATATTTATAGTTAATTAGTCATCATAATTGTTATTAAACCTGACACCTGTTTTTATGCTATTTAAAAAAAGGGGCGACTGTCATGTTTATAGAAGAGAACAATAATTTCATGATGAATAAAAAAATATTATAAACATACCTTATAGACTTGACCATAGGTGCCATTTCCGACGACTTCTACAAGTTCGAATATGCCAGCCGGGTCCTGAAACCAGGCAAGCACAACAAATGTATAGATAAAAGCTAATTATAATCCTAATTGAACCTTCACTATGATTCACGCCCTCTGAGATCATTGATCTCTGGACACACTTTTGTGGGTGAATTTACCAAAAAACCGCAGTGGGGAACGATTTATCAATATGGTAAAGTACTTAAATATTTACCTTTAGAGCGCTGAGGTCAATGTCGTTTAGTGAACAATTCACAGACGGTGCCAGTTGATGCGCCATTTTGAGTATATTGTCACACACGAAGACAAAGCACGAGAACCGTACATCAATGTAGAAAGTAAATTAAAACACTTCAACTACAACAGCGGCAATGGAAAAATGAGCATATTAATCTTGCACTAATAAATGATATAAAAAAGACATTGTTTACAATTAAAATTAAACTAAATTACAGATACACAACTAATACCGCACACACACCCGGCGGGGATACCAGATGATGGACTAAAATTCTACCAAATTATAAATTTGACATTACATAAACTGGAAATTACTATCTATACATATAATAAAACTGTAGAAATGAAAATTCTGTACATTAAAGATATTCAAAAAATAATAAGCGGGGGGTGTTACTACATCGCTATAGAAGCCAAAAATGTGGTTAGTTTTTTTGTCTGTCTGTCTGTCTGTCTATCACACTGTTCCACTATCACACGAAAACTACTGATCCGATTTGAATGCGGTTTTCGCAGATATATTTGTCTTCTTCCAACTTAACATCTGGTCTATAAAAAAAATTCATCCCACCCCTCTAAAGGGACGAAAGAGGGGGTCAGATTTTGTATACAAAAGACTTTTGCTTTAACACGAAAACTACTCATCCTATTTGCATACGGTTTTCGCAGATATATTTGTCTTCTTCCAACTCAAATCCTGGTGTATAAAAATCTCCCCCCCCCCACCCTCTAAGGGAACAAAGAGGGGGACAGATTTTGTATCAAACTTTTTTCTTTAATGGACTTACTTCATATTATTAACTGCTTTTTCCAACTTAACATCTGGTGTATAATTTTTTCCCCCCACCCCTCTTAGGGGACAAAAAGGGGGTAAGATTTTGAAGCTTCTTGTTGAAGCGTTGTAGCTTCTTGATTTGGTATGGCGAACACTTCGGGCCATTTGGTGAAGTAGTCCATGACGACCATAAAGTACTTGTTTCCCGATTCCGTCACGGGAAATGGCCCAGCTACGTCAACTGCAATTCGTTCCCACGGTGCGCTAACGTTATACAACCGCAGGTTCCCACGGCTCCTGGTCTGTGGTCCCTTCACTGCAGCGCAAGTAGTGCATTTGCGGCACCAATCCTGTACATCATCTTGACAATGCAACCAGTAGAATCGTTCTCGCACTTTTGTTAACGTCCTCTTAACACCTAGATGACCTCCTGATACGCCATCGTGTATTTCACGGAGAACATCCGGTACTCTCATTCTTGGGACAACTATCTGAAGATGGAACTCTCTGCCGTTAGTCTTCTCCCATTTTCGGTAAAGTATTCCATTTTGAAGTATCAGACTGTCCCATTGCGCCCAGTACGCCTTAGTGACAGCGCCAGTGGGTGCAACCTCACTCCAGATTGGTTTTTCGTCACCTCGTTTCTTTCATGTGATAATGTGCCGTAGGTCGTCATCTGTTTCTTGAGCCTCCCTCATAGCATCATTCTCCCATGGACCCAAATAACTTGTTTTCGTTAACTTTAATGTCACTTCATTAGATTCCTGCTTAATACAGTGTTTGCAGTCTTCTGAACACGGCCTTCGTGAAAGTGCGTCGGCATTCCCATGCGCCTTTCCGCTGCGGTGTTCCGTCTTGAAGTCGTACTCCTGGAGCTGTTCAATCCATCGAGCTACTTGACCTTCAGGGTTCCATCTTCAGATAGTTGTCCCAAGAATGAGAGTACCGGATGTTCTCCGTGAAATACACGATGGCGTATCAGGAGGTCATCTAGGTGTTAAGAGGACGTTAACAAAAGTGCGAGAACGATTCTACTGGTTGCATTGTCGAGATGATGTACAGGATTGGTGCCGCAAATGCACTACTTGCGCTGCAGTGAAGGGACCACAGACCAGGAGCCGTGGGAACCTGCGGTTGTATAACGTTAGCGCACCGTGGGAACGAATTGCAGTTGACGTAGCTGGGCCATTTCCCGTGACAGAATCGGGAAACAAGTACTTTATGGTCGTCATGGACTACTTCACCAAATGGCCCGAAGTGTTCGCCATACCAAATCAAGAAGCTACAACGGTTGCTTCTAAGCTAGTCGAAGAAGTGATATCTCGCTTTGGTGTGCCTCTCGAAATCCATTCCGATCAGGGCAGGAACTTCGAATCGCAGGTCTTCCAGGAAGTGTGCCGAATTTTGGGAATGCATAAGACAAGGACCACCGCGTACCGTCCACAGTCTGATGGAATGGTTGAGAGATTTAACCAGACCCTTGAGAGGCATTTGGCGAAATTAGTGGATGACAAACATTAGGATTGGGACAAGTATATACCACTTTTCCTTCTGTCGTACCGTACCGCCGAGCATGAAAGCATAAAAGCTACCCCGGCGTATGTCAATTATGGTAGGGAACTAAGAGTTCCAGTAGACCTTTTGACAGGAGGGTCACCGGAGGAACCAAAGACCGTACCAGATTATGTCTGCGATTTAAGGGAAAAAATGCGTTATATACACGCCATGGTTCGGGAAAATGGGTTACAGTCAAGTGAGAACATGAAGACCAGATACGATCGGAAATCGAACACGAGCGGCTTCGAAGAAGGGTCACTGGTATGGCTGCATAACCCAACTCGCCGAAAAGGGAAATCTCCAAAGTTGCAGACCAAGTGGGACGGCCTATATAAAGTGGTTACCCGATTGAATGATGTGACTTACAGGATTCAAAAGCCACCAAGAGGCGCATTCAAAGTGGTACATATAGACCGTTTGGCGCGTTATCATGGCAGTAACAACGATGCTCGGACGAGCATCTCTAAGAGGGGAGTAGTGTTACGGATACGGGCAGTTGTTTACCTGCGCGCGACAGTTGCGCGTACTTTCTAGAAAAGTCCAACCCTTGTTTATGTGAATTGCGTGTTTACGTAAACAATCCAGAATGGAACGTTCCAGAAAGTATGGCGGGCCATATAAAAGGTAAACAAGCCGGTAATGAATTCAGTTTGATACAAGTGATCTTCGAGGCGACTTCGAAGTGAGAACGAGTGATCAATAGTGAGTGACAGTGATAGTGCTTAGTGTTTGGACTTAGTGCTTAGTGTTTGGACTTAGTGATTAGTGTGACCTAGTGTTTGTGAATAAAGTCTTCAAGGGAGTCACCAGGTCTTTCTCTCCGAATCCTCGAACCCTAGCACGTAACAATAGTATAGTAACTTAGAATTTACAATATCAATAATATTACAGGCCTTGCCTAGTTTGGGGGACTGTTAATTGTAAAAACCCCTTGTAAACTTTATGGTCAATAAACTGTTAACTGATACTGTTAATATATTGTTGTCACAACAAAATTTTGATTAGATAGAAAAGAAATTTGAATACAGATAGGTAGTTGGATAATTTATTTTAAAAAAATAGTTGAAATATTAACATCTCCATCTTGAGTATAGCAGACACAATAGATTTTTAATTGTTATGCGATGATGATTTGCTTGCTTGGGGATTGGTGGGTGAATGAAATAATAAATTATGTATCATAAAATCATAATTAGTATTATAATGGTCATCATTATTGTGTACTAGGTGACCTGGTGAACTTCGTCCTTCGTAATAAATATCACTTTCCTCTTAAAACCTTTCCTGGACATTCTTAAGAATATTTTTTGAAGACTAGTTAGCCAAATCGGATCAGCTGGTTTAGAGTTTTGACGGGAGTCGGGACTAAAAAAAATATTTGTAGAAATACGCATCAATATTTATTATTATTGTGTCGGTATTATTGTAATTAACTAATATTGAGTATTGCTATATTACTGCTATATAATATTGAGTATAATTATAATAGTATTATTATTGTTTATAGTGGAAAATATTTACCACTGATTCTTTAAGCATGAACATCAATAAGAAATCGTGTAATCTACCAAGTTTTCTCTTTTTTTAACGTGGCAGCTTTTGAGAAATCGATATTTTTTTTCTGTCAAAATAAACTGTAAGCTAAAGACCATCTTCTCACACATCATTAGGGTTTTTAAAATTACACTAATGAACGCAGGAAACATATTATGATATTAATATCACTACGGTTATATTAATATCATTATGATATTAATATAACTACGGTCTACTATAAAAGGTTCAAGAATTATTATGCTTGTTGAGATGGACATTTCTCTTTTAACAGCTATTATAGTAGGGAAGAAGAAGGTGCTATTTGTGTAGTCACTCGAACGTCATGGAGACCTACAGTCGGGGCACGTAGGCCACATTTGACATCTGTTAGATTAATCTCCATAGTGAGGTGAGCTGCGTAAAAACATCGACCAAAACAAATAAATCGATACGGACTTGAGTTAAAATATTTGAATTTTATACGTTTGAAACATCCTCCTGTCCCATTATTACTTTTTCTTTTGCAAATTCAAGGAGCAAAATAAGACAAGTACGTAATTTACAAAAAAAATGCATTTATTCGCTTGAATTATAAAAACTGTTAAATGTAGTATTATTATTATTCATTTCACACAAATATGTATTACTTTTCACAACGTGGTTATTAATTTATGGGGATATTTCGTTACAAGTAATCAATGCATCGATACTATTTATTCGCTTTCGATTTTTAGGGTAACTTCCCTAGAGTTTAAAAAGAAAAAAGGTCAGCTGACGTAACATTGTGACGACGTGCAATTATTAAGATCAGAATTTGTTTATTACGTTTAGAATTGTTTATCAGCAAAATCAAATCGTTAAATACTTCGTATCGGTCATATTTACAATAAATATGTAATCGTAATTGAAAAAAGTTAATCAATTGTGCAATTATAACAAAACGAAAATATTTATTTTTTATGTACGTCGCTATAAGGTTACCTGGTACAATTTTGATGAACTGTCAAATGTGGCCTATTAAAATGTTCCGACTATAGTAGGTTTTTTACATTAGGTAAAGCTGAATAAAAAAAATAATAAGAGCGTTTTTTATTTTAGCGGTGAGTAATTCAGAAACTGCAGCCATTTTAAAATTTTGAAAAAGAAAATTTATTCAGAAATTGCTTATAGGTAAATTATAAATATATTTTAGACAACAAGGACTAAATCATTTAGTTTAGTGCAAAATAAAATATCTGCGAAGCTTAGTTAGGAATATACGAAGCTTTATTTTTTTATATTTTAAAATAGCCCTACAGGCTTACCTAACCTTTGAATCGTCAGTGCTTTCCATGGGCGTATATAAGGGGGGTGTCCTGGGGGTCCGGACCCCCCCCATTACTATCCATCTAATACTTGTTCAGTCGACAATAATATAATATACAGTATAATGTACCTCGCCGATTAAAATCGGTGCGGTACATGTATTTTAAAAAATATTTTTGATTTTTTCGTGAATTTTTTCACATTTCCGGAACCAACCGTTTAGCTGATAGAAGGGGGGGACACTGGACTCTAACGATTTTTTCCACTTTAAAACTTAATATTTCATAAACGGATCCCTAAATCGGAAAATGATCTTTGAATACTCGCAATATTTTTAAAAAAACCTATTCAACGACACCCCACACGATGGGGTGTCGTTGAATAGGTTTATTTGATATAGGGTTATCCCCGCTTGATGTATAGGGGAGGTACCATAAAATATATTTTTTACGATTTCATGCACCATTTTGTTGCCATCATTAATATGTGTATTCATGCCAAATTACAGCTTTGTAGGTCCTATAGTCTCTGAGTGAAACCGCGGACAGACAGACAGACAGACGGACAGACGGACGGATAGATCGAAACTATAAGGGTTCCTTGTTGACTACGGAACCCTAAAAATTGAACCATTTGTAATAGGCTAATTTTTGCATAGCTAATCATCGTCGAGTAGCCATTCACGAAAATCACCTTGCCATACTTTTCCGACAGCTCCCAATGGCCGCCATACCACTGCAAATGTGTATTTTTTTTTCGCCAAACGATTTGTACCACCCTGAAACTTTTTTAAACAGTTTCCTGTATGATCATAAATAGGAGCCTGATAATGCCATACCTGTGGGAGGTGGCGAATATGAACAATATTATTTCAAAATCCTAAGATTTTATTCGTAATTTCAAACGGTTTTTCAAGTATGTCGCCACTTTTTCCCTCTACTATAAGTATGGCAAATATAATAATGGTCACATTGTATCGTATAATTTCCAAAAATCCAAATGCCATACTGCTACAAATCGTCCGATTTTTATCACTTTTTTCCTCAAATCCGATAGTCATCCCGCCCCATGGTTACAATCTGTAATAATTTTTTTTTGGTACAATTGCCAAATGACGAGAATACAATGATGTCATGATGTAAAAAATGATTTTACGTATTTTATAGTCGTATTTTTAAAACGTGTCGAATAAATAAGTATTTCAAGTATGGCAGCACTTTTCCCCCCTTCTAAAAGTATGGGAAAAATAACAACGGTCATATTTTGTCAAATACTTTCCAAAAATTTAAATGCCATACTGGCACAAATCGTTTGGCGAAAAAAAAATCTTACACCTTTGTATGGCGGCCATTGGACGCCAAGAATTTTGTGTCAGTATCTCCAGGCCTATAATTATAGTCGGGACATTTTAATAGGCCACATTTGACAGTTCATCAAAATTGTACCAGGTAACCTTGTAGCGACGTACATAAAAAATAAATATTTTCGTTTTGTTATAACTGCACAATTTATGAACATTTTTCAATTACGATTACATATTTATTGTAAATATGACCGATACGAACTATTTAACGATTTGCTTTTACTGATAAACAATTCTAAACGTAATAAACAAATTATGATCTTAATTATTGCACGTCGTTACAATGTTACGTCAGCTGACCTTTTTTCTTTTTAAACTCTAGGGAAGTTACCCTAAAAATCGAAAGCGAATAAATAGTATCGATGCATTGATTATTTGTAACGAAATATCCCTATAAATTAATAACCACGTTGTGAAAAGTAACACATATTTATGTGAAATGAATAATGATAATACTACATTTAACAGTTTTTATAATTCAAGCGAATAAATGCATTTTTTTTTGTAAATTACGTACTTGTCTTATTTTGCTCCTTGAATTTGCAAAAGAAAAAGTAATAATGGGACAGGAGTTTGTTTCAAACGTAAAAAATTCAAATATTTTATTTCAAGTTCGTATCGATTTATTCGTTTTGGTCGATGTTTTTACGCAGCTCACCTCACTATGGAGATTAATCTGACAGATGTCAAATGTGGCCTATTAAAATGCCCCGACTGTAATATACATACCTAATTCCTAAATCCTAGTACCCCCTGTACTATCCCAATCTTTTTTAGCCTGCGGCGCAGTTACACGTCACAATATTTTGTCACGGCGCTAGATAAAGATACTTTAATAAATACATTTTATGATTATAGTTAGGTTAAGCAGGTAAATCATAGACTTCTAATTTATACTGAGGTAAATAGCAGTAAGTAATTAGTAATTACTAATTATTAAGTAATAAACAAACATATTTTAATATAATCTACGTGGATCGACTCACGGCGCCCCTCTTGCCTTTCCACGGCGCACACTTTGGGAACCCCTGTTCTAGTAATTTATGAGGTGCTAGAAGAATATAAAGTATGACGTGTTATTCAAGTGCTCTACTATCAGGGTTTTTAATTTTACTCAAAATCTCCTGTGAAAATAATTTAGCAATGTAGCAACAGAGTAATACTAATAAGTTTATCAGCCGGCCTAAGATGCGCAAACGAGAAAATCTCGAGATATCTCACTCTCGTGTGTAGTTATATTGTCGATAACGACATAATGTCAAAATCATTTTTTGACATTATGTCGATAGATTTTGACGACAGATCTACACGAGAAAAAAATTATGTCATGTTAGGGTCAATAGAGATGAAGAGAAACGCCATCAAACATCGAGAAAACGTGTAGACAAAATTTTCTCGTTGGCGTATGCTAGATGGGCAGATTGGTGCGTTACTCTATTATGTCATATGTGTACCCATGGGCGTACCCAGAATTTCAGCTAGGGGGTGGCAGCATGAGCTGTGCGCCCCCCCCCCGCCCCCCCCGCTGAAATCCTGGGTACAAGTATATGAACCAAGATGGTCGGTCTGGTATAATATCGAAACAAAGAATTAAAAATCATCAACTTTTACCAATCTGACTAAAGATATTTTGTCCCCCCCCCCCCCCCCCCCCACAGTGTACGTAGTAGGTAAACTATATTATACTTACAGAAGATAAATACAAAAAATATCAACTTGTATGATGTATCCCAAGTCCCAACTTCGCATACGTATGTAAAACCACTCCTGAAAACATATTACCACTTCTTTTTAGTTTTTCGTTCCCATTGTAGGAGATATAAATAATTATATTCAAATTAAATTCCATTTCTTTTTGAACGAAAATCTTTTATTAAACTTATGTTAGGTTTAGTGTGCTTAACGATTTTTTAAAAATAATGATGAAGTACCTAGGTATACAGGGTGCAATTAAACCTTGCTGCCAAATTTTGATATATTGATCCTTGTGAAAAATAAAAATACACTTATTTTTTCTTTTATACTCACTCAGTACTAAAATGTTGAGAAATAGCTTCCGCAAGTTATCCTAAAAAACACTACAATTAATGGACACGATGCGCCGGTCGCGCGTCACGTGCCCACGCGCGCGCGCCTCATTTCGCGTCACCCCCGATCATTCCCCCGCGCCGCGATTGACCATTCTGCAACGATTTTAAATGGGATAAAATATGTCATTGAAAAAAAATAACACCCAATTTTTTTGGTTAAATTGACTCTGCTAATGATATCTAAGCCCTGGAAAAAATTTGGCAGGAAGGTTTAATTGCACCCTGTATGTACCTTATACCTAGATACTAGATAGATCACTAACACTATTTAAGTCTTCTTTTTATTTACTTAACTGTAAAAAATATTATTAAATGAAGATTTGACATAACCCATACATTACTTATGATCTGTCAAACTCTTCATTAAATTGAAATTTAATCATCATTAAAATATGTCTCTGAGTGCGGCTTTACACTTAACCCATCAAGCCCCTTAAGGACACCGGTGACCGCGATAACAATAGAATATCAATAGATTTCCAAGAATTCGCGATCGAAAGATTAAATTATTATTTTCGCAGAGCAGTCAGTCTCTGAAGTGTCCAATCTTAGACCAAATTACGAGTTTAAAATGCACGTAAATAGCTCAAACAGGTGTAAACAGCTCAATAGATGCGATGAAAATTACTATTAAATTATTATTTTTAAACAAAAAATTGAAACCGACTTCAAAAGTAAAGCAATGATGCCCTGGCGGGCCCCGTATAAAATTTCGTTTTGGGGGTCCCATTTCAGAGGGGGAAGTTTTATTATTTTTGCTGACGGACGCTGTGACTTGGAGGTCCCGTATAATTGATAGACAGATACGGCGGTAGCTACGCCCTGTCAATAATATTCTTAAATGAACTAAAAAATATTAGTGACTGTGCCAGGGAAAAGGGACCACTTAAGCGGTATGGAGTTATTGATATCTTCTAAAACTAGATAAAATTACCTATCGTGTAAAAAAAGAATCATTTTCTTAGATGCAACCATTATTTTTTAATATTTTTTTAAACTTGTAGTAGGCAAAATGTACAAGTTGAGAAAAATGACTTTGAAGTTTAAGCTCGTGAAAAATACACTTCTACTAGGAAGTTATGGAATGATTGGTACCAAGTTAATCTACTATCATCAAAGATTGAAAAAAGATATCAATGGTCTCAATAACTGTAATGGTTTGAAAGGTTTACAAAGAAGAAACATGCAAGAGTGGAAAAAATGAAGTATCTTAATTACTGAATAATTTTAAGAAAATACGCTATACTCAATGGATTATTAATTATGGTTATATATTTGAAGTAGTAAAGGAACGGAAAAAATAAAAATACTATGTATCTTTTATGTTTTTTTAATCAAAAGTATTAAAATTATCATAAATTAGTTTTACACATTGTCATAACATAAAACAACTAAATTTTATGATTTTTTAAAGTAACATCACAAAATCAGCTGAAATATACATAAGCACAGAGATCCAAAGATAGTAATGATGCTATGTACTATGTTTTGTAGTAATTATCGTGTTTTAAAGTTTAGTGGTTTGATAGTGTTTTTCCTACGGAAATATAATTAGGGTACCACTTTGAGGACCTAGTAAAGTTTAGTGTCACAAGTAAAATAACTACTATTTAACATGATTAATATTACAGAAATCGTGTTATCACTATGTTAAATAGTAAAGTAAATGTATTTCGATAGTAAAATAAATGTTTTTCTGCGAATATTCGTTTGTAAGGAAATTATTCATTAATATTCTAAGTCAGGTACCACTTCACTAAACTTTACACTGGCTTACTTACAAAAAACTTTAAGTACTTATATTTTGCTTACAAAAAAAACAGCTTGACAAACTAAAATAATTTAAGCAAAAAGAAATCATTTTTTTTATTTCTTAAACTATTAACCAGATTCAGAGCGCTCATCAAGTTCCCTTTGTTTGCAAAAATAAACGTTATTTCTTTTTTGATAAAGCGGGGGCTAACCCCCCCTCCGCCGCCCGCCGCGCCGCGCCGCCCGTTTGTAGGTTATTCCCCGCGCGTCAATATCGAGCCAAATGAAAAATACTTCACTTGTCAAATATTACCTCAAAGTGGTACCCTTGGTACTAAACTTCGTGACCTATTATGATACTGAAATATTATGATTATATTTGTATTATTATATACATAATGTTATTTAAGGTATTAATAACCGATTAGTAAAAAAAACTCAATCTGCATAGTTTTCGACAAATTTTAGAAAATCGCTTATAACTCGATAACTAAAATCCTCAAAGTGGTCCCTTTTACTAGACACAGTCATTTAAATAATTCTTACTCTATACTCAATATTAAAATTTTGAATTTGAAGAGTTCTATTGATTACCTATGGATCCCATCATCAGGTCACCACTTTTGTGAACATGGTACAAAATCAGAATTCAGAATAATAATAGCAAACAAAATAAAAATTTTGAAAATCGGTTCATAAACGGTGGAGTACCAGCCCATCTAGCATATGCCAACGAGAAAATTTTGTCTACACGTTTTCTCGATGTTTGATGGTTATATGATGGTTTCTCTTTATCTCTATTGACCCTAACATGACATAATTTTTTTCTCGTGTAGATCTGTCGTCAAAATCTATCGACATAATGTCAAAAAATGATTTTGACATTATGTCGTTATCGACAATATAACTACACACGAGAGTGAGATATCTCGAGATTTTCTCGTTTGCGCGTCTTAGGCCGGCAACATGCGTGTCAAAAATATCCACAGCCGAACATATTATTATAACCTCCTTCTTTTTTGAAGTCGTTATCTAACAGTTTAGAACAAACCAAATCTTCAGCTTGTTTATGAAATTTTCATGATAATAATTCAATAATTATTAATTATTATTATTGAAGTGAAAACTTCTTTAGTGGCGTTGAGCACTTTTGTGGGATGGGTAAAAACTGTGAAACTCGCGCCAGATTTTCGTGTTGATCGTAAAACCATACAAAACGCGTAAGACGGTTGGAGAGTAGTGTTTTGTGTCGAGCTCGAACTCGGACTCGAACGAAATGTACAGTCGGGGAAATGAGTTGCTTAGCAGAAATGTACAGTCGGGGAAATGAATTGTTTAGCAGAAATGTACAATCGGGGGAAATGAGTTGTTTAGCAGAAATGTACAGTCGGGGAAATGAGTTGTTTAGCAAAAATGTACAGTCGGGGAAATGAGTTGCTTAGCAGAAATGTACAGTCGTGTGCTAAGCAGAAATGTACAGTCGGGGAAATGAGTTGTTTAGCAGAAATGTGCAGTCAGGGAAATGAGTTGTTTATCAGAAATGTACAGTCGGGGAAATGAGTTGTTTAGCAGAAATGTACAGTCGGGGAAATGAGTTGTTTAGCAGATATGTACAGTCGGGGAAATGAGTTCTTTAGCAGACGCGCTGATTAAGAGTCCGTATACGAAATTTTTCCGAATTTGCCGAAATTGCAAAGGTTCGCTACAGAATTATTATTAGGTTTTTTCCCCTTATTAGATTAAAAAAATATATTAATTATTAGATTTAAAATATATTTAAGCGCGGAAAGCCGACTCGAACTTGCGGCGAGTAATTTATTGTTGTCGTGTTTTTTTGGCACATTTTTCTTTTCTTTTTTCTCGAATTGGATAGAATTTTATGTATAGATTATTTCTGTCGTTTTCTTTTTATGAATTACAGCTCCAAGTTGCCGAAATTAACAGCAATTCTTTGCCCATTTTCTCTAAAATTTTGCCGAGTTACATATTGTTTTACTCAACTATTTCATATTAAAGTGGTAAAAAGTAATTCCAACATTTTATAGACGACTTTCTCAACAATACATTGTATTTTTTTCATACCGTTAAGACGTCAAAACAATCCATAAACAGGTGATATTCTAAACCTTTTACAGCAAAAATCACAAAACTGCCGCGGGTTTGAGTTGGACTATTTAAAAATACTTAAAAAAATAAAAAATCTAGCTCCAATATTAGATTATAATTGAAATGATCTTACATGTTGTGCATTAAAACTTATAGAAATACTGTATTTTAACTGTTAAATCACGTCTGTAAAATCAGCGAAATCGGCAAATTTCGTATACGGACTCTTAAGGCCGCGTTTCCACCTGCAAGACAACTGTCGCCAGAAATGTCTGACAGTCTGTCTGACAGCAGCTTTTTTTTTTATTGTCGATATTTTTTAATTTATTGTAAGGGTTTCGATTAATTAATTAAAACGATCGTTTTTTTTTAAATTTTTTTTAAATCGATTTTCATAAAAAATGGGTTATAAAAATAATGCACAACGTTAATAATCAAGTTTTCACTTCTGCCAGCACTCCCGGAGTGCAACCCATTTTTTTTTATTAATAATAAATAATAATAATAATTGATAACCCTACTTACATAAAAAATATTTTTCTTCATGGTTAGCAACTATGGGTGACTATTTCCAAGCGTACCGTAATGCATGTCTTTCCTGTAATATTAGATCATATATTTTTTTCTGCAGTTTCCCACTTTGTTTACCGCTCATCTATAAAGCCAGTTTCAAGATGCCTCCAAAGTTCTAATTTCTATTTATGCCATTCCATTTTTATCTAAATAATTATGGGAAAGCTTTACAAGTTTAAATACCCTGTGAAGCCAAACGAGCGTAATTTGTGAGTTTTGAAGTTGAGTCGCAGAATTTCGGTCGCGTAAATATCTTTTCATACATATCATAACTCACAAAATTACGCTCGTGAGAATCAAACAGGACTTTTGTATGAAACTGAATGCTGCAGAATTTCTGCCAGCCGAAATTCTGCGACTCACAACTCACAAATTACGCTCGTTTGGCTTCACCCTTACAGTACACCCTAAACCGGATGTAAATAAAATTATCTAGAAAATAACAATTAGCGGCACGGTGTAACGCCTAGCGGTGACCATGTGACTAACTCATACATAGGAATTTATTATTACCGTGACCTAACAAACGCTCGAGGTACGTGATCCAATTTTTTGGTAGGTGAAGGTTACAAGAACAGAGGTCGAACAGAGAACAATGCGAGAGCAGAAATGCGACGCAGTCGAGGCTCAGTACGCTAGGTTCTCATAGAGAAGACCCGTCCCAATCTAGACTGGGACCGGCCCCGGCAGAATGCATTATTAACGACGTCCGTTGCACAAACTTCGGAGCTAAATTATCGACTAGATATTATAGGAGTAAAATACGGGCTCGGCGGACGTGCAGCCGCGCGGCCGTGCATACCGAATCGTAAGATCAAAGCACGCATAGGTACTCCACTCGGACACCCACACGAATTCGAGAGCCGCGAACCGCGTCGGTGGAATAGAACACACAGACGCAGCGGCGGTAACACAAATAAAAGTATAATAAAAGTTACCAAGACAGAAGTGCGGCGTACGGTACTATTCGGTCGGGAGGGAGGTCGCAGGCACTCATACAAGCGAGCGCGGGCGGCGGTCCGCGCGGCGTGCGGAGCCAGTTTACCGTTGCGAGGCGCGTCGTGCGGCCGGACCTTACAGCGCAGCCGGCACCTGGCCCGGCCTCCGCACCACCCCGTGCCCCAGCCTCCCCGGATGCGCCCCGTCCGTCCGACGCAAGTTTTGTTTTGACCTAGGTCGGTGGACTGTTCCCCGACCGAGAGACCAAGTGCTCGTGTTACACTCAAGTGCTAATCCTGTTCTGGTTGTTTATTGGATCGCCCGTACGTCGCTGCCACATAGGTAAGTTTTCCACATTTATAGCGAACGAAAACTCTATCGGGTCGATAGCGTCGCCTAGTGTCTACGTGTAACGTTCCGTCCGGCGTGTGACTAATCTCGATGTAACAAAATAACTGTATACAATCATTAAGTTTCGTATTTTTTCTGGCCGAGTCTTATAAGATCTCTAATGCTTTTTCCAACTCGCGTTTTTGCTTTAATTCTTGACTAAATAATGAGGACATTAGAGGGAGTACGATTAAAGAGGAGTGAAATAACTTTTGTGACGTTTTCTTACATTAGACATCAACGGGCGCCGAAGTTTCTTGAAGATTGATATTTTGTAATGTTTTAGAAACTTGTTTTGTTTTAGGTTAGATAACTTATTGTACGGAAGTCTAGGTTATTAAACTCTTTTTATTGTGTATAAAAATCACACTGATTAAAAATAATTTTAATTCATGATCTTTAAAACAAGTATAACCCATCAAGCCCCGTAAGGCCCATATGGGCCGCGATAACAAAAGATTTCCAGGAATTGGTGATCGACGGATTAAATGTCTTTATGATGTAGATTAATTTATACTATGTCTGATGAGATTGATCTCTCTTTAATTTGTATAGGAATTAATCTTATTAGTTAAAAACGAATCATAAGATGTTTAAGCAATATAAGTGAACCATAAGATGCAAGATAAAGTATGGCGAATCTGTCAAAAAATTGTGAATAGCCTATCCGGCACATTATCAGGAAGACGTGAAACAGGCTCTTATGAAATATTTTATCTTGAGGTTTGTAACAGCCTGTGTTATCTCTTACTTCAATTGTGTAGTCTAGAGGAAATTAAGAAACCTATGATACTGTAAATAGAATGAAAAATTTATTCGCCTATACAGCATCTTAGTTGTTGTAGATCAATTCTGTGATGTCAGTAGCAAAAAATTGACTTATAAAAGTACAGATTCAGTTTTATTATGTAAGTAGGATATTACCGGGGTAATTTTCAGATACTAAAAGACAGAAAATTAAATAACTCTTCCAACAAGATAGCATTTTCAAATCATATCGATTCATGAGATAATAGTATAATGGACATCAATTATTCCCTCCGTTCTATTAGAATTTTATTTTTCCATTGTTTAGTAGAACATAAAAAACAATGATAATAATTATAAAACAGCAGGTATGCCGTGTGTGTTTATAAACTCGATTTTATTTTAAAAGCGAGCTCCATTTTAGTATTACAGTTACGCTTAAAATAACATTTAAAGTAGCGAAAACATAAACGAAAAAATAAGGAACTGTTTATATGCACATTAACGTTAATGAGAATTCGTAATCAGTCATACTCTAAATCAAAACTGTATTTTAATTAAAAAGATAAAACCGACTTCAAAATTGTACGTAATTGAGAATTAAAATTCCTTATCTCAACAACTACTGAACCGATTTTGATGAAACTTGCAGTATTCCCTAAGTTGAACAATACCTAGTATAATAAAAAAAGAATCATTTAGATTGGACTTGTAGTTCCGGAGATACGCGTGCACAAACATAAAAACATACATACATACATACACTTTTGAAATTTGGCACATTTGTTCAGAAGCTGTTATAGATTAACATATACAAAAACTGAGCAGTTCTGGAAATATTACATACATACGCGTCGAATTGATATCCTCCTTTTTTTGAAGTCGGTTAATGAAGTCGGTTAAAAAAGGCACAAAAGTGTGTAACGCCGACGCGGACGGTTCAGCACCGTGTCCCCAATCTGATCTCGATGTTGTCAGTGGAAACATGAAATAAAATGTTAATATTAAAGCTAACTTAATTGCCCGCAAGTGTCGTTTTGCACAATAGGCCTGCATGACGCAAAGTAGAGCGATAAATTAAAAAGCCCATTAAGTGCTTTATGATTTACACAGAAATGTTTAAGACTTTGTAAAATTACCGTGTTATACGTTAATTGAATTAAAGCGATTGTCCTCTTTAATATACACTTCCAAGTTCCATATCATTATAAATGAACGTAAAATCTTAATTCGTTTTAACACTTCCAAGTTATTAGTTTTTATGCTTACGACATTTTGTAGTTACTTTAGTTAGGTAACATGTAATGTTTGGTACTTATTTTAATACGTTCGTGTTCATGAGGTACACTTCTCACGAAAGATTTTGTTTTTGATAAATTTTAAGAGACATTTGGAGCGCTTGTTTCACTTTCTAGGCCTCAGGGCGCTGGCGGCGGACCACAAAAAGTGTAAACTCATCAGAGCTCTAGTTATATTGTACTTCGACGATTCTGTAATTTCCCGCCCCAACCGTGGAGAGAAACTTATTGTCAATCACGATAACAAAATACAATAAAAAGATCATTTTCTCAAACTTTACTCTGTAATCCAATTTTTTGTTGCTCGTCGACAAATATTTATCAAAACTTTAGAAGAAAATAAACGCACAAAGCACAAGTATAAAGGTTTATATTTTCATAATTAGCATTCGTATAAAAATTACGTACAAAAAGTAGAAATGTTTAGGAACATTGGTCTAATCACTTCAGCACACATATGGAAATTTTTTGGTTGTTTGAATTTTTAGAATTTTTATTCTGGTAGCCGTTAAATGTTTACAGGTATGACTGTTATTGCCTTGGTCTATTATTCTAGCTTTTTTTATATAAAATAAGGGGGCAAACGAGCAAACGGGTCACCTGATGGAAAGCAACTACCGTCGCCCATGAACACTTGCAACATCAGAAGATCTGCAGGTGCGTTGCCGGCCTTTTGAGAGGGACGCTTTTACGCTCTCTTCTTGAAGGTTTGCAGGTCGTATAGGTCCGGAAATACTGCTGGTGACAGAGCTTATATATTGTAAGGAATAGTGTTCCTGGCAATTATATTCTTTGATTCCCCCATATAACCCCCCCCCCCCCCCCCGAAACGGAATTTTTAAAATGTTCTTTTTCGGGTTCCGTACCCAAAGGATAAAAACGGGACCCTATTACTAATACTTCGATGTCTGTCGGTCCGTCTGTCTGTCTCCAGACTGTATCTCAAAAACCGCTATTGCTAGACTTCTGACATTTTCACTGATTGTGTATATCTATTGCCGCTATAATAACAAATACTTACTAAAAATAAAATAAATTTAAGGGCTCCCAAACGTGATTTTTTTGCTAGTTTTTGCTCGATATCAATAATGGCAATATGTAGCCACTTGAAATGTTCACAAAATACTCAATAGTATTTATACTTTAATAATTAATAGTAAAATTCGAATAAAATAAATAATTAAGGGGGATTCAAATAAAATAAATAAATCCCATATAAAAAAAAACACATTTTTACCTATTTTTGCTCTATAATGGTACGAACCCTTCGTGCGCGAGTCCAACTCACACTTGGCCGATTATTTAGTACTTGCTAACATTATAAGAAGAACAAGCGCACAAAATTCAATTTTCTAGCTGTTATAATTTGGCCTGTGCTTTGATTTGTCGGTCAACCTGCCTTACATTTTATAAATACAGATAAAATGCATAATATTATAGGCCAAAGCATCTGCTTAAATATTAGTTAATTATACCTATCAAAATTGTTGATAGACATCTTGCTATCATAGACATATTCTATATAATCTATATATCTATCTCGTGATGTAAATGTCTATACTTTCACGAGTAACTACGGTAGTCGGTCCATTTAGTATTTAATGTCTGAAAGCGCACTTTATCACGTTGCTGTGGTTATAACCACGACAAAGTTGACTTTATAACTTTTCAAATAATAATAATTAATCTATTACATTACAATTTTGAAAGTGCTAATACATACAAATATAATATTATACACTTGAAGTAAAGTCTTAAAGCTAGCTTTTGAAAATATGTTTATTAAATACAAACTGCATAAAAATGCAGTGTTCGCCCACGCGAACGCTATGTTTACGTCATTGGTGAACCGCCTACGAACTTTTAATATCACTTGATGAATAGAGTCAACAATTTCTATGTAAGATACAAATCTGTTCAGACATTAAAAGCTTCTCTTCTTTTTTCAAATATATTTTAATGATGTCTCTCTTCTGTACTCTGGTAAAAACAATATATAGGTCTACCAGAATCTGAGGGCAAATTTTGACAGCAGATTTTCAAAAAATATCTTTGATCATTGGATTATAATATATTTGCATGTTTCACACACAGAATTAGCCGCTATAAGAAAAAAATGGATCAAAATATTTTATTCCAATTACCTCGGTATTGCTAGAGTCAATTTACTTTGTCACTTTTTGACATCAGATTCTGGTAGACCTATAGAAGGCTTTGAAGATGTGCATTGTGCAACCTGATGATTTCTGTAAGAGGAAAAATAAATTTGAAACTAAAAAACATGAAATATCTCAATGTATTATTGTTTTAAATATTGTAACTCGTACGTATCTTTTACATTCACTTATGTTCATAAGAGTTGCTGTCTTACAGTTCTGAATGTAATAATTTAAATTGAGCACTTCATTACTATAGGAAGGATGTCCCGATTTCAAATTACGGCAAACACGACTCGTGTTACTCACTAATAAAAATAATATTTGAAGTATTTTTATTTACCGAGTAAGTGCGTTTCGAGAAATCTCATTACAGCATGTAAAGTTTAAAAGAAAAATAATGAAACGTACAAAAAGTATTCGGCGCTAGTGTGAAAGTGGCAGACAAAAGAAAGAAGCCATAAAAACGATTTTAATCGTATTAGATTCGTAGTTACTCGATAAAAACAATGGTTTGTGGTAGAGATTAGCCTTTAGCTATGGAGAGATGGCATTAAGTCGAGGGGCGAGGCCGGGGCGGACCGCATTGTTCGTGCCGCGTGCGATATCTATTACCCCGTAGCGGCGGGCGTGCTAAGATACTATACCCATTGCACGTGATCACGCAGTGTTACAGAACTGTATGTTATGAAAACTGCTTCACATTTGATTTTTGAAAAATAACCGTCTATTATAACAACGTTAGGATCCAGCAGATTGCACATTTAACCCGAAAACTTCATATTTGTTTAGATTATTAAAAATAACAGTCCACTATGGAAACCCTGCAGGCTAAAGATGTAGGGATCAAAAGCCAGCTCTGATGATGTTGAAGCCAGTTGAATGTTCGTGATTTAGTCCAACAGCTAAGTAGAGGTAAAACTTAAGGAAAGCTCTCTCAACATTTTCTAAATTTGTTGTTTATTTGCATCTCCGAATGAATTTGGTACGCATAGAAAACAAATTAAAAACGAGTTTTTAAATTTTTTATTGCAATACACACATTCCATTCTATAGTGTAGGTTATATAAACTAATCTTTCGGAAAAGTACAGTCACTTGCTTAAGTAAAATATAATGTGTCTATCATACAAAGATCGTAATTCGTAATATTAATTATAAAACAAAAATGCTTATAAAGTCACGCAAAGTATACTCAGTGATTAATTTCTAACTACTTAGTAAAATATGCTATTATTTAACCAAAAAAATTATGTTTAAAAAACATAAAATACTCAATCTTAAGTGTGTAGACATTTAGAAATTAGGAAACTTTGCAATTATTGAAATAACTGTTTTAGAATGGTGACAATTAAATTCGATGGTATTGCGTCTATAAATCTCTTTGTCTATAAATTATATTTTGTAGAAGTTTACGACTATTATGTATTATTCACTCTAAAACTACGATTTTACGTGTTACTCACAATGACAGTTGTAATTAGTCTCGTGTTTTAGTGTTAAGGAAGAAATTACGTAACATTATGAACAGTAACTAATAAAGACGTTAAAGACTTTAAGACATTAACGCTTAGTCTTTCGTCGTAGAAAAGTTTATTAGTTATTACACTTGAAAGTGAACCATGGGAACTTTGCACAGGCTTCAAGGATTGAAAAATCGAAGACCATTTGCGAGGTACACTCGGGAAAATTCCTGCTGGACCCGTCGAAATACGACATAGAACGTTTAGAAGCACACACAGACTCTTGTACGCGAGTATTATTACACAAAGTTAAATCAATCAATTCAATATTTTAGAGCGTCCTAATGCTAAAACAAACTTTAGTTTGTCAATGTTGTAACATAAAGTGTATTTTTTTACTTATTGGCAGTTAAAAATTGCCTAATATTTTGCGCTATCGCTGACCTACCTACACACATTACATTACAAACAGCGATAAAGTACAGTCGTGAACAACAATGAACCTAATTAAGTTCTTGTGGCGTAGTAAAAACACATAATTAGTGTGGGTTGGAGTGAAATGACCGCCGTGTTCCCTTGACCCTCCGTGACGTTTGGCGGAAGACTGGTGTGCGACGGACCGTGGCAGCCTCCTGCGTAGAAATTGTTCGTCCTTGCGACACCACAATACCTCACCTTTGGCACTGAAACTAACATGTTTGAGATAATAGCCGCATTGTGCGCGTGTTTGCAACTTTCGCGCTTTTAAAGATGGTATTTTAAAAATAATGTTTTATATCAATTGAGTGGTACCAAAAACTAAAACTGTTGTATCACTTTATAATGCTGAAAACTGAAACTAAAAAATATGGTGCAATGATTTGCAATGGAAGATTTACTTAATTTTATTCTGCATTGTAATTAAAAGTAAAGTAGCAATTTACGTGTGTGCACTGTTGAATTAAGCAAAAAATATAAGATGACGTTTACACCACTTTACCGAACGGCGAACACGTTATGAACAAACTACAAAGTAATAATTAAGTGAAAGTATCTCAAAATCGAGATCATATTTTGGTTATTTTTAACGATGTCGACTGGTCATTTATTCCATATTTTTAAGGTAGACTTTAAGGCGGGTGTTTCGCCTTCTTTTAATAAATAAATTAAATTAATGTTTATAAAGTTTAGCCCGGTATCTTTATCTAACTTGTTTTGCTCTGTAGTCTACCTAAAATTACTTAAAAATAAGATTTTAAAAAATGCATATATTTACTTTTAAAAATAAAGTCTGCTCAAAATTGGCTTTAAGTATGCAGCTTGCTCGTCTTGGCTCATTAGTGAATTAATGTCGAGTAAGGTAAAAACGACTTGTTTAATTTGTGTCTTCTCTTACTATTTTATATGAGATGCTCTAATGAATTAAATATCAACTGGGATGGGCATCTAATCTAGCATTTTGCCGACACACACAGTTCACTTTTATGTCGATATACCTAATTTTCTGCAAGTATACGAGTCATATGTATACTTTTTTGAAATATTTCAAATAATAAACAACTAAAACTGACTTCAGGAAATAATTACTAAAAATACAAACTAAAATAAAATATACAAACATATACAAAATTAGAATATATAATTATATAAGAAAAACTTCCCCATGTCGTCCCCATCTGGCAGAGTGCCCACTTTTTTGAATAGTAATTACTTTA
This sequence comes from Lysandra bellargus, assembly GCA_905333045.1. NCBI lineage: Eukaryota > Metazoa > Arthropoda > Insecta > Lepidoptera > Lycaenidae > Lysandra > Lysandra bellargus. The sequence continues at coordinate 875,392 of HG995333.1, forward strand.
AAAATATAAAAGGTAAAACTATGATATTAACCGGTGACTTTTTATCAGACTGTGAACACTAATATTTCAATTCAACCGCCGTGCCGCAGCCGCTGGAACTCAATCAATTTTTTGTATGCAAAACGATTTTTAATTATATTGATCAGCTAGAATTTCTTTATTCTTACTTTATATCTTCACCAGCGTTAATATTTCAAACGCTTTCTATATTATGCATCCAAAATATAGCTTGTTATAATGACCAGTAGTGTTTAATGTTTATATGGCATGAGTGATTGATGTTTAGAAATCAATATTCTAATATCTTACAACTATTAGTCATGTATTAATGTAATTTGGATATTACGTAGTATATTATTATGAACATATTTTAATCATATGTCAATATTTCACAAACGAGAATTGATGCAAAGGAAATGTGGCGGCATCCTAATTTAATTTTCCTGAGACAAACCACATGAGGGAACTAACCTCTACTTAGTTTATGGTTTCTGCTTAGGAGACCAAAGGGGGGATTAAATACAGAAACCGTCAAGTGGTAACAGAATTTAATTCCCTTTTTTCATGGCGTCATTTTACGTCGATATGTATTATAAAACCTACTAGGAAACCTACCTTACCTACTGGGAGTGTCGCTTGACAGTTTCTGCTTAAAATATCTAGATCTTTATGCTGGCAAGAGCTAATATAATTTATCTCTTTTCCCTGGTGTTTAGTTGAAAATTTCTAGCGTTTTACTCATTAATTGCCATATTCAGTTATGTTTTTGTCGAATATGATCGTGTAAGAAACCACCGAATACCGCTAGCACCGCATTCGGTTATTGCTCTCGGATTCCGCAACAAATTAACATGTATTCGGTACGACTACATTTCATACTCAGTTTGTATATATTTGTGAGTGTCTGCATAAAAAAATGTGTCTACAGGATACATTTTTTATCTAGACAGTCGCAAGTCTTGTGAAACGTTATCTGTGCCACTAGGAATCCGATTATTTCTCCATCAATTTCAATTTTAAGATAATAGTATTATGCATATGAGTATGCAGCATAAGATCATTCTTACACATGATCATGATGCACTTATACAAATATACATATGTGCATTGCTTAAAATCCGCTCGGCAGGTGTGTTAAAACTACAAATGAAAGTAAAGTTTTTAGTTTTTACAATATTTTAGCGACCGCAATTAAGTTAATGTAGTTTAAAAATATATATACACGTGTTAAGCGTTAATGTACATTTTTGAAGAAGGTCATAGAGGTCTCGATAGATATCCTAACTCGTCAAATTAATAACTGGTTTGCTGTCGAAATATTCGATGATAGAGTGTAAGTGAAAGTCATGATCGACGTACATAATTATAAATAGTTTCGTTAAGTATCTCAATCTTTATATTAGTCGCTGCAAATTGCGGGGTTTCCTTAAAAAATAGTGCTTAATTGAATTGATCTGAGACCAGTAGCATGTGATACCGGAAGACCGATGTGGCTCCTAAAGGAAATTGCTTTTTTGATGAGAAAAGAAATTACTCGTTAATATGTAGAAATGGATTAAGATCATACAAATTTAACTTTATTTGATTAAACATCTATTTTTGGTCACGAGTATTTGTGTTCAATGATCATTATCATATTTATTAAGTAGATAACGTAAGCTATCGAGAAATATCTACGATGCTATGAATTTTTACTTTCTAAATTAGTGTCTGCCATTTAAGGTAAACGGAATAACAATACGTAGCAAGAAGTTTCACGAATATTTCGGATTTTCTCTATAAATAATTTATTTCTGAAGAAATGAAGCTTTTCACAAAGAGTACCACTACATTAGTAGTAGAAAGTACTTTATTGTAAATGTTAATATTGTACTGTTAGCATATAATATTTCTGTACAAATTAACTGTTAGTTATATACTTACGTCCTACGTATATATAAATCATAAGCAGAAAATAGTAAATAATAAGTTTATTCAAAAAATATATAATTACTCGACCAACTTATAGAATATGTGCCATAGTACTCGTATTCATTACTGTCACGTGATATTACATTGATGACAGTCACTACCAAAAAGCACCACTGCGCTACCCATGGGAAGTAGGTATCATGGAACGATATTAAGCGGCAATACTAAACTATCTTCACATGAAATTCAAAACTATCGAAACAAATGAAATTAAGTCTAGAAAACGATCAAAATAGGTCTTAACTCGTGTACGACACGTCAACGTGAGCCAACAAAAACCCTATTAATGCTTTAATCGGTCTGTCGAGCGTGGGATTACGACCGCAGATTTAGGTATTAAGTTTTATTCTGTCGTGTACTTTTCCAGCGACTCCAGTGACCTTCAGCTTTTAGCCGGAACGTTTGTTACGCGACCAGTCCAAGTAAATAACACAGAATAAATAATATATACAGTAGAACCTCCTCATACTAAGCACCCGAATCGGGAGCACACTGCACGCACACATAAGAATGATTTCAGATAGAGCAGAAGCTGCAGAACTTTTCAGTATCGTAAACTTGTGCTATACGAATTTGATTTCAAGAACGCAACTCAGCTGCTCTACTGTATTTATTTATATTTTATAAATACTGAATGCATACCTACTTATTACGTCTCTTAATACGGATATGCTTCGGCTGTAACGACCATAATTATTATTTCACTATAAATTATACCGGCCAAGAAATTGTGATTACTAGACTTGTATCGAGACACAATATTAGAATTTGATTTATCTAATCTTTTTTATTTATCTTTGTACCTTCAATATATCGATAGTACTAGCTACACAGGTTTTTTAATGCAACGAACTGTCAATAAGCAGACTACAGAAGGATCATCTGAGAGTAAGCAGCCATTGATGGACACTTGCAACACTAACGTTACACTATATTATATTAACTCATCTGCCTGAGAATTTAATTTTTACTTCACTCCCTGCACGGCAAAACACAACGTCAACGTTTCTACGTCAATTTTCTGCGAGGCCGTGGTAGTAATCTCAGCTATGTAGTGAGGCACTCTTTTAAACTTCATTTTAGCTTATTAAAAAAACCATAGGAAAAAAAACATGATATTTTCATACAAGTTTCCAAAATGAGTTAGAAGTTTTTAAAGCAACATTAAATTCGTATTACTTCCTACAAAATTTAAATATTCAGATACTTAATTTGACAGCAGGCGCCATAAAACTTAACTCGCGAATTTTTTATATATTATTTACTATGCCCCTATGATACATCGCATTAATAATTCGGACGTCTACAAGAATATTTGATTTTAAATATAGGCAAATTTAAAACTACCTGCATAACAAAAACATAAACATGTAAATTAGTAGCTGTTGTGTTATATTATTACATTATTCCTTTTTTTTTCAATGTAATTTACTAATTACAGCTACTGCTGTAACCAATAGATATTCTGTCAAGTGACAATAAATAGGAAGAAAATATAGTCTTACGTACTACACACGATTATAGTGACAACCTATGGGTAGAGTCCGAATGAATGGTGTTTGCCATTTGATACGTTCTCGTAATAATAATAATTTATATTTATTATTACCGATTATATCCACAACACTATTGTCAAAGTAAAGAGAAGGGAGAAAATTTAAGGTGGAGGGTAGACTCATAAAATAAATATACAAGTTCAGTTATAAATGACGTGAAAATTACTTTTTATGTTTCACTAAAACTAGATTAGCCCTAAAGGTACTTAGGACCAGATCGCACCAAAACACGATGCTCCGCACCTGTATTTATAATTAAACTTGTACTTCCTTGTTGAATAGCTTTTGTCAATTTAGAATCACCATCTTTAAAATGCCGCACCCTTATTTTCTTTGAGGAAATGCACTTATGCATCCCCGGTAGTTTGGGGAGGGCTACTAGGGTATGTGGTACGGTGCTCCCCGGGGCGGTGGAAGAAGCGAGCATCCCCGGAACCGGAAAAGCAGAAACGGTGTTTCTGCTTTTCCGGTTTTGGCAGAGCCACTGGGAATATATCGACCGCAAAAATGCCACATACCTAAGAATATTTCTTTCTGTCGTTGCCCCCTGTTGTTCTATCACATACCGAACAAAAGGTGTAACACTTGCCTAACTATATCTGCTGGGTGTAATTGAGCTCTTGCACAATGGCGATTATCGTACGAGTAACGTATTATGTCCACCGCTGTAATACAATCGCACACTAGACGAGAGCCTCTTTGTCAATTACTTTTATAATGTGACGGAAATATGTTTTCTACCAAGTATAAACTTAAATAACTGTATTTTAAAAAGATAAAACTGACTTCAAAATTGTACGTAAATTAAAATTCCCTATCTCAAAAACTACTGAACCGATTTTGATGAAACTTGCAGTATTCCCTAATTTGAACAATACCTAGTATAATAAAAAATGAATAATTTAGATCGGACTTGTAGTTCCGGAGATATGCGTGCACAAACATAAAAACATACATACATACATACATACATACATACATACATACATACATACATACACTTTTGAAATTTGGTACATTTGTTCAGAAGCTGTTAAGCATTGATTCCCAAAGTGGTCCAGGTGGACCCCCAGGGGTCCACGGGAGCCCGATAGGGGTCTACGCTTGCGTGGAAAAAAAATGGGGGTCCACGAGTCGTTAACGGGGGTCTATAAAAATTAAGTGACCCGACCCGACTTCTATGAATATAGGTAGACAATATTATATTAGAAGATTAAATATTACAGAGCGAGGAGATTTAGAAATAAGTAAAAGTTTACTACACTTTTACTTATTTCTAAATCTCCTTTTTGTGTTAAATACCTAGGTACATAACAAGAAAATATTTGCGTCTCCAGCAAAATATTTAAAGTGGTCTATGAGAAAAAAAAGTTTGGGAACCTCTGTGTTATAGATTAACATATACAAAAACTGGGCAGTTCTGGAAATATTACATACATACGCGTCGAATTGATAACCTCCTTTTTTGAAGTCGGTTAAAAATACTAACATTAAACACATACAAACTATAACAAAAAAAAAATGTACAGCATTTACTAAGCACATATTTAGAAAGAATCCTAGGAACGAAAGTTATAAATAATTAAAACATAGTGTGATATATACATACGCTTATTGTATAGTGAAATAATTAATTAGTTCAAACACATAAAACTATTGGCGATCTAGTATTTTAGTTGTAATGTTATTTGAGCGTTGTTTTTATAGACAGACGAGCTTTTGCCCGCGGCTTCGCACGCGTTAAGAAGTATTATAATATGCAAACTTTCATCCCCTATTTTAACCCCTTGAGGTTGGAATTTATCAAAATCCTTTCTTAGCGGATGCCTACGTCATAACATCTACCTGCATGCAAAATTTCAGCCCGATCCGTCCAGTGGTTTGGGTTGTGCGTTGATAGATCACCATGTCAGTCAGTCACCTTTGAGTTTTATATATATAGATTAAACTGTTAATACTTGGTTTTAAAGTCCTTTAGGTTTAATGTCGAGGTCTTGTTGAAATTTCAGTTTTGACAGCACATTATAGAAATTATTACTATAAATTTCATTGAATATGGCACAAAAGAACACATGTATTTCCTGTAAACATGGTATAACATGGTAGCACTAAAGAAATTTATTTTGTCACAATACACGAACAGAGTATGGTTAAAATAAATCTGCAAAATGAATAAAACCGCAACAGTGGTATCCAATTAAGTGGATTGCTAATAATAAAAGTGAAATCGAAGCGAGTGCAGTGGCCGCATGGCGCGCCGCCACGCCGCACTACATAAGATCGCCCGTAGACGCTTGTCGCTCGTCGTTTGTCGCTCGTCGCTTGAGCTCATCGCTCGTCGCCTAAGCACGACGCTCGTCGCCTGAGCACGTCGCTCGTCGCCTGAGCTCGTCGCTCGACGCTCGTCGCATATGCTCGACGGTCGACAATCATCATTTTTAATTCGCATCAAAAATTAGCATAAACTCCTACACTCTACAAATTAAAATTTCGGAAACACTAACAAAATATCTACAATTATAATCTCGCGGTTGAGCGAGAAAGTGGTACATACAGACCGTTAACTGCATAGGTTTGAATATTTTGGATTAACGTATCAGCATTTTAACATTACGAGAAATTTGAGATGTTTTGAGTGGGTAATTTTTAACAAAGGCTGACTTACATTTATTGCAATTTTTCACTTTTACTTGTGTACGACGTTTTTGCATCGCGTGTGAAGAGACTCGGGCAATTTGTATTTTGTATGAAACCTCACAATTTCTACTTGTTTAAAAACTTTGTAATACCTATTAAGATAAGGCAAAGTTTTAATTAACGCTACATTAACTTTTGTTTTTGTTCAATTCTTGTTTAAAATTTACTAAACAAGAACGCTTAGTTACACGATGAAAATGATACGCATTATTTAAATGTATAACATTAATCGCTATTTGATTTTTAATGCCGCTGAAACACATAATAAATACAAACATCTATCGTATTGTAATTTGTAAGCAAGCCGCTACAAAAATGTAGAGCAATCTTTTGTGAAGATATGAGAATGAATATAATTGAATATTAAATACTCTTGGGTTAATCTGTTACTATTGAATGTATTTCTGTATTTGTAATAGTCGGCTGTCCGGCTAACATAAGATTTGGTTAAACACGAAGAGTTTAACCAAATCTTATGTTAGCCGTTTTAGTTCAGCCGTAACTTATTTAATGTTCAGTAGATCCGGTTTGAACAATTCACCCACGTTTTTATACCCAAATGGATAAGTAAAGTATTTATTTTGATATCAACAGTTATAATTTTCGTTAAATATAAAATTTTATAAGTCATAACCTGTAACTTAAAATTAAAAAAATAAATAGTGTGTCGCCAGATATTTCAATTTAATATCTTGTTTGTTGATTTATAAAAACAACATTACATATTTTATTTCAATTCAAAAACATTCGTTCCCACCTTCTTACTAATTATTATACCTAATATTTATACTATTAGAAAAAGCTGTTATCTTATTATTAACAGACACTTCAATTAAATAGACTGTCGTATGTGTGTAATTAGTAATAAATTAATCACCATCACGAAACATGGTTCATTAATTAATCTTGAATGTAATATACAGTTCTTTTAAAAATGAAACTAAACGTAATTATCACGTCAAACTTAGGAGGAAACAGTTAGATGTTTTAGGTTGGAAAAAAACGGATGTCATAGAAAAACGCCGGACGATCGCAATTTATTTTTATTGACTTGCTCTATAATAATAAAAATAACTCCAAAAATATCTAAGAATTTGGTGACACGTGCACTAAAGAGACATATACAAATATAGTATTTTCTAGCCGATGGTTACCTACCCCTGAACTATAAAGAATTAAAAAACTGCAACATTTACGCGAGTGTCAGATTTCAAATGTCAAAATTGTTTCAAACTACCCTAATATGCGGCCTTTCGTTGGTCACGCTTTGTGCCTCAATAAAACTTACACTAAACGTGACTAGATGATAAAACTTAGTCCCAGTTATTCAAGTGCAAATGCATTAAAAGCTGTGGCACGATGCCCCAATTACAACGGTAAAAATAATGCAGCATAGAAAAGGAAAGTCTGAAAATACATATGGCAAATCAACGTGATTGCTCAGAGATCATGCAAATGGAGTAGTTGTGCTATTATCTAGACACATCACGACTCATTTGACGTGACTCTCACGTCGCGCCGCCGCCGCGCTCTCGTGACTCGGCCTGTTCTAGCACTGAGGCTGCGAATCGCAAAAAGCGGCTGATGGACCTTATTTTTGTTAATGCCTCCCTGTTGTCCTGTTATCAGAGTTCCCAAGAATTGTGATAACAGAAACAATGCCTAACAGCAATCAAATGCAGTCCATTCCATATGGACGAATACAGCGCTGTGTTATAAACTGGTCTTACCAAAGACTGAAGCAATGAATAGAGCATTCTCTATTCTACAGTAAAGTTAATACGGACACAAAATAAGAGATATAAAACGAGCGTGCAAATATCTTTGTATTTCATTACTACAGACCTACAAGACTACTCTAAATACTGTCAAATACTAACAAACAAAATCGCTCTCTCTCTTTATAGCAAGTAGTCACTTTATATGGATATTGCTCATTCCAATTTTCTAAGAATACACTGTATCTTACACATCACAGTAGTTTCACACGTCAAACAGTCTTAAATCTTTATATTTCAACTCGTTACTTACCGGTTCACGGCGTCAGTGTGTAAACAGCCTTAGGGAGTCTGCGTGGCGCGGCGCACGGTGCCGCGGTGGCATGTCATCAACACTTTATTACCCCGCGCTGATGAGCAACACACTAAGGGCTTGGAATTCATGCTTGTTAGAGAAATGATTCGAAAATTTCAAGTGTTTGTGCGTCGTCGCGTCATCTGCAAGAGCTAAAGGAGGGTATGCGTAGAATTAATAAGTTTTTAAAACATAAAAAAATTAAATTGCCGAGTGATGGTCCTTGCTTACAAAGTTATTATTATTTAATATTATTATTTTTCATTTTTAACTAAATTTATTACTTAAATATAGAGGTTTAATGAATATAAAAAATATCTACATATTATACATAAATAATTATTTATGAGCGTACACAAAATAAAGACTAAATGATTCTTTACTTATTGTAGCGCCACCGCGCCGTACCGTATAAAAGACATCAACGCGCGTTGAAGTTTGAGTTTTTGAATTGAATTAAGTTTAAACCGTATGTATTTAACCGACTTATATGTATTACTATCACAATATTAATACGCGAGCGAAAAACTTTTTAACCATTTTTACGAAAAGGGGGGAAACGTGTGCATGCGCACAGTTATAGGTTTAATATGGTGAAGGAGTGCATCGAGCTAATATTATTTTGAAATTATGCTTTTATCATTACATTTTTTTAGCAAACAAAACATTACACACACTACAACACACTCACTAGGGACGAGCCTACGAATTGTCTCTTGGTTGAAGTCTGAGCACTGTCAAATTGAAAATATATTGAGGGCCTGTTTCACCGCTTCCTGATAAGGCTATCCACCACTTAACTTGACACATAGAGTATGGAGAAACTGTCAAATAAGCCTATCGGGCACCTTAGTTTTTTTTATTGAATCTTAAATACTAATACAATAATATTACATGGCCAGTCTGTCATCATTTGACTTTATTAATCTGAGACTGTCCTAGGAATCATATCTAAAAAATAATAATGTCATTTTTTTGACAATAGAATATCAACAGAAAACACAGATTAAATTATCTAAATATATGAAACTCAAAGGTGACTGACTGACATGGAGATCTATCAACGCGCTGCCCAAACCACTGGACGGATCGGGCTGAAACTTTGCATGCAGGTAGATGATATGACGTAGGCATCCGCTAAGAAAATATTTTGATCAATTCCATCCCCAAGGGGTTAAAATAGCGGATGAAAGTTTGTACATAATAATACTTCTTAACGCGAGCGAAGCCGTGGGCAATAGCTCGTATTATATAATAATGATAGAAAGCGTTGAAATTTGAAACTTATAATTTATTTTTTTATCTGAGGTCGAATTTCGACCATTGTGCATTGGGCCATCTCTAGTCTATTTAAATCATCTATATTGATCATTCATCAAGGGCCAGAAAATAGTTAAAATGTATTAAACTTATTTTAGTCATTTTGCTTCCAATTGTTTCCTTTTGCGTCATGGAAAAATATGTGTCACTGTATCTATAGTATACAGATTAATATTGTTGCGCTACAAACGTATCCGGATCCGGTTATTATTTTTTATTATATTGTAAAGGCGAAAGTTAAAGTGTGTGAGTATATTTGTTTTTTATTTTATTTTTTAAATTATTTAATGTGCAAGAGAAACATATTTTACAAAATAATAGTTAACACAGTACGAGTAAGATGACACATAAGGTCTGATTATTTCTAATAGAAATCTCTTCCAGCTGCCCAACGGAGAGAGATTGGATAAGGATAGCAGATAGGACGTGCAAAATAATGAATGTAATATTATATCATTATGTACTTGTTACAATAGCACTAATAAAATAATAGTAATAAACAAATAAGATATATATTAAGATATAAATAAATTATGAATATACTAAAAGCTAGGTACCAGCCTAGAACTGAGATACTTAATGACATAGAACTTAGCCAGTACCGACTTTAAACGAATAAAAATTTAGTACAGAATTCGTTGAGATTTAGTCGAATTTTGAAAAAGGCACTAATGAAGAATATGAATTACCTATTTCATACTTTTTAGGTCATTTTAAGAATATTGTTTTTTCCTTGGAAGTCGGGTTAAATTTTTTGTTATTATATTACCCTGTTCTCAATTCTATTTGATAAACTAGAATATGTTTTACATCCAAGTTTTATAATTCGTTTCGGAGCTCTTTGTACATAATTTCGACGTTACCACGCCTACATCAATTCATCTACTTCCAATGGAAAATTCACACGCAAAATAGTACGTGCCAAATTCTCTTAATAGTTAATGGCGTCTCATGTTATCACGCTGACTCGACGAAACATTCATCAGGTGCCAGTCGCTTGTCAATGCGTTATTGTTGATTGACCGTTTGACCTCTGACTTAAGTTTGTTTAACATTCGTATTATAGACGAGGTAATGAAGAGTGATTAGCATACTTTAAGAGCAGCTGCTCCGGCCCATAGAATCTTAATCAGTCGTAAACATTTAACAATAGTTGTTGTTCGCTATTAAGTTTGAATCTCATTAAATTATTAATAACCACGTGCTAGTTAAATCGATATTAAAATTGTGAATGCATTTTAGTGTTACTTCATTCCTACAACGCTTACTGATTTCATATCATTAGACATGGAATAATATTCCCGATGTAAGACTGGAATAGTTTAGGTACTGTAAATAAATTCAGTACATAATATAAAATGTCACATGCATCTTTTAAATATTACTTCCAAGTAATAAATAATCACTTACAAGTAATTCACTATATAAGTGTAATAAATTCTTATCACTAACTGATATTATTAACCTGAAGATACAAATATAAATAAGAATGCTTCTTCGGAATTAAACTTAGACATTAAGGGCCTGTTTCACCGCTTCCTGATAAGGCTATCCACCACTTAACTTGACAAATGTAGTATGGAGAATCTGTCAAATAAACCTATCCGGCACCTTATCAGGAAGCGGTGAAACAGGCCCTAAGTGTTATTTTAGGAATGTTATCTTCGGGTTAATAATATTAGGACTTAGGAGTTAGAACGGAAAATTGCACATAGAGTTTTAACATCTCAGTCCTTACTGAGATGTTAAAACCCTTGTTCGTACAGAAAACTGCGATGCGATGTCGTAAATTCGCAAATATCGGTGGAAAAACCATTCCAATCTCATAATAAACACTTTAAAATTCGCAAATACATATTTGCGGTGCGACGCCGCATCGCAGTTTTGTGTACGAGTCTTAACGCTTAGGTTTCATTGTTTGTATGTAATTGTTAGCTTCTGCCTCGGCGGGCGATGACAAGTAAGGTTGTTCAGGAAGCCGGCGATACGCGAAACTACTTTCATCGTGACCGCTCACGACTCACATTATCGCCGCATCATTCCATTACTAGCTTTTGTAATCATAATCATAATCTTTACCAATTCATAACATTAGTTTGTATGAAAATTATACACACTATTTAGAACTAGATGATGCCCGCAACTTCGTTGCACCAAAACTCGTTTATCGCGCGGGAACCGTACATTTTTTCGGGACAAAAAGATACTTTGTGTCCCGGGAAAGGATATGTCCTTTCCCTATCCTATGGGATAATGTCCTTTCCCGGGACTCAAAGTATCTCCATACCAAATTTCAGCAAAATCGGTTCAGCGGTTTGGGCGTGAAGAGGTAATAGACAGACAGACAGACACACTTTCGCATTTATAATATTTAGTATGGATTTTAAAATCGTTTTCAGCTACAAATTTAAGCTTAAAGTTTTTAATATCGACAAAGAAAAGATTGTATTGTAAGTTTTACGTACGTATTTTCTTTTTCGTTAAAAACGAAAGTAGCGTGATCAAGACAAACTTAGCTACAATGTCATCGGCATGCTCATTGCTTGGCTATTTGAAGTATTTGGGATTTTCTGTTGTTGTAAGTAAAAGTGATTTTGTTTTATTGCAGTGTTTAACTTCCAAAATAATTTGACTATTCTAGTGTTGCTTTAATGTTTTCATCTAATGAGCCAAGAGAAATTGAAAGTATACAGTACCGATCCAAAAGTGCTATTGCTAGAGCTAATACAGCTCAGACTGTTATCATACCAATAACTACTAAACTTAGGCACTGTAATACATAAATGTCATTACGTTAGATACAAGCGTTTAGCTTATAATTTGTTCATATATTAGACTACTGACTGCAATACTTTGTCTTTGTGTATTACTGCTTGGAACTACAAGGAAACTTTCTTGTTTATTAAATATACGAAAATTAATTATTTCCATTTGCATAGGGAATGCTATATTAATCAGTTACTTTAAAATTATAATAAAAACTACAAATACAGCGCCAGAACTGGAAATTCGAGGTACGAGAATCGGGAACCAGGCTGTACTATAGTTTGAAATGCTTCTATTTTGTAATACCAGTGACCTTTGACTAGAGCACGGCACAGTAGCTGATACCGATCGAATAGCCGCATAACTAGCAATTCATTCTGATATTCATACATAAGAAACAAGGCAGTTGTTTAAATTATAATACAGTTTTGGGATTTGTCTTATTTTATTTTATCAGGGCTTGTTTTCATTTCGAAAACACACAGAATTGTACAATTTACAATTTTGCAAATTAGAAAAGCCATATTTTATAGCCATCCGTATCTTATCTAGCTTTCTAAACGTGCGTAAAACAGGAGGATTAAGAGAAAATATAATATTTATCGTATTCCAGGTTACTACTGTAACGGGCTATTACGATATCATAAGTGGTTAAATATAAAAATTATCAAGGAGTCCATTAGCGTTAAAGCTACGTCTAAGCATAAGTATAAAATACTAGCGCTATTATATAACAATTTAAGGAGCGCTTAAGACAAATTCTTGAGTAATATTGGAACGAATAGCGCTTGTGAATTCCATCGTAGGCAATTTTATGCGAACAATTTAAATTTTATATTACACAACGAATTAACATCAAATCGAAGGTCGCTAATGACTATATTTTATTATTTCCTATATTAATACAATAACAAAAAAGAAACTCGATTTAATTGATCGAGTTAAATAACGTGCTTATTGTTAATTTAATCTCGGTTTTAGATTTGTAGATCTAATAATAGATTAACATTTGGCGTAATAATGAAAACCGTTGTAACTGAAGAAACCATTTCATGAAACAAAATTCGAAAGATAGTAAAATATCGAAATCAGCTCAATTTAGGATACTTGGACAACTTGCATTCGATAATTTCGATAGCGAAATTAGAAATCAGTAATGCATTGGATTTGACACAAAGTCCCCCGAGCAAACGACCTTGGCCATACATTTGCCGCGTTGCCGAGATCGCACCAAAACCCTATTTTTTTACTTATCTTAGTTCAAAATTGTCCTAAAAAAATTTTTAAAACGGGGAATATGTAGTTTATGATATTGTCGATCTATTGGCGTGTGTTTCAAATAAAAGTAATTTGTAAATCCTTAGGAGATGCTGAATGTATGCTTGAATTTTAATAAATTGATTTTACTTTGGAAGCTGATATCATAAGTATAATAAACAAAAATAGAAAATTTAAAACGGGGAAAGGAATGTTGATATACTGAAGATCATTGCTGTATTTTTATTATAACTTTGTAGCTTTCAAATTGTTTATAAGGCTTGAAATACGGAATCTCCGTAAGGAACGACCTTAAGTCTTTTTATTAATAATGAAATGAAATAAAATACTGAAATGTTTTCTCTGCTGACCGAATGTATAATCTTGTTGCCTGCTGGCCAAGTAATTATTCTGCCGAGTGAGTGTTTATTTTGCAGATACATAATAAAACTCGCTGCCAGTTTGTGTTTAAATTACTGACCATTGTCATGATTATTAACAAAACACGAATAGCAGCCTGATTTTAGTTATTGATAACACAATCTTTGTATGCTGAAAAAATGATTTATTAGCGGTTATTTCTTGCAAACAAAATTTTCAAATGGCATACGCAATTAATTACTTCTCTATTTAAATTTTTGAATGTTCTATATTTTTTTTCGAATATAAGATGTCTAAGTGCTCTACTGCCGCGTTATAACCCGTTAACTTGTGAAATAGGCAATTATAGGTATAACATTTTGAAATAATGTTAAGGTGTTGTGTGATGCCGGTTCTCGGCAGTCATAACGTGTTCCGGTGTGTAAGGGTAACCGTCCACTCCGCAATTGATATTCTCACGGTGCTGTGGGGCGTGGCCACGGTGTTCTCACTTAATACTTATCTGGAAATTTCATCGTTCATAATTACTATCTAATTGAAAGCTTCCTTGAGATTGTGTGGAAAACTACGATTAAATTATTTTAGCAAAATTTGCTAAAATAAAACATTATTTCATGCCATAAACATTTAATGTTAATAGCATGAAATAATGTTTTATTTGTCTTAACGGACTAAGCACTTGAAAAATATTACATTCGATTAATTCATCAAGCCCCACAGACATGTATCTAGATCTTATTTTTATGTCAAGCCCCAAGCGGCCACATCCGGCCGCGATAACAGTGAAAAAGCTATTGTGTCTCGTTTTGCCACGATCGATTATAAATCAACTGATTACTTTTATCATTCTCAAGGTAAATCTACATAAATAAAAATTAAATTTTGTTAGTCCCATTCTGCGCTTTTATAATTCCGGACGTCACGTTATCGTGGACGCCGACTTCCACGATAAAATGTTGGGTACCTTATATACCCTTTTGATTTTACGCACCGCGTCTTCATATATTTCCATGCATTTTACTTCCTGTGTTATAGTTTTACCGCGGACGTCCACGATATTACCGCCACATCCAAAATTGTAAAAGCGCGCATCGGCTGAGAAGATTTGGATTATTTTAGTGTTGAACTATTTTAGAAGTCCAGGGAAGGTTTATATTAAGCAGAAAGGAATAACAAGTTCGTCTAGTAAATTATAATGAAATGTTAGTAAATACTAATGAGGATAAGTGATATAAAATTAAGCGTAAATAGTAAATATATTGTACTAATCACAGCTTCGCAAGAGCTTTTAGGTATTTACGTCGGATTTATGAGCAAAATAACTATTAGGCATGCAACTAAAGGTTAACTTTCTAAGCGAACTAATGGTTAATTTCAGCTAACGAGCTAAGCAAGATCATTAACCCATAGTTAATTTTTTAAATTTACTTTATGGTGTATATTGTTTAGGAGGTGTCTTCTATTCTGTTGTTAAGTTGAGCTGTTAAAAGTTTGAAAGAGAAAAGCGTGCTACGGTTACAGGTGACAAGTAAAATACACTATTTGTTTAGAACAATACCCAACTACCAGACTATCTTTTTCTAATTAGACAGAAATACATTAAAGTGTTAAATATTATCCGAAACAATAATGGTAGTACAGACTACCTCGTTAAGATAGCTGACAAAAGATGATTCATTGCAATTACTAAATATACATTTTAAAATGTGTATGTGTAGAACATAGGCTGTTCTTCGCGTATTATCTAAACGTTAGTACTACTATATATTATGTGACGTTAGTTGATTGGTGTCTCAACTACCCAGCACTCATAGCGTCAAATTTTTGGTTTCTTTAAGGTGTTGACTAAAAGGCATATATCCCTTGTGTATTGCGTACCAGCTTGATCATTATGACTCCTGTATTTATGCTTATTCTTAATGAAAATCAGCGAAGCCAAATTCGATGTTGAAACTATTATAATACTAGAATGGAGTTTCCTTATAACTTTTTGAATGTATTAGACGTAGAGTTGTAAGTTAAGCTTCTAACCTGGTCACGCAAGTTTCTTCAAAACATCGTCTCACGTTAGATATTATTATAAAACATGGACAATTTTACCTAACCCACTAAATATGCCGTTACCTTATACACGCGACATTATTCATTTACCTAACTCATTACAAGCTCATCATAGCGTCATATATGATGAAATACGTGTCTATAGGCAATACAGCGATGGAATTCCTCAAATATCTTACATCGAGGTATTTTACTACCTACTTTAATATTAGAATTTGGAAAAAAGTTGTCAATACAATACACCTGCAACAATTACTTAAATATTGTACCGTTACCTCTGCTACACTCACTAGGACTTAGGAGATTTATTAATAATTCTCAAAATGTTAAGTACCAATTGGTTAATTGCTAATTAATAATCTTAATTAAGCATAAGTACCCTATTTGTGGCACACGAGATTAATCACGAGCACTACGACCAAAAACATTAGGTGCATATAGGCAATTCTTCACTGACATCGAATTACGCCGAAAGAAAAAGTGTACCAATTGGGTACGTTAGACGTAAATCAAATTGAAGATGGCCGATAAAGTGGATAATAATTAGTGGAAGATGTGAAAGCGTTGGGAGAAAAATTCGTGAGAGCTTGTGCTTTGATTGTGCATCTGGCGAGGAGTATCCGGTAGGGCGCCGGCAGTTTTTGTCCGGCGCGGGGTCATTGCGTCAAACTACTCGTTACGTACAGGAAATACTTTTTTAACTAATAATTTGAATATCTCCTCGCGGCCGGAATGTATGATTCCGTCGGATGGCCTAGTTAGAGAGGTGTTGCTAGATTTAATTTAGAAGTATCTACAAATGTCCATCGTTGAGTACACCATATTTTGTATCATTATTTTTATACTCGATTAAAATGGAAGCAATTTTTTATTACACACATTAAAGCTGTCACAATCGCTAAACCTACACGTAATTACATATTTTCTAAATCTGTGACATAGTAAGTCGGTAACATTCACACGCAATAAAAATATTATCTAATTTCACGTTTTATACCCTTATTTTATTATGCAAATGTGTTTATAGAATAATTACCGCATTACAAAAATACCGGGTCACTGATAAGAGCGTAAACATAATTACTAACTATTAAGTTAATATTTGTAGCGCGCGCCACTTGTATAAATAGCGTTATTAAATATTTATGCTGTACTACTGCATGGGTAGACCTGCACATTATTGTTACTGTACGGTAAATATAATACCATGACTGAGTAAAGAATTCTTTACAATTAGCATAATACTTTGATCTATTGTAATATATTTTCCATTATTATTATCATTAATGTGTACAGAGGAAGAAATTACTTAATAAGATGTTTAACACAATATAATACATCCATACTAATGTTACGTTATACGTATATGCGCTTTTACTAGTTTCTCTTCTCACTGAAGCCGTTATATCGATTAAGATGAAAGACATAGAGTTCGTTGAGAGGCAAGGACGCAGGATAGAGTTTATCAGGGCAAAAAGAATTTCAGCACACTGCACAACTAAGTTTTATAACTAGTTTTATAACATCGTAGTTATTTTTTTCTATAGAACATCGTAATGTTCTATAGAAAAAAATATCTTTTTATTACTAGATTTTTGCTTAATAGTTGATGAATTATGACCAAACATAAATTAAAATTTGTTTCGTGTAATAAGGGCGTTAACGGTCGCCTGCCGCTGACTGACATTAATTTGTATTGGTCGGCGTTTCGAAAGCATATTATTCATAACAAATCCGTTTATAGCTAATGAAAAAAGGCTCAGGAAAAATAGACGCGGAGCCGACATTTTTATGAACTGTATTTGTAAGGCAAGTTTAACTAGCGACTTGTTTGGCCGAGCACATTCCTCGGCTTGCACAAGTTTAGTTTTAAACTTCAGAGAGTTAATTTATTTTTAATCAATAGATTGTAGTAAATTTAATTCGATGACGCGAGAATTAGATATATTGGAATGTATTACAAATATATCATGAATCATGATTAATTAGTTGGTTTTAATAAATTATAAAACACCGCATTTTATATTACAAAACGGATATAACGTTGAGGTTTCTCGTAAGCCGCTTATAATACGACCGCAAGCTATTTTAAAGATCAAAATGCATAAATACTTTTCTTATAGGGCATAAATGATTAATTGTATGTAATTAAAGGCATAGTTTTATCGAGAAACGCTAGTTAATGACAGGTACCGGTAGCGATTATGCAACGAGCCGGACCCAGGACAACGTTAACAATATTTATACCGCACGCGCTTCGTGACCGCCGCCCGCCCGCCCCCGCCCCCAGCGACCGGTTACAGTGCATTCAGAGCTATATGACCCTTATGACATCGGAATACAAGTGCCACAGAGGTAAAATAACTCTGAACGCGCCGTACAGCTCTCATTCCACTTGATGCTCTATGTCTTAATAAATATTGTATCGAACCATTGTCTAATAAATTTACGATCCGCTTCACATAGTTTATGTCTAATCTATTGTTCGATTTCGTTTAATCAAGTATTGCTACATAAAGCATCATTTGTATTTTAATTACTTAATATACATATAGCGCTTATTCCATTTAACCTAGCTAGGAAGTCCTAGCTAGGATCCTAAAAAATTTAGTCAAGTGGAATAACATTTAGAAAGCTAGGATCCTAGCTAGGAATTCCTAGCTAGGATAAGTGGAATAAGCGCTTATTGTATAAGGTGGCTGTGTAGGTAACAAAGTTTCGACGTGTTTTCACATAAAACTGACCACACCTATGATACTGTGCAGTACAGTGAAATTTGAACTGTCACATTTTCAAACACTTAAAATTGTAAGTTTGTAAATAGAGCTTACAAAAATGATCTCAAGTGTTTGTTTGTAAAGGTCGAGTGGCATTCGTGGGCAAGCGCAGTGCTTCAAAAGTGACATTTCCACTCGAATAGAAACTTCGGGCATGCAACTTGCAACAGGCGTGGTAGGAATGTGTGCCTAACTTGTATTATATGAAACTTTCCTTCCAACTACACTATCAATTAAAGGAAAACTTTAATAAATCCTGCGGTCGCTCTTAGATGTCCTTATCTGCAGTGTAATATATTTGTTTCACCAAAATTGGTCGTGTATTTTCATAGTTTTTCAAACGGCAGAAGAAACAGACAAGTCTATTTTCTCAGTATTTGTATAGAATACAGACTAATGTTGTTGGAAATTGTTTTTATTAGCAACTCGTAGTGAGTTATTGTAATTGATTGTAAATAACTAGGTTTGAAAAACTAGTTTAATTTACGATCATGTGCTCAGAATGCTAGAAACTTTTTATAAATAAACAGTGTATTGTATATAATAATCATATTACGTTTCTTATATTTAAACATTACATTAGAAATATTTCTAGTCATAAACCTGAAGATTCTCACTAAATTACTGAAATAAAAAAAATATTTACGGCGTATTTTTATCAGTATACAAATTTTGTGAAAATGTATAAATATACAATTTTATTTATACATCCGGAACTGTCGGTCATGTTCCGAGCCGGCGTCGACCTCCTGCGTGTCTCCAGCCGTGTCTTTTGTGTTGTCAATCGATCACTCACTCAATATGATAAATGCAATAACGTATTTACGGAATTATTCTTAACTACTTACAGTAAGGAAACAAAATTACAGTTAATAACGTTAATGCGCAAAGAATGAACCTTAACTTTTTATATTATTTTTACTTGAAATCGAAGAACCTAAGATTATTTGAATGAATTTATTTGTTTATTTGAATTAATTTTTTGTTTATTTTTAACAAAAATACATATAAGAGTTGACTTATATTTACAAATATCGCGTTAATTATTATAAAGAGGGAAATGTAAAATAAGGTGTGAACTGTGAAGTAAATCTAATAAAATTACGTCCAAGATTATTCAGTATTTCCTATAACGTGAGTTGGTCACCTCCGCAGCTCGAGATGTGGCCATCGCTTTGTATCTGATATTATTTTGTTATATTGCTCTATATATTCCATATACGTTCAGAACATTACCTGATTCTTAAAGCGGAAAAGCTTATAGCGGAAATCTCCGTGCCGGTCTACAAAAAGTTTTATGCAGCATATACGCTCGATACTCACCGCTAAACTTTTTAGTGCAGGTTCTGTATGGTCGCTTTCACGACGATGTTGTTTTAGTTATAAACTTATCAGTCGCATGTGGGGTATAAAAATAATTCAAGTATAAGAAAGTGAAAATAAAAAAGTTATCGGTTCGCAGCCACGTTTCTATACATGACAGACTTGACAAGCTGCTCCAACCGCATACCAGCCTTTAAGATTCGCCGCTAGACTGACCATATTAGTACATACGAGGTCTGCTGCGATACACATTGAAATGCAAAACAAATAGACATAATTCGAGCCGTGTTCGCATTCTGTACTGATATCTGTATCGGCTTAATCCTTACACAAGTAGAATTGAATTTCACATAAAGGAAAACATTACATATTTATACTGATAAATATAGGTGTTAATAAACATTAACACAATAGAGTTTAATGTACGTACGTCACTATTAGTTTAACATACAGGATTATAGGTATAATTTATAAATTACTACTCTAAAATATCTTATAATTAATAATAGTATTTTAAAAAGATAAAACCGACTTCATTTTTTTGTACGTAATTAAGAATTAAAATTACCTATCTCAAAACTACTGAACCGATTTTGATGAAACTTGCAGTATTCCCTAAGTTGAACGATACCTAGTACAATAAAAAAAAAAATCACTAAAATCGGACTTGTGGTTCCGGAGATATGCGTGCACAAACATAAAAACATACATTCATACATACACTTTTGAAATTTGGCACATTTGTTTAGAAGCTGTCATAGATTAACATATACAAAAACTGGGCAGTTCTGGAAATATTACATACATACGCGTCGAATCGATAACCTTCTTTTTTGAAGTCGGTTAATGAAGTCGGTTAATAAAAAATGAGTGCGCAGCGGCTTTAATTTTAATATTATTAAGTGATGTTAAACTGATCTTATCGACGTTATCATACACACTTACACATAAACTACATCGTAAACAAGCTTCACAAGGGTTAGCTGGTTTTGTGTCGATTCTTCATTCATCATTATATTGCGTGAATCTGAAAATCATATCGAAACAATAAGCACTAGAAAGGACTTACGAGGTGAAAGGCGGCATTTTTAATTGCACTTAATTCACGTGTCTTGTAATTGACGACTGCCGCTCTCAACAGTAGCTGACGTCGACGTCCAACGGCATTTAAAGTGTTATTAGCATAAAATAATAGTTATCTCATGTATCTACAATCTAGAATCTAGATCTATTATTATCCACTACATTTTAAGAGACTGGTGAATTTTGGAAAAGAAACGATTACGTTAGCTATGCAACAGTAATGTCTTGTTAACATAATTTACAACAATGTTGTTATTTTTTGTTATTTAAATCAAAGTTAATATTAAAATCTTTAAGTCTTAAACGTCATAGATGTGATCATATATACAAGTGATAACACTCAGGAATTCCACGCATGGTAGATACGTGGTACTAAATGTACGGCTCTCGTGACTGGAAACCATGATTACGGAGTTGCTTTTAATCGCGCCGATGCAATCCTCCAGCTGCGTAAAATTCTGACAATGGGCCGGGTGGAGGTGAAAACTAGCCGTATAGAAATCTCACCCACAGCACTTATGGTCTAGCATTAGAAACACTCGATCTTTCGGACCGGCTAGAAAATTACATATCGCGGCTCCGCTGCGGTCGGCGATTGATAATTTCGAATTACTAATTAATTATAAGTGCAAATTATAAGGCTAGCGTTTTCATAAGTTAAGGCGAGCCCTCTCGGGGTATGCGTGTAATCGGCGGCGATTGCGTTCGGTTTCACTGGACACTAGCGACTCGCCGGCTCTCGGAGGCGTTTCGACCACCATTTTTGGAGTAACTCTAGTAAATTTAATCGCAAAGTTTCGCTCCACGCGGCCTACACTTGGAAATCGGATTTTTATTTTAATGAGCGAAATTTGCGTTACTACCACGCTCATACTTGCCACTGCACTGAATAAATAAACGAGTCGCTCCACTTTCTGTGAGATATTTTCTGCGAAGGCCCGGAGTGCCAGGCTTGTGACACCGCGCGGTCTATAGGTTCGAGTATCGGTCGTTTTCGCGGCTCCGGACCGCTCGCTCTTTGCAAAGATTGTGCCGATACATTTAAGTCACGATTTTATTGTAAGAAATACCACCTTATAAAGGTGCTTACAAGCCCGGTTTATTATCTACAGACTACAGTAGAACGCGACTATAACTGTGCTCATTCGCTTAACACAATTTTGTGATTTCCGAAGTTATTGTATCTTTCTATAATAACTCTCAAATAAAATAGAATTGCTTGAGACAGATATCATCGCTATGCGTCTAAAAATGAGTTGTGCAAAAAGATTGCATCGCCAGATTGCACATTTTTGAATATATTCACACGGACGACCATAAATGTTGGGGAGCGCACGTGCTGCATAGCAAATTTAAGAGAGCTGTGATTCACGGCGCATTACTTACGTCGTGGTTGTCATAAATGGAGGAGAATTCACTCGTGCGCCACCGTAAACATAGGAAATGTCTACCCAGCAACGAGTGAGTGACATTTATTGGCCATAAGTGCCCCATCATCTTTACATCGACCTATCGAAATCCGATCTCGATATTTACGTCGCCGAGCAAATTTGTTACTACTAGTGCAATGCACTTGTATGCGTCATAAGAGTGACACGAAGGACACGCTTTGTCTGGATCAGGTGGCCGGCGTCGGAGCCGCCCCGGGCGCGGGCGGGAGCGGGAGCGGGCGGCGCGGGGCGCGGGGCTCGAGGCCGCTTCCTGTCGCGGGACTGGTTCTACGGTTTGCACCATTTCGCTTTGCACCAGTTTCCATCAAGTGCGCGAACGGCCTTTTTAACACTTACGCGTTTACTCAACGCGTACATTTGCATATCGAGCGGTTTATGGTTGGTAGTTTTAATGGTTATATACTTTTATGTTTTATTTGTATTGTTTTTAACAATTAGCGTTTAAACACACTTAAAACAATGCGTTACAAAATTTTCCACTTAGCTGAATTTGGTATGCTTAATAAAATCTTAACTGATTTAGGTCAATATATATTTATTTTTTAATGAATCGATAAATATTGGCAGGCTCCTCTTAGTAGTATATATATATTTTATTGTTTTTTTTAATAAAATACAACTAGTACAGTTTCAATTTTAATAAATCTCTTGCACAACTTCCTATTCCCTCATAATTACTAAATGAAATATTAATTACCAGATTACATTAAGGTAAGGTGATGCATTTGTTAATCACAGTTTATTCATGTAATTAGTAGGCAAATGAATATTTGTATTTGAATAAAATATTCGCCTATGCTACTGTTCTACTGTTACGCACACACATTCAAGTCAAGAATATCAGTATCCGATTTTATAACGTGGCATAAAACTTATCTTATGCCTCAATCCAGACAATCTTTCGTATTTGTTCATAGTTTGGTTACTCGGCAATGGCTGGTTTTAGAAAATAGAAACACGTCTTAAACCTATGAAATACGGTTTGTGATTTTTAATTATTTAGTACCTACCAAAATTTGAAGTAACAAGATATTTAAACGTGGGAGAGCCATGCTTCGGCACGAATGGACCGGCTCGACCGGAGAAATACCACGTTCTCACAGAAAACCGACGTGAAACAGCGCTTGCGCTGTGTTTCGCCGAGTGAGTGAGTTTACCGGAGGCCCAATCCTCTACCCTATTCCCTTCCCTATCCCCTTCCCTTCCCATCCCTAACCTCCCCTATTGCCCTATTCCCTCTTAAAAGGCCGGCAACTCACCTGCAGCTCTTCTGATGCTGCGAGTGTCCATGGGCGACGGAAGTTGCTATCCATCAGGTGACTCGTTTGCTCGTTTGCCCCCTTATTCATAAAAAAAAATTAGTTCATCGCATAGTATTTCCTACTCTAATAAATGATCTTCTATTTCAATTTATTTTAGAGGCGTTGTTCCAATGCGTACTTAATTTGCATGCGAGTGAACTATTTATTGTGGGAATGGAGGTGTGTTACGAACTTCTATAAAAATAACATTATTCTTGTGTCATTTACGTAGATGATTTACAATTCGTTACCAAACAAAATTTAACCAAACTTTTAAGACGATTTTTCTTTATAGCTTTTCTGTAACTGTATCATAATTATTATATCAGTGCATGAAAAGAAAGTTGCAATTGTAACAAAAATTCTGACGGGAAGTTCACTGATCGTTAATGAACAAGAGCAAATTTTTGATAAGTAATTATAATTGCACTGGTTTCGTTTCCTGCTCGCCCTACAAAAGCCTTGATGGTTTATATTTGCAACGACCTCGTAACATGTAAATAAAAATTAATATTAAAATAATACACGTGTTTTAGTCTAGAGGTTAATGACTTTTCGACGGCAAAGTTAAGGTTGAGAATATTTAACAACGGTAACTTTATGTCAATGTCGTAACTTGCAAGCTCAGAATACTACACGGACAGGATAAAACGTATTAAAGAGGATAATAACAACATAAATATACATTTTAAAATTGCATATCTATACATATTATAAAACAAAGTCTCTTTTTTCCCTCATGTCCCTTTGTTCCCTTTAATCTTTAAAATTACGCAACGGATTTTGATGATTCTTTCAGTGTTAGATAGCTCATTTATCGAGGAAGGCTATAGACTATTTTATCACGCTTAGACTAATAGGAGCGAAAAAATAGAGGAAAATGTGAAAGAAACGGGGAAAATTATTTGAAATGGCTAACTTGAACGCGCTAATCTCAGGAACTACTGGTCCGATTTGAAAAATTCTTTCAGTGTGAGATAGCCCATTTATTGAGGAAGGCTATAGGCTATATTTTATTACGCTAAGACTAATTATAGGAGAATGTGGAAAAAACGGGGGAAATTATTTGAAAGGACTTATCTCTCAAACTACTGGAGCAATTTTTATGTTATTTGGCACAGATAAGAAATAGACCACGTGAAGGATCATAGGCTATCGATTCTAATAATTTTTTCAGTGGCTATATATTTATACCCGTGCGACGCCGGGGCGGGTTGCCAGTGT
Organism: Lysandra bellargus; assembly: GCA_905333045.1. Classification (NCBI taxonomy): domain Eukaryota; kingdom Metazoa; phylum Arthropoda; class Insecta; order Lepidoptera; family Lycaenidae; genus Lysandra; species Lysandra bellargus. Next base: position 900,633 of record HG995333.1, read on the forward strand.
GTAATATATAGTTTCTTTGTATTCATTTGTATAAACTTATTCAAGTAATGAATTAGCAGTTTTTTTAACAAAAACCTTTTTAAGATGATTTGAGTAAACATAAATAACAGTTGTATTTGAATATCCATTAAAACACGAATCTAAAATACCTTCAACATAATATTTGTTCAGCTTTCTAATCTGTTGTATTTTTCTATTCTCTTGTATTTTGACTTTTCATTTTATTGTCGGCACAGGCATTTGATTCGTTAAGTTATATTCAAATAATTGTTTGGTTATCGATTGAGAGATTATCTTGTTAGTTATGCTAATATTATTACGTAGCAGGCTTCTTGTCAAATTATATTCGGTCATTTCGACAGCAAAGTTAGGGTTAATTCAGACCGCAAGGTGACGCGTAGATGCATTTCTAAATTTGTGCTGAATTGACAGATTTCAGTTGCGTGGCATGTCTTGAAAATCTGTCAAATCCATACAAATTTAGAAATGCATCTACGCGTCGCGTTGCGATCTGAATAACTTGCCCTTATAGTAGAGGAGGAGAAGAGGGGATTTCGGGAGTAGGTCGAGCGTGTCAGATTAAGCTTGTATAGGCTTCCGACATGTGTCTAGTTATCATTCTATAGAAATCAGATTTCTCACGTGGTAGGTTAAATTTTTTTTTTGAGTATTAAAATGTCATCCGATCTGTCAAATTAAGATAGGGTATGTTTAGTATAGCCCAAAGAAGCTTCCATAAAAATCACTGACGATTCAAAGGTTAGATAAGCCTGTAGGGACATTTTAAAATATAAAAATATAAAGCTTCATATTTTCCTAATTAAGCTTCGCAGATATTTTATTTTGCACTAAACTAAATGATTTAGTCCTTGTTGTCTAAAATATAATAATAACTGACCGAAATAAGCAAATTTTCTAAATATATTTTCTTTTTCAAAACTTTAAAATGGCCGCAGTTTCTGAACCCACCGCTAAAATAAAAAACGCTCTTATTGTTTTTTTATCAGTTTTACCTGATGTAAAAAACCTACTAGGTCTCCATGACGCTCGAGTGACTACAAAATTAGCACCTTTCCTCCCCTACTATGTAAAAACGTATGGGATTTAAGATGACACAACTGCCAACTCAGCTAAGTTACATATAGGTGCTTGAGAAGAACACATTACTGGTTATGTCTATTGTGTTACTGGTTTAATGTAACTTTGATGCCAAATCAAGCGAATGCTACAAACTGAAATTTAAAAAAGAAAACACATATGACATATTATTATAATGCATGTTGTCGCGATAACGCGGAGCAGACTGAAAGGAAATGTGAGGAATATTTTTAAGCAGTTTGCAATGTCATGTTAAATAATATAAAAACTAGCTTACACATCCATGTTGTTTCACATGTTTTAGAAGTTGTAACATTGGCCCATTATCAAAAGTCAATAATTTTAGTATGATAATCACACTATAAAACAGAGATTTTATAAAAAAAATATCATTATAATATGTTTTCGTTAGATGATAAAGCTATATAATATCGGTTGACAAAAAGCTACATATTTATTTCCATTCAGCTTAGTTACGACCGTCATATAGAAATGACTTCGCCACAAAGAACATAATAAATTCATGCGAACCCACTATAAATATGTTGATTGTTCGTTAAGATATTTAATATTCTCATAAAAAATACTGGTCATGCTTAAAACTGAATATCGTTTTCTTATGAGAAACTGGTCCATGTCGCTTCCGTGTTTCAATGCACCGCTCCGGCTCTTACGCGTCGAGCTATTATGTTCTGTAGCGTTAGCTGCTGCCGCCGGCTTTGTTTGGTGTATGTAGTATGTTTTTTAATCAAAGCGTGAGGGTTGAAAAATTTTATTCTTCTGAGATTTCATTTTAGTGCTTAGAGTTCTGTGACTCGTCTCGTCTCTTCAATAGATTATAATATAGTTTGTGTTGGTCATTAATTAATAATGTAATAACTAATAAGTATAGTAATTCAAAATACATACTAAAATAGGAATATGAATACATGCATATTTTTATGAAAGTATCACGTACCTACAAAAGTAACACTTGCGATATAAAAGACATCAACGCGCACGAATTTCTACTGTTTTGATAACTGTTCCATTACTTTCATTCCCCGATGATTATATGGGCTGCAATAGTTATTAAATTATTGATTTATATTTACTAATATATCGAAGGTATTGAAATACATATTTCACTTTTCATCGGAAAATGAAATACTTCGACGATCGAAATCGACGATCGAAGATACAACAAAGATACAGAGAAATAATTTTCATAGCTCAAATTCTTCTTGACATTGCCTCAAGCACTTAGACAGCTTTTAATAGAAGCAACATTTGAGGTGTGAAAATTATTTGTGGATTTGTATATGTAGCTGGTTTTGTATGTACCTTCTATCACCATATACTTCCTGCAACTTACCTGTAAATTGCAATAGGTATTAAAATAACTCAGCGACTCAAACGAAGTTCGCGGGGTCAGCTACCCCGCGAACTTCGTTTCGCTATTTTAAGAAAGTCATTATAATTTACTATTATTCATTAAACAAATGCACTTTTCAATATTTATTTATTTATATTTAGGCATTTTGGCCCATATGGTAATCCTATACATAGACTAAAATATACAGGGTGCAATTAAACCTTCCTGGCAAATTTTGATATATTGAACCTTGTTAAAAATAAAAATACACGTATTTTTTCTTTTATAGTCACTCAGTACTAAAATGTTGAGAAATAGCTTCCGAAAGTTATCCTAAAAAACACTACAAATAATGGACACGATGCGTCGGCCGCGCGTGACATGCCCCCGCGCGCGCGCCTCATCCCGCGCACCCCCTCTGATTCCCCCGCGCCGCGAGTGACCATTCTGCAACGATTTTAAATGGGATAAAATATGTCATTGAAAAAAAATAACACCCAATTTTTTGGTTAAATGGACTCTTTTAATGATACATAAGCCCTGGAAAAAATTTGGCAGGAAGGTTTAATTGCACCCTGTATATATCTTATATATAAAATTCTCGTGTCACAATGTTAGTCCACGAACTCCTCCGAAACGGCTTTATTGATTTTTACCAAATTTTATATGCATATTCAGTAGGTCTGAGAATCAGCTACTCGGTACTTTATATATTGATAAGTGCATTTGTTGAATAAATAATAGTAAATTATTACCACCTGAGACTGACGGCGACCATTGTTTGTGCGACGGGATAGCGATCGACGTTGCCATGGTGACATACTTATTTAGTCACTTCAATATAATGATATGGCAAATATATTATGGCAAAGCAAAGTTTGCCGGGACAGCTAGTAAAATTATATAAAACCCTATTCTCAGGTTTAACGAACATACATACAAAACATTAAAATCGGTTGAGCTGTTGGAGGAGTTCGCGCATAAACAGTGTGACACGAGAATTTTATATATTAGATTCCGAATGGTCTAAAGGAGTGAAAAGTATGCCAATTTACATATTGTCACCTAATCTATGACTTGGCCGGTGGTCCCGAACTCGACCACGGTGGTGTCATAAATATGACAATTTATACGGACGACGATGACACCGACACCGGCGACATATACATTTTATCGTATACTGATATTACAAATGCAAAAGTGTGTCCGTCTATCACTTCTTCGCGCATTAACAATTGAAGCGATTGACATAAAGTTTGCTATGAAAATACTTCCTTGGATCCTGTATCCCGTAACAGTTAGGCGATGGTATATTTCAGTACGGCGTAGTATTTGTATCAATATCAAATAAAATAACATAATCCATAATTTATTTATAAAAATAAAAATTGTTTTATTTCTGAAAGAATTTTAAGAAAATGCTTTCAGAATGTTGATGCTACCACCGGTTCGGGAACTAACCCGGCGAGAAGAACCGGCGTAAGAAACTCGCAGGGGGCCCACTTTTTTACCAAAAAAAAAGCGAGAGAAAAAATTAATCTTTTAAAATAAAATTTACAATGCTGTAATGTAACTTAAAATTATACAATGTCAACATACATACATAATTGTAAGTCATACAATAAAGTAGAAGTAGCCTTGCAAGCAGCCATCCTACTCCCAAGATATGCCATCGTTTATAAAATCATTGTCCTTATAATAAGCTTAAAATAGGCTTTGGCACATAAACGCTCTTTGACTACTTTCTTAAATTTATTAATGGAAAGATTTTGAACCTTTTTGAGGATTTTATTGAAAAGGCATATACATTGACCTTTAAAAGATTTACTTACTTTACTAAGTCTGATCACTGGCAAATCTAGCTTGTGCTTATTCCTGGTGTTTCTACAATGAATTTGTTTTTTTCTACTATTAGTTTGTTTCTGAACTGGGTATAGGTCATACCGAATATGTCTATATTGTCGCCGATATTAATAATAATAATTAATATCTATGGACGCTTCACACCGCGTCAGTCTGGCCCCGTGGTAAGTACCTGAAGGACTTGAGTTACGGGTACCAGACAACGGAAATATATTTAATACTTTTGTACTATACATTTATTTAAGATTTTTATTATATCATACACACATTTAATACACATCCATACCCAGTAGCCGTAACACGGCGACCAGTAGAAATGCGAAAGTATAGACAAACTGCGGAGATTAACTTAAGGTGCCGTTCCGATCCTTTTCAGTTCTGAAAAATTCAATTAAAATACCATTTACATACATACATAATACAATTTTGGGGGCGATACCGGTCCGTCCACGTCGTGTCCCTGGGCACCTCCCGCGTGCCACTGTGAGCTTTTTCACGGTGACACGGGAGGGGTGGCTGAACGCCGGTATCTGTTCGTGGGAGAGCCATTCTTCGGCACGAATGGGCCGGCTCGACCGGAGAAATACCACGGCCTCACAGAAAACCGGCGTGAAACAGCGCTTGCGCTGTGTTCGCCGAGTGAGTGAGTTTACCGGAGGCCCAATCCCCTACCCCCCTAGAAATGCCGCAGTTCAAAAACAATTTGTTACCCCAGGAGGGTACCAACTGCGTTGGAGAATCCCTCTCTGGACGTCCATGCTCAGGAACCCCTGAAACTGACGTAGACGTCCAGGCTGCCCCTCGTATTCTGGGGAGGGCAAAACTGCGCTCCAATCTGCTCGGGGCAAGAGCAAATACACAAAGGCACCCCCCTCGATATTAAACGTGGACTTTTGCAATATCAGGGGATTACACTCCTTTCCACCCAAAGCTGGAGTGTGTGTGTATATCAGAGATGATATCAGCTCTCGCCGCCTCAGCAATCTTGAGGTCATGGACCTGTCCATCTTATGGCTCCGCATAGATTGCGACGACCACCCTCGCGTCTATGCATGCCTATATAGGTCCCATAGTGGTGACCCTGAAACGGACCGACTCTTGGAGCACCTGCAAGCTGCTTCAGATTTTGTGCAGCAGCAGATCCCATCCGCAGAGATCATAATACTTGGCAACTTTAATGCCCACCACGCCGACTGGCTCAATTCCATTAAACTGATCATGCGGGGAGATCTGTCTGCAACTGTGCCCTTGCGAACGACTTGACACAACTGGTTACTAAGCCTACGCGAATCCCAGATGTGGATAGTCAGAATCCTTCCTTGCTGGACTTCCTGCTGACTTCAAATCCTGACGGCTACCAAATATCCGTAACTGCACCACTTGGTTCAATGAATCATTACCTTGTCAGGAGTTCTGTGCCACTTACGACGGTGTTAAGACAGCGTGCTGTTAAATACCGTCGTGTGTGGCACTACATGTCGGCAGACTGGGCCATCCCATGATGCGGTCGTTTTTTGCATCCTATCCTTGGGGGCACGTGTGCTTCTCGCCGGATGATCCCGACAACACTGCCAACTCTGTTGCCGATGTGGTGATGCAGGGGATGGAACTTTTCATTCCGTCCTCTGTAGTGCCAATTGGCGGCAGATTTCGTCCCTAGCTTGGTTCATCCCCCAAAAAAGCTTTTCGCCGGAAGCAGGAGGCTTACCAATCCTGGGCCAATGCGGTGTCTACTCGGGATTTTAATACCAGCACATATAAAATCCTTTTTTAATGTGATAAGGCAAGGTTGTACTCCTGTACAACCTTGCCTCTAGGTCTCTCAAGAAAGAGATTACTCGGACAAAGCAACAGCACGTCAATAGAATTGGCAAGAGACTTGCGCTCCTCCCCTCGGGAACCCGTGCATTCTGGTCTCTGGCCAAAGCTATTGAAGGAAATTTCTGCAAGCCAACCCTACCATCCCTACACGTAGAAAATGGGTCGTTGGCCCAAGACGCAAAAGACAAAGCCGATCTTCTGGGCAAGCTCTTTGCGTCAAACTCGACCCTGGATGGCGGGGGGCAAAAACCGCCGACCATACCGCGATGCACGAGCATTATGTCGGATATTCGGTTGCATCAGCGCTCAGTGCGAAAAGCCCTCCGTTCCCTTGATATCCAAAAGTCGAGTGGGCCTGACGGAATCCCACCTATTGTGTTAAAAAAGTGTGCTCCAGAGTTGGCTCCGGTCTTGACGCGTCTTTTTCGGCTCTCCTATTCTACTGGCATCGTCCCGGCTTCCTGGAAGACAGCCTTGGTGCACCCGATCCCCAAAAAAGGTGATCGCTCAAATCCTGTGACCTATACGACCTGCAAACCTTCAAGAAAAGAACGTATTCCCTCTTAAAAGGCCGGCAACGCACCTGCAGCTCTTCTGATGTTGCGAGTGTCCATGGGCGACGGTAGTTGCTTACCATCGGGTGACCCGTTTGCTCGTTTGCCATAAAAATCGTTTGTCATAAAAAAACCAATTTATGACAGACTATAGGCACAAACTGTGGAGATAAACTTAAGGTGCCGTTCCGATCTTTTTTTGTTCTGAAAACTTCAATTAAAATGGCACTTTATGACAGCCTATATGTCATAAAGAAGGATATTATTTGAATTTTTAGGACTATAGTCTGTCATAAAGTGGCATTTTAATTGAATTTTTCGGAACGAAAAAAGATCGGGACGACACCTTAAGTTTATCTCCGCAGTTTTCTATACTTTCGCATTTCCACTGGTCGCCGTGCTACGGCTAGAGGAACATTGAAAAACTTTATGTTCCGTCGGCGGGATTCGAACCCGCGACCCCCGGCTTGAACTGCCACACACTCTAACCATTGAGCCACAGAGTTCATACATATTAGAGCAAACATAACTATACAGTTTGCAAATTCGAGACACTGGAGCTCGCAAGCCAAGATTGGTCTTATTCCACATAATTGGATCTTTAATTCTACCATAATATAACTGTTTATTTTATGTTCTGTAACTTGAAGTCAATAATTAGTAGTATAAAGTGTAATATGGAATTTTAGTTATTAATTATCTAGGTCCATATAAGAGTATGTTCAATGATCATTAGACATCAGACTTTCTGTGCATAAATGTACACGTATATTTTTTATTTACACATTTCTTTACTGCACTATCTCGTTCTAAAAATATACACGGTTGTTGGTGTTTAATAAAATTGTATTTACAATCTAAAATTCCATGTAATTTTAATTTAAAGTAGTATATTTTTTTAAAATAAAAATACATTTAATTTTATAAGCTAAAAAGTGTAAATAAAATTTGTTTTTCACTTTAAAAAAAAAACTTATGTAGATTATAGATATTCAAATAAAAGGAATGTACTTATCACATTAAAATAAGACATTACAAAAATAGTTATTTAATGAGCTAGTAGTAAATAATATGAACTCAAGACAAACTAAATAAAATAAAACGGCTGTGGCCTTTGTCAGTACTCAGTAATTACAAAATTCAATTTAATATCGCGTTGATGTCTTTTATACGGCGGCGCGGCGCTACGTGGCGCTACGAAAAGTGTACCGTCAGTTGTTTGATTGTTGTTTAGCACATTAGAGACATGACAGTTTTTAGACAATCTTGTTTCACATAGACAAGTCAGCTTTGAGATTAAAGAGAAACAGTGGTGTCTACCATACGGAGCATACCAAGACGAAACTGTTTTGTCTACGACGACGCAACGTATATATCAGACTAGATACCTACACCGCTAGACAGTTTTGTCGTTGATGTGCGCGCTTGCATACACTTCAAAGGGAAGCCGACAGTCGTTATTCAGACTTGTCGCCGTGCTGTACGCATTGAAAATCTTTGTCTATGAGAAGTTTTGTTTCAAATGTGCGCATCTAGTACTTTTTATTATGCGATAGTCTGTCTAAAGCTACGCTTATACGGGCAAGTAAAATTGCTCCACTCCAGTCAATTCTCGTCAACTTTGACGTCACGACTACATCAAGCAATTATCGGCAACAAGCAGCAATATTGCGCAATACATCGCAATATAATTGAGCGATATGGAGCAACTTCATCAACTAGTTACTAGGCAATACTGTCATACACGAGCCCATCGGATATTCGTCAATAATTCGTATCGGTGACATTGAGCGATATGAAATATCTGGAGGAATATATCGCCGAAATGATTGCCGCAATTTATTGAAATTACTCCATATTGCTCCACTAATTGCTCCAGATCGGTCCATTCGTGTCGCCGGGCAATTATTGCCGCAATTGTTGCCTGTGTAAGCGCTTCTTAAAGACTGTCGTGTCTCTAATATGCGGTGGCATTAATTAATTTATTTTATACTAGTGCTAATATTTACTTATTGCAATTTTCTTATCATTCATATTTCCCAACTAATGTTTCCTCTTTTTTAATGCTTGCAAAAATTTTGACGTTTCTATAACAAAGTTTTCATTTAAATTTATTCTAGCATAAAATATGTACCAGAAAATGTAATTATTAGGAAGTTCGCGAGTGTGCAATGTAACATACAAAACCATCTTTATTATGTAGAAATTCACTTTTTATATGCGTACAACTTATAAACTTTATGTTAATTATTTTCGACATTTTAAATGAGTACATAATTGCACGTTATTGAGAAATAAAATATTTAATTTGCAATTGACTTATTATTTTAAATAGGTATACTTTTTAGTAATGGATGGACTGCAGCATTTTGTAACAACAAGCGAATTTCATCTATTTTTGTTTAGTGCTATTTGGGCGAGTCGAAATAACAAGCAGGCAGACAAACAATATAAGTAATGTGATTCTAATGCTTCTCTCAATTAATTTATTTTTATTTATTTCAGGTAAATGTCGCAGTTGGCTTCATCATATTATTCATAGGTAAAATATAATATACACATAAACATAGAATCTTCTCCTTTTTTGGAAAAAAAAATGGTTTCAGTTAAAATATGGTTTCGTTATCAGTGTTCACAAGATCATTGGCCTCGTGTGTAAACATGTTATACAATATTAGTTAATGCAATAGTTTACGAAAGCCGCGCACTGCGCAGGCGCTATATAAATATAGAGTACACCATCCTCAGACTGCCTGTATCGGGCTCAGTCACGTGCATTTTTTCATGATGATGACTCGTACTAGCAAAACAATATACCATCGAGGAAATTGATTTCTAGGCTGTTGACAGACCAACATCATTTAGTCGGATCATCTCAATTCAATGTTAATCGTGAGTTGTCGGCTGGGTTTGACGTAACGCGACCAAACTACGTAGGTCTCCCATCTGCCTAGGAATTAACTTCTCTGATAGTACTATAATGTCACACGTGCGAAAAACTTCAGCGAGCTTGACTTCATGGACAGCTTAGTTTAGGAGCTACCCTACTGTATGATATTTGTATTATGGGTGAGGCCGCCAATTTTTGCTGATATGACGCAGAAAAATTTTGCGAGAGAAAGAAAATCTACGCTGCTTGTGACGTTGGAGCACCTAAATTGTAGGGAATTTATTTCTCTACGCTATCATAGCGTTGAGAAATATGCCGTTGGAGCACCAAAATGATAGCGTAGAGGCTATCATAGTGTAGAGAAAATCAAACTTATCTCTGTAAATAATACACACACTCACATGATGCATTGATCGTTTTATGTGAAACAGTAGTACTTACATTTGTGTCACAAAAAAACTTCCTTTGAAAAAACTGTGTACACAGCCCGACTGAGGTTCAAATGTGAACTGTCGAGAAATGGCGAATATTACGAGATTTTCCATAGAATACATAAAAACTCAGCGTTGCCCTTTTTTTAGATTTTACCTTCCCTAACACCCAACGATAACAATAAATCGGTATCATTGATGACGTTTAAAATGTGGGGTAGAATTGATGTTTCGAACGATTCATTTGATTTGAAAAAGTTTATAAAGAAAGTTATCTTGAAATACTATAAGAATTAGATGAGGTAATAACCATTTATATAAGTATTCATAACATATCAGATTTATCTTCAAATCTATCATACTTACTGCTACAGCGATAGTTAAAGTGCACCTCTTCCACGGCGGATTGTATATTTTAAGCTATTTTCTTACCTTTTTGGAGTTTACTCCTTAAGAGTCGATTTTCATATATAAGGCGCCCGGTATGAGAAAAATCCGAGGGGTAAAACCTACTTACAAGTAACGAAAATGTGTCACGTTTTTGGACGACGGAAATTTTCTAATTTGGCTGTGAGTGTATTAAGACCATAAAGGTAATATACCTATCGGAATATAATATTATATAAAATAATGTAATTATATAATAATATAATGTAATTATATTATTATATAATTATATAATAATAATAATAATATAATTATATTACATAATCTGGGGGCACGGCAGTGCCCCAGCCAAGCTTTTTAGCAAAGACACGGCCGTACCATACTTTTCTCGAAGCGGTTCGCGGCTATTTCACACCCCCTTTATCTTCGATGTTAACAAAGCTAAGAATTTAAAATTTCGGTCACTAAGAGCAAGTATTAAAACTAGCTTAACCTCCAAATTACATGAAATTTCAATAAATAGTTTAGGAGTTACGGATGGTCAAAGTTACTACATTTTGTCACTCACTGACATATAGATCATCAAAATTCTAAGGTACTTCTAGCAGACTTAGAACCTTGAAATTTGGTACTCGGATAGGTCTTTGTTTGCAATGAAAGGAAAAATTATGAAACTGGCCAAGTGCGAGTCGGACTGGCGTACATAGGGTTCCGTACCGTAAATTTGTATGGGAGCTCCCTTAAATAATAAGTTTATTTAATATTTATTATTAATTATTAAAGTTAACATACAAATGAGCGTTTTCTGAAATTTTCAAGAACCTTAGTGTTACCATTATGGATATAGAGAAAAAAATGTGAAAAAATCGTGTTTGTTGTATTAGCCCCCTTTAATAATTTATTTCATTTTGATTGGATTATTAGCTTTTATAACGACACCAGAAATACATAATTTGTGAAAATTGCAACTATCTAGCTATTGCGGCTCTCGAGATCCAGCCTAGTAACATACGGATGTACGACTGACAGACAGCGAAGACTTATTAATAATAAGGCCCCGTTTTCAACCTTTGGGCAGGGAAACCTAAAAACTGAAATGGAAAAATAATATACTTAACAGGTAATTTAATATAATAATTTATTAAAGAAAATAAAAGATTTTTATCTTTGTAACTTTGCAAGAACAGTATGAGTTTCGACTGCATAATATTTGTTTGACGTACAAAAGGCTTTAAGTTAGTTATGAACTTAATGAAATGGTATTAATTAAATAAAAAATAATATTAACAACGTTAATAATGAAAAAATAATTGAATTCCATTTAAATATAAATGTAATCACTAATCAGTACTGAGATATACACTCCTTACTTGCTCGATACACTCGATACAAAAATATTTTGAAATAACTATGGCAGAAAGGGGTGTAGATAATATTGCCGGAACATCTGATTTCATATTATATTAATCTTTTTTCAGTTGAATAAACTCTTTTTGCGTATGGTTAGATACTCGTACTTAAGGAGTAAACTCCAGTCGTGCGTCGGAGCTGACACACTTTTTTTATGTTTAATTGTAAATATATTTTTAGACTATTATTGGAACTCAAATAATTCTAATGCATGCTTGAGTACTTTGTTTTCTTCGTTAGAATCAGTTTTCGAGCATAAGATAAACACAATACTTTTTAAAATACAAAGGGCGGAGAAAAATAATTGCAAAATCAGCAAAAATTGGCGGCCTCGCCCTTATGGCACTGGGAAACACATTGAAAATTAATGAAATTACTAACGTGATAATAAACAGTGTGTGGTATCGAGAATTAATAGGCTTATCATCTAAGGGCAAAGATCGATCGAATTCTTACATTATGTTAACGGTATCTCATTGATTACAATTATATAATTGATGGCATTGGCACTACTATATTGTATATTACGATATACACTGTATCGTATTGACACAATGTGATTTTTAATTTTATCTTTATTGTTACCATAACGCCCGGTCTAATTAGACGCAAAAAATCGTAACCTCGGAATAATTCGCATAGAATTGAAAATTGGTGGAGACGTTAAATACACAATTACAAATAAAACCTCAAAAGTCCCCGGTGATCCTCCTTGTGCAAACAATTTTACTCATCATTTTATCAATGAAAATGAGGTTTTTCCTGTTTTTTTTTCCAAACTGTACATTTTATCACAAAAATAGGTAGAAAACGAGTGTAGATCATAGAATTCTCTACAAAAAATATTCACACACTTTTTTTCATACGACTTATCATTCCTTACAAATGGCGGGCTTAAAGTTTTAGAAAATCATATCTATGCTTATATTATAAAGCTAAAAAATTTGTGGAACTACTGCTTTGAATTGAAGAATTCGTTTTTTGTTGGATAGTCAATAAGACTATAATATATCGAGGAAGGCTTGAGCTATATAACATCACGTTGCCACTAATAGGAGCAAAGAAACAGAGGAAAATGGGGAAAAACGGGGAAAATTTATAATTTTATAATTGTAAATTTTCCTATAAAACAAAATAGCCTATGTTTTTCCACGTGGCCTATTCTATATCAGTGCTAAATAACATAAAAATTGCTTCAGCCGTTGGTGAGATAAGCTCCTTCAAATAATTTTCCCCGTTTTTCCCCATTTTCCTCTGTTTCTTTGCTCCTATAGGTGGCAATGTGATGTTATATAGCTCAAGTCTTCCTCGATAAATAATACTATCCAACAAAAAACGAATTCTTCAATTCAAAGCAGTAGTTCCACAAATTCTTTAGCTTTATAATATAAGCATAGATATGATTTTCCCAAACTTTAAGCCCGCCATTTATAAGGAATGGTAAGTCGTATGAAAAAAAGTGTCTTAATATTTTTCTATGATCTACACTCTTGCTCTACCTATTTTTGTGATAAAATGTGCAGTTTGGAAAAAAACAGGAAAATCCTCATTTTCATACCTTTGACCTTGAATAAAATTTTTTGCACAAGGAGGATCGCCGGGGACTTTTGAGATTTTATTTGTAATGGTGTATTTAACGTCTCTACCAATTTTCAGCTCTATGCGAATTATTCCGAGGTCGAATGTTTAATTTTCCTGGGGTATTAATATATTGTTAAAGTGTGTCAGTACATATTTTTTAGTTATTCGGAAAATACTTCAAAATATCTTTTCACTCTTTTCCTCCAGAAACAAAGCCTAAGTTAAAAATACAAATAGTAATATTCAACATTCATAATATTATATCATTGATCGTTATTAGTAAAAGCTAGTAAAAGTCTCATTTGTTAAAATAGGTGTATATTTTAAATGTCATCATACATTTAATAATTTTAATACAAAAGCAATCTCAATGAAATCGAATTTTTTATTTAATTACATGTTGTTGTAACAAATTTAAAATGAATATCTTTTATTTCAACATCGACAGGTAACCAATGATCATAAAAATAGAAACTTCGAATCGAATTCGAGTTCGAATTCTTTAGCTTACACGTGTATCTTCGTTTATTGTTAATAATTATCATATTTATTTTATTTCTCATACAGAAAATTTGCACGCGTCTATCTAGGTATTTTAATAAACAGGACATAATTATTAGAAAAAGTTTGCTCAATAATTATGTATTTTTTGCGTTCTATATAAAAGACACGTGAGAAAAATTCGTCGTATGGTGATACAAAATCTATATTTTGAACTTACATTTTGATATTATCTTTTACAATAAAAAGAAAAGCTCAGTCTCAAAAATATAGTCCTTAATTTGATAGTGTTGGGGTAATAATAACACTGTGTCTGTGGTAAAGTGGAACAAGGAACTCGCTAGTTGGCAACTGGTACGTTGAACCTCCTGCGCGCGTGTGTGAGTGCGTGCGTGCGTGTGTGCGCGCGCCTGTGTGCGTCTACACCCGCCTCTACACGCGCTTGTGTGCGTCTAAAACGAGTATATTGAATCGATTACTACTAACGTAAATTATTCTGATTCATGTCTTACTATAGAATATTTGTTGAATTTCCATAAAAAATGTATACGAAAAAGTTTTAATACGGCTAGATATTCGACGTAGAGTTTATATAGGAAGCATACAAATTACAAATTAAAATGAGCTACGAAGGGTTACGCACTCTTCGAACAATTTGGACTTTTTTTCTATAAGTATAAAATATTTGTTTACTGTAATGGCACTATCTTATTAAAAATTCATTTAAATCACAGTCAACAGATTATATTTTATTCTACTCATTAATATTATTCATTTAGAAATTCAACTGGCGTTACTTACCTGACTCAGTAGCCTGGGAAAAAAGTTACTCATAAAACGAATCACCACAAAAAAATCGTAATTATTAATACCACGAACCTTTTATTGCCCTTTTAGTTGTTTGCTAATCCACTTAATGAAACTACGAGCAGTATCGGTTTAATGAGTGTCTATTATTATTATTATCAAATGAGTTTCCTTTAAGGGTCAATTCAGACTGCATCGTGACGAGGCGAGGTGAGGCGCGGTGCGGCATAAATTTGTATGGATTTGACAGATTTCAATTGCATGAGACGTCTTGCGAATCTGTCAAATCAGTACAAATTTAGAATTGCGTCTACGCGTCGCGTTGCGGCCTGAATCAACCCTAAGGGTCAATTCAGACCGCAACGCGACTCGTAGATGCATTTCTTAATTTGTACTGATTTGACAGATTTCGTGAGCGTGAGACGTCTTGTAAATCTGTCAAATCCACACAAATTTAGAAATGCATCTACGCGTCACGTTGCGGTCTGAATTGACCCTAAAACCGATTTTAAGCATATAATATGATAATATGAATCATCGTCTAAATTCATTTTGTGCAGCGCGTTTTAAAGTGACATACAAATATTTTTGGCTCCGTCTCGTCCATTAGCATAAATTTAGTTTTGTATGCAAATTAAATAGTTTTATTTTATTAGGACTTTATCTTTATTAATAGTGTATTTTCTATTCAATAATGTTGAGTTGACAAATGTCTCGCCGTCGATGACGTCAACTGTGCTCTAATGTTAATTTAAAAGCCTGAATAGAGCTAAATTTTAACAATCTGTGACTGACGGCAAAGTTAATGGTTACGTTCAAAATTTCGATTTATCCCTATGATGTAATTATAATATGCAACAAGTATTTTTTATGTAACTGCTACACTTTGCTATAGTTAAGATTTGCGAATCGATCGAATCGAATATGTTTTTATATCGATAATGTATCGATTAGTCGTGATTGGAACAGTGTAGTCGGGTCGATTGCGGCACACCTCGTGGCTGTGCTCGCTATTCGTCCTTGCCGCTTGCTCAACGCTCGATAAGTGCACCGTTAATGATTTGCCTCATCATATTAGGAGCTTAAAAAAGTATTTGCTGTAATAATGCGTTAGAGTACGAATTTGTCGAATTTGTTGTATGATTTTGTAAGCTATAATTTTAGTTCTTAACTAAAGTGGTAAATTTTCGTTTTGTTCTAACTTTTAAATACGTTATTTCGGCACACAATTTTTCCTTAGTGCATATGTTGTAATTAATATTTTTACTGAAATTGTTTCGTAAATATCTTTCGTAACACAATTATACACGTGTTTTATAATTTTGTGCTTAGATGAAATATATAAAGCAATGCTGGTGTTAGCAGGTACAGGAAGCTTTTTAATGTTTTTCATTTTTACCATGTCAATTTGATCTGTTACCATAATGACATTATTATTTTTTAAGTGTAACTTTTTGTTCCTAATTAAAACGAATGTGTTTTTATCAGGTAAGGTACCTTACCGAATCTAACATACATATATTGAAATCGTAAACAAAACTACTATATATTCTTACATAAATATTAACATCACGGATCTGAATAATTTTTAGAGCTTAGCGTGTCAATGGTACTATTTTATACTCTACGTATAAGAGTTTCAATCGCCTGAACCACATGCAGTGTCTCGAATCGGCTTTTGTTTGTCTCATGATACTGACCTCAGCAATTTAATTTCGAAATAGTACCCGATACTTATTGGACACGTAAGTTGATTGTTAACTATATCTTAGAGGCAAGGTCAGTACGTTTTGTAGACAAATTACTACCTCGGTAAAACGGCCGAATCGATTTCTGCGCTGTAATAAACTTTATCGAATTCGTCCGACGTAATTCTAGTTGTTAGGTTATTGTGGTAGAGCAACTCGAGTAGGGTTGAATGTTCCGAGTTAAATCATAATAATGATAAAATAACCTATACTATACCCCCGTCTGCATAAATTCTGAAACCCGCGGACTCCGTACATTTTCCCGTATTAAAAGTACAGGGATGTAAAAAAATAAAAACTTTCCTTTTCATAATATTATTATGTCTCATTATGCACATTTTACTAGCTTTAGAAAATTCACTATCATCATAAAATTCGGCAAAAATCAAATATTCCAATGAATAACATGTTTTCGAATATTAAATTGATTTATATCTGTCATGTCAAATTATGTGATACGTATAATTAATGTTTTTAAAACCTTTTTCAACTCGTGCTAATAAAATATGTATGGGGCGAAATAAGCACTCTATTGACTATTAGGAATGTTTTGTTCCAATTTGAATGGTGAAACACGTCGTCAATCATTCTCGGGAAAACGTGATTGACGTTATATGACATTATGGCCTTTTACAATGGCCAGAAACAACCTGTCCTATGTTCTCGACGTAGACAATCCTTAGACCTCGAACGTCAATTCGATTGCTGGCTATCCCACTGACGCACACAATATATTGTGTTGTATTCAGGCTGGATATAAGTCAAGCGGCGGCGCGAACGCGCGGTCTGTCCGCTTCACCGCGAAAACACATGCAAATGTATGTAAATGACAGCGTGACCGCGCCGCTATTTTAACCCATCAAGCCCCATAAGGACACCGGTGACCGCGATAACAATAGAATAACAACTGATTTTCAAGATTCCGCGATCGAAGGATTAAATAAATCGTTATATTATACCATTACTTGTGATCTCGTAGTGAAGCGGCGAAAGCGCGTGTTCTTGCGGATGCATATAATTAGAGTTTTATAGTACCTACTACCTACAATCGAAGTATTTATTCGAGGTATGAGAATCGGACATCTAGCCACTGACTTTATGTCGTACAAGTCGTCGAGACTTTGATAAACGAATAAACCTGATTCGAATACATCATATTGTTATTATATTTTACCGTAAACATTAATTATCCATTTTGAAATATCTAAAATGATTCATAAGTATATTAATAGCGTTTGATTTAAGATCTGATGGATGAAAACAAGAGATTGAAGAAACAAGAATCAGAGTCATCTGTCATGATTGTTAGAAAATTAAGCTTATTAATTTTAATATGACATATTGATGTAGAGTGGAGACTATAATATATGCTGAAGATACTAAAGTAAACTAAAAAACTCGATCATCGTTTTTTTTTATATTTTATTCATATTTATTATTTATTTAATTCATACGTCACTTTTTTAACTGTAAATGGCATTTTTAAATTCCAGAATAAAAATAATGTGATTTTTATAAAATAAAATGTTCATATTATATCAGGCACATTTGGCACTTTTAATAAGAATAATTAAAATATTTGCACCAGTGAGAAACAATTAATAAAAAATGAATATTAAGAAACGACGGAAATCAACAAATGCAGTAAACATGTCCGCCCTAAATCCGTGAACCATAAAACGGAGTTAGCTCACGAGCCGCGCCGGGAAACTATGTCAAATTCATTTCAATTTTATATCACGATTCATTTTATGGGCAATTTTGTGCCTTCTTAAAATTGAATATTTAAGGACGTAAATTTTCTTTCATTGAACTTATCCACAATAACGTTTATGGTTAAACGTCGGGCTTCGCTAATTTTTGTGGATGGAAATGTTAAATTTAATAAAGGTGAAGTAGTGATGATAAAAATGTGTGAGTAAAATAGTTTCACGGGTAAAAGTTGTAAAGTAATTATTTAATAGTTATTAATTGTTATAACGACGCCTAAACATTCGCGACTATACGAGTCCATGATTATGGCTATCGAGATAAAATTCTTGTGGTCGATTACATCGCTCATAACAAATTTTATTTTCGGTGTGAAATACTTTAGTATTTTCTACTTTCTTTAAGCCTGTTATGGAGATTATTTATGCATTATATATCTTCTTTAGTTAATGAATATTTATATTTAAGTAATATCTAAACATAAAATCATTTTTCTCCTTAATTGATTTTGTGTTAAATAATTATTTACAAGTTCGTAATCCTTAAAATTTGTGTTAATGACATGTTAATACTTACAGAACATTAATTTTTTAAGCGTTTTATTATCTATTTTATAAGCTTAAAAATAACATATTTTTTTCACTTTAAATTCTTTTATCAGTTTTTATCTAAACTGAAGGATTGAGTTTAAGATTTTTAAATACTTACCGTTAATTTGATCTATGTTTTTATTATTTTATGAATTCAAATGTTGCCCCGGAATACCATGCGTAATGTATATTCATTAATCATTAGATTTATGTGTTAGCAAAATAAACAAGACATTAAAATTTGCGTAGAATGCAATAAATTATTCTTAAATGCAATGTGTAGACTGTAGACTGCAGTGGCTATTATTCCAGACATAAGACGGCCTTTAAAGTCTTAAAGATTTTCTCGAAATGTTATTTTCAAGTCATACATCGTAAGATATAAATCGTCATAACGTCGTTGCGGTCGCCAAATCCTCGTGTATTTAGTCAAGTTTTCAGGGGTAAACAATAAACTATTTCATTCAATGATTGGTGGACTCATCAATAACTTGACTTTATATACATAGAGATTTTGGCAAGCGCAACGATGATAAGTAGGTAGGATTTAATATGATCTGACAGACATCATTGCGCCATGGATGATGGTTTGTATAAAAATAATCGTTAAAAAATGTATGATTTTGGACGCAAATACTTTTAAATTCTTCATTATTTTGAGTTATCAGAAACAACACACACATACACTATAATACTGACTATAAAAAAGACAAATACTAAAAATATAGACTACTTTATAGTCTGCAAATAAAGTTCAAGCATTAGATATATTAGTTAAGCTCTGCTAAAATATAAGCGAAGATAAACTATTACTGTATTATAACTTCATTATTAATTAGGTCTTATCTACATTAGATACTATCGCTTGAACCTATCCTTAAATTAACAAAGTGTATAAGTGATAAGTAATAATTAATACAACGTGCATGGTATAATCTTTTAATGATATGAAAACATGTGTAGCACATGCACTCATCCATATTTGAGGCATTTATCTTACAAAATTCCGTAATATCCGTTAGAACTGATTCAGTGTACTCACACATTTACGTCATAATACGGGTGTGGTGCACACATAGACGAGCGCTAGGGTTGCCGTGTTTATTGTGAGCTGTAAATGCTGTAATAAGTATATTGATTTCGATAATTTAAGAGCATATAATTTCTGTAACTGAATCGTAAATTATAACACGTAGTTTTGCATTCTAAGTAGTAATAAACAAAAAAAAATGCAATATCAGAAATTATTGAAAAAAAATATATATATACATATTTGCCCGGAAATACTACATAATATTGATAGCAAATGAGGTAACTAAGTCCCATATCACTTAATTGTATAAAATAATGAGAATGCAACCATTATTTTAATCGGTCAGTATATGCAACAACAATCACTAGCTATTAGAAGAGATTCACTTTAATTTTAGAAAAACCTTTTGAATACCCGAGGAAATTGATTCCTAAACATTTGACAGACCTACGTGTTTGGTCGGCTTATGTCAATTCAATGTTAGCTGTGATCAGTCGGATGAGTTTGACTTCACGCGACTAAATTACTTAGGGCCGCCATCTGCCTTAAAATCAACTTCTCTGATATAAAACTGTATCAAGAGCGCGACAGCCCTATCGTGTTTGTATCAACAGCACACGTGCGCAGTGCGGCGCGGCGCGGGGCGGCGGCGCGGAACGGGTCCGAACGACCTGCCGCGCTCGCAAGAAAGAACTCAGCCAAGGACGCCGGCATAACGGTCCGCGTCCCGTACCGCCGGGAGTACACGTAATGTCCGGTTCTAATATTTCGGGAGAAACTTTTCTTTTGGAGCTTTTTAAAAGCTGGGCTGATCCAATATGAACAATGAACATGTTTATCGTTGGATCAGTTTTTCAGTTTAACAGAGTTTTCATATTAGAGTAAGTTGCTTTTAAAGCTCAACAAGTTAATTTAAAATTACATAATAATGTTATATACATATTTATTTGGGATACATGACAAAATGGCTTTACTACGAATTCACTACGTATGATACATATTGGACACATCCGAGTTCTACTAACATTATTTGCTTCGTTTAATACATTTTATGTTATTCCGGAAACACTCAGAAATGTAGAACCTTTTTAACACTAAGATGCAAATTATAGGAATGTAGCCTATTGTGGTGAGCCAGAATTTACTATTGTTGTTATGGTCGATCAATTCTATGCCAGGAGCGTTACGCAACAGCCGGACATGCGTTACAATTATTATCGAACCAGATTAGCACACCCAAATAGTCACATTATCAATATTTATGTTATTATTATGAGATAAAAGTTATGAACCTGTCAAACAAATTTTGTTTTGAGTTCCAGCTGCTAGCTGTACCCGATTTTAATAACAACTTAAAATTTTATTTTTAATCCATATCATAATATTTTAGGCAATATGATGTATTAATATAATCTAAGTACATATCGAAAAATAAATTCTTATTGCTAATAATACTATCGAGTATTAACATAGTTTAGTGATACACTGATATGTAACAAGTTGCAACTCAAATATCTTTATTATTATTTGCCTCAAATCAAAGTTATGAAAAAGTTCCCACACTGTGTTTGGTAATAAGCGATACGTAATGTCTATATTTGATTGACGTGTTCTAAATAAAACGTTATTCTTCTCAAAATTCAATCTGAAGTTCCTTCGTCCGGACATCGACCCACAAACCTTATGCTCCGTCTCGCTCGCACACCTCTATCTCGATAATTTCGTTTCGTAGTCACGAAAACCGCTGCTCTGTCTTTATTTTGTTCCATTACAAGAACAATGACTATTCGCCGATAGGTCCACGTTCCTATATCTATTTCTCTCGCTCGGCCGCGTTTCGTCGAGGCGCGAGCGGGACAGATGTAGCATCGCAGCACGCACCGAGCGTCGGATGTTTTGAATTCTTATTGGACCGCCGTGAGTTTAAAGATGGCTACTCGAGGACCGTTTTCTTGCTACGATAACCTAATTTAATTCCATCACATCGGTACTCGTTATGTTTAAATTTCAATACGCCATCTCCATTAAGATCGAATGTCAGGAGGTAGTGCGAGTAAAAAGATAGCGACCTCGCGCCGTTCGTACGCCGCACTCCCCCCCCCCCCCCCTGTCACTTTCCTCGCCCCTCGCCCGCCGTAGTCTCCTATCCGCGGCCACCGTTTTGTTCGGAAATATCGAAGGTTTGCCGGACATCAACCGAGCCGGAACTACCTTCGACGTACATTTCCAGGTATTAAAATTATATCGACTATATGGAGCATTTTATTTTTAAGTTCACCGCACCGGCTAAACTAGTCAATGCGACACTATTTATAAAATTTAACAAATAATACATTGATTTAATAAAAATTTCACGCAATATACCTAAAATATCATAAAAACTGTCTTATTAAATGATTTCTTCAACAAAGATTTCAACCACATTAATATATATTAGTGCAATGAAAAAGACATCAACGAGAGCGCGGCTGCATCGAAAATCTAAATTTATGGTTTTGTCAAAGTACCTACTTTGACACAATTCGCTTTTGCTACGGTAATCATGTAGGAGATTCCAAATACGTATACTTTGTAGCGGGGGCGCTACCATATGTGCAATGTGTGCAATGCTCACGGGTGCCATCCTCTAGGGGCACCAAATCGCCCTCTTTAGGGGCGCCAAAACCAAGGACCCAAAAAATAGTCCTAAAGGGGTGCCAAATCTTTTTTTTTTGCACACAGGCGCCAGTAGCCCTTACGGGGGCCCTGCTTTGTCGTAAAATTAATCGCATAAAAAAATCAATATACGGTAGAATCATGTTTTTATAAAATCAAATTAATATTTTATATAAAATATGATACCGTATGCAATGATTGTAAATTTTTTGCGCAAATTAATCGCAATATAACTTTAATAATAATTTATAGCGCAGCAATTACCTATACATAACTAGTATAGTTGTTATTTAAGGAAGTAAGAAATAAATGATAAGAACCTTTTTGCTTTTATATCAAAAACGTGTCTCTAAATGACTATTAGTAATTTTTTACACAGCTTTGTCTTAAACTGGTTTAATTTTTTTTCATCAGTTTCTTTTAATAACGTTTTTTTATTTTAAATGTGTGACACGATGAAAATGTACGCGTCTTTAAAAATTATAGTTTTAAAAACATTATTAAATATATTATATATATATAAATTACTTAATTTAAGCCAGTCTGATCCAGTACCACAATATTAATATGTCTATCAAGTTATAATATAACAGTACAAAAATAATTATAACTTAAGAAATATAGGGCACCAAGTTTGCACGAACTACTCTGAATAAAAGAGGCAGGCAAAAATCAGGCAAACGTGTACTTTTAATTGCCTATAACAGGGATGGCGAACCATTAGCACGCGTGCCACCAGTGGCATGTGACATACAATTTAGAGCACGCTTCTGGTCACAATCGTATCGAAATTATTTTACCAATAATGAAGGTCCTTTCAGACAGAGAGCGCTCACGTGGCCAAGCGTTCAAGCGGTCAATTTTGCGATATTTTTGTTGTATACTCACACAAACCGACCGTCTTGACGTCTCCGACAGTTCTGACCGCGTCAGAATTGCTCCTGTGTGACTGACCACTTGAACGCAGAATGCGATCCACCTCTCCATAGTACTAAATTAGGCAAATTTTAAAATACGCACCGAATCACAAAAAAATATTGAAAGATTCCTTCAGAAAAAGGACACGGTGATGCGAAAAGGTTTGCCACCCCTGGCCCATAATAAATGCAAATGATCTCACGTATGCTAAAACTGGAGCGGTCTGAATTCGGAACCGGATCCCTCATGTTAATGACTCGAATATATTTTTTGTACGAGACCTTACATCCTTCTGTATTGTTACGCGGATTTGACAAATCCTGTTTTGTTTTTTGTCAAAAATACCGTAATGAAAATAATTTTCTCAATATAGACCACATTTTTTGTATGTCTGTTTGTACGTCGTTTATCTTCGTGGTTAGATTGCTGATTCGATCTGAATTTAACATCAGTCTCTGGAAAGGAAATATATTAGAATAGTTTTTATTTAGAAATAATGAAAGACATAATAGGTATGGTTACCGCGCAATAAACGTATTTTCCGGTTTGGCGCTAAGATTTGTAATTTGCACTTTTATAAGTCAAACTATTTGCTCATTTTGATCAGCTTATAATATGGCTTATAGCAGCTTGTAATCCTATAATAAACATTGTATTATCTAAATTATTACTTGTAATTTAGTTAGTTTATAATACTGTGCTTATTGCTAATTACGTTTAATGGATGATTGCTCTTTCAAGTTATACTATCACTTTATCGTACCGATAATATATAATTTATTGAACAATAAATAATTGAAGTCGAAATTCCTTCCACGGAAAACATAAAATTCAACTAATTGTAAATACGTGTAATAATATAAGTTCAAAGGTTCCTAGACAAACAAATATAAACAACTTTCTATTATTTTATTATATTGTGATAGAATAAACGCAAATAATTATTTATAAAAACAGTTACTTTGACCCAAGTGGTCAAAATTTGCCCATAATATGTATTTATATACTAGCTAAAAGCCGAGCATTGTGAGGGCTCGCGTCGTTTTTCTGCGTGGTAATAATCTTTGAAGCAGTTTTATTATATTTTAATAGTAACCAAACCTTGACTGACCGATGATAACACAATATCTACATATAAATAAAAAAATACTATGAGCACAAATCAATAGGCGTGCAGCGTGCTAGTTTTTCCGTAAAATGTACCAAAAAAGTGTTTGGGTTGTGGAATATAGTTACTAGGTAGTTGATTAAGTAATTAATAGACAACAGATCTCTTACCTCTTAAATAGAGAATATAAAAAAATCTGAGAAAGTCTATAATATAATTTTTATTTATTTATTTACCACATGAAACATATATTATTCATTAACTAAATTTAAACAGCATTTTAAACCAATAAGGTTTGTGCAATGCTGCGATACAGTTGTCGTTTACTATTTTTTATAATAATATGTATAATAATAATATCTATGGGCGCTTCACACCACATCAGTCTGGCCCCGTGCTAAGTACCCGAAGGTCTTGTGTTACAGGTACCAGACAACGGAAATATATTTAATACTTTTATACTATACATATATTTAAGATTTTTATTATACCATACACATATTTAATTTAAAAAATACAGCACAGAAATCCGTGTTGTATTTTTTTAAGAATTGAAAAATTACCTATATGGAGATGTTAGCTTCATAATATAATCTTTCAATTCTTTAAAATTATCGGTGTGGAATTTTACATTTCTCCTCACATAATTAAATGGCTTCCTAAAATTTACTCACGGTACATATAGAGAATATTCGTGTAATGAATCTTAACTTACACAATAATATAATAAAGATTATAATATACAATTTATTACAACTGGGTCACATAAATCACATCTATTACTCTACAACTCCTCCAACAAATAATATACTAACATAGCTCCAACTAAAATACGATTTTAGTACACCTCAAAACAACAATTAAGACCAATATAATTAATCTCGTGTAAGTAACGAGTGAGATGAAAGACATTTTTCGAGGTTCTTTATGAAGATAAACATCTAAAGTGGTCGGGCCGTGTACTATGTGTTTGAATGTTTTTTGCCATCGTGAGAACCTTCGCACCGACGGCATAAGGGCCACATTCGTAGAGAATCCTTGTAAAATGTATCTGAACTGAATTCGATCACTTACAGTCCACTTACTGTACCTCTAATAGGCGCCGTATCAAAAACTAATCGCGCTCTACATCTTTAGTCACTGCTTATAAAAACACAACCGTGCTATATTTAGTCCGTACTCGAATTTATACTTTATAAGAGTAAGTTCTTTGTTAGAGGAAATAGATATTGTATCAGATAGGATATAAGAGTATAAAACAAATAAAAATATACTTTTATGGGTTTCTTGTTTTTATTGGTCTCGTTAATTGTAAAAACTGTTAATTGCAATTAATCTTATATTGGTTGCACTGATATAATATTATAAAAAATATACGTATCATTGAATTTAATGATGTTATGGTTTATCAATTCAATAATTGTACAGTAGTACAGAGTTCTCCTGTCTAGCCCAGCCTATTGATTTTATGTCCAAAATATCATTTGATGTTAGGACGAGAATCGAGATAGCCAGGTATTCCGGAATGAAAACTTTATCATGAAAAAATCATAAAAAAATAGGATAAGATTAAATTAACAATTAATCCTTCGATCGCGGATTCTTGGAAATCTATTGTTATTCTATTGTTGCCGCGATCACCGGTGATCTTATGGGGCTTGAAAGTTTAATATATAAATATGAAAATTCACATTTTTTTGTGGATTTTTTACTTCAAATATTTATCGGTATTCCATGTTGCCACCTGTATACAAATTAATAAAATCAGAATAACAGATGAATTATAAAACACAAGTTGTTTGTGCTTAAAGAACGAATGAGTGTGTAATTATTAATTATAATAAACTTTCACTTTATATACATGACGGGCACCGGAGTAAAGCCGGGCGAAAATGTTGCCAGCTAGAACTCATATTTAGCCATTTTTCTGTCCGAAAATAATACACATTTTTTATTTATTTATATTGCAAGTCTTACAACTTAAAAGAAAAACTATAAAGCCATTTCGTAGTTCTTTCATTATTTAATGTATTTTGCTATACACACTTTATTATACCATATTGTAATAAAGCCAATAAAATATTTATTACGATATATTATTATTGATGAACGTTACATAGAGCTCGAGTGTTAAGTTGTTTCGTTCTTGAGGCTAATTATTTTAATATTAATTCATTATTTATTTGATTATAACGACTTTTATGCCAAGTTTTGTAATGTTGTAAAATCGCACTTACAATGTTTTTGACGATGAACATTTGGCGCAGGCTAATGCTGTAATGATTCAACAGATGTAGCGTGTTTCGTAAAGCCGATTACGGTTCAAGAGTTTGCCGTATCTAATTTATCCTAATGCCTCCATATAACATCGTTCTTACTCGTTCTGAAGTTGTAAACATGTTGGTGTTATCAGTTATGTAAATTTCAATTGTGTATGTTGATAAATTATTACTATTTTCAAAAATCGAACCGCAATATTCTGTTAGACGGAATATTTATGGATAGGAAAATTTTAAACGTATTTTAAGAATCACATTGCAATTAGTCCGGTCTAATGAGACGCAAAAAAATCGTAACCTCGGAATAATTCGCATAGAGCTGAAAATTGGTAGAGATGTTAAATACACCATTACAAATAACATCTCAAAAGTCCCCGGCGATCCTCTTTGTGCAAAAATTTTTATTCAAGGTCAAAGGTATGAAAATGAGGTTTTTCCTGTTTTTTTTCCAAACTATACATTTTATCACAAAAATAGGTAGGACAAGAGTGTGCATCATAGAATTCTCTACAAAAAAATATTCAGACATTTTTTTCATACGACTTACCATTCCTTATAAATGGCGGGCTCAATGTGTAGGAAAATCATATCTATGCTTAAATTATAAAGCTAAAGAATTTGTGGAACTACTGCTTTCAATTGAAAAATTCGTTTTTTGTTGAATAGATGGATGTGTATTAAATATGTGTATGATATAATAAAAATCTTAAATATATGTATATTATTAAAGTATGTATTAAATATGTTTCCGTTGTCTGGTACCCGTAACACAAGTCCTTGAGGTACCTACCACGGGGCCAGACTGACGTGGTGTGAAGCGTCCATAGATATTATTATTATTATTATTATTATTATTATTATTATTATTATTATTATTATTATGAGTTATGACTATATCGGATGAGGTTTAATATAAATACAATGTATCACTAAAGTGCTTTATAGTTATATAACCAGCCGAAATTACCTTTAGGTTAAACTCTGTCGATTATAATTTACGAGCTTACCTGAAGCAACTATTAGTTTGTTGGACTACAAGGAAATAATTTGCTCAATCGCATCAAGATCTTATTAGCACTAAACTACGAATTAGCATATATTTATGACGTTAGATTGTAATATACGGCGCAGGGGTTGCCCGGGCACACGTTCGTCTAAACTTTCTATTGTATTAGTCGATCCCACACGCTGAGATATCGGTGATTACTATCGCAGACCTATCTAGTATCTATACAATCGTATGCAAAAGTAGCCTACAGAGTATACGAGTCAGCGTTGGCCAAGTGAATTTTCATAATAATGTAAATTAGGTAAACACGTAAGCATTGCAACGATTGCAGAAGATAAAAACTAGTTAATCTTATACACGTTCTTTTCCGTAATCGATCATTTTACAATGTTTATTTATAGTATGTCTTATGATAACGAAATAGTAAAAATCTCATTATTATATCACACTGTTTTGTCACGACAACAGATGCTAAATATTTTATTTATTTATTTATTGACACACAAAAATGAATAAACAGTCAACAAATATCAGTGTTAAAAAGCTCATACTGGGCATGTGCTAACACAGTTTCACGGGATATAAATTATAAGTAACGCTGCAATGGAGAATTAAGTAACCTACAACTAAAATATCTTCTAGTACAATTAATTATTTATTTTATTAAATAAGCATTCACCTGTTCGTGTAATTTTTACTGGAAGTTTAGTTAGGTACAGTAGTACCTAACTAAACCGGGTATATATGTAACTCTATATATTTCTGCAAAAAAATAGGTGGTAGATAATAATCGAAAGATTATTTTAATTTTCTTTCTTAAATAATTTTAAAATTATTTCAAATTCCACGCCACAATGACCTTAGGATACTTTTGCCAAAAAAGCTCAACACTAATGACATCGAAGTACTAAGTTTCACCGATCGCTCATGTTCCCCGCATGAAAAAAGTATTAGAAAGTATGCAGCGTCGGTAAAGGCATATTATTGCATCTCAATAATCATTCTGACACAAGCATCAGACATCAGTCGAAGTCAGATCTCATAATTATAATACTATCATCTGTTCGCTACTCTCGCGTCCGACTTAACCTTCCTGTTCACCTCAAACGTCGCGCTAAAAGCCTTCACATGCCTTCGGATAATTGAATTATATAATATTTGACACATATAATTAGTTTATCTACCGCATTTTAGTCTACGTGTTACTCAGGTACCTATGTTGTTCGTCAGTAAGAAAATGTAATTCTAATCAGACTGGCAGAATTATCATTTTGTTCGATTAAGGCGCTTTATCGAAAGTAATTTTACCGCAAGGGCAATTTTATACTTAATTTGTATGACTATAAAGTTGTGAATACGCTGCGGCCAGAAGCTATCGGCTCGCTCGGAAAACATGCGAAAAAACGTAATTATAATCATTTAAAAAATAACTGCAAAATGCTTCTATACGATTTTGAGCTGCAAAGGTGTCTATCAATTAGACTAATTTCCTACAATACATCTATTTTCGTTTAAAAATAATCATCATACATATTATCTTTAAATTTCGTATTTTTAAGAGGTCATTTCGAAAATTAAATGTATCGAGGAAAATACATTAATCGTGTTTGTAGTTCTTCTCAAACCTAGATAAGGCTATGAAGATATGTATATCTCATTACCAGATTTGTAACATTTCTGAGGGTTCTACACTCTACAGTATTACGTCAAAAAGGACAGTTTTTTTCAATATAGCGTCTTAAATGAAACAGTTTGTGTACCTTCTGATTAGACATATTAGGATGTGGTTACTCTAGAGCCCGTCCTCTCTTTTCTACTGCTCTCTTCACACTCACTCCCGTCTTTCATATGTCAGGTGAAAAAGGACGATAGCCAAGTTAGCGGGCAGATGGAGGTTTTCTGTTTTTAAAGGGTTTTTTTAAATGAAGTGGTAAAAAGTAATTCCAACACTTTATAGATGACTTTCTCAACAGTACATTGTATTTTTTTCATACCGTTAAGACGTCAATACAATCCATAAACAGGTGATATTCTAAACCTTTTACAGCAAAAATCACAAAACTGTCGCGGGTTTGAGTTGGATTATTTAAAGATAATTTAAAAAAATAAAAAATCTAGCTCCAACACTATATTATAATTGAAATGATCTTACATGTTGTGCATTAAAACTTATAGAAATACTGTATTTTAACTGTTAAATCACGTCTGTTAAATGAGCGAAATCGGCAAAATTTCGTATACGGACTCTTAAAGAGGCTTCGAGCTGTACAGTTACACTGGCCCAAAAGTTTAAGCTTTGGTTCGCCTAATTTTTCCATCATTGTTATTTAAATGATCACAAATTGCATCGTTCGTGTCTTGTACGTGTTTTAAAACATTAGTGTGTATTTGTTTAGAAAGTTTTATCGAGCAAGTCATCAGATGCTCGGCCAGTGTGCGAGTGAAGTCGGCATCGTGAACTGCGCGATCTTTGCCCTTTAACAAAAACAAAAATACGTCAAGTGTTTCGCATCTCTATGTTCAAATTGCCAGATAACCTTCTGACCGAAAACGGAAATAAGGACGTGCTGAATAGGCACACAATATTTTTTCTATATATGTACAACAAAAATGTATTATTATCAATACGAGAATAATCTCTAATAGCTAATAAATTAAATATAAGATTATTAACGAATATCTTATTTTGATTTGTAATAAATCAATTTTAAAGAAATTATGGCGGTTATGTGACCAGCATCGAAAATTTAAGGGAACATTTTTGGTGGTAACTCGATAATGTTATTGTGTAGGTATTTAACCATTATTTAACGCATGTCGTGACTCGCGATAAATCACTCCGGCCGTTTTATCTCAATTTCGATACGTATCTCAATTCAGGCTTTTGCGCCAAGAGCGCCAGCTCGAAATGTCAAAAATCGGAGCAGTCAAGAAAGTTTCTTTTTTGACACCGTATTAAAAACCTGTCAATTCAAAAGTGTCGGTAATCGGTATGCAGTAGTCAGTAAGTATGCGGTTTTTATTGACCTTCTGTAAGTTTATACATATACTTTTAGGTCTCTATTTACTTTGAAAATAAATTAATAATAAAATTTACGTGTAACATTGAAATAAATATTTATAGAATATGCTATTAAAGTGTACAGGTTTTATGCAAAACAGTGACACATTGTTTTTAGGTTGCCATGCTCGCCGGCAAGTTTAAAATATACGATTAAATCTGCCCACAATGTTTACGGATCGGAATTTTAAAATAAGGCCAAATTGTGGCTACCGAGCTACTGTATACGGTAGCGAAACTGGTTGACAGATAATATAAAACATTGTCGCTTAAAGTGCCTTACAACGTTTTTTGTTGACCGCGAAACCATACGCGTATTGTCATATTATACCCATTACCCACCCGCCCACGCAGTTTGGGGAGATTTCAGCATATTATGCAGCTATTACACGGGCCTTGGCTAATAAAAAATAAGTATTTAATTTGGCATATCACCACGTCCATTCCGGCCAAGAGCGTGTTGTACACGCGCAGCGCGTTGGTCCGTACTACATTACATGTAGTCTCTACATTCGTTGCATTATTTTTTTTGCTTGTACAAAAATAAAACTTCAATTCAAATCCATTTATCTATCAATAAATCAGATAAATAATCAGTTTCATATCAGGGCTAGCATTAACAATTAGCACACAGTACGAAATTAGATTTTGGACTGCAAAAAGCACACATTTAAACAAAGTAAATCTATACTACATTTAAAAAAAGAAAGTTATATTTAAAAAGAAAAAAAATATTCAAAAAAATCAACACAGCCAAATAAAAGCTGTGATCACTGGATAATGATCATGACTATTTAGATAAAATATGAAGACAAAGCCGCCTATACGGAACTCTGAAAACAGGTATCAATTGAATTTAAAATATGTGAAATATTCGGCATATCTGTTGAGCGGTATCGCTAGAGGCCATCATTTGTAAGTAATAAAAGTACGGTATTAATTGATTTAAGTGTTCCAGATAAGTGTTTCCGGTTTCGGGAAGTTATTTTCCACGTTCCTTTATGACACTATCGCCGTATCGCGATAATGTCATAAAAGATACCCACACTAGGTACTGAAGATTTATAGATTTTCACTTTTGTTTCTGATTTATTAAGATTATAGCAGTCGTATTTCAAATCCGTTGTAATTTACTACAACCGTAATTATAGATCGCCGATTTATATTTTTAAGGTGTTGCTGTTATAAATTTCTCTATAATGCGTGAATGGGTGGTGGTCGAAAAAGCCAAACAACTTGCTCGACTTGACGGCATATATTTTACATAATATTATACATGTAGTACCAATGTTTACAATTACCGTTATAATTTTTTTTAATACGTGGATGGATGTTACGTTGCTACAAAAACCCGAACAAATTACTTAAGGCCATTCCCCGAGCAAACGACCTTGACCATACATTTGACGCGTTGCCGAGATCGCACAAAATCATATTTTTTACTGATCTTAGTTCAAAATTGATCTAAAAAAATTAAAACGGGGAATATGTAGTTAATGAAATTGTTTATCTATTTCAAATAAAATTGAAGCATACCTACTTTCAGCATCTCCCTAGTATTTACAAATTACGTTTCAAATAAACGTAATTTGGGTAACTAGGGAGATGCTGAAAATAGGTATGCTTCAATTTTAATAAATTGGTATTACTTTGGAAGCTAATATCATGAGTATAATAAACAAATTTGATAATTGATTTCCCCGTTTTAAATTTTCAATTTAAAACGGGGAAAAGAATGTTGATATACTGAAGATCATTGCTGTATTTTTATTATAACTTTGTAGTTTTATAATTATGAGTTTATAAGGCTCTAAATACGGTAAATTACGGAATCTCCGTAGGGAAATGCCCTTAACTGTAGAATTATAACATAGGACTGGATGCGTCTGCATCTAGTCCTATCAGTCCTATCACCTATGCTATAATCCTATATCTTGTTCTATGTAATAAAATTAATAGGGCGTCTGCCCGCAACTCCGTTGCGCCTAAATTCGTTATCACGCGGAAACCGTAAATTTTTCCGGGATAAGAAGTATCATATATCTTTTCCGGGGAATTTTTATACCAAATTACACCAAAATCGGTTCAGCGGTCTTTGCGCGAAGAGGTAACAGACATACACTTTCGCAATTATAATATTAGTATGGAATATGGATGTACAATAATTGAAAAATGCGCCGGAAACGCATACCAGGCGCACACGGATCAAGGATGTTAATTCGCGGCGGCCGGGGTTTTTGCTAGTCCTTGAAGTATTGCGCCTGGGAAATTTGTTCAATTATGTCTCCCAACGACCCATTTATTGTTACAAATATAGATTTATACGCACAACGCTTCCGGAAACTTTATCGGAATTCTGAATCGGAATTGCCCACGCTAAACCCCTACGGTAATATACCTGTTATATGTTTCCAATATAAAATGATCCCTCTTTAAATACAGTTTACTTAGTACGTTATACTGGGTGCGAGTTAATTCTTAGTAGCTTGTTTGTGTCAAGTGTATGTTTATTTAAATTGTTTGTTTGCAACGTTGTCACTAGTCACTACTAACTAGTAGCGAACATGAGCCTTACTAACAAATTATAATTAAAAACGTGTTTTTTATTTTCTTTTTAGATATTTTTGTACAAAGCTGTCTATCCTACTACTTAATATTATAAAGTGTGTCTGTCTGTCTGTTACTTCTTGACGCTCAAACCGCTGAACCGATTTTGCTGAAATTTGGCATGAAGATACTTTGAGTCCCAAGAAAGGACATAGGATACTTTTTATCCCGAAAAAATGTACGGTTCCAGCGCGATAGACGAATTTTGGCGCAACGGAGTTGCGGGCGTCATCTAGTTGGAAATAACACATATTTATTGTTGGCTACATGACCCAATGAACTGCGCTCACTTTAAAACTCTATATTTACTAAACGTATGAAAATTCCCTGAACTTCCGTGAATATTTTTAAGCTACTACTTAAATTGACCAAATCGGTTCATAGCCGTTCTCGAGTTTAGCAAGACAACAAAATTTAAAAAATCATTTTTATTTATATACAATAGATAGATACATCATAATATGAAATGTAGGCTTGTAGAGCAGAACAATCATAACATTTACATTGTATGTACATTGTACAATGTACACGAAAAAAGCTCAATCAATCATCTGAAATCTTAATTATTATATTACAAAACCGATACATTATAAACATCGATTTATCTTTAAGCATATAAATCTTAATTAATAGCATTCGCAAACGGTGATCATAACTCAAGTCCATTTACAGCGGTAGTGCAGACTGGTGTATTTAGGGAATAACGTTGACCACAATGGCTGCTGATTTACAGTTGATTTCTAGCGCAGAACTTAATCTATGACGGTTTAGAAAACTTACTGTCGTTCACAGTCGTATACGTCTCGAGCTTAGCGATAAATGAGAATATTACTATTCAGTAGGGCAATAAAGTTGAGAACAATATTATGTATCATTAGCGGGGAGCTCTCGTTGGGCAACGAAACAAATCGTTTGAGGAACACTAATTAACACGTACAATATGCACTAATGATGCAAATTAAACAACGACTTTAACTGAACTACCTTCTCCTTTAGTTTATTATATTAGTAATAACGACTCGTAAAACCTATGGAAATAATGAACGTTTTCACCACCTAGAGGCCATTAATGGTACTCATAATTTTTAAAGATTTAAGTGTTACTAAAGTTTTTATGATTAAAACGACTTATAAGCGTTGGCATATTTATTTGTCATAAGACACACATGACCCTAAAATACCGTTAAGGGACACAGGCTGGATATTATGCGTCCACGCGAATGCGCGGTTTGGCGGCTACACCGCGAGATCACAACTAATTGTACGTAAATGACAGCGCGATCACACTGCTATTTAAATAAATCGTTACATACTTGCTTGAGATCTCGCGGTGTAACGGCCAAACCGTTCATTCGCGCGGACACATTAAGTCCAGCCTTAGCGTTATCAATCAAAGCAATCTCTGCTTTATAAACCGAACTTTAGACACTCACAGGTATCAGGACTTTACTGAGTACTGACCTACCTCAATTAGTGCGGTAAAACCACAAGGGGTTCTTCGTATTCAGTTCCTTTTTTGTCACAAACACCCACACAACAGTACGGTCTATATAACATGTGTAATACACACATACATAGACTCATACACGAACAGTGAACACCCAGGACTATTAAAATATTTCTAGGTGATCACTGATCGAGTACGATATATTTAGTGGGGTATGATTATAGGCAGTTAAAGCACTCAATATAGCATAATAGATATATTGTGTCTTCTAAAGTACCCACATAAACATAAAGTTATTTTACAATAAGTATTAAAAGCGTACTGGAGCCCGTGTTACAAAACCGTACCGAGTAAGCCGTAAATTCTAAATATCTAGTAGTAATAATATTCAATGCCCGCAAATCGAATATAGCTCGAGCAAATAAAGTACAATTAGATCAGAGATGCTGACAGTCACGGCGGTGTATCTTGGCAGCGATCTATGTTAATCGTTTAGGTAGGACATTAACTACGGCGCATCGGTAATGGTCAAGCCCGCTTCAAGGCCCAGTGAAAGGATCTAGAATCTGGATCATCCTACCGTCCTACGCTTTGAAAATTTTGTAAGTCATAAGTTATAACCCATAAAACGTTATACCAGTCCGACTCATGTTGAAGTTGATTGCTTCGGATTAATTGTGATTGTGAAAACCGCGTAAACAGCCCATTAAGGTAATTATTAAAGTTCAAATATAATTGATTACTACCTGTTTTACGGTGATACCATCGCGTAATGGACTACGGTTTAGTATCGGTATAAATTGTTAAGTACAAAGACTCAAGTCGAAATATTCTTCAGCGCTTGTACTTAAGTTTAAAACTCTTAAATACATATTAAATTAATAACTACTACAAAACATCACATAACACACAACACACAGCACGTCATGTTTTCAGTTTAGGCGGATTAGCTTTTTTTAACCTTAATGTTTCTATAATACTAATTTCACTTATCCAACGTAACACAAGGAAAATGTGACACGTGCTGAGCGCATGTAGCTGAAGTGAAACTTTCAAAAACCATTCCAAATCCAAAATTGTTGCCGGCAAGAGTAACGTATTGTCATGATGGGATCTTAAAATTGAACTCCAAACGCACCTCCTATAAAACTTTCTTACGTAAAGCCTAATAAATATTTGCTTAGGTAAATGAACTAAAAGTTTTCTAGTACATAAGGCCGTGGGCACCGAGCCCCGGGCGCGTTTCGCTCGGCCATATAATATATTGTATACGTATAAGTCCAGACACCGACACCATCACGGAATATGCAAATGATGTTAAACTGTAGCCTTACGAAATATCACCGACCGACCGATAGACGAGATAATACCTATAAATAAGGACAAACTCTTAATGGCGAAATACGTTGATGGTGTGAGATCACGACTTGAAAATTATTAGCCGAAGCCATTTTCGTCATAAAAGTACAACATTACATTATCCGTATTTAATAGCGGCTTTGCGAGTCTAATCTACGTGTACGACGTCTACTCGGTTTCGTGTTCGATAAATCTTTATTCCTTACTAATATTATAAATGCAAAATACGTCTGTCTGTCTGTTTGCCTATCTATCTATCTATCTATTACTTTTTCACGCTTAGGGCCTATTTCACCGCTTCCTGATAAGGCTATCCACCACTTAACTTGACAGATGGAATATGGAGAATCTGTCAAATAAGCCTATCCGGCACCTTATCAGGAAGCGTTGAAACAGGCCCTTGATCGGCTAAACCGATTCAAATTAATCTTATATATAAAATTCTCGTGTCACAATGTTAGTCCACGAACTCCACCGAAACGGCTTTACTGATTTTTACCAAATTTTATATGCATATTCAGTAGGTCTGAGAATCGGCTACTCGGTACTTTATATATTGATAAGTGCATTTGTTGAATAAATAATAGTAAATTATTACAACCTGAGACTGACGGCGACCATTGTTTGTGCGACGGGATAGCGATCGACGTTGCCATGGTGACATACTTATTTAGACACTTCAATAAAATAATAATATTTTGGGCGAAATACTTAATATTATGGCAAAGCAACGTTTGCCGGGACAGCTAGTAATAATATATACTTACCAGAGGTAATACTGTACATTGAGTTTCAGAGCTCTTACTCTACCTAGTTCTGCATCTGTACCCGCTACCCTGTCAGGTAGTTACTACTTACAAACAACAAGTAAAAATCTTAAAGCATACACAGAGAAACTATTTGTACCTCTAATAATAACATAAACAGTAATTACTGGTATAATGAAGTTAACTTCATTATACCATTAATTGATATTTATGTTATTATTACAGGTACAAAGCAAAGCATAATTATTAATTAGCTCTGAATCTAACGTACCAGATTAGGTTTAAGCAAAATTGTAAAAGCCTGAAACAATCACACCGAGAAACTAATATATCTCTAATAATATAATTAAAGATGTAATTATTGGTATAATGAAGATAAACAAAGCACATTCCACACATTCGAAAGTGAAAGCCTATTACTCCTATTAGCAATAAGACATAAATTACAAAATCAAATTCTCCGTCCCGTGAGATAAGTTTTAGTACGTACTGTACCGGCGAACTGGCGACCCGCAATAAATGTCAGGGAGCCCTAGAACAATTTTTTTTATTACTATCAACTAATTTTTTGTGAGATATAACTATTAACCTACTAATAATACAAAAAATCAGCTGGTTAGGGTTCCGTTTTAGGGTACCGTTGTCAACCAAGTTTTGTTGATTACAGAAACCTAGAACGGAACCCTAACAAGCTGATTTTTTGTATATTGGTAGGTTAATAGTTAATTAATTTAAAAATAACATTGTCCTACAAATAGAACAATCCATATTTTAGGACCATCAAATCAAAGTATGAAATCCTTTCTATCTCTGTTAGCTACCACTTCCAAGATTTTTCGCAAATAAAAATGTTGTTTGTCTTATCAAAATGAAGCTACTCACAAAAAATTAGCTTGATAGTAATAAAAAAAAAATGTTCTAGGGGTCCCTGACTATAAATACTCATTGTGTAGCGACTAGCGCCGGCGTATATCGCAGGTTTCTAATTGCATCGCACGCTTATTATTACCCCCTTGTTATGTTCCTAGTGTTATGCAAAATCGAAGACACGAGTGGATGAAGTTGGTAACAATGTGGTAAAGAACTGTCATTTTTTGCATTAGGAGGCTTTAGGACCGGGAAAAATTTTTGAAAAAAAAGATACGTGTGCCACTCGCTTACTGCCGCAGTAAAGCTATTACATAGCATTTTATCAACTTATGCAAATTTTAATTCACATACGCCCAGTCGCACGCTCACAAACACCATGCCGCACCGACTGGCACAGCGGTTCGGTATAAACAACGCACTATTGTGCCGGTCTAGGTGGGTTTTTCTTTACAGAATTTCTTGACTCGGTCGCCGCGCTTAAAGCCCGCGATAAAGGATTTGCAATAGCTTAAAAATGTGGATTTTATGTTTATAAATCTAGCTACTGATATATTAGCTAGATAAGCCTTTCCCAAAGTATTGCCCCATTGTGGGCGCTGAAGGTCTGAAGGGACCCAAAAACAAAATGGGGGCGTATTATAGAGGCTTGGGGGGATCATTTGTAATTGCATTTTAAATTGAAACAATGAGGGGCGCTAAAACATAATTTGTTCTCAAAGTGGGCAGTAGACAAAATAAGTTTTGAGCTAGATGGTGAAATACGAGTCGGTAAGTTACAAGGTTTTTAAAATAATACAAGAAAAATTTGTAATTGCTTTTATGTTGTTAAAAGTTAGTTACCCACTTCATCCTCTCACGTCTTCAATTCTACTTCCTATTATGTATAAAAATATCGATTCAAAGACTGGTTCTGCTATAAAAATTTGCTGGTCTCTTAATAATTCTAATAATATTACATTGTATGGGTGTCGAGTCGCAATCCGTCTAGCAATTTCCCGACATGAAATTTTCATATTTTACAACCTATGTTTTATTAATCAGTTCCGCTTTTGAGCTACCTATAAACGTTGAGCCTCATGAGAGTGTTAAAATTTTAATCTCTGTCTCCGTGTTCAAACTATGAATTCCATACTGTACTTGGCAAAACATGGCGGTAGCGGTCATTGACTCCCTGTCTAAAACTTGTCAAAATCAAACTCAAACTCAAAAAAATTTTATTCAGAATAAATTTTTGCAAATACTTTTTGAAAGTCTACATGATGCCTACCACCGGTTCGGGAACTATATTATAACCATCATTTTCTATATAAACCGCGATTGACAATGAAGTGTCAGATGTTGTCAGTTGTGGCTTTATATAGAAAATGACAAGTTTTTCATAGGGAGTCAATGACTGCAACCGCCATGTTTCGCCGAGTACAGTGTAGTAACAAACCACATAATATAACTTTTGATATGTGAATCACTACGATAGAAAATGTTTGCTCCGTTTTTAAGTGGTCACGAAAGTCAATTAATACATACTTAAGCAAATTGGTTAATAAAAACCCGCACAGTTGCCCGATTGTATCTCGGAGAGTAATCATGTCGCCCTTCGGCCTCTCTATTTATAATTACTTTAATACTTTGCTATTAAACAGCCAATATACAATTATATTCTTTCGTCTCCATGAAAGAACGCTAGCTCGCATGTCCCACTTGCACCTTTCTTATTAATTCATCACTTTTTATCCGCAAGTCATCGATATTTGACTTCACTCGAACAAAATTGACTCGCAAAGTGATTTTGAATAGGGCGATTAAACTTCGACTTTAATTAATATAAGGTCTTCGGGGTATTATGATTTTCTCGTGGGCCGTGACTTTCGTTTTTTATAAAAAAAAACGATTCATTTTTCTCCGTGAATTGTGAGCACGAGAAACCATACATGCCATACGGGAAGGAATTTTGTTTCATACGGAGTTGAGTACAAAAAGCGACACGTCTCACGTCAAGAGTGAATACCGGGTCGCAGCAGATGGTTGATAACCTAATAAAATCGGGACATTAATGTCGTCATGCCAGGACTTACGTTATAATAATCCTGTTTGTAAAGACGTGTGTTTACATATTTTTCAACTCAGATGAATAAAAAGTAAAGTAACTGCAAAAAACAAAATATGGCCAGTTTTTAATTTCTTTAACTTTAGTCAAACTATGAGGAACATAGTTTAGACAATTCGTGTACGAATTCAATCTAAAAATATAAACAAGATTATTTTCAAGTATTTTATAATATACTTAAAATCTTTGTTCTCACAGTAGTCAGTATTTCTGTAGATTACGAACTGATTTTGATAGTTTCATTACTCGCGTTGCCGTGCAATTAAAGTGAAAAACAAGCAACAGTGATTAAAGTTAAGAGTGAAGGTTCAAACCGGATCGGGGGAGCTCTCTGTAACTGGAGCAGTCGGCTCGAATATCGCCCCTTACGTCGATAATAAGATTTTCTTTCGAACACCACAATAGCGGAGTTTCTCTTTTTTGTGAATGCACCTGCGATGTGGTCGATGTAGGACACTGCTGGCTCCATGATCGTGATTGATGCTTATCTCGCGAATCGCATTTTCAAAGCAATTTCGAGTAAGTTACGAGGATAGATGAAATGGCGTATTAACGTCATTCTTATAAAGTAGGTAGCTGTATTTACCGGATTTGGCCCAACACACTTTTGGTTACTTACACATTGAGGAAACCTTCGATAGAGACGTTATTTACAAGAGATTAAAAAGGAAATTAGAGTAAGGGCCTGTTTCACCGCTTCCTGATAAGGAGTATGGAGAATCTGTCAAATAAACCTATCCGGCACCTTATCAGGAAGCGGTGAAACAGGCCCTAATAATAATTAATTAT
Organism: Lysandra bellargus; assembly: GCA_905333045.1. Taxonomy (NCBI): domain Eukaryota; kingdom Metazoa; phylum Arthropoda; class Insecta; order Lepidoptera; family Lycaenidae; genus Lysandra; species Lysandra bellargus. The sequence goes on from HG995333.1 coordinate 941,384, forward strand.
TAATTTCATTCCTTTCCGAAATCAAAAACTGTTTTAACGTAGGTTTTAACCGATTGTGAAACGAAACACAGCTACCTATAAAGCGTAAAAGCGTACGTGCACATAAGCATTAAAGTCGTCGATTAAAAATATATCAATATAATTTTGTAGCCGCTTCAAAATACATGTTAAAACAAACCGTGGAACACAAACGTGAGGACGTGTAACAAATGTAACAGTTTAAATATCTGCCGAGATCCGAGCGTGGCAGCAGCGCCGGTAGCGAGCGGTCGCGTGGGAACATTTCAGCCGGGCTGTACGCGACCATATTTTATGTTAAATTCGACGTACTCCAGTTTCGAACGAGCCACGACTCGATTGTGCATCCTTGCTAATACATCGCACCGCTCTAACGACTTAAATACGCCGCCACTAAAGTATCGACAACGCACAGGTGCCTGCTAGTGCCTACACAATCTCGGACGATCTAGATCAGATACCGACTACATCTGAGCGGGAAATAATGATTTGATCCGTGGATTTGAATTTAGAAATCAGATATTGAGTGGACCTATAGTGTACTACGAGTACACATAAAAGATGATTTTGTATCTATTAAGTACTACAAATATTTGGTATTAAATTCTATTTTTTTTAATTTGTTGGTTCCATTTTAATAACAAAAATAATATCTTTTAATTGACCCTATTTATACAAAATGAGTCCAATCCACACCATTGCCAAAATTGAGTTAATAATGCAGAAGTATTCCAAAATGGCCCTTTTATCGACCCTATGAAGATCATACTAATCTAACAATTTTTTCAGAACAAAACATTTTCACAACAAAGTTACCAACTAACAAATTAATGAGTATTGTTTTTTTTACATAGATCCAAACTAGGTACATGGTCTCTCGATTTTTTTTTAATTAGGCAAGTAGAATCATGCGACTTTGTTGCTGTTTGCATATTAAAAAAGGCTTAGTTCTTAATATTTTACAAAGACTCACGGGTCATTGTGACACAGGCCCGACACAAAATAGACATATCCCATTTTTTGATAGGGTAAAACGACTAGTGATTAGATAGTACCAGTTATTGGACAAAACACAAAAACGCAATATTATTTATAAAGTTTGCTTTAAAAACTACATTTTTAAAGTAATAAAAAGCCTGATTTGAAAGATAAACAGGTAGCTATTAAAGCAACCTTAATGAATATTATAATGTTTTTGTGCTGTGTCCAATGACTAGTACTGACTACTGTCCAATCACTAGTCATGTTCACCCTATGTAATATTTATATTCAAAATCAGTGGCTAAGACGTTATTTTATTGCTTTCTTTTTTTCTCTTTAGGCCCAGTAAGAAAAGTGCTAATACGAAGAATAAGAATCGTTATTTGCATGTTTTTTGCAATTATATTCAATATCAGTGGCTAACACTTAGAAATTATTATTTTCATACCGTGCCTAAAGAAAAACACAAAACCAAAAAAATTATTTTGTTTAATTAGGTACATTTAAAAAGAAATCAGTCAAGTGTGAGTTGAACTCGCGCACGAAGGGTTCCGTACCATTATAGAGCAAAATTAATAAGTAGTAAAAAGTTTTATAGTGCCCAAGTGTGTGCCCGTGTAAAAAGTCGGTCGTGCACCTGATCTCTCACCAGTCATGTCGGTCTTCCGCTTCGTTGGGTTACGAGAGTAAAGAATAGTGCTCTTGTGTATTGCGCACACACTTGGGCACTATAAAATTACTCCTGCTTAACTGGCCTGGTTTTATTGAAACCAAAGTGCTCTTGTGTATTGCGCACACACTTGGGCACTATAAAATTACTCCTGCGTAACTGGCCTAGTTTCATTGAAACCAGAGTGGTCGTTTGTATTGCGCACACACGACCGTTACGACACGATCGTATAGAGGGGAAAAATCCAGGAAGAACAAGCCGAAGAACCCCATATCGAGGACAAACAGTTGCCGAGTTATAAGCACTCAAATTTTGACATTGACAGCTCGGCAACTGTCAAACGTCGAACAAAAGCGGCCATAACTCCGCTCACAATAGGCCTAGAGGAACGGGGTTTCTTCTAACATCAAAGGCAACATCTCGGCTACCCCTCCCTGAATTTTAACTAAATCTGAGACATCAAATTTTGTCTCAATTCTGAGGCCAGGATCGAATAGAGGAGAAAAATTCAGGAAGAACAAGCCGAAGAACCCCATATCCAGGACAAATAGTTACCGAGTTACAAGCATTCAAACTTTGACATTGACAGCTCGGCAACTGTCAAATGTCTTACAAAAGTAGCCATAACTCCGCCCCCAATAGGCCTAGAGGAACGGGGTTTCTTCCAACCTCAAAGGCAATACCTCGGCTACCCCCTCCCCGAATCTGGACTAAATCGGAGACATCAAAACTTCAAGGACGATTCTTCTACTATATACTTACAATACTTTTAAATGAGTAATGTAAAATTTGTCTATTACAGTAATGTAATGGACAAATTTTACATTACACATTCTTTGCATTTAATGGACAATAAAGGTCCGATAATGGCTCATTATTTTGTAAAATGGCAATGTAAGATACTCCATTACTATTATTTTTGTATTATTATTATTTTTTACATTAAGATTTTTGCAACGTTGCTTGAAACCATCACTACTAATGCGAAAGTGTGTCTGTCTGTCTGTCTGTCCGTCTGTCTATCTGTCTGTCTGTTTGATATCTCTTCACGCCCAAACCACTGAACCGATTTTGCTGAAATTTGGTATGCAGATACTTTGAGTACCGGGAAAGGACAATTCATCCCGGAAAAATGTACGGTTCCCGCACGATAAACGAGTTTTGGCGAAACGGAGTTGCAGGCATCATCTAGTTTTAAACATCCTTGTAAAAACCAGAAAAAAGTAGGAGCCCCACATTATATCAGGTAGGTACTTACTGCCGAAGCATACAACAAGATATATTTAGGATATGCTCACCTAGATACAAAAAAATATTAAGTTTTAAATCTAAATTATATATTTTTTTCATTTCAATCTTTTTTTTGGGAATATAAGCAACAATATAAACTAAAAAATAATGAATATATATTTAATTCTATTACTACATAACCGAAAGAAAAAAATGCCGGTTTTCTTCAAAATTTGAAAGTTCATGAGGCCTCAGTTTATTTAAAAGCAAATTTTATAAGTTAAAATCGTTGTTTCTATTACTAATTAGATCTTAGACATCCAAATCGGGTGCACAGATCTCATGCACGAAAATCCTGTTGACTTGTGTAATAAATCTAAAAAGATGGTTCGCTTTGGATTATATTATGTATCCCACACTAATATAGTTTTCCTACAAGGAACCCTCCTGTTTTTGTTTAATTTTTGTTGGAAATAGTAGTAATTTTTAACATATTTATGTTTGTACGCATAGAATAAATTACCAAATATACTATTGTAAATTAACTTTACTTAAAATAACATTCAGTTTTAAAGAATACACAATTTTAATAAAAACGGCTTTTTCTCAGAACTGTCATCGTGTGAGTTGAGTCCGGTATGCATAAATAGGTCCAATTGTTCATAATATTATTATCAAGCAATAGTCAATACAAAAAAAAGATTATTTAGAATCGCTAAAGGTCGTAAATCGTGATACTTATCAGAGAATTAACGTGTAATTTGCTGTAATAAATGTTCTTTAAAAGTATTTTGTTTTAATTTTTTAAAATAATAAAATTATTAAAAATAACAGTCATTGTTGATGCTTTCAAAAATACTTACGTTAGTTATATACACGCGAATTTTGTTTCACTAATTGCAACAACCAGAAGTGATGTATAATCGGACGCAATCTCTTGTACGACACAACTGAATAATTAAGATTTCTTTTTGGCCACATTTTATTATACATTAAGTTATTAGCGCGTAACTCTTAGAAATTTCTGCTTTTGGAATATTTCGTCTTTTTTGTAACGTTTGCACGTGTATGTTAATTATTATTTGTTTGAAACTTCAAATTGTACGATTTCATTTTCTTTTGTCGAGTTATTCAGAGTAAAAAGCATTTATGGTGTAAAAACATTTATATTCCAGGTTTTTTTAATGAGTAACTATTTGTGTAACTCAAAAACACTACTATAGTTTTATTTCAACTGGCTACAGTAGCCGAAATCACTCTAGAAACGATTACAATTTACAACTATCTTTTATAGACCCATTATTGTAATCACATTCCGTGATGCAGTTATCGAAGCTGTGTCGGTCTACCTTTGTGACTACTGCCTACTTGTAAACTAGTACTGAGTAAATTGTTATCTTTCATTAACCTTCAAGCGGTCGCGCGGCGTCGAATCGACTCCCCTCAATACATTTTCGTTGATATTATCGATATTTCTCGCTGTATCTGTATCTTTTTCTCAGTAGCTTTTCATAATTTATCTATCTACAAAATAAATAGCTTACACTTACTCTCCGCACCCCCTTTGCAGCAAGGACCTCAATTGTTATGGTCTCGGCGCCGGCGTCGAAAAGACTCCGCGCGCCTTTCTTATAATTTTATATTATGTAGTTTTCATATAATTGAGGTAAAATCTATGTTATTTTATAAAACTAAGTCGTCGTTGACCGATTACATTGAGTGTTATTGCTAGATGAAGAAAAAATTGGAAGTAGGATAAGAAAATTCCGATCACTTTTTCTGTCCCTGTTCACACAAGATAAGCTACTTTGGGTCACCGGATTTTAGAACTAAGTTTTTACTAAAAGTACATTTAATTTTCTGGGTGAACTGATTACTTTTAAAAAGAGTAATCATTAAATTTATGAAATCATAAATAACGTTGAATGAAAAGTGTTTTGTTTCCCAAATTCACCAACGACGTCTTTTAGGTTACGCGCGACCACTGCCGTTACAAAATAGCGCGCGCCCGCTTGAAGGTTAAATAATCTCCGCAGCATATTGCTAGAATATTGGTTATGTAACGTGTAATAAAATAAAGCATAAAACACAAATACTGAATTTATCTTCACTAAAAATGTCTTAAGTCCCATCTATTAAATTAAATTCTAACAGAATTGCAAGACATGAGTTGAGAATTTTATAGATACCTAATAATAATCATCTCGAAAATATCAAAGGTGAACCGTAAGCGAGGCGACATTTTGCGATAACTTATGATTATTTTATGACCGTCTTACACGCAGATTTATATTTGATTTACACCTCAATATTTTTAAATTATTCACTAGCTACAAGCATAATTTTTAAATGTTTGTGATTGTGTGACACCTGAGGCGAACTAAATCACAGCTCATTTTAAATGTAATTTTATGTTATATAGTTATTGAGAATATACTCTAACTTAATTTCTTATTATAATTTAACTGCTGAAGCCTGAAAATAAGCCAATTTGGCAAAATAGTATAAATATTGGCTGTTCATTTCGAAGTAGATATAAGAACACATTTTCGATCCATATTACCATTGAATTACTATAATATTCAGGTACAAACCAGACACAAATTACTCGTCAGTTGTAGTCGGCAACGATTGCTTCACACACCTGTACACAACACTGGATGCTCCGTTTTCGAAAATGAATGTCTCGAGCGACATGCCAGCTATGTAGAGTGGTAGAACCGCCAATTAAATCCGGAGCATTGTGGTCGGTATCGCGAGCGGCGATCGCGCGGCTATCGGGTCAGCCCGATACCTGCATTAATTGTGACTTATTTAGGCCGTAAAGTACACAATTCGGTATCACCGTGTTTAGAGCTTGTGTTTACTAAAACTGAGTAAATTCGAGTCAATCAGATATTCACCCGGCACGGTACGTAACTTTTACTGCGAAAAGTTTTCGCAAGCGATACATTTGTAACTTAGCTTTAACTAACAAATCAGTCGGTACTGAAGTTTAAGCTCTACTGTATAATATATTATGAGTGCTCAAATCCCCAACTAAGTTGCTCGCTCGTGACGGTATTGTACAGACTTGTAAGCAGCTCCAGCCGGACGTTTCCAATCGATATCAAACATTTTATAATGCCAATAAAATACGAAATATGAGTTAACAAAGTAATATCGTTTAATGCCATTTAGCGAGTATAAGGCAGTCGACGGTCGACATAAAGCGTGAACGACAATTTTAACAATCGTTAGAATATTTCGTATCGATTGTGACACAATGGGCCGATCGTTGTGATCGAGTCCGTGCGGCGTGCGCTGCGGTGCGCGGCGCCGCCGCGCGTTGTCGGCGAGGTGCACGCGGCAGCTCGCGGCGCGGTGGCGCAATGCTCGTTAACCCACATTCTCAGCCTGCCATCAAACTCGCATCCCCTGCTCCGGAGCCGAACGCAATAAACTCGCAGAAACGACCGTAACTAAACTACAAACGACTAAAACCAGCTATCAATGTAATCAAATAAATAGCTTTACCTCAAAATTGCATTAAGATTCTAGAGACGAAATATAGATACTTCGAACTTATACTCTACGCATCTAACTCTAACAAAATTAATTATTTGTGTATCAGAGTCGATTATATACTATGTTACGGCAAATAAACATGAACATAAAAATCAGCTCGATAATATAGTAATTTATTAATATTTATGAAAGCTATATTAATGTCGTGTCAATTAAATAACAGAGAAACATTAACAACAGTTTTTGAGAGTCATCAAAAACTGTTTCTTTATTTAAATATAAGAACACGTTGAATTTAATACAAATATAATAATTTAAATCAATCGATCCTGTTAACACGGACAAATTTTCAAGGAACCTCTTATACGATTTACAATCAATACGTAAATTGTTTTGAATATCTGAACTTTTTCTAGTCCTAATTTGATTTTAAGATCAATTATTTGACCAAACAAAAAACATTCTAACAAAATATGTAATTACCTACTAATAATAATAATTATTAGATGGCGCATAATTAAGTGCAATAAAATTAGTGTGATGCACGATCTGTACCGATTAAAATGAATGGGAGCACAGGTGTGATAGCCGTAATAAGCTATTAGTTTCACATAGACACGATAAATTCCTAATGAATCGTCTGCGTGTAATTATTCAAATCGATTGCACTTGCGCAACCTCCGTTACGACATCTTGATCTTACTCTGTTTATTGCCAGCTTTGCGCGTAACTTATACGCGCGCACTTAAATATTCAAGTCAAAATAAATTATACCTAACTATGATACGAATATTAATACTACTTTTAATTATGTTTTTGAATAATTTAATAAAATATGTAGCTTAATCTATTTGTAATTTAAGATCGTCATTTATTATATTACTAGATGTTGCCCGCAACTTCTTTTATTCAGAAACTGTTTTATGTCATGGTAACCCTTTAATTATTTCCATAAATACTACTCTATCTTATTTACTGGGAGCTAAATAATTTAGTATGGAGATTGTATAGTATCTCCATTGCAAATTTTCGCCAAATCAGGTGCAGTAGTTTGAGGGTGAACATATAAAAATTAATATCTTCACGCTCAAAAAAGCTGCAAAAATAATATATTATATGTCTGTTGATAGACACTTTTGCATTAAAATATTGGATGATCACTGTCCGTTCACATAAAGTTAACAGTTATAAGAGCATCTAAATAAAACCGTTTCTGAGCACCGCACGCGTTGAAGCCTTTTTCTTGGCGTATACTTAATATTTCGTTTTAGGGTTGATTCAGACCGTAACGCGACGCGTACATGCATTTCTATATGGATTTGACAGATTCGCAAGACGTCTCACGCAACTGAAATCTATCAAATCCATACAAATTTATGGCGCGCCGCGTCATCGCGTTGCGGTCTGAATTGACCCTTAGTTTTCGAAACATATATATTAGAAACTAAAACGAAAATGAAAGCACTGAAGCAACACACCTGAGTAGGTAAATAAGTAAATAATATTAGTCTGTAATACATCAGCACGCTATAACTGTATCAGTTGACAGATGTAATATTATACCGCAGTTTCGGTCGGCGAGTTTGCTCCACTTCAACGTGTCAACCTTTCTCGTTTTACGTACCAAAGTGTAGCGAAAAACAGAAATTAATACTCAGATTCGATTTACTTAAGGTGTACTGACAATTTTGATTCATTCCCATGCATATTATATGTTAAGTAAAATGTGCTGCAAAGTGAGATCAGCCTATGCAGCGTAATGAGTAATTAAATATTTGATAGACGACTTAAAAATAATCTGATAGGAGAATGAGATGCTATCAAAACGCTATTTGATTACTACAAGTTACAACGGACCGGCTCGTAACGGTTTTAAGGCTGGTATAAAATAGTCAGTACTCAAGATGCATCTCGGTCTCAAGACGCGATTCGGCTCTATGATTGGTCAAAATTTTGGCAGCCAACCAATCACAGAGCCTGCAAACCGTGTCTTGAGACCGAGATGCATCTTGAGTACTGACTATTTATACCGGCCTTAGTCTTCAGTAAGGGTAAAAATGGGAGTCTTAGGCTAGTATAAATAGTCAGTACTTAAGATGCGACCCGGTCTCAAGACGCGGTTCGGCTCTGTGATTGGTCCAAAATTTGGCAGCCAACCAATCACAGAGCCTGAACCGTGTCCTGAGATCGAGATGCATCTTGAGTACTGACTATTTATATCAGCTATAGTAATAAGACTCCGTTGTCTGTCCATTTTGTACAGGAGCATTTCAAAAATAGACATGGTAGGTATAAACACAGGTTTACCAGAATGATTTCTCAAGATCAATTTTCTACGATTAGGGTTCCGTACCCAAAAGGTAAAATAGGGACCCTGTTGCTGAGATTTCGATGTCTGTCCGTCTGTCCGTCTGTCTCCAGGCTGTAACTCAAGAACCGCTATAGCTAGACATCTGAAATTTTCACAGATTATGTATTTATGTTGCTGTTATAACAACAAATACTAAAAACGCAATAAAATTAATATTTAAAGGGAGCTCCCACACAACAAACACATTTTTTTGTCTTCTTCCACTCTACTATACCGGTACGGAACCCTTCGTGCGCGAGTCTGACTCGCACTTGGCCGATTTTTTTGCGTAAAATGTGATACATTTAAAGTAGGAGAGATATGCTCTTAACATGTTAGTACTGTTCAAATGTGCACCTTATAATGCAATCTCAATGATTTTTATTTAGATAAAATGGTACCAAGTATCAACCCACCAATATATTATATTGAATCTCATAATTATAACTAGACATCGGATTATATGCACGATCAAAGTGCCGAAATATGCATGCAAATATGCACGAAAAAATGGCCGAAATATGCACAATCTAAAGTCACTTAATATCAAAATTTTATTGCTTTTTGAAGAGTTTTCCGGTGGTGCCGTTAACAAAAGCGCCAATTTTTATAATTTCATCAAATCCAGGATTTTTCATTTCTTTTACAGCACCAATATAATTTTCTACCAACATTTTCCGATTATAATCTTAGTGCCAATGGAAGTTTAATAAATCGTTTACAACTTTATTCAATTTTTTTAATAATGTTGCCAACTACAAAGAAAAATTTTGTTTCTAGAAAGATATTGTACTTGGGTGTATTACATTCTTTAAATGGGCATGGAGTCACATATTTGAAGTGTTTTGATATATCGTAATTCGTACCTCTTTTTTGTGTCCTCGGTGTGTGTCATAGCTAGTTTGGAGATATATACGAGGGCATAAAACTATGGAAATATGCGCTATCAACGAAAAATTGCCAAAATATGCACTATCGCCTAAAAAGTGCCATTACATGCATTTGCATAAATGCAAGTATCCAAATGCATATAATCCGATGTCTATGATTATAACAATACACTAGATGACACCCGCAACACCATTGCGCGAAAATTAGTTTGTCGCGCGGGAGCCGTACATTTTTCCGGGATAAAAAGTATCTCCATACCAAATTTCAGCAAAATCGGTCCAGTGGTTTGGGCGTGAAGAGGTAACAGACAGACAGACAGAGAGACACACTTTCGCATTTATAATATTAGTATGGATTGGTGCACAGACGAATAAAATATGCACATAAGAGTTATGTTAAGCGTTTTAAAATAATACGAATATATCTATATAAAGCGTTAGACTGAGATTGTTGATTTTTAATAAAACTTCTTACACAAGTACAACATGTTATCACACTTTGAGGAAAAGTCACATAAATAGTTCTTTCACGAACACTAAAAATAACGCCGCCATCTATTAGCAATATAACTTAGTAATCACATTTACTATAAGTACACATACTTAGTAGATACTTAATTCTTGGCTTTCCTATCTAATTCCTTTGCCTATTTAACTCATAACAACTAATTAACCAAGTCATAATAATTTTACATGATTGGACTTTTATCTTACATAAGCTAGCGTTATTCAAACACCAATGCTAGTCAATTTGTGTTTATTATAATAGTTATAGGTACTATCAATGTTAGCTTTGTTGATTTTTTAAAGTTAGACCTTAGAGGAATGGTTAATGGTTATGGCTAGTTTCCACTTCTATAATATCATAATACTTGTTTAGAAGCAAATGTTTAGAAACAAAAGGATATTCGCACCGCAGAATAGTTTAATGTTTAACAAGATCAAGCGGTAGAGCTCGGCGTGAGGCGCGCAGGCGCAGGCGGCACGTCTGACCGCGCGCCGCGTGACTCGTTCGCCCTGGTTTAATACAGGATCTAAACACACACCAACAAAATACTTTATTAATTAAGCATTCAGATACGACCATATTTTATTTTTAATACCCATTTGTGTCCGATCGAGTATATTCTATTGTTATTTTATCAGAGAATTATGTATTAATTTGAATTGTTTTACTTTCAGATTTCACATTCCATCGGACCCGGTTCACCGAAGATAATGGCTAATATTTCGACGAACATCGAAGACAAATATTGAAAATATTAGCCGTAGCACAGAGCAATCGTCATTATAAATAATGGGAAAAAGTAACGTTCGGATCAAGTCTGCGCACTCGATTGGTCCACCCATTACTGAGAGCATATTAGCTACTTTTGAGTAGCCGCAAGATACATCCGTAGCACGAGAAGTTACCTACGCTTGAGCGACTGCCAATAAAGTACAAGTCACGTCGGGTTCACCTATTTAAAATAAGAATTTTAACCTTAGTACAAAACGCAACACGCAAGAAAACTGCTTGATGTAATCGGAATAGATGCCGAGTCGAAAGTACTCGCTAATAATAATATTCAAAAGGTAGTCATGACGGCCACTGCTCCTGAACTATCGAAGTCCGATTTCTTTGATTTTGTTACATCAAATGAAGTAACTGATGCTCAATATAAACAGCAAATGAGATCTGTCAATGTATTCATGGAATCGCCCGACTCGAGGTCTAATCCTTTGCTGTCTGAAGAACCTAAGGAACAGAATAATAACAGCTTACTGAGTGTGACCGGTGGCCAGACATCTGCTAGCATGACCGCTGCTACGAGTTCGAATACCCTCCAGAGTTTCGACTCCATATGGAACGTCGATCGAGAGAGGGATCGGTTGGAAACTTCGATGCTCGAAGATCTAAATAAATTTTACTGGAACCAAGACACTGAAATAAATGGTACGCATCCATGTACAGACACAGCAATTTCAAACAAGCTAATAAGTAATAACACTGATGGACAAATATATACTTTGACGGTTCTCAATCATGACATCGATGAATCGAATTCAAATCGTTATTGGGGAAAAGAAGAGGACGTGTCTATATCCAGCCCTACTGATATAGAACCTACTCCTTCGTTAGACCTCGAATCCATACTAAATATGAACGGTTTTCCCAATGATTTTAGCCAAGACTCTCTAAATTCAAACATATTACCAAAAGTGGAAAGTTTTAACTATGAAGATCGTGACTCTGAAAATCAAACGTCCGAGCTTAATTCAAACATTTTGGTAAAAGTTGAGCCGTTCAATTTTGAAGATAATGAATTCGTAAGTAGCGATAAGAAAGATGATGTCACTCGGCCGATTATTGCTACGCCTACTCTATTGGATGGACAAGTAGAATTTAATAACAATAATAACGATTGGAAATTAACTGACCAAAATAGTGAATCTAATGAATCATTATTAAGAAGTGCACTCCAAGGAAAGGCTTTTATTCGATATAGTACAATTCAGAAAAATACTGTAAGCAAATTTGATGGCGAAGCAGAGCTAAAAAGGGTAATAATAAATAACAATAACAAGGCGGACGTACCATCAATGTACGCCGACAGCAAGGAATCAGACATGTTAATGACGATCGGCCCGCCGAACGGCAATGTAAATATTTCAATACTTTTAGATGAGCACACTGCCACCGTAGTCGCAAACGGGGAAAACCCAACGTCTACACAAAGCGTCGATGATATCATTTTGTCACAGTTGGACGCTAGCTACCCTGACGATTACGAGAAATTAAAACGGATAGCGACAGAGTTGGGTGAATCTGTCCAACCGTTCTGCACGGTTGAGCCAATAGATCCTACACGCAGCGTGTATAACATCCATCACGTCAACGGAGAGCTAGTGACTATGATACCGGCGGGCGAAGTTCAACTACCGCAACATCTTCAGATAGTTACAGCATCACCGACTGTGACGAGTACAAAATCAGTCAGTAAGAAATACAAAAGAATACAGAATAAAAACTCTCCGCCCACATCCCAAACACAATCGGGGACGGCCGTCCAAGCCGCTACTTCCACGTCGAACGGCGTAAGGAAAGAAAGATCTTTACATTACTGCTCCATATGCTCCAAAGGCTTTAAGGACAAATACTCAGTAAACGTTCACGTGAGAACGCATACAGGCGAGAAACCTTTTACTTGCTCTCTCTGTGGTAAGAGTTTTCGACAAAAAGCGCATCTCGCAAAGCATTATCAAACTCATATCGCGCAAAAAAGTGCCGCGGCCAGCGGAGCCTCCAAGCCCGCGAAGCAGAGGTAACCACATGAATTCTAAAAACTATATTTCGTTTAAATCCATAGTCAATTGAACTGTGTGACTGATCGCGAGTGTAATTTTGAACACAGAAAGGCTGAAATATTACAGAAGAATTTGGTAAGGTGCTAAATAAATAAGTAGAGTAAGGCAAGTGAAACAAAAAGTGACAGAATTTATCGGTCGAATTATTCTTGTTAATTTGTATGTAATTCCACCCGTTACCGATTTCTTTTAGCTTTAGCTAGAGTAGACAAATACTGTTAAGACTTTAATTACGAGATTATTATAAACTGTACATTCCATACTCATAAGTCATAAACGTCTTGTATAGAATACTACATTCATAGAGTATTTCCATGAGCGCTACATTGCCGTTTTTTGTCCGATAGTAATCGGCTTTACACGTCATATACGAGGCTACTATAACGCTGCTTCTTTCTATCTATCATTAAATTGAGTTATCAAATAAGTACTCAACAATGATGAGCAGCTTTAGGATTACTTATTGCTCGCCGCACAGTAATTTCACTCGCAGCGTGTCCGACTAAACTTTCTAAAAAATATGAAAAAAAAGCAGAGTAAAAGAACGAGCATTCAGTACCAGGTATCTTTCACCGCTCAACTATCGTACACCGCTTCGCTCAATTTGGTTATTTTCTTTTTCCTCATATTGACTAGTAAATAATTGCCCTTGCGCTTTCGTGAGCGCTACCTGTGCATCAGTATGTTTACAGTAGAAGAAGAAACAGTTTAATCTTAAAGTTGTAATGTCTTTCTCGGGATTTAAAAAAATGAAATCTTGATATACATTGATCGGCTCGGTGAAGGGCACCATAGTACCAATATTAAATATTTTCCCCGATATCGGGAGAGGCTTGATTGCACTAGATTGCTATAAATTCCAAGTACGTAGTTTCAATCGCAGTGTTTAAAATTGTGCTCCCTTTCTCATCTAACAAATTGGCCTTTCTTTGTTACGATCGTGCACCTATATAAATACACAAGCGTGTCGAACTATTTACGAGATAACTTTTCTAAGCAACAGATTACCAGACCGACCAGACTTTCGCCACTCGCAGATACAAACAAAGAGATCGTTAACACGTCGATACAAAATGCGAATATCTACGTTCTACGCCACCGAAATCGTTCCGCGGAGGTTATTCAATAAAACAATTTGTATTCGGTCATTTTAATTATCAGATAACAAAGCACGCTGCGCTAAAATAATTTAAATAAATCGATCTGCGCGACCTTCTTAACCGGAAACGTGGGGCTTTTTATAATAGGTATTGAATCGTGACACTGCAATAATTATATCGCCGCGACTCGGTGCCGACTGCCGACCTAATCGTATTACCTAGATTCGTTCTCGCCTAACGATTATTGTTCGAAAATTCTACTTCATTTTAGCGGGCATTTATCATTGTTCATTCGACGCCTTATTGGGAGGATAATTTTCTACAGTACTCTCTCCTCCGATATTATAATTGGACGGCGTTATGTAATAACGAATCAAGCGACAAAATTAAAAAAATGAGTTATGAATGCAGATCGATTCTAGGCATCATTAACTATGTATTCAGCTAATTTTGTATTCCAAAGTCAATCCTAGTGCCTTATAATAAGGGGTGAATCAAACGACATGTCAAACTTTGTCAGAAGTTTTGTACAATGTAGTTACGTATTAACACAAACAGGAATTTAAAATGCATAAACGAATTATATCCACAAAAGTTGTAGATAATCCGATTCAATTTATTCATTAAAAACGCAATAACGAACTAACCGCCTAATCTGGATTTATTCTGGCAGCAGATTTTGATATAAAAGATGAAGATTATAAATATAAAAAATTGATTTCATAAATTTTTTATCACTAAGCGTTAAGTTTTTTGTTTTTTTATGTTGAAAAAGTGCCATTTTAATTATTAAAAGACTAGACGTCGCCCGCAACGCCGTTGTGCCAAAATTCGTTTATCGCGCGGGAAACGTACATTTTTCTGGGACAAAAAGTATGCTGCGTCCTTTCCCGGGACTCAAAGTATCTCCATACGAAATTTCAGCAAAATCGGTTCAGTGGTTTGGGCGGGAAGAGGTAACAAACAGATACACTAACACACTTTCGCATTTATATTAGTTTCATAAAGGATAGCGAGACAATCCAGTAATTAAATTATTTTGTGGTATTTGACTATAAAAAAACTATTCCAATTTATGTGTATTTTCGTAATCATTAAAGACATACAATATCATCTTTAAAAAACAGTATCATTTTTGTTTAATTTGAGAAATTTGCATTAAAATATTTGGATTTAATCTTTTATTGCACTTTATTTCACCCAAAATAAATCGTATTAAAGAATCAAACGACAGTAATGTCGTATAGTACGTTGACAAATTTAATATATTGCTATAAATCATTAACGAATTAAGCGGAAAAATGGCTATATCTTTTAAAGTATATTCTACACAGTAATATATTCTATATTAATCTAAACCTAATATACATCTTAATTGACAGTAAAAAAAATTATAAATGTAACATAAATAATGAGCTCACAGCGACAATTTTAAGTTTAAAATCTTTGAAGCTTATTTTCTCGAATTCTCTCAAGTGTCGCTTAATCTATTATTACATAACGCCGTCCAATTGGTCTACTCGGTCGATCCCGGACTTTCGTAGCGGTGCTACGGTGGAGCGGCGGTGCGAAGTTTTTTCTAATTTATAGAAATTTTGTAGCTCAAACATTCCTAGGCCTGCATTTATAAGTTGAAAGCGTTCGATCAATATTCTTATTTTTGTTAAGTTATGCAAACCTACGATCGTTGTTGCTCATTGAGGACAGTGAATTTTTTCTACATTTTATCAATAAACACTAAGCTAGTAGATCTTTTAGCCGGTCAGAGTATTCGATTGTAAAAATAAACTTAAATATATCCAAGTATTTGTAGTGTATTTTAATCGTTAATACCTCAAGTGATCAGTGTACTTCTCTTGCCAAGACAATACTGATAGATCCTAAATACTAAACGAACACTGCCTTAAAATGTTATCGTTTGACTGAGAGTTTAATTTATACCTTAGTGTGGAATGTTTTCATTTCCTACGAGTGAGCGAAGGAGTTTTCTCAATATTATTTGTATTAGCTACGAAACAAATAAAATATTCTTAGAGCATTCCTTAATAATATAATAATACTCATTATTTTGTAAATATATGACGAACGAATTCATGAAATTGTTTAATTTGTGTCGTAAATTTATCTCTACCACTTGTATCTCATTAGATGATATTATGTAAAATGTTAGCGAATTTATAGATGTTACTAGCTATAAGATTTTTGAGAGATTTACCAGTTAGTTGTAAGAACTATGGCTACCTTAATATAACGTCGTAATGTTCGTAAGCGTACTCGTGTATTATAATAATTTATATTTGAATCTGCGTACTTTTTCTGAAAAAGTCTATCCGTTCGAACGATTAATATTGCATTTGTTCCTGAGTTGAGTTTTAGATTTTATTGATAATTTTTGTTCGTAAGATTTCTATTCGTAGATAATGTAAGAGTAATTTAACCTTATCGTAGCGTAGTAGAGCCGGAGCTGAGGACGACGAGCCGCCCGGGAGTTCGCTCCACTCGCAAGTTAAACTCTTCGAGGTGGCCGATATCTTGTAAATATTTAAGTATTTATTTGAAAATTTAAATCGTTGCTCAATATTATATTGCAAAATTTTGTGAAAATTATCGAACGATACGATTTCGAAGCCGTCCTGTACAATATTAATATTATTTATTTATAGAATTACGATTAGGTGAGAAGGAAAACACAAACGTACTTTAATTATTTGAGTAACCCGAGCTGTGATTTTTATGTATATCTGTTTAACGCAGAGTCAGTTGAATGCGAGCGAGGTCCTCGTAGTGTGCTCGGTGCGGGCTCGTTTCACCGACAACCAAGTCTTCCAATTGATCGATATTATTTACATGCAAATTTTTTTCAAAATAGAGTTTGAAGAATCATTATTACTATGGAACGATGGCTCAATAAAAGCACATTATAAAGATACTCAACCAGTGGACGCGACGTTACAACGAGCACAATGAGAGGCAGAGAGCGCGCGCGGACGGCGCACGCGCATTCCGCACCTACATTCAATTGAACTGTACTTTAAAAATCTATGTAACATTATGAAATTATAGCTACCATACTTTTTACAACATTTACAGTTTTGTATTGAATTTTTATATTTTTTTAAAATTTCCTACTTTATATTGCTAATAAAATGTTTTATATAAATAGCGCCGTCTTTTATTTCCGTGAGTCATCTGGAACGGGTTCCGATGAGGAGGTCCGGCGAGTCGATCGAAATAAATCAACGTAGGAGCCATTGAATCATTGTTAATTGACATTTCGCTGGATGTTAATAAAATGGGAATTAAGTCGAGAGTCGTCGGACGCGACGGTTTCTCTCCGACCGTGACGTCTATGGAAGATATTTTTAATGCATCAAGGAAACTGTTTTGTCATTATGAAAAATAGAAGCAATTGTGATTATATTTATTTAATGTACTTGTCGCTAATGGTAGAATCTTATACTGTGTCTATACACAGTCCTAACTTCTAGGAAAAGACTATGACGTGACGTGTGCTATGCTATTGATTCAGCTACTACAAAGTGTACAACAATACTTGTTTTGATTCTTTTTTCTTTGACTTTGACCTGTACGCGATCATCGCATTTAGAGTAACCATAAACGGTTATCACTTTTTTTTACGGGCAAAACACACGGTATCAAGACGTCTTCCGGCTGTGTCAACTGGCAACACAGAAGCACTGGCAATACCGGATATATCTTCACTTTACAGACGACTTCACTTTACATCCGATCCCTGGCCAGGGAACGCATCATCCATTCTTCTACAAACGTAATAATTTTATCTTATTTTTATAATTACATCTAACAGTCCACAAGTTTGAAGTAAATAACACAAACAAACCCATAAACAAAAAATTGTTCTCCAGTGACCAATTCCCAATATTATTAGAAGCTAGACAATAAGCACTCCAGTGAATTGGTCACCGAGCTCGCAGCACCGGGCCGGAGAGCCGTGAGAGCAACATTTTATAGCCAGCGTCTGTGCTCTTGACATTTTATTGAGAGTCTATCAGCACTATACTGCCGCGACTCAACAATATAGCTCATGATTCTAAGTATCATGATTAATCGATTGCAGTCGGTAAGTAGTAAATAATAGTAAGTATAATAATTATATTAATCAGTGTACGAACTCAATGCTCAAACTATGAGTACACTGAATTATTAATTATCAACACTAGCAGTGTTGTGTTCGCTGTAGCTTTTACTCATGGACACAACCTTGCGACAAATCTTTTGATTTATCTCATAATTAGTGCCGCAGCCGATAAAATCTTAGCGTTAGAAAGACGTGCAGCCGATGCCGATAAACAATTAATTATAATTACAAAATGGAAACGCAGCGAGCAAATAAAACTGTTTCGTTCATTGTCGAGACAGAATATAGGCGAGATAACAAAAGGTATAAAACATCTAGTGCGACTTGAGTATCCAGCGGGGCATTGTCTACGGTTCCGGTACTCGCGGCCACACGCGGTAATTAGTTCCATTGTCCCCCTCCCCCTCCCGCCCCCGCCGCAGACCTATCGCCGCATCAACGCTTCCGATGGACCTCACCGACTAACCGCTTTCCACTCATTGTTCGATCCGCTAATCCGTGGTGTAAAGTCTGCTCGCCGAAGATACTCGCAGACACCGAATTCTCACACTACTAAATGTAAATTAACTTTCCTTATGAAAACGTAAAGATGTGCCATAAAATATTTACTGCCTTAAAAGTGTACGCGACGGGTTGAGTTTGCGGATTTGAAGTATGCGGTTACGCAACAGCTTTTCTAACTATCATCGTCTAAACTGTCATCATTAAAACATATCGAGAGTCATCACTATTACTGCTCGTTTGCCGGAAAACGACGTTTGTGAGTTATGCTACATTTGGACGAGTCTTAGGCCTTAGCTCAGTTCTCGCCCGCCTACACAATACAGTACAGTAACAAAAATCCAATTAGGTCCAACCCGGGCAGGTGCTAGGTACGTTCTGAATTAATTATCTGATTGCAATAAAACTCCGCCAATTTAATAGCTTGTAATTGCGTGAAGGTTGTAGATAAAGTAAAATCATTTTATAGCAGGTAGTAGGTACTAAGTACCAACAAAGTCTACGCTGAGTAATAGTTATTTATGTGTAAGCTTTTTTAGTGTCTCGTTCTTGGTAGTTCCGGGAATGTCCGTGGTCTAGTGGGTATACTGCGTTATACCTAGCTATATATTGTTAACGAATTTATACGAAGCTATTCTTAAGAAAAATAATGTGCATTAAAAATGTGTACACAAAGTATTGCCTAGGTATGAACTAACACTAATTTTGATAAAGGATTTCGAAAGGGTGGAGGATGAAAACTTTTTATTCTAATTGGTACTGACAACTCTAAATTTTAAAATCTAAAAATTATTATAATGTCTACGTGACATAGAATTTGGACCAAGTACCGTTCAAAATAACCACAAAGTAATTTTCTTTATGTGAACTAATATTATTTGTATGAAGAAATATTGGATAAAAAAGGAGAGCCAAGTTCAATACAAACATTATGCTTGTCTAAGGACTTCGCCGTAAAAAGAATGGAGATCTAAGTGAGTGCCAAGTTGTATAGAAAATCGAAATATTAATTACAATATAACACAGAATGATTATTTTTTTCGGGTAGGTATATAATGTATCTGAAATGCAGACAGGTAATGGAACCTCAATCTTTGCGATAATTATTATTAATTGTGATGGCCAATTTTTTTAATTTCCAAATAATTGATTTGTCGGAACACTTTCACTTCCTTCCTTCCCGAGTTTTAATAACAACGCAGTTAACACACATTTCATACCGAATGCGCTATGTAAGATGTTTACGGCACATTCAATTATTGTCCACTTCTGACGCCAAATTCTAAAACGGAAATATTGCCGCCGAAGTTCCGTTGTGAAAATTCCGTCGCTAAACCACACTTCCTGTAGGTTGAATGAGAAGAACTGATATGAGTAAATAATAATATTATAGATAAAATAATATACTGATGACTGGATTTCCCAAACAGCTTTTTTGCGCGGCAAGGCTGAAAACTATCCTATTTTTAGGGTTCCGTAGTCAACAAGAAACCCTTATAGTTTCGGTCTGTCCATCCGTCTGTCCGCCTGTCCCTCTGTCTGTCTGTCTGTCCGCGGTTTTGCTCAGAGACTATAGGACCTACAAAGCTGTAATTTGGCATGAATACACATATTAATGATGCCGACAAAATGGTACATAAAATATTTAAAAAATATTTTTTATGGTACCTCCCCTACACATCAAGCGGGGTTGAATTATTTTTTTCGCGTCCACCCCATCGTGTGGGGTGTCGTTGGATAGGTTTTTTAAAAATATTATGAGTATTCACAGATCATTTTTCGATTTAGGGATCCATTTGTGAAATATTAAGTTTTAAAGTGGAAAAAATCGTTAGAGGCCAGTGTCTCCCCCTTCTACCAGCTAAACGGTTGCTTCTGAAAATGTGAAAAAATTCACGGGAGTAGGAAATATGCTAAATTTAAAAGGAAAACTATCACGGCTAAGAAGACTTCATAAGTTATTGAGTAATAGTCGATCAACTAAAAAAAATGTATTCGGCGAAGTATAAAGGAACTTTTCGTTCAAATTCCTTTGAAAGTAACTGAGATGATGTTGTTAGTAGTGTAAAACTTGTTTTAAATGTACATTCATTGACCATATAAAAATTTTCAAAAACTAGCGGTAAGTACTACGGAACCCTATACTATATTACGCGTGGCCCGACACGCACTTGGCCGGTTTTGTTTTAAGATAAGGTTTTCATTTTTTATTTTAAATATAAAACATAATGCCTATAATTTGGCCCCGTTGTTTTTTTTAATAATTATTATTTTCTAATAATAAGCATAAATAGGTGATTTCCAATTTTGGTGACCTAGGTCATCAACCTATTTTACTCAATATTTAGACCGATTTACAAAAAACTTAATACTGCACTGGATTTTTATCTTTATGTAGTCGTTTAATATAGTTGACTCTTGATAATAATTATATGAATTTTATTGTACTAAGTTCTGTAGTTGAGTTTCTATGACACAGTTTAGGTCTGTCGCGGAGATTTTACTAATTTTGGTGTCATTTACGAAAAGTACGTTTCTACAAAATACCATTGATCCCTTAAGCATAAAAAATATGCCATTTACTTCATAATTCATTTAGCTACACGCTAACCCGTTTAGGAGGTGGCTGTGGGCTGGGTAGTACCACTTTCCAGCCAGAAATGAAAGAAAACCATTTTATCACAAAACTCCCGATTTAATGCAATTTTGGTGTACTTAAATTATCGTACTTTTGGCAATAATATTATCATGTTGTTATTTTCAATATCGGTAGAGTTTTGGTTTGTTTATAAGTTAATTTGTTATAACTTTAGTGCACGTAGTTTTTTTTAAATTATTTTTCTCGCAAATTCCAATTTTGGTGGGTAAGAGGGTGTGTAAAACATTATTTTTACAAAATACCATTGATTCTTGAAGCATAAAAAATACGCCATTCACTTCATTTTGTCACAAGCTAACTCGTCTAGGTGGCGGTTGTCGTACCAGTTTCCCGTAAACAAATAATCTCTAATTTTGGTGGAAATAAAAATTTCCACAAAAATTATATAAAAATGCAAGTTGTTGAAATCCACTCTGATGTAGGTTATAGCCGATGGATAAAAATAACAAAAAATACATATATAACCTATAAACATACATTAATGTAATGACATTTATTATTTAGGGCGAAGCCAAACGAGCGTAATTTGTGAGTCGTGAGTCGCAGACTTTCTGCCGGGCAGAATTCTGCTGCATTCAAATTCAAAGTCATGTTTGATTCACACGGGCATAATTTTGTGAGTTGTCATTTGTATGAAAAAAATTCTGCCCGGCAGAAATTCTGCGGCTTTTCGCTTCGCCCTTATTCTCTGACTGTTATTTTGTAGTTTGTACTCTGCTTGATACATAAACCTAATTTAAAAGAGTATAATATGGGTGTCTCAGTTGCATTAATAATTTCTTATCTTAGTGGAATGTAAAATTTCCTGGTTCTAACTGTAAATAAATTATAACTGCATAGCTATGTCCATTCTTGTAATTAATACGATAATTTTTCTTGCGGCTATCAACTCGGAACGAGGTCGATCGCGGTAACCTCACTCTTCCAGTTCATAGTCCTTAAAAGTTTATTCATTACTCACTACAAATGATCTGTTTTCGTGCCGATAAGGTCATTAACCCTTCGCCTTAACCTGGAGTCCGAAAGGTGATGTATTCAATTATATTTAATACCGTTTTGCGTAAGTCACGGAAGTGTCTTCAATTCAAGTAGGTAGTATATTTAAATTTGTCGTTGCGCGTGTTAGATTGAAGTATATATAGATATTTTGAAACAATTTGATGTTACTATGATAATACTAAAATTATGCCCAAGCAGCTGTAGCAAGGTATCTTAAACACTGTCGGCCAGAATGAGAGCCGTACTAGGTTCGCTAGCTATTTTATACTGGGCAGAATGGATATTCTACCCACACTGAATAATAATTCTGGTACCCACATTTTTCAAAGTTTGGTACTAGAATTATTATTACTTAAATATAATATTCTATATCTAAATACAATTAAACAAAATCTTAACTTAATAATATTCATAAAATAATTAAGAGACAATACTTTAAATATAATACTACCTTACATTATAAGTCTTTCCTTACAATTCAAAAGGTGGTTTATTATTAATTCAACATAAAAATTACGGCTTAATATTGGTGTTGTCATTCAATTGAGAATGGAATAATTATCTGAAAACAAATGTAATTTCGCCTTAATTCGTACATTTTATTCTTTTATCTATACTTATATATATATTAACATATCTATTACGGCCATACTGACAAAGACTTCGCTCTCGAAGTCGTTAAGAAACTCCTGTTTTTTTTTTTTTTTTTAGGTCTGTCTACAATGGTTTCTTATGGTCACTTTAGTAGTCAATATCATTTCGTTCGCAATTTTTTTTTTGCCATCCTTTTTTTTTGGATAATTTTTAGTTTTTTTTTGCCATCCATTTTTTTTTGGATATTTTTTGTTTTTTTTTTTCTTTGCCATCCATTTTTTTTTTGGATACACAGACTAACTGGATTTATACATACAGTGGATTTCGTTAATATCGACCTCGGTTGTAAAGACTTAAAGCGACGTCATTAAGTAAATATATATGTATATGCCAAGTAAATAGGTATACAGTAAGTACAAGATTACTATTTCGTATATATTTCTTTTGTTAGAGACTTCCGGATATAGTAAAGACATTACAGTGATTCCTCCGCCGTCGTTATAACCAAAATTCACTGCACTACTTTTTTTTCCAGTTTCATCCTCTATAAAAAATTACCATAACAACCATAGACCAGACCATTTTATATTTTATCTTTCGGTACACTTTTTTCTTTCTTTTTCTGAATTTATAGTTTGTTAAACCAACCTAACCTAAACCTAACCTTTTGCGAGTTTTTTATCTTAATGCTATTAATTTTAATGTATTAATTTTTTTATGTATTAATACCACATAGCCACCAGATCATTTTTACAACTAAAGAAACATAATTTTACTGTTAATACAACAATTCAAAAACGCCTATCTTTGTTTAGCAACGTTAAATTTATTTTATTTATTCATATTTATATTTATTCAGAAAATTTTGCTGCTCAAGCTTGCCAGTAATTAAGGGCAACAAAGCAAATAATAATAAAAAAAAGTTTTCACATGTAAATAATTAAAAATGAAGCAATTATGTAACTTTTCTAAAATTGTCTTTATTTCGATGGATTTTATTAAATGATATACTTATTGATATAGTTTTTCAATTCAATAATATAGATTCCTTTTTTGTTTAGTTATTGTTTCACTGACATTTAGCGGATTTATAATTTTTTTTTTGAAATGTTTTACTTTATGTACTAATTAGGTATAAAATATTTAGAATTATTTAAAGTATTACTTAAGTGTTCATTTCTTTATTTTCAGTCTTATTTAGGAAACATCAAAAATTTTACAAAACGTAACTTTTATGTATGAGTGTTAAATAATTATTTGCTGCAATATTGTTTTTTTTTTGACAATTTTTTAAATTCGTCTTTAAAATAAAGATTATAATTATTTAGGTATAATTTCAATCGTTTCATTAAATTTCAATTAATTTTTTATAATCTTATTCAATCTTACTGTTATAATTTTAAGTAATTCATTAATTATAGCCAACAAGTCTGACGAATTTCACCAAAAATTCCACCAAGTTATGTACTAGTACTTAAATAAAACTGAAAACATAATAATATCTACAAATTTATTGATTTGTTATTGTCATTCTTCATTGTAACAATTATATCCGATACAACTGCGATAATTGTGATTATTGCAAGAAATGTTTTTATTTATTCGTTTTTAAGACTACCTATTTCTAATAATATGGTGTCTATGATAACTATTTCAATAATATATTTTGCTCTTTGTTACTTCTTTATTCAACTGTAAGCTCATCACATTTAAAGTACATTATATAGAAATTAGCATCGTGATTTTTTTTTTTTTAATTATAAATAAAAGTCATGTCAGACTTTACCTCAAGATATGATTTTGGTCTCTGTAATTTTATTGAAGTGACTAAGTATGGCACCATGGCAACGTCCATCGCTATCCCGTCGCACAAACAATGGTCGCCCTTAGTCTCGAGTTGTAATAATTTACTATTATTTATCCAACAAAATTTGCATTTACCAATATAAAAAGTAGCCAATTCTCAGACCTACTGAATATTATGCATATAAAATTTGGTAAAAATCAGTAAAGCCATTTCGGAGGAGTACGGTAACTAACATTGTGACACGAGAATTTTATAATATATAATTATAGGTATAAGACAATAATCCAAGTACTCGGTAAGTGGCTATCTTCATATTATGAAAGTCTGCACAAATACTATGTATTACCTACCAAATTATATTAGTTTTGTATTGTTGAATATATTTTTTTTATGTTTAGAAATGCTTAGGCTCAACGTTCAAATATTTTCTTTAATTAATGGTGCTTACTGAAAACCAGCGTTACGAACTATGTTCAGATTTTTTTTTATGGTACCTACAGCTTTTGTTTTAGGAAAATAGTATGTATAATGTTTCTTCATTCTTATTATTATTCTTTATTAAAAGACTTTTCGAGATTATAAATTTACTTCACAAATGGTTCAATTTCCTTATGAGTAGCAAGTCTTTTATATTATAAGATAATGGTATCAACAGTTTTATGATTAAACCCAACAATACAAAATGTATAATTAAGGTGTTGGCTGACAAACTAAGTAGTATTATATCACAGCAGAATTAATTATTGTTATCTTACATTATAATATAGGTATTGGAAAGTTTAGCTTAAGTAGCTAACTAGTTGTAAGGTGTATAATCATTATTCATATTATTCATATTTTTAATTACTGTTTTGTTTTCCGGTAAAATGAAATAAAATGAAAATTATAAACAATTTGAATTCAATATTATTTATCTTTATTGTTATTTAAATGTTTCCTTATTTTTATTCACCATAGCTAGAATTTTTAGAATAAAATTTTATTCATATGACCATTTTGCAAAATTTATTTTACTGGGCCCACCTGGACCAAACAATTTAGCGATTTTAATATAAATATTTGATACTTATGTGAAAATAAGATTGTTGTTATCAAAATATACTTTAATATGACTTAATGTTTATAATATATATTTATTCATAGTCAAAGGCCAATCTTAATTGGACTAAAAGCCAAATTCAGGAAAATATTATGTATAGGTTTGTTCGACAAGTCTAAGATAGACTACGGGCACAACTTGTTAATAATAATTACTGTTGTAAATTTATTTTCGTATGTAATTGAAATTATTTCCTATTCCAATGTGTAATTATAATATTATGTCGTTTTGATTTATTTCCACCTATTTTTAAATAATTCACTTTTTGCGTTTTGCTCTGCATAATTTTATTCATAGCTATAATAGTAGGTATCAATTATTACTACTAATTCACCTATTATCTTGTAATCTGTTATTAGTTATTACCAGTGACATGCCGTTTGTATGTCCAATTTCAAACGTTAAATGACTAACTTTTCCCTGAGGTTGTCAAGGATTGTTTTGTTTTAATCTATTTGTATCTATATTCTATTTCACAAAGCAACATTTTTCAGAAACAATGAAACAGTCATAAAAATATATCATTATTGTAATTTGTAAATGTTTTGGCACTAAATTAAATAACTTTTGAAAAATTATCAAATTATATTCCTTATTATACATATTATAAATTTTCAAATTATATAGGTACCCTGGACTAATATTTTAAGACTAAAAGTAGCTAAATCAGTTCAGCCGTTCTCGAGTTTTAGCGAGTCTCAATTTAAAATTTATCGGGAGATCTACTATGGTAAAATTTTCCAGAAGAATTTCGAACCCGCATTGATTCTTTAAAATATACTTCTTACGGCAGTCAGCATTAATTTGACAATTTATTACCTAATCGTAAAGCAATTAATATGTTTGTTAATTAACGATATTTTTAACTTTACTGCAGTACCTATAATAGAGAAAAAAAAATAACTGCTGCTACTATCAAAGACTTCTTCTAATAGCCACATACTGTTAAGGAAACAGTTTCTTTTTTACTCAAAACACTTAAATTATTTTATACAAATAATTTATTGTGGACGTTGAGTTGTTTGAAAATAAACAATACATTTTAGTCATTTCTAACCTAACTGATTATGGCAGAAATGTAAGCAAGGACTACCTACCTACATCTTCTACTTTTTGTTCTGAACTTTTCTTGTTTAATAAAATTCATTATTGGTAATGTTTCATTCTACTAGACTATCGAATCACGTAATGTAATAATCACTTTTTGTAAATTCTTGTTCTTTAAATTATTTTTATACTTTAATTTTACACCAATATTAATCCGTTTCCAATTTTTTCCATTTTCGTCAAACTAATTATATTATGTTTCAATTTCCGTTACAATCGTCAACATTTTATAAAAATCACATCACTTGTCACAACACAAAACGCTCGGTCATTTCTGACCTAAATAAGTATTCTTGTAATGGTCGGTACCTCTAATATATTCTGGTGCGGTAACAAAGCACATCTGTCCGGGCACAGTTATAATCTCCGGCACTTCATGAAGTAGCGACAAGTCTACGGCGCGGCGTAAGCGACGTTGCAACTCGCAACACGACGAGACAACGAATCTGAAACTTACAAAAATGTGTTAGTGGGTTGATCGAACACTTCTGATGTTAGATTGAAGTATATATAGATATTTTGAAACAATTTGATGTTACTATGATAATACTAAAATTATGCCCAAGCAGCTGTAGCAAGGTATCTTAAACACTGTCGGCCAGAATGAGAGCCGTACTAGGTTCGCTAGCTATTTTATACTGGGCAGAATGGATATTCTACCCACACTGAATAATAATTCTGGTACCCACATTTTTCAAAGTTTGGTACTAGAATTATTATTACTTAAATATAATATTCTATATCTAAATACAATTAAACAAAATCTTAACTTAATAATATTCATAAAATAATTAAGAGACAATACTTTAAATATAATACTACCTTACATTATAAGTCTTTCCTTACAATTCAAAAGGTGATTTATTATTAATTCAACATAAAAATTACGGCTTAATATTGGTGTTGTCATTCAATTGAGAATGGAATAATTATCTGAAAACAAATGTAATTTCGCCTTAATTCGTACATTTTATTCTTTTATCTATACTTATATATATATTAACATATCTATTACGCGCGACGCTTATGAGCTATGTTTTAGTTAACTATCAATTAATTAAATACCTTTGTTGTCCACTTTAGGGTTAACATGGTATGACCCTTTATTAGCACTTATGGTTGCGAAGTGCGAACATATCATAAAATTAAACCAAATAGTACGGAAGACCTATAAGAACAATTTTTTTTGTGATTACTAACATGTTAATTTTTTGTGAGTAGCTACATTTTGATAAGACAAAAAACATTTTTATTTTCGAAAAATCTCGAAAGTCATAGCTAACGAGATAGAAAGGATTTCATTGGAAGAAGGAAGAAGGATCAATCAACCAAGTTTTGTTGATTACAGAACCCTAAAACGGAACCCTAACCAGCTGATTTTTGTATATTTGTAGGTTAATCCATACTTATATTATAAATGCGAAAGTGCGTCTGTCTGTCCGTCTGTCTGTCTGTCTGTCTGTTACCTCTTCACGCCTAAACCGCTGAACCGATTTGGCTGAAATTTGGCATGGAGATACTTTGAGTCCCGGGAAAGGACATAGGATACTTTTTGTCCCGGGAAAATGTAAGGTTCCCGCGCCATAAAAGAGTTTCGGCGCAACGGAGTTGCGGGCGTCATCTAGTAGTTATATAATTTAAGAGTAATCTTGTCCTACAAATAAAACAATCCATATTTCAGAACCATCGAGTCAAAGTATGAAATCCTTTCTACCTCTGTTAGCTACGACTTTCGAGATTCTTCGAAAATAAAAATGTTGTTTGTCTTATCAAAATGTAGCTACTCACAAAAAATTTGCTTGTTAGTAATCACAAAAAAAAATTGTTCTAGGGCTTCCTCACTAAAATAATGTTTTGTAATTAATTAAATCATGGAACAATAATTAAGCTTCACTTCTAGTAAATAGATATTGATAAGCGAGACAGTAAGCTTGTTTATTTTATTTAACGAAAAATGTATTTTTTAAGGAAAACAAACATAATGGCCGAATAATTTAATTTAAAGGCCGGATTAAAAAAAAGCCAAAGAAACACACACTTATTGTTGAATTAAACACGGGTTCATAAACAAATAATTTTTTAATACAAAAATCATTATTTTGCGTATTTCACAGCAATTTAACGCATATTCCATTACATATTAAACAATCATCACCTGGTGTATATTTATCATTAATGTTCAAAGAGGTCAAAGGACGTGGTCAGAATTCAGCCTACGTTATAAATAGCGGCCACGTGGGCGCCAAACAAGTGCACTCTCTCCATGTCGCCCATCCATCAATGTAAGGCAAATATGAGATCGCAGATTAAACTGTTCCCTTGTCTACTCGAATATGTTATTCTTGGGGACCGATAGAATCTGATTAATGACTAGGTAAAAATGAAAATCTTTTAACAAAAAACTGTACTAGGTCAACTTAATAATGGATCTCAAATAGTTGACGGAAATCTATGTAGGTAAGTATCACTATCCTACACTCTCGTATTAAAAATCAAAATCTTGTACTTTAAACTTTGTAATTTGTATAATCAAATATGTTTCTTCTTACACCCAAATAAATACCTTTATTTACACAGACGCAGTAGCTACGGGAAGAAGCTAGTAAAAAGAAGAAACATAAAAAACTGAACTCTTTTAGCAACGGAAAAAAGTGAGAGAATTTTAACCTCTAGAAATGCGAACAAAGACGATAAACGATGCTCTAACAATGTGACGAATTATGATTCGACCCACAATTTAAAAAATGAATGATGATGGTTATTTAATTCAATCAGTTGCACGCAATTACGGTACAATGTGTAAAGTATTTGTTTACCGCTGAGTATGATGGATGAGCGCTGTGTGATTGCAATCTTATTTTAATATTTTATTCTGACTTAAAAAAGCTATAAAAGATATTAGGCTTACTTGCGTAGATCTGGGTTAAATATGTCACGTCATCTCTAGGTTCTTACTATTTATATCGCTCTTTGTATTTTAAATCTAGATCCGTGCAAGTTGCCCACATACGACTGTCTTTATGTCGTAATGTTTGTATAGTCTTACGGATTAACTCAAGAACGTTCGTATTATTTACCAAGAATATGAAATATTGAACCAATCTGCATGACTTTAAAAACCTCATAATCATAAGGGACAATAAAATGTAAGTATTAAGACATCATTTTAGTTTAAATGACAGTTGAAATGTATAAAAGTTATAATCATTCTTTATTGAGACATTTAGTTACAAAGGTTTGTGATCGTGGTCATGGTGATTCGAACTTTTGTGTATCGCTTACGTGCCTTATTACCGAAAGAAGAAGCCGTTGCAGCTTAAAGCTGATCGCACATATCTTGTGAGCACCGTACGCGCAACGTATAATATTCTCTTTGGTACGCGCCGTGCGCGTCGAACGCACCGCATAGTACACTAAATGCGACGCGTACCGTACGGTGGGGACGAATGTGCCAGGCTTTTCATCATTAATTCATAATAACTAAAATGCGGCGCGTTCAGCACGTACTTGCTGGAAAATGAGCGATCACCTTTTGGGTCAGTTTACACTGCAACGTGACGAGGCGATGCCGTGCATTTTTGAATAAGCCATTTAAAATTAGAATATAGACTGCCCAACAAAGTCAGCGACAAGTCTGCCAATTTAAACTATATTTTGTTGTGTATTTGGTTTATTTAGAAGGCATCACCTTGTGAACTGTTAGGAAGAATATTTTACACTTCTCAATCAACACAAACTATACCCTATATACAAGCATACACCGGTGCACTACTTTTGAACTTTATCAACTAGTAATAGGGTCGAAAAATACACGTCACATTTGATCATACTTACGTTTTCCATCATGTAAGGAGCCTCATACATCACTGATGGTCTCATCAAAATGAACGTTTGACCTGACGATGTTACGATCTATCAAAATATATTAATAGACTCGGTCTCGCAGTAACAAATCGTAAACCAAACCACGTACTCCGCATTAGCATGAAAAGTAAATTACTTGTTAAGAGATGTAAAATGTGCTCGTGATTATTATGAATCACGCAAACTTTCTAATTTTGATGGGTCTACAGTTTTTTTAAGAGTAAAAAAACTAATTGACTATCATATAATTTTATCGAGTTAAAAAGCTTTTTAGTTGCGAAAACATACTTTAGCCAAGAACTAAGCAGTGATTACTGTTTAGTTCTTGGAATCAGTTTTGTCACTTTCTTGAGAAAGCTACTGGTACCAAATAAACAGTGCCGTAAATAGGGCGGTGTCACCGGTGCCCCAGGCACAGGGCGCAGACTCTTGGCGCAAAAATAATAATAATAATAATATCTATGGACGCTTCACAACACGTCAGTCTGGTCCCGTGCTAAGTACCTAAAGGACTTGTGTTACAGGTACCAGACAACGGAAATATATTTAATACTTTTATACTATACATATATTTAAGATTTTTATTATATCATACACATATTTAATACACGTCCAGACCCGGGAACATTGAAAACTTTTTTTTTGTTCCGTCGGCGGGATTCGAAGCCGCGACCCCCGGCTTGAGCTACCAACGCGCTCACCACTGAGCCACAGAGGTCGTCAGACCAGACCAGGGAGGCCTGTGGCCCTGGAAGCATTGCGCAAGGGCGGTTATAGAAGCTCGCACAGGGCGCAAAAAAATAAATACCAAATCCATTATCCCTACTTCGGGCTCGCTATAATAGACGACGTGCTAATATATAATCTACGCCTCCATCACAATTTCATCGAGCCAAAACGTCTTGATAGATCCATACTGTTCCAGACGGCAAATCTCATACCGTGTGTATTAGATTATGGACCAATACAAGCAATTATAAACCTGTAGAGCCTAGACTCTAGAGGGTTGTATTCATCTATGATTACCTATAATCGACATTGACTGTGAATGTTATGTATATCATACACAATCGATATAGCAGCAGCTTTGCGTCCACCGTGCGCTACCTCCGTCACCAAGTTTACAAGACAACGACAGAAGTTATGTGCTACGAAGAACACGTCTTGTTTGAGAATTCACACAGTTAAAGAACGCACACAAAGAAAACAAGAGCAAGTGATTTTGTTCAGTCTATTTAATTTAAACTTAAATTATTATTAATACATAGTAATACATAGTCATACATATAAAATACTTAAGTGTAATATTCGAACACGTGCCTAATACTTACATAACAAACATAATATTAATCTCTGTTCTTTAACTCCTTTATAAATTACAATATTCATTGTTAATAAAACTACCTTTACGGTATGAAAAGTTTTACATAATGTCTTTCTGTGACTTTCCAGCAACCGGTCACGAACGGACTATGAAATTAGGCGCGATAAAATTCCAAGTACTTAGGTACTACGGTTCAGAGTTATTCAACCTCTGATATGACCTTTATGTCATAGACATAACGATAAATATCATAGAAACAGAGCTGGTTGAGCTAGGCGAGAGTACGTCCAATATCTTGACTGTAGATAGAATTTATAGGCTACACAATTTATGTGCAGCATCACAGGGAAGTAGTTTTATTAACATTAACAACGTGATATCCACAAAGTTATCGTTTAACTAGGCTATAATATAAAATCGTTTTACAGAATCGTGGAATCCTGCACACGCAAACATTGATGTTAGACGTTGGTAAATTGTCCAACTATTTGACCCTTGAAATGTTAAAACATTTTTAAATACGAAGGTCGCAACTCGCAACGTTTATAAAGTGTAGGTACATAAAGTACGTTAGTAAATTTTAATTTTGAATTAAAAAAGAGTCCCAGTGCAAAGTTTGAGCAGGAACTCTGTCGATATTACATACAAGACCTTATAGTGACTACTGAGTTTACTTCTTTGGATCTCTGTAGACGCCCATGAAGAGGGCGGAGTTGGTGGGTCGCTCATACAGTATGTAAACGAAGGGGAAGTTGGCGATGAACACGCTCGGCTCCGCCGGCCTCGACGACCGGAAACCGAAGATGGCGGTCGCCGCTGCAGCTACTGTGCCTGGAAAATGAAAAAAAAGTTATTTTTGACGTTACATAACAAGTATTGTAGGTTCTTAACGATAGAGTAAGATTAAATCAATAGAATAGTTACTATATATAGTGCAATTATTGACATTTGCATAAGCAGTTTAAATGAAAATATAATAATAATAGTACAGGTTCCCTAGAACATTTTTTTGACTTGATACTTTACTATCAAACAAATTTTTCATGAGTAGCTTCATTAACCGACTTCCAAAAAGGAGGAGGTTATATGTTCGTCTGTTTATATATATTTTTTGTATGTTCAACCATAACTTCGCCGTTTATGGACCGATTTTCATTATTCTTTTGTTGTTGTACAGGGTTGAATCCGAAGTTAGTATCATGTTCACAAAAGTGGTGATTTGATGATGGGATCCATGAGGAATCGAGGGGACTCCTTGAAATTTTTATGGGAGCATATGGTGATTTTAATTTTTTCTGAAGTATTTCAGGCATAAACTACCAAAAAGTAAGATTTTGCACCAGGAGGTACCCTGGTTCTGAAGGTACCCAACAGAACTTTTGAATCCTTATAGATACAAGTTTGAGGATTTTGGCTTTATTTAAACTACTATACAAGCAAAAGCCAATGAATTCTACATTATTTCTGCTGAACATAGGCTAAATTTTATTTTGTAAAAAATAGGGTTTCGTAAGATATTTGGGTTTTTCGGACGCCAGGTGAAAAAATCAACCATAAAAGTTATTTATTTTATATCTACAAAAAAGTCCACGACACACTATACTTATCTATGTCGAATGAAGCGCAGTAAGCATTTTTTATTTAAAAATCTTGAATTTTTTGGACTACATTTAAACGCGTATTTTACTCATGCTATTAATCCTTATCAAAATAAATTATTTCATCACTAAGTACACTTTATGTAGATTAAATTTGGTCTTTTTCTAAGTACTGACATACGGTTTTGCTCGATAGTTTTACTCCAAATCGAGTAATAATTACTGTGTGGACCGCAAAACTGACAGCTCGAAGGCTCGCATCGAGCCACTCGAAGGCTCGCATTGAGCCAGCTTGATGGAATTAAATGTATCGATTTAGAGTAAAATATCAAGCAATGCTGAATGTCTGGACGAAAGTGCGAGCCGCGGGTTTTGCTTGACGTTATTGCTCGATCGAGCAAATCCGTAAGTACTCAACTTAGCATTTGAATGATTAAAATTGGACGTTTGGTTTTGAAATTATGGCGAAATTAAAATATTACGATAGTGGGCGTCACCAAGCGGGAGGAAGACAAGCAGTGTGCACTGTGCACCCTTCGGATAATGACTGCGTCCGCGTCGTCGATGTCAGTGTCGGAGTCTGTGAATTGACGGGAATCATTTTGCTGACCGTGTCATTCCTGGGTACGCTTTTTGCAGCCGTAACCGACATCCACGCGGGCGGAGCCGCAGGCGACCGCTAGTAATAATATGTACAACTCTAAGACAACAAGCTATAATATAGGCTTGTCGTCTCAACTCTCAAGTAACTAAAATTAAGGGTAAAATTATTATTTTTTTAACAAAAAATTAAAACCGACTTCCAAGGTAATAAAACAATTTAATTCAAAAATAAAAAAACCCGACTGCAAAAAAATGTTAACTAAAAAGAATGAAACAAGACCTAACTCTCCAGAATCGATCCAGGTTTTAATTGATACGACTCTTGCTTACGAGTTTCATGCCAGGATGAATAGAAGGCTACATAGAAAAATGTAGAAGAAGAAAGTGGACTACAAAATGCAGTCGGAGGCATATTTTATTATTTTTGAATTAATGTTAAACTTGGTGCGACATGCCTCCGACTGCATTTTGTAGTCCACTTTCTTCTTCTACATTTTTCAATTCACTTGCGACTTTTTAGTTTGTAGTCATCTAAACAATTTGATAATCAATTTAATAAAAAATAGAAAGAATACCGTCCTGATATTTCTAAGTGTAGGTACAATGCGTAGGTACATCGGTTTGGTACTGTTTCAATTTATGTTTCTGGTTTTAAGTAACCTAATCATTGTTTTGTTTTAATACTTTATCATTGAATTTTCATCTTGTTTCAGTATTTTCAGTTGATTTTTAATCGTAGTTATCCATGCAGGCGGCTTTTTTTATTATTTATCGATTCATTTAATATTAAAAACTGTAAGTTATATACATATTTAGAATCAGTGTTTAAAATCCTTTATTTTGATACCCCACTCGATATGCTTGGTAGAATTTTTATTTTTTTACCTCACAATATGGTGTCTAACATCCGCCATTTTGTTTTTTTTTTTAATGTCACCTATCTAAGAACACTTGGGCTATTAAAACAAATCTAACGATACCTCGAATATGAAAATCCGTTTAGCGGTTCTGGAGATACAAGGTAATAAAGAATATCACATACATACATACAAGATACGCGCTAAAAACATAACCCTCCTGGCAGTCGGGTAAAAACAAAAGTAATATTAATTATTCATAATGTAAAAATAATCAAACAATTGTTATTCCTTATTATAGTGGCGTCTTCAGACTTCGCCTAAACCTCAACTATTTCTGTACTCAATCTTCATGATTTTGAAGTCGGTACCAGCTTAACTTAGCGTAATTGCTATGTCAAGGATCTCAGAACTTTTCCGGGCTGGTACCGACTTCGAAAGCATGAAGATTGAGTACAGAAATAGTTGAGGTTTAGGCGAAGTCTGAAGACGTCACTATAATAAGGAATAGGAATTGTTTGATTATTTTTACATTATGAATAATTAGTATTACTTTTGTTTTTACCTTGGAAGTCGGTTTTAATTTTTTGTTAAAAAATAATTTTGATAAGACAAACAACAATTTCCTCTGCGAAAAGGTTCCGTTTTAGGGTTCCGTAGTTAACGAGAGCTTGTTGATTACAGAACCCTAAAACGGAACCCTAACCAGCTGATTTTTTGTATATTGATAGGTGATGATTTATATAATTTAACAGTAACATAAAACATTGTCTTACGTATAGAACAATCCATGTTTTAGGACAATCAAATAGAAATAGTTAATCATTTCTATATTTGTTAGAGCCTACCACTTTCGAGGATTTTCGCAAAGGAAATTGTTGTTCGTCATATCAAAACGAAGCTACTCACGAAAAATTAGCTTAATCAAGTCCAAAAAAATGTTCTAAGGAACCTGTACTATAATTAGTTATTTAAAGATTAAAACGTGTTTTCATTGTATGCCTTTTGTTAAGGGGCCGGGTTACCCTCGAAATTCTCATACAAACGTAATACCAAAATCATTTTGTCATACGAAAATATTTAACATGTTTGAGTTATTTTTCAGCTTAAAATAGTAATTACCTAGGTTCCTGAACAAAAATTAACTTCAAAATATTTACACACTAAAAAATATAAGCGATTACATTTCATAAATTTTTACGCCATTGTCGACATACTTTTCGCACACTTGTTTTATATTAAAAACTCATCGAATCGTAATGTATTTTTCCTGGGAACAC
The DNA here is from genome assembly GCA_905333045.1 of Lysandra bellargus. Taxonomy (NCBI): domain Eukaryota; kingdom Metazoa; phylum Arthropoda; class Insecta; order Lepidoptera; family Lycaenidae; genus Lysandra; species Lysandra bellargus. The sequence goes on from HG995333.1 coordinate 977,890, forward strand.
AGCTTATATTGTGTAGTTACAGAATGTCTTCAAAAGAATGGCAATATAATAAATTTTCATTCATCATTTTTGGTATTCGTAAACGCAACGAAATTTCTCTATAATTTCCAACATGGTATCGTGCCGATCCGCTCACACGACAGAGCGCGGCAACGGGCGGGAGGCGCGTTCAGGGTGGCGGAGTGTTGTAAACGGTGCACGTGACAATAATTCATTCAAGGCATTCATTATTCAAGTACAATATTCCCTCAAGCTCCAAGCGGTCGCATGCGACCGCGCGCGCGATAACAGTAGATTTCCAAGAATCCGCGATCGAGAGAATGTTATTGTTGTTGAATGTTGATTTTGAAAATTTTTATGTGATACTTGAAGACAATTGCTTGAACAACTTGCTTTTATTGCTTAAACTTTTGATAATAATTAATAATGGATACCGAAAGGTGGGATGTATGATGTATCACACAGTAGTTTAAAATAAATAATAATTATGAATATCATAAATCATAATATTATTATTTTCTTATATACTGTATTTTGTAAATAACGTTTAGGAATATTAGCGATAGTCATAATATTATAATATGATTATACAATATACATTGATATTATGTATAATTAATTTCGTTAGTCTCGCTAAAACTCGAGAACTCCTGAACAGACTTGCTAATTTCTGTCTTGAAATAAAATAAAATATAAAAGTGAACTTGTATTCTAAGTTTGTATACCTATGTTTGTATATTTTATTTTAGTTTGTATTTTTAGTAATTATTTCCTGATGTCAGTTTTATTCAATTAAATAATATAAATACTTTAATAATTAAATAATATTATTATAAAGCGGAAGAGTTTGTTTGTTTGTTTGAACGCGCTAATCTCAGGAACTACTGGTCCGATTTGAAAAATTATTTCAGTGTTAGTCCATTTATCGAGAAAGGCTACAGGCTATATTTTATCACGCTACGATTAAGGTGACGCCGCGTTAAAGTAAGAAACCGTGTTGGATATGTTTTAGATTGCTTGTTTTCTATGAGAAGCCGGGCCGGCCTCTCATAGAAAACAAGCAATGGAACAGCAAAAAATGGAAAGGGCATAAGCAAAAAAATGGTTTTTGTCGCGTAATTTAAAAACCATAAATACATTTCATATAAGCTATGCACATATTAAAGTGTATGCTTCAACCAATTTATGTACAAATTTTGGAACCTTAAATCACTCTCCTCTGTTGGAAAAATAGGAATCCCTTTTTTTACAGAAGTCTTTTCGATTGATAATTCTGTGTTATAAAAGTTGTCCAATCGTGTTATGCTATGGGCAATTCAAAGACAAAGACATGATGAATACTGACAATGAACTTTAGTTTCTTAGCTTTAGTCATTGCTGAGAAAAATCGGCATCGCTACAGCCAAATTATCAAGGCGTCGCCTTAATAGAAGCGAAGAAATAGATATTCCATACTAGCTGTTGCCCGCGACTTCGTCCGCGTTAGCATAGTAGTTCACATCCCAAGTAGGTATTAATATTTATTGTACAAAAATATTCAATGTACAGAATTGACTTTCCTATGACTTTATTATAATATAGCTGTTGCCCGCGACTTCGTTCGCATTATCATAGTACTTAGATCACATCCCAAGTATTATTTTTTGTACAAAAATATTCAATGTACAGAATTGACTTTCCTACGATTTTATTATTCGGCTTCGCTTGCGTAATTTAGGAATTTCACGCAACCGTACATTTTTCCGCAAAAAATAGCCTATGTCCCTTCAGGTGGTCTATTCTTTATGTTTGCCAAATAACATAAAAATTGCTCCAGTAGATCTTAAGATAATAAGCAATTTCATATAACTTCCCCCGTTTTTCCACATTTTTCTCTATTTCTTCACTCCAATTAATTTTAGCGTTATAAAAAATAGCCTATAGCCTTCCTCGATAAATGGGCTATCTAACACTGAACAGCAACAGCTAGTAATTAATAATACTCTTTTGATTTTTAGGCTTCCGTAGCCAAATGGCAAAAAACAGAACCCTAATAGATTCGTCATGTCTGTGTGTCTGTCTGTCCGTATGTCACAGCCACTTTTCTCCGAAACTATAAAAAAAAACCTTATAATTTCATAAAAATAAACCTTATTGTTGCTGCGGATTGCGGAACCATTTATGGGCGAGTCCAACTCGCACTTGTCCGATTTTATTATTTTGAATGATAACAATGTGAGGAATATTTGGAGTAGCCTTTTTTCTGTTTTTGAAACTTTATTGTTACGTACTGTCTTTTAATAATTTTTAAATAAAAGCGTCGACCTCTGTGGCGCAGTGGTTGAGCGCATGGTAGCTCAAGCCGGGGGTCGCTGGTTCGAAATTCGAATCCCACCGACGGAACAAAACGTTTTCCTGGGTCATGACTCATGACTCATGAGTCATGACTCATGTATGTGTATTAAATATGTGTATAATAATATTGTAAAAACTAGATGACGCCCGCAACTCTGTTGCGCCAAAACTAGTTTATCGCGCGGAAACCGTGCATTTTTTCGGGATAAAAAGTATTATATGTCAAAGGACAAAGACTCGGGACCGCCTCAAAGTATCTCCATGCCAAATTTCAGCAAAATCGGTTCAGCGGTTTGGGCGTGAAGAGGTAATAAGCTATTAACAGACAGACAAACAGACACACTTTTTTATTAATTTTTTACAATTAGTATGGAAGTATGGATCTTAAATAAGTTGAGTATAATAAAAAGGAAATCTATATCTAAATAATCCTTCAGGCCCCGCGCGAGCACCGGTGATCGCGACAACAATAGAATACAATAGCAATTCCTGGAAATTCCGACTGAAGTAATATTATAGGTACTTATTATAAAACAAAGTCCCTTTTTTCCCTCATGTCCCTTTGTTCCCTTTAATCTTTAAAACTACGCAACGGATTTTGATGATTCTTTCAGTGTTAGATAGCCCATTTATCGAGGAAGGCTATAGGCTATATTTTATCACGCTAAGACTAATAGGAGCGAAGAAATAGAGGAAAATGTGGAAAAAAACGGGGGAAATTATTTGAAAGGGCTAACTTGAACGCGCTAATCTCAGGAACATTGGTCTGATTTGAAAAATTCTTTCAGTGTTAGTTCCTATTTATTGAGGAAGGCTATAGAGTATAGGCTATATTTTATCACGCTAAGACTAATAGGAGTATGTGGATAAAACGTTGGAAATTATTTGAAACGGGGGAAAATTATCTCGCGAATTACTGAGCAATTTTTATGTTATTTGGCACAGATAAGAAGTAGATCATATGCTAAGAAGTAGATCATAGGATAGATCATTGATTTTAATCATTTTTTCAGTGGCTATATATTTTATACCCGTGCGACGCCGGGGCGGGTCGCTAGTATAAATTATAATATATTCGGTATTATATGTCTGGTACTTGTAAGTTGTAACACAAGTCCTTAGTGTACTTAGCACGGGGCCAGGCTGACGTGGTGTGATTTGTGAAGAGTCCAATGTAGATATTATAGTAAGTATATTATTTTAATATATTATGTAGAATCTGTATTCTGTTCAGTTCAGTGACAAGATCGACGACACTACGCCCGCGCCCGTATTACTACTATTCCAATATATAAAACAACCACAAAAACAATATTGTTAATGATTCATGAAACAATAAAATATAATACTTCGCAAATCGCAACAAACGCACGGCTTGAATAACTTGATCAGAGTAAAATAATGAATGACGACGCACGCACTATAATACGCTGCCGGAGGCGCGCGGGGCGCGGGGGTACCCCGTACCCCGCGCGCAATAGCGAGACAGCAACATATAAAACTTGTACTGGCGCGGTATCGAATTTCATTTTTTCGAGCGCGTCACCCGAGCCCTTAAGGATTTTAGATGAAACTAGTTTAAATGGAATAATAAGTAAACACATAATTTGTCGTCAGCACATTGCACTCTATGGGTGTTTTCCAATAAGAGCATTATAGCGCATATGCGGCATAATGCTTAACGTTGAATGTTAAGAATAGAGATGATGACAAGGTCCAAGATTAGCGAATTTTGTTAATAAAATAAAGAAATCACGGTAAAAAATAAGTGTTTCCAAAATTTCAGCTTGATACCATTTGTATTTTTTTTTATGCGCCTTCAAAGTTGGATAATCAAGTCGATTATTTTTTTTTCAATTGAATTTCTTAATATTTGTATACCATTCGATAACTTATGCAATTAAAAGCAACTTTTGTTACAAAACCACTTTCATAAACGCAATATTTAATATACCTACCGAACAAAATTCTCTCCCGATCCGTACAAACTACGAAAGAGTGACGTCAGCCTTTCGTAGCACTTTGTATGGAGAGTTTCGGGCAGGTCTATTTTATGAGATATTTGAAATTGTCATATCTTGGTGAATTTTTAAGCTATCAGAGTCATTCTTTCAGCGATGTTTCTATTTTTAAGGGTCTTTCAATTATCAATAAGAAAAAAAAAATAGTCATCATGCTTATTATTCTTACAATCGAGCACTATCAAAAGTAGCGCTTTCGCTTGATGCGTGCAATGGATACCAACTGTGACAGAAAAGTAGTTCCAGCATAATTCGGCATTGTGCGCCACTGAGTCGCATTATGCTCTCTAATTAGAAAACTAGTATCTTACTTATGATTTGACGGCGCAGCACGTTTAAAACAAGTACTGTACGTTATCCTTGTACACTGTGTAAATATATTTATTTTGTGTTTATATTTTCATAATAATTATGTGTTAGTATAGCTTGTGCATTAGTTACCTTCTTCATCGATCTGAATCTTGGCCTTGTGTACGGCGTCATCGAACAGTATTCCCTTGTCCTCTGACAGCGTGGTGAAGTCGGACTTCTCACTGAACAAGTCACCTACTCCCATGGTCTCCAAGATCTGTAAGTAAAAGTTTCTTTTTAGTTTTTGGCTTAGATCGGCTTGGAGATTTTTTAAAATAAATACTAATAGCCTTGAATCTACATACAGAAAAAAAACTATATTAAAATTAAGTAAACGAAAATAGTAACTTAATCGAAATCTGCATTTAACAACTTAGGAAATAAAAACAAATATTTAGGAATCTATACTTATTATAAAACAAAGTCACTTTTTTTCCCTCATGTCCCTTTGTTCCCTTTAATCTTTTAAACTACGCAACGGATTTTGATGATTTTTTCAGTGTTCCATAGCCCATTTATCGAGGATAGCTATATGCTATATTTTATCACGTTGAGACTAATAGGAGCGAAGAAATAGAGGAAAATGTGGAAAAACGGGGAAAATTATTTGAAAGGGCTAACTTGAACGCGCTAATCTTAGGAACTACTGGTCCGATTTGAAAAATTCTTTCAGTGTTAGATAGCCTATTTTTTGAGGAAGGCTATAGGCTATATTTTATCACGCTAAGACTAATAGGAGAATGTGCAAAAAACGGGAGAAATTACTTGAAAGGGCTTATCTCGCGAACTACTGGAGCAATTTTTATGTTATTTGGCACAGATAAGAAGTAGACCACGTAAAAGTGGGAGAGCCATGCTTCGGCACGAATAGGCCGGCTCGACCGGAGAAATACCACGTTCTCACAGAAAACCGGCGTGAAACAGCGCTTACGCTGTGTTTCGCCGAGTGGGTGAGTTTACCGGAGGCCCAATACCCTACCCTATTCACTTCCCTTCCCTCCCCTATTCCCTTCCCTTCCCATCCCTACCCTATTCCCTCTTAAAAGGCCGGCAACGCACCGATGATGCTGCGAGTGTCCATGGGCGACGGAAGTTGCTTTCCATCAGGTGACCCGTTTGCTCGTTTGCCCCCTTATTTCATAAAAAAAAGTGAAGAATCATAGGCTATCGATTTTAATCATTTTTTCAGTGGCTATATATTTTATACCCGTGCGACGCCGGGGCGGGTCGCTAGTATAATATAAATGTCTGTTACTAAAATCTTTTCGAACATTGATGATATCTCATTGTACAAAGTGTAACCAAACTAAATGATAATGCTTTAGGTTGTGTATGTGCAATTAAACCTTCCTGCCAAATTTTTTCCAGGGCTTAGGTATCATTAAGAGAGTCCATGTAACCAAAAAAAATTGGATGTTATTTTTTTTTTTCAATTTCCATTTAAAATCGTTGCAGAACGGTCACTCGCGGCGCGGCGGAGTAAGAGGGGGTGCGCGGGGGCATGTCACGCGCGGGGAAGCTATTTCTCTACATTTTAGTACTGAGTGACTATAAAAGAAAAAACACGAGTATTTTTATTTTTAACAAGGATCAATATATCAAAATCTGGCAGGAAGGTTTAATTGCACCCTGTATAGGAGACCCATACACACCCTAATGTATTATCACACATATTGTTACACTCTGTATAAATAGGCAGTAAGGTAATTCCACTTTAATGCATAATCACAACTTTAAAAAAAATGCAAAGTAGAATATGACCTAAATATGTCATGTTACTGCACTGGCATAAAATACTGACCGGCCTCATAGGCAGCCCTTTCTCGACGGTGAACTTGGGTATCTCGACGATGACCTCGCGCGTGGTGTAGCTCTCCTCCACCACCGCCGCCAGACGCTCCGGAGTCAGGTTCGCGATTATGTTGCTCACTCCTGTAGATGAAGACAGTATAATAAGGCATCAGCTACGTCATGATTATTTGATATTATTATACTGAGATTATAGCAGACCCAACAAGTATTATTGTACCAATATAGTAAATTTATTAGATGCTATTTGAGGTAGTTTTCCGATCCTCCGAAGGGAATAAAGGATTTCAATTTCATTCCGAACATACACTGTCCCTACAATTTAAAACTTTAAACGTGTTAAATTGACTACAGGTACGTCCTACAGAAACTACAAACCCGGAAAATATTATGACATCCTTAGCTTGCGAGGCGTTTATAAAGTTATAGGGTACTGACCGTCCTTCATGGTGTAGGGCGGCAGGAAGATGTACATGCTGATGTCCTCCCCCTTGTACGGCAGCTCCAGGATCTGGGCGCCCAGCTCGTCGCTGATCACTACAACACATACACGCTTTACCATACTTGATAGATACGATGACGCTACCCTGGAGAATTGTGGATTTTTTAACGTTATAAAATTGGAAAATAACGTAAATTAGGAGATAATCCTGTTTTATTGAAATCTTTTATCGTTTTGGAATTATTCTTTTTTATTTCGATAAATTCATATTCACATCACATTACCGTTTATTACCAGTACAATGTAACTACATATCCAACTGTATTTACGATGCGGGTTTGTTCTATAACTTTCTATAACGGTAAAAATGTGCACGTACTAAAACTTTGTATTTTCATGTAGACCAATGTTTTTCAAACAGTGGTCGGAGTCGCATTATAAAAAAGGTTGAAAAAGGTTAGTACAGTAGCAGCAATATTCAAAGTGTAGGGCTCTGCAAAGCCTTTGTAGAGGCTTCGCGTGCGGTATATGGATTGGTTTTAGAAATGTCATTAAACGCGAGCATTCTACGAATTCATTTTATGAAATAATTCAATGATTTTTGGTGCAGAATCTGTGAATAATATCCACTTCTTGCCATTTTATTTTATTTTTGGATCCGCGAAAAATTTTATCTGTCAAAAAAAAAGCAGAAAAGTTTGAATAACACTAGATTATATTATATAGTTTATTAAGTAGCTCTTCGTGATGCATACTACCATTTCGGAAACTTTAGCACACGTTCCGTTTCTGGACTAACTAAGAAAAAGTAAACGTACTGTAATGGAAGTGTCCTTTCTGTCTCATAAACGGCACGAGGGTCTGCCTGGTCTCGTTGACAAAGAACACCTGCTTCTTGGTGTTCTCAGCAGGGAACTTGGACGCCCACACTCCTTTGAAGTAAGCGGCGTTGGCCAGAACCACTTTCGTCGCCTCTGTTACTCCGTCCTCTGGCAACAAGTCCTTGATGTTGTTCTTGGTCACTTGAGCCACCCAGTCGTTGATATGAGTCCTGGATTCCGCTGGCTTCTCGTGGAAGTTCTGTAATGTGTAAAATTTGGTTTTAAAATGTGTCCCGATAATAAATGCTAAGGTTTGTTATTGGTTCTGACTTTTCATGATTATCTTAGAACCCTTGGCATCAATCTAGACCACAACTTTTGACTTTGCAACATGTGTATATATAATATTACGAAAATAGTTTAAATTACTTTGGCACCAAGGGCCGAATCGGCCGATTTTTTGGAACAAGAGCTCGCAACATAAAAAAGTAACTCATGTAACTCAGTCAGATGTTGCGAGTATTCTTTGGTACTCTAGCGCTTTATATCAGAATCCATTCTAGTTTCCTGGCCCTTCAGCCAAGAAGTGTTCTTTATCGCTTATTTATAGAATCGCCGATCAAAATGTATGGAATTGACATTAGATGAGTCGAACGTCAACTTCATATTAACGAACGCTTATGTCTATTTTTATCGGCGGTTCTATAAAGAAGCGATAAAGAAAAAGTTTTGGTTAGGGGCGCTGGTTCATTTCATTAACACCTCCATCGTGGGTGTCGCAGACCCAATAGATTTTCAATTGTTATGTGGCAGCCGGCTGCCGCTTAGGGATTGATGGGCTAAAAAATAAACAAAAAACCCACCAAAGCCTCAAGCTCGTCGTTGAGCATATCGGCGAAGCACTGGCGCGTGTTGAGGTCGGTGTCCACGAATATCTTGTTGGCGTTGGTGAACTCGTAGGAGTCGGCGTTGCGGTTGAAGGCGCGGGTCCGCTTGTCCACTTTGTACGCCGTCAGCAGGTTCACCTTGTCCTGGAATATTATGTTTGTTATATATGTGTAAGTAATCTGCTTAATAATCATTACAATCCATACTAATATTATAAATGCGAAAGTGTGTCTGTCTGTCTGTCTGTCTGTCTGTTACCTCTTCACGCTCAAACCGCTGAACCGATTTTGCTGAAATTTGGCATGGAGATACTTTGAGTCCCGGGAAAGGACATAGGATACTTTTTGTCCCGGAAAAATGTACGGTTCCCGCGCGATAAACGAGTTTTGGCGCAACAGAGTTGCGGGCATCATCTAGTACAGATATATTTTAATATAAACACATTTTTCTTTACAAAAAGTGGAAAAGTGTATTTCCACCAATAACCAACAGTACAGTCAGTTAAATCTGTTTGTCTATCTTAGTGCTGTTTAATATTGCTCCTTTATAAAAGTATAAAAAGGTAAGTGAAATAACTAGCACTAAAATATTATAATTAAATTGCCGCATCCATATCCATAACTATCCATACTTACTAATATTATAAATGCGAAAGTGTGTCTGTCTGTCTGTTACCTCTTCACGCCCAAACTGCTTAATCAATTTTGTTGAAATTTGGCATGGATATACTGTGAGTCCTGGGAAAGGACATAGGATACTTTTTGTTCCGAAAAAATGTACGGTACGCGCGCGATAAACGAGTTTTGGCGCAATGGAGTTGCGGGCATCATCTAGTTAATCTAAATATATAAAACTCAAGACTCAAAGGTGACTGACTGACATGGTGATCTATCAACGCACAGCCCAAACCACTGGACGGATCGGGCTGAAATTTGGCATGCAGTGTATTATGTTATGACGTAGGCATCCGCTAAGAAAGGATTTGATTCTACCCCCAAAGGGTTAAAATAGGGGATGAAAGTTTGTAATACAATAATACTTTTTAACGCGAGTGAAGCCGCGGGCAATAGCTCGTTGTAAGTTTGACTCATTAACGATCTGACATTAATACTCATCTTGCATCAACAACGAAATATTATTAATAGTACTATAATGAGTACAAAGAGTGTATTATATAGTCTCAGAACATTTTTCAGACAAACAAAAGAACAATACTAACCAAATTTTCATTAATCTGCAAGGAAGTCTTCAATGCCTTTTCAGTCGCACCGCCAGAAGAGAAGTAGGCCAATAACAGCGCATGATAGACGGAGAACGGCGAGAAGAATATGTTATCTTCCGGCACGGCCTTGTTGATGCTGTTGAAGAGATTTAGCGTGAAGTCCAGCTGGCCGCGGTACAGGGAGGTGCGCGCGCTCGGGTCCAGCTTCTTGGCAGAATCGTCAGGGTAGAAGCACTGGCTGTTCACCGCAGCCACCAGGCACAGGACCACGCCCACTTTCAACATCTTGTCTGAAAAGAAATGAAAAATAAGACAAAGAAATGTCAGATTTCGGATAACCCAAAATTGCGCTTATAGCATTCTTTCCTTGTCGTACACTAATAAAAAATTTATACTCTGAGTGTACAGACGGTGTTCTGGCCTTGTCTGATTCAGTAGAAAATATCACTTGACAGACAAAAACAAAACATTGTATAAGTAAGGGCAGGGACACAAAAACACGGCACGACGTCGTGCCGTGTTTTTGTGTCCCGGCCCTAAGATGTTGCCTTCGATCAGATGTTACATACAGCTATATAGGTACACATGAATGTAGGTCTTTTTATAACATTCTTTTTATAATATTAGTGATAAAGCTCTTGTCAAATTTTAATTATTACTAGATTTTTCAAATAATAGTTACATATGAATATTTTTTTTGTTACGTTCTCGTAATAGGCAATCGATACAATACTTTTGTTTGAATACGTCAGAGACCAGAGTAAAGTTAACACAGAAACCGGATTCCTTTAACCTCGGGTTTTTTGGCGCAAGTGATTTGGTAACACGAGTTCCGTTTGAAGAAATCAAAATTAAGTTCGAACAGATTATTATTTCCTACGCCAATACGCAAGCGAAAGGCAAAATTTGTATTTTCGTTAGTCCTGAGTTAAAATGTCTTCTCGTTCTCCAATGGCAGACAGCATATTTCTTTAAGATCAGAAGATTAGCGCAAGTGCTAAAAGAGTTTTGAATCTGCTTTATATGGTATTTTAAGACATGAGAACTTAGCGAAACATGTGCAGTTCGCACATCTAGGAGTCGCTATATCATTAGTCATTACCAATATTACTAAATCAACGAAAGTAGAGTAAGCGGACAAATCTACGCTGCTTGCTTCATCCAACGCAATGTTTAAATGTATAATATTACACATAATAATCTTACTTATGTTTAATATTAGATTTTACAGGAGTAAACTGAGGACAGCTTCACTACAGGAAAATTATAGTTTTTATATCCCACTAACACATAGTTATCTAAACTCTAAAGTTTTAAATACTACCAATTCCAAATGGCATAAAAACTCTAAAAAAAGGCACCATATATCGTGAGTCGTGGCTTTATTATGGTGTGATTTCATAGTGCCCGTTTCAATTGGGAGAGCCATGCTTCGGCACAAATGGGCCGGCTCGACCGGAGAAATACCACGTTCTCACAGAAAACCGGCGTGAAACAGCACGTCTTGCGCTGTGTTTCGCCGAGTAAGTGAGTTTACCGGAGGCCCAATCCCAGCTACCCTTTTCCCTTCCCTACCCTTCCCTATTCCCTTCCCTTCCCTTCCCATCCCTACCCTCCTCTATTACCCTATTAAAAGGCCGGCAACGCACCTGCAGCTCTTTTGATGCTGCGAGTGTCCATGGGCGACGGAAGTTGCTTTCCATCAGGTGACCCATTTGCTCGTTTGCCCCCTTATATTTTCATTAAAAAAATTATTAATGTAATTTCAGGTTTTTTCTCTACATTACCGATGTTTCATTTTATTATGACAATAATATGACGCGTAACATGGGCGTGCACACCATGAAGGCAGAAATGCAGTGCTTACCTAATGCATGACTTGCCATACGCATATATTTTAATTTAACTTTCGTACGTTTTAGATGACTCATGACGTTAATTAATAAATATTAATAGTAAAAAATATAATAATAAAAAATGAACGCATTTAAAACGCCTACATTTATAAAATAGCAACAATCAATTTGCGAGAAATTAAACATTAAGTTAGGTACTCGCGCGAACGGCATGGCTCAAGGTCAAGACAAGCAGATCTCGTGCGGCAGGCTCTGGGGTCATGTGTGCGTACAGATTTTTGTGTCCGTGAACAGTTCGCACACGCACACAGACATGCTATATTATATGCGAAGTACTGCCGCAGTAGCTGAGGTGACCGGCGCGGCGACGAACATAATATCCGAGTAAAAATAATAGACGGAAATGTAATTCTTCACGTATGCACATTATGCATTTTTGTTTTGTAAGGTTTATGAATTATAATTATTTACATAGCAGAAATATTTTGTTTTGGGAGGCCATTAGGCATTGCTTTTTCGTGTGATGAGAATATTTTTTTGTTTGCGCCAATAGGTACATTAGTGGTTTTCTAAGATTTTTCATTTCAACATAATATTTTGAAGTTTGTACATTTAACAGTTTATTACTGATTTTCTATAATAAGTGCGTTTTTGATTTCTTAAAAATGTTATTTGACTCAGGTTTGTGTTAAAAATGTGTGTGTATTAAAAATTAAAAATAACAACTTTTCACAATTATCATTCAGTGAAAAGATTGTAATTGTGATTTGTGTCTAAAGGTAGGTGTGCACCTGAGTTACAACAATTAAACTAGCAACAAAACAAAAAGGAAATGTAAGTAACCCCACCCGAAAGTTTAATGTTAAAAGTTATCCATATTCATACTAATTAATTATTTTATTAAGTATTTTATAACATATACTTAATATTAAATGCGAAAGTATCTCTGTCTGTCTGTCTCGCTTTCACGCTTTGGCGTGACTAATGAACCGATTGTAATAAAATTTTGTACACACTTAGCTCTAGACTAATCTAGAGCCTGAGAGAGCCATAGGCTACATTTTGATGAGGCAAAATTCAAAAGTATACTATCTAATTTCCATGGAAATATCAATGAAAATGAATTCACATTGTATTTCTAATACGTAACAATAAATGGCGTTTTTATTTATTTTAGATTAGCGCACAATATTATGTTGTATGGTAATTGGTATATTACCATGGAAACAACGATGAAATAAACTCTTATTGTAGTTCCAACGTGTGACAACAGATGGCGTTTTTTATTTCTTCATAACAGAACGTAATTATACTAATAGTTTAGAAAACATAGGTTTTAATTTATATCCACATTCCACACTATTATTAGAATTTATGCGAAAATATCTCTTTTTGTCTGTTTGTCTGTCTGTTTTGCTTTCACACCAAAACTACTGAACCGATATCGCTGCATTACCAGTGTCAAAGTCTTGTGCACGCCGCTGACGCGTAATATCTACTATTGAATGATGTAAGTAAAATGAGCAATTAGTATGAGCGCAGCACTTGAGTAACCTCGCGGGATCATTTTCACTGACGCTTTCTATGAGACAACAGCGACAATTTCTAGACTATTCTTATAATTATACTAGCCGTTCCGACAAACATTGTTTTGCCATATAAAGTATTTCACCCATATTATTTTATTAAAGTGACTATATAAGTATGGCACCATGGCAACGTCCATCGCTCTCCCATCCCACAAACAATGGTCGCCGTCAGTCTCGAGTTGTAATAATTTACTATTATTTATTCAACAAATGCACTTTATATATACTATATATATAAAGAGTAGCCAGTAGCTGATTCTCAGACCTACTGAATATGCAAAATATTATTATTTTTAACAAAAAATTAAAACCGACTTCCAAGGTAAAACAATAATAACATCCTTATAATATGAACTAAAAAGTATTAAATAATTATTCCTATCTAATAGTGCCTTTTTCCGAATTCGGCTAAAACTCAACTATTTCTGTACTCAATCTTCATCATTTTGAAGTCGGTACCAGATGAGTCTTCTGTTCTCTGACAGAATATTTGAAACTTTTGGAACTGGCACCGACTTCAAAATTATGAAGATTGAGTACAGAAATAGTTGAGTTTTAGCCGAATTCGGAAAAAGGCACTATTAGATAGGAATAATTATTTAATACTTTTTAGTTCATATTATAAGGATGTTATTATTGTTTTACCTTGGAAGTCGGTTTTAATTTTTTGTTAAAAATAATTATTTCACTCTTTTTAGTTACCAGAGTAAACCATCGCGTACTATAAGTAGAATAATACACCTGTATAATATTATTCTGCGTATCTTATTACAGTCACACTTACAAAATATAATATCAGCTGCAGCCTGCGGATAATTTTAAACAATACATTTTAAAAAAAATCGAAGTGAACACGTGACGTGACGTGACGTGCTAAGTAGCCGGTCACCGGACTAGTTTCAACTTTCAATAGTACTGGCACTCGCTCGACTTGTCGCACGTGACGCGGACGCAGCGCACATAGTCCCTACCCGGCCCGCGCCGCCGCGCCGCCCGCGCCCGCTTGACAGCCCTGCGGCCCTGGCAGATTGAAGTGAGACTGCAGAGAGTGTTATTGTATTATGAACGCTAAACGCAATGCAAAAGGTTGAAATTAGGTTGTTTTCCAGAATATCTCGGCGAAGTGAGACAGAATGTTACATTATCGAAGCAGCTTTAACTTCTTAGAAGTAATGTCAAATGTGTGCCTTATGCTCTGGAGATAAGGTTGAATTTGGTGACATTGGTGACCCTGACATGGTAATGATGATGATGATGATGAATGTAATTTGCATAGTAGCATATGCTTTCAGTTCTTAAAACAGCGCCTAAACTCCCAAACTTGTATCTATAAGGAATCCAGAGTTCTCTTAGTAGCTTCGGAACCATAGTATACCTCGGTGCAAAATCTTGCGTTTTGGTAGCATATGCTTAGGATACTTCTCATAAAATCAAAATCACCATATGTTTCCATATAAATTTCGAGGAGTTCCCTCGATTACTCATGGATCCCATCATCAGGTCACCACTTTTGTGAACATGGTACTAAATTGGAGTGAAACCTAATACAACACAACAAAAATTTTGAAAATCGGTTCACAAACGGCGGAGTAATCGTTGAACATACAAAAATAAAAAAAAAATAAAAAATAAAAAAAAATATCCACAGCCGAACATATAACCTCCTCGTTTTTCGGAAGTCGGTTAAAAACTTGGTAAAAATCAGTAAAGTCGTTTCGGAGTAGTACAGTAACTAACATTGTGACACGAGAATTTTATATATAAGAAGAAGAATAGACAAGTATTAGTAAGTCTATGGAAACATATTATACAGTTGAATAGGATCAAGTTTCTTTCAAGTTATCTTAATATTGCTAGCTTTATCATTATCATTATACAGAAACAATACTTTTTCGGGATGAAAGTTACTAATGTGGAGTAACTGTTCGTAGTCTTTGCTTGATAAAAGTAATTTAAGTATGGTAAAACCGTACCTACTCACAAACTTAGCTTAGCTAAAGCCATCCTGCGTGATTGCATAATTTTACCTACAATGGCTCATGGCTGGTTTACAGTTTACACGTTGATAAGTAGTTAACTAAATTTGAACTTAAAGTTATTAATTGCATGTAAACACGAATTTAGTAGCAAGTAGCAAGTTAAAATTTAGTAAGTATAAAGTCATAAGTTAAAATTTAGTTGACTACTTACCTACCTATCTACTTATTACGTGTAAACCAGCCATAATGTAATTACTTATTATTAGAAGTTGTTTTTTTTTATGTTGAATAATAGAGTCCTAGCCCTTTATCGAGAAGCATTTAAAGTCTTAAACAATAATATTGAGATAATTATTATTAAAAGTAATTAAATAATAAAATGACGTAAACATTATTTAATCATAATGTAGTATAGTCTCAACTCTATGTTCGAGTATCGTCTAACGGACATCACGAGTAATAAAGGTCGTTTGATAACAGATGGATATCCCCCAAGGCCTCTACGGTGTATTAACGATTTTCTCATTATTTATGTACGTGTTTCATGTTTAACAACACCATATAATAATGTACAATATATCGATTTACTCCTTAAATTCCAATGTAAGCACAATAGACAGAACGATAATGATATTATTACCATTAGGCCGGTAACGATATAACAAACTTTGGAATGCACTGGAATTCAGTTCAGTCAAAAAATATACGAATAATGAATATATGAGTGGCAGTCTTCCATCGTGCGTTTTTCGCGTAACTTTCTGTCGCGCACTGTAAAACTCTGGAACGAACTGTCGCCAGCAGTATTCCGGACCAATACGAACTACAAACCTTCAAGAAGAGAGCGTATTCCCTCTTAAAAGGCCGATAACGCACCCGCAGCTATTCTGATGTTACGATTGTCCATAGGCGACGGTAATTGCTTTCCATCAGGTGACTAGGTTGCTCGTTTGCCCCCTTATTTTATAAAATAAAAAGTCCATTCCAGTATCCATACTAATATTATAAATGCGAAAGTGTGTCTGTCTGTCTGTTACCTCTTCACGCCCAAATCGCTGAACCGATTTTGCTGAAATTTGGTATGGGGATACTTTGAGACCCGAGAAAGACATAGGATACTTTTTATCCCGGAAAAATGTACGGTTCCGCTGCGATAAACGAATTTTGGCGCAACGGAGTTGCGGGCGTCATCTAGTATAATATATTACTTATACCGCGGGTAGCACCGCGGGGCACAACTAGTTGTTTATAATATGTAAATTAGATTACTGGATTGGAATAATGTAAACCGGCCATAAGTTTGTCGTGTGCCAGCCTGACCGCAAATAAGCGTTCCATTAAAGAACTATTATATATTATTCAAAAATTAAGTGAGAGGTTAACTTCTTTTAAAATTAATTAAAACCGCAAAACATTTTCTGATGTTCACACGAACGTGCGCGTGGGAAAACTTTTCCCAGGGCTTTCGTGGTTTCGTACTTCTAATCGTAACAGAGTTGCGGGCATCATCTAATATTTCCTATACAGATAACAAACTAATAGATAACACTTTAGGTTGTGTATGTG
The DNA here is from genome assembly GCA_905333045.1 of Lysandra bellargus. NCBI lineage: Eukaryota > Metazoa > Arthropoda > Insecta > Lepidoptera > Lycaenidae > Lysandra > Lysandra bellargus. Next base: position 994,768 of record HG995333.1, read on the forward strand.
TTTCCTGTATAGACCTGAAAGTAGCAGCGCTGAAAGAGCAAAAACTTTTGTGTCTTGTATGGGCAAGCGCCCCAGTCACATAACTTTGCCCATTCGAAAAAAGAATTGCTCTATCAGCGCTGCTACTTTGACAGTTAACTCTAGGCACACATACACACTCTAAACTCTAAAGTACTTAGTTCTTTTTAATTCCTTCTAGTTACTTCCTTTACTTTGCGTAAAAAGTAGTAGGTGGCTTTAGAAAACATTAGTCATCGAGACCCCAAATGTATAAAAACGCATGACACGCTTTAGCGGTCCGGTTGTGTAACGCCGACGTGTAGACTTTCTCCTCGGTCTGTACTCTGTACCTCCGGCGGAGGGAAACCCACAGAGGACACTATTGTTGACGTGCAACGGGAATCCCTCGCGATTCAGGCTGACATTATTGAACGATATACACCGCACCACAGATTAGCAAAGACCAGATGATCAATTGCATAAAAAATCACGGCGAGACGAGGTACGAAACTTCATATAGAATGTAAAAAAAATGGACAAAAATCTCTGCCTCGTTATTTTGAAGGTATATACCTTAACAGGCTTCAATTCTGTCTCACTAATCGGTTTCAATTCACTTTGATTTAAACAAAACTCAGCTTGAAGGTAAAGCTACCAATTTAAATACCATTTTATTAACCCAGAAATAAAATACTTAATAAAATGGAATATTAATTTGGTAGAGTTTCACTTATTGTCATATTTTGTTATAAAGTGCATAATACGAGTAGCATGTCAGATTGTTAATTAGTACTGTAGTTTGTTCTATTTTAGCTTTTACAGGACTCTTATTTCAGCGTCATAAGGATCAAATTCATAGAAAACTGAGGAAAAACAACTCAAACCTTATCGAATTTATTGATAAAATATACCGTTACTAAAGCTGCGAGCGCGGGGAAATACGCCACCTACTTACCCGTACTGTAATTAATAATTGCATGCAAAAATAAATTTCTGTACCGTTAGGAGCGGACCGTTGCATTTTTTAACCTTTAAAACGATTGGTTTTTTATCACGGCCGCCGTCACGGCTTATGTGGTTTTATGTTTATTTGTTGATAAATAATCCGCAGCTGAATCGATGAAATATTAGGTACGGGGTTTTATTTTAGTCATCAATGACTAATGAGTAATGACCTACTTTTGCTTTAATACAATTTACACTATAAGTAATTAAATACTTAGTATGACTGAACCTTTTAATACAAAAATATTTCATTAGCAAAAATTTTAATTTATTGCATTTAAGTATAAAGTATATATAATTATTTATATAATATTATATATAATTATTATATAAAGATTTTATGCAATAAATACTTCAGTCGGAATTTCCAGGAATTGCTATTGTATTCTATTGTTGTCGCGATCACCAGTGCTCGCGCGGGGCCTGAAGGATTAAAAATTTTGCAACCGCAATGTACTTTTGTTTGAAAAGGTTCCATAATTAACTTTTTGGAAAACTCATAAAGATTATGTAACCGATAAGTTAAAAGCATTTCAACATATCATCACAACTTTGAGCTTAATAATAATTACCTGTTTTCGATTGCATTTAGCGATAGAGACAATTTGGTGCTCTAGAAAATAAAAACACAATATTCTACTGTTCGTCCTCTCCTGAATTCTAAATTCAAACACAGCTGTATACGTTTAAAAAATGTTCGATAAATGACGCCAAGACTCAAGTGCACATATTCGGCCGTCAAGTCAATATTTAGGTAACAAAAACTTGCATAAGTTCCCACCTTGTACAATACGCTACCAGCATACTAACGAGGGGACTGTCTACTGTTACATGTACTTAATATATAGGTACTCATAACAGCTATGTTTTGTCAATACAACTAAATATGAACTTTAAAACGAAAACTCGATTTGAAGCTTGATTATTGTGGGTTCATTTCCGGTTGAACCCTCCAAAAGTTTGTTAGGAACAATACCAGCTGACTGCCTGATTTCCTGATGACAGGAAGCTGACCCATGCGTCGGATAAGCAATAAACATGCAAATCTCTCAGAGGAGTCACTCGCTCGACATTATTTAATAATAAGACCTTCAGTAGTTTTGACGTAAAGACGTATCAAATATATTCACAAACTTTCTTTTATAATATTAGAGAAGTACGAGTACTCGACCGAAGGCAGCCCGCAAGAACAAACTCCTCATCACTCATCACATACTCTGGGAATGCGATCTCTGGCATGAGGAAAAAACCGATATATAAACTCATGTGTTTCTAGGGTCGTATTTTATTACGATGATCTCGTACCTCGGGAGCCCCTGAGATCATATCAAAGGGTTTTCGAAACTGCTGGTTGGTTACCACTGTCGGTCCTGACGATACAGGAGTTGCAGTGGTAGGAATGTGTGGTGGGTCATTTGCCCGTTAAAAAAAAATATTTGTGTAGTGCTTTGTTGATTTTATCGTTGTCTAGACTAAAATGCACAACCTAATAGCTGCATTTACAGTAAACCTTCGCTTGTGTTGTGCATGCATTAGTTCAAACTCTACACTATCAGGACAATTACAAGTAATGCCACAGTTCAGAATACAAAAGCAAATAATCATTAGTCATTACAAAATAATAACTACAATTTTCCGGTACTTAGGAAAATCGTTTGTCTATTTAACAACTATTTAATAGCACAAAGCATATCCCATTTACATAAATATTTTGAAAGTGAATTTTATTAATACACAAGCATTTAGAATTTGGATGGTTGTGATTTTTTTTATTGATACCGTATAAGAACGTGCATAAAATCCTTACTTACTAATAGTATAAATGCAAAAGTGTGTCTGTCTGTCTATCTGTCGGTTATCTCTTCACGCCCAAACCGCTGAACCGATTTTGCTGAAATTTGGTATGAAAGGAAAGGATATAGGATACTTTTTATCCCAGAATGTAAGGTGATAAACGAATTTTAGTGCAACGGAGTTGCGGGCGTCATAATATAGTAATATCTATATCTATACATATTATTATAAAACAAAGTCGCTTTTTTCCCTTTGTTCCCTTTAATCTTTAAAACTACGCAACGGATTTTATTGATTCTTTCAGAGTTAGATATCCCATTTATTGAGGAAGATATTTTATCGCGCTAAGACTAATAGGAGCGAAGAAATAGAGGAAAATGTGGAAAAAACGGGGAAAATTATTTGAAAGGGCTAACTTGAACGCGCTTATCTCAGGAACTACTGGTCCGATTTGAAAAATTATTCAGTATTAGATAGCCCATTTATTGAGGAAGGCTATAGGCTATATTTTATCACGCTAAGACTAATAGGAGAATGTGGAAAAAACGGGGGAAATTACTTATTTGAAAGGGCTTATCTCGCGAACTATTGGAGCAATTTTTATTTTATTTGGCACAGAAAGAAGTAGAGGTGAAGGATCATACGCTATCGATATCATTTTTTCAGTGGCTATATATTTTATACCCGTGCGTCGCCGGGGCGGGTCGCTAGTTAATTTATAATATATTTTTTTAATTCTAATGCATGGGCACCAGCAGAAATAATTCCCAGGGGGTGCAGATTTTAGTTTTCTTTCTTTTCTTTTCTTTTTACTTTTTACGAACAACAGTGACTGTCTTTTTACGTCAACAGAATACATTTAGTGCCGAAACATTACGAACTATCCTTGTACGGCATGGTATTTTGGGTTACAAAATTCTTTTTATTTCAATCATTCCTGTTGATCCCGAGATTCCCAAGGGGTGCAAGTGCACCCCCTGGCACCCTCCTGCCGGCGCCCATGTTCTAATGCCAGGGACTCGACATAGGGTTATGTTAGGTTAGTAATAATTATTTATTAACACCAAATTATATATTAATAAAATATATCCCCCTTGCAATTGTTCATATATCCATGATATTATTCTCAAGAACATCCTCAATGCTCACATAGGTACCTGTTTACTTAACAACTACCTTCCTCAAAGTGATAAAGTGTCGTTGATGTTTGTCGTCCAGTGCATACTTGTACAGGGACGCACCCAGACATAACATTAATATCATTGTTATCATTGCAAGGAAAATGAACAGTTCTTAGGATGATCTATCCAAAGAAAACTAGCTGTCCCGGCAAACGTTGCTTTACCATAATAATATAAAGTATTTCGAGCATATTATAATTTTATTGAAGTGACTCAATAAGTATGTTACAACATGGTAACGTCCCGTCCCGTCCCGTCGCACAAACGATGGTCGCCGTCAGTCTCGAATTGTAATAATTTACTATTATTTATTCAACAAATGCACTTATCAATATAAAAAGTACCCAGTAGCCGATTCTCAGACCCACTGAATATGCATATAAAATTTGGTTAAAACAGAGGAGTACGCGGCCTAATATTGTGATACGAGAATATTAAATATAAGATTATATTTGATAAAGAGTTAAAGACTAGATAGGCTATCATTCTTCCACTGACCGCTTTTGAAAATTCCTAAAAAAAATTGCCAATGTCCCAGACAATCTTAATGTGTGTAGATACTTGTTAGTTATTCTAAACTTACGAGTAAACAAGAAAAGGAGTAAAGAGTAGTCAACTGTCGTCAATATAAGTGGAGGACAAAGAGTTAGTTTGTTTGTTTGTAGTCGCTAATTTTACGAACTACTGTACCGAATTTTATGATATTATACATAGATATAGAGTAGACCGCAGGGAAGAACACTGCCTACGTCTTTTAATGGCAAAATGTGCGATTCCCGCGAAATACATTACTATTTTCGCCGGTGTAGCCGAGCGGAACGTCTAGTATAAGTATACAAGTTCAAATATTTAGTAAGGAGAAATCATAACCATTGAGTCAGTATCTCGCTGCATTGTCGTCTGGGAAAGTAAACAAAACGTAACAGAGAGTTCTTCACACATTAGCGATGCGTAGGTGGACTAGGAGTTAGGGCCTACAAGCTACAAGTGAGTTCATACTAGGTTCCTAGTTTTAAACATAGAGAGGACTTAATTAAGCCTCATTATAATTGAATTTAATAATTTAATATTAAGATGTTTAGGTTTTATCTCTAGTTGGTGATTGCTTCGTTTGTGCTGTGCGCAAGTCACAACTATGACAGTCATTTTTAGTAGTGTAAGTATTAAGTACTGAGTAATGTACAACATACATGTGTACTAAATACGATGTAAGTACTACGAAATACGAATACAGTACCATCTATTAAGAGCCTACCTTACGGAGAATCTGTAATTTACCGTATTTAGAGCCTTATAAACTCATAATGATGAAAGCTACAGAGTTATAATAAAATTACAGCAATAATCTTCACTATCTCAACATGTTTTTCCACGTTTTAAATTTTCTATTTTTGTTAATTATACTCATGATATTGACAGCTTCCAAAGTAAAGCCAATTTATTAAAATTCAAGCATACATTCAGCATCTCCTTAGTATTTACAAATTACTTTTATTTGAAACACTCGCCAATAGATCGACAATATCATAAACTACATATTCCCCGTTTTAAATTTTTTTTAGCTCAATTTTGAACGAACATAAGTAAAAAATAGGGTTTTGGTGCGATCTCGGCAACGCGGTAAATGTATGGTCAAGGTCGTTTCCTCGGGGGACGGCCTTAAGGGACCATGTGTCTAATGTATATTATAGTCATATCAGGTTTATCTACAGGATGTGACAAGACAAAGTAAAAATTAAATACAGGAGATACATCTGTAGATGTAAAATGGTGATATGTATCTCTTTAGCGTGTACCTACGCGGCTAAACACAAGAGATATCACTTTTTAAGCCCTGTAGATGGGTAAGTACTAAGTATACACTTCGAAGAGTGAAAACTAGATCGCATTGTTGTATTTTCTATGCCCATTGACCACCGTAACTCATTGGAAATTTGCTAATGAATAATGATCACAATGATGTAGCACCCGGCCCCGGACAATGGTGGCAGCATTACGTGCTTATCGCATTAATGTAGTCATTTCCGCTGAAATGGGAAATTTTGACACCGCAAATTCGAAAGCGGTCCGCATACAAATACTTCATGGAAGGGTGATTCCGACTGATTTGACAATTACTACAAACAGCAAAACGTGTACGATATAATAATCTTAATATATATAAATCTCGTGTCACAATGTTTGTCCTCAATGGACTCCTAAACCACTTAACCGATTATAATAAAATTCGCACACCATGTGCAGTTCGATCCAACTTGAGAGATAGGATAGTTTAAATCTCAAATTATAGTCGCAATTTTAATTTATTGCAAATTATTTGTCTATAAAGAGCGACCATTGTTTATGCGACGCGGGTCACGGGATAGCGATGGACGTTGCCATGGTGACATACTTATATTTTAGTCACTAATTCAATAAAATAAAACGGGCGATATACTCAATATAATATGGCAAAGAAACGTTTGCCGGGACAGCTAGTAATATTATAAATGCGAAAATCCATGCTAATTACTAATTTCTGTGTCTGACTGTCTGTTACCTCTTCATGCCTAAACCGCTGCACCGATTTTGCTCTTTGGTATGGAGATACTTTGAGTCCCGGGAAAGGCCATAGGATACTTTTTTATCCCGAAAAATGTACGATTCTCACGCGATAAACGAATAATATTATCCGGTTTCAAAGTAACAAAGTCATATGCATTTGCATATGCAAATACATATAATCCGATGTCTACTTATAACTTATAAGTTAAAATTAGGTTCAAGTCCTCATAGAAACAACTCTAACTTCTAAATTAAATAAACTCTAAATCCAGTATGATATAATAAATTATAGCGGCCGGACTGGAATTAAACATGTTTACACTTTACATAAAGCTACTGATAAACATGTTTATATTGATATAAGAATAAGAATACTTTTATTTCCAGCATCACACGAAACATCTTAATATAATTAAAAAGTAATCTGTGGTACAGTTATTATGATATTGTTAAGTAATAGTGTTAATAGTCTGGAAGCCAGTAACACTGGCGCCAACTGCTGTACCAATAAAAATCAGCACAAGTCCTTTACATTCAAGTCCAGCCTTCGAAACTTAAAAAATACTACATGCAAAATATTCGAAGAATTTAAATGTCACTTGCCTGCCTACTGTTTTGAATATTCTTTTCGCGTATTCTAAAGTTAGATATTTATGATTCTGTTTATATAGGTCTAACAGAATCTGATGGCAAATTTTGACAGCAGGTTGTCAAAAAATATCCTTGATCATTGGATAAATTTATATATTTGCATGTTTCACACACAGAATCAGCCGCAATAAGGAAAAAAGGATCAAAGTGTTTTATTCCAATTACCCCGGTATTGCTAGAGTCAATTTACTTTCTCACTTTTTGCCATCAGATTCTGGTAGACCTATAAGAATTTCGATAACATCAAAATTATTTAACCCTTCACTGTTCTTAATTTTGATGCAATACATCTCACTTTATATGAGTTATGTACACTTAAGTAACAAAAGTAACTAATTAAACGACTTACCGCCTTATATCTATTGAGGAACAAACAAGTCTTCTCTATATACTTGTAAGTTGTACTTATTGTCTAAAATTATATGTGTATACGTGTGTATATGTAAATTTTAAAGAAAGTTGCGCGTAAACACGTAGCGGGGCCGCGGTCGGAGTCAGACTGAGCCAGGGCCGACCGCTATCCTCTTTTATGTTTATGCTGCAAACTGGTATGCGTTACCGACTCACCTCCGCCATAACACACAAAGTTCAGTTCCAAATATGAATTGAGTGGATCAATTGGATAAATCAAATGTTGTAACATAGAGCAAATACCTATTTTTCCTGAGTTATAATTCAAACAACCTGTGACTTATCTAAATTATCATCTTTAATGGTTATGGTCACAAAACATAATATTAAAAGGTACATTTGTAGGAAAGAAAATTAGGTCAGAGTAGTGAACCAGCTTTTATATGTAAGGTTTTAAAGATCTAGAGCCGCTATCCCCAACCCGCGGCCTGCGGGCCGCATGCGGCCCGCCGGGACTTTAATTGTGGCCCGCGTGATGTTAAAAAATATTGAAATTCACGCCCACCGGCAAAATAACGTAAAGTCTACGTGATAGTCGTTAATTTTTTTCACTTAAAAATCGTTAATTTTGAAGAATGTTATTTTTTAACCCTAAAAAATTTTTGTTGTGGCCCGCGACACCAAGACCAAAACATGTTTGTGGCCCGCATGAAAAAAAGGTTGGGGACCACTGATCTAGAGGTAATACTTTGTAATAAGTATGAATAATAAATATAAGCTTTTTTTATTTACCTAATTTTATAATTCCCACACCGGTTTCGGTGACGGTGACAGGTTTCATTGAAACCAGGCCAGTTACACAGAAGTTATTTTATAGTGTCCAAGTGTGTGCGCAGTACACAAGAGCTCATAACCCAGTGGGACGAAAGACCGACACGATTGGCGAGAGATCCACCAACTTTTCACATGCCCATCCGACGCGTAGATCATCTTTATCCTTGTTAGACAATCAGGTGATGTTTCCAACGCGGGAACCGAACCCTCCGAGTCAAGAGCTACGTTCTATAGGTGCTTATCCAAAAAAAAGTCTTCTTCGCCTTTACAAGTTATAGCTCTATGCCGCTCCCTGTAAAATCATACAGTGAATTAACTTCTCAATCATCATCAAAGTCTTGAATTCAGCATTCTTAGCCAATTTAGGTATTAGTACTTATGACTTCTGTTTTATGACTGTGAATTTTACGCTAGAATCTAGTGTCAAGTACATAGTGATAAAAATCCATATACAGGGTGTAAAAAACACAACGTGATAATACGTCTTTAAGGCTTAGGGTGTGTATGTATCCCTTACAATATGTATATTAGTATAACTATGAAAGTAGCAGCGCTGAAAGTGTTATTTTTTCGTGATTTGCCATTTGTATAGGCCAGCGCGTCATGAATCTACGAATACAAAATTTAAAAAAAAGTTACTATTTCAGCTTACTTACTTTGATACGTCATCCCGTAATACATTTTGCTTTAAGGCCCAAAATAATTTCAAACAAAATATATCTTAAAACCTTGAATAGCCACGGAAACAAAAAAATGCAGTCATCTAGCCGCTAAACATAACAGGATTATAGTGTGTGACTGCAGCATATTGTAGTTTCCGTAAAAGATATTTTTTTTAAAAAACATTTTAGGCCTTAAGGTTAAAGTACATGGTATACCTACACGGATTATCCAAAATTTACTTTGACGTAAAGCCATTAAGGGCCAAGGGCTCGTACATGGTCATGTTTGATGTTGCTGTTGGTTATATTATCTTTCATACATTTTTTTTATTTATTCATTTATTCTTCACAAAAGTATACATAATATTGCAAAAACAAAACTCGGTGTCACAAAAACGTGAAGGGTCTGTCCGTCATCTACATCCATTTCCATCTATGAGGTATAACTTATAAGTTATAAGTACTACGATTTCTATGCATCTTATTTGTATTTATAGTACGGGAGCCCTAGAACAATTTTTTTTGTGATTACTAACAAGCAAATTTTGGTGAGTAGCTTCATTTTGATAAGACAAACAACTTTTTTATCTGCGAAAAATCTTGAAAGTGGTAGCTAACAGAGATAGAAAGGATTTCACACTTTGACTTGATGGTCCTAAAATATGGATTGTTCTATTTGTAGGACAATGTTAAATTATATAATTATATAACTATTAACCTACCTATTATACAAAAAATCATCTGGTTAGGGTTCCGTTTTAGGGTTCTGTAATCAACAAAACTTGGTTGACTACGGTACCCTAAAACGGAACCCTAACCAGCTGATTTTCTGTATATTGGTAGGTTAATAGTTATATAATTTAAGAGTAACATTGTCCTACGAATAGAACAATCCATATTTTAGGACCATCAAGTCAAAGTGTGAAATCCTTTCTACTCTCTTTTTTTTTATATAATATCATTGTAGCTACCACTTTCAAGATTTTTCGCAGATAAAAAGTTGTTTGTCTTATCAAAATGAAGCTACTCACAAAAAATTAGCTTGTTACTAATCACAAAAAATTAGTTCTAGGGCTCCCTCAATATTAATAAGGTATAAAAAATATATCACGATTTACGACTTTTAATCCAGCCTTTAATTATTACTTATAATCCAGCCAAATACAGAATACTTAATAGTGTTGGTCCGCCATCTGCCTATGAATTAATATCTCTATTAAGGTAAACTAGATGACGCCCGCAACTCCGTTGCGCCAAAATTCGTTTATCGCGCAGGAATCGTACATTTTCCGGGATAAAAAGTATCCTATGTTCTTTCCCGGGACTCAAAGTATCTTCATACCAAATTTCAGCAAAATCGGTTCAGGGGTTTAGACAGACAGACAGACAGACGGACAGACAGACAGACACTTTCGCATTTATAATATTAGTATGGAAGTATGGATTAAGAAAAGCTATAATATGCCTATTAAAATAACCTAATAAGCTTTTCCGTCGCTCCCCCTCACAAACTTTACCTATGTATATGAATTATGATATATCGAATAATAATATATATTATCCGTTCAACCTACAGTTCTAGTAACAATAAACAGGACAAATTGATTATTATTATTATTACCTACTTATGCAGGTAATAAATAATATATTTGTGCAAGGAGACGTAAATAGCTCAACGACGTTTTTCCCGCTGAGATAATCCATACTTTTCTGAAGCCGTAAAGGTCAGCAATAACTTACATTGACATTTCACACCCAAAGACACCGCCTACTAAGTTATGACGTCAGAATGCTAAGCAAATATTATTTTAGCATATTATTGTGTTTCTGAAAATATCGAAGCGGAAAAAACAGACTTATTATAGGCAAACCGCTATTATAGATAAGCAATAATTATTATTGTCCGTAAGCTAGTGCGGATCCACCTACTACTATAATATATACTACTAGGTACATCGTTCGTGGCACCAGAACAGTAGGACTAATGAATGGTGTAGACTGTAGTAAATAGAGTCAGTTGTATTAATGTGCCATAATATTATTATGTAAATCTTAAAGCCCTCGATTGCGGATTCTTGGAAATCTATTGTTATCGCGGTCGAATTCGACCGCTTTGGAGTTGATAGGTTACACACATAGGACAAGCTAACTTTACCAGATAATATTGAAACATCTACAAAGAAGTAGATACTGACTGCAGCATTGATAAAGTTGATTATAATTACCTACTACAAGCTATTATTTGGCTATTATACTATCGTTAACTACGACCATTATTGACAAAGATAGTCGCTTGACCCGACTGATAAACTGATCTATCATGTCCATATCGCAAACTTTCTAAGTGAATGTCGGCACTCGGTTGCCACTGAAAATAAGGTTATTAGATTATGCCAAACGATGCCAGATGCGAGACTAGAGATGACAGATAGACCGAAAGATAGATAGACAAATAGACATACAGACTCAGAGAGAGTAAAAAAATAAGTGTAAATAAGTGTAAATAAGCTAAAGTGAAGTTGTTCCAAAAAATAAACGTGAAATCTAAATTCTTGTAGCTACCAAAAGATGGCATTTAAAAATCGAATCACGTGCACCCACATGGTATTTTAGGGTTCCGTACCCAAAGGGTAAAAACGGGACCCTATTACTAAAACAGTCTCACTGTCCGTCCGTCTGTCTGTCACCAGGCTGTAACTCAAGAACCGCTATAGCTAGACATTTATTACTCTATGGCTAGACTTCTGAAATTTTTACAGATTGTGTATATATGTTGCCGCTATAACAACAAATACTAAAAACAAAATAAATTAAATATTTAAGGGGGGAACATCTTAATCAATAACGGCAACACATAGGTAATTGAAATGTCCACAGAATACTTAATTGTATTTGTACTATAATAATTAATAATAAAATTCAAATAAATTTAATAATTAAGGGGGCTCTCATACATAAAACACTATTTTTAGCCTATTTTTGCTCTGTAGTGGTACGGAACCCTTCGTGCGCGAGTACAACTCGTACTTGGCCGATTTTTTGTTACGTAAGTATAAAATATCTAAAAATATCCCACTACCTACCTAAATGATACATTTGATGCGCACAGTTGTCGAGTACTCCAAAAAGTAGTTTCGTTAAAATTATTGACCACAATATAGACTCAACATTACTTTTGTAGCATTAATCTGTGATTGTCATAATAACTTAAATATTAAATAGTAAATTATTTTTTGCTCTTTTATTGACTAGATTTTACTTTACTAACTTAAAACATTAATTATTCATAAGTATACTCAACATTGCTAAAGTTATTAGAAAATTGTCACTTCTTGTACTTACAATAAAAAATAAGTTTGTGTAAAATATTTATTTTATTGAAAATAATAATAACGGTTACATATTGAAATTATAAAAAATAATATTATTATAAAATTTACAAAACAGTTGAGTGTTATAAAAATCAAGGTAAAAGCGTTTATAAAATCGATTAAGAACAATTTAGGTGGAAACGGTAGTCCAACAATATTACCACTTCAACTGGTAAGCCGGAACTGACAGCAACCGAGTAGTTTTAATCTTTTAACGAATAAGTGAACAGTAAGACCAAACTTCCAATGATTTTTCAACTGCTGTCGTTTTTTATACATAGTCTGTCACTTCTATATAAAAACGAAGGTAGTCAAACTTGGTTTTACTGTTGTTTTAATTTAATCCTTCGACGTCGACACATTAAATCTTAAATTAAACTGCCCTTATAAAGGAATGTAAGGCCACGAATGTGATCAGACATAGCTTAAAATATTATTAGAGAAATTGGCTCATACGACGAACCTACGTAATTTAGTCGGATCATGACCAGTTAGTTGACAGTCTCGACTTGACATAACCTGACTGAATATCGTAGGACAGTCAGTTGCCTATTAATCAATTCCTCTAAAATGATATTGATTAAATACAATAAAATAATACATTTAAAATGATTTGTAAAATAAAATGTAAATCATAGCCGATCATAATCCAATACTATTGTCAAATTTTAAAATATAAAAAAATATAAGACAAATACATTATTACTCGAATCGGACGGTACCAGTATACTGTATACCAGTATAAAATGATAAAGCTGACACGTACTATTTTTCCATATATTTATAACAGCTCATAGAGCCTATACTCTATAGTCTATAGTATACAAACAACAATAAAACTAATAAATATAATATGCTATTGATGCTTTTTGAATCTGCAGCAACAGTATCATTTTCATTTAAATTTATGTCGGGATTTAAAAAAAAAACTTTTATTTTATGAGTTAACCTCTATGGTCAATCATCGAGTAATAATGTATTTTTAATTGCAGCTTCTTTTCCAAATGAATATACAGTCCAAAACCTATGGTAGCTATTTGTTCAGATACCACTTGATTTTTCATGTAATACTTTAGCTTAGCTTATTAAATTGTTATATCTTTACATCATTATTTTAAAATGAGTCTTGAAACAGGTTTCGTCAGTACAAATAGCACTCCTCTCTTGGATTATATCTGGAACACTCTACTTCGGCAGTTTTCCAACTTCGAACAAGTACGCGCCGAACAGCTTAATCTGTAAAAATAATGTTCATGTAATTAATCTAAAGTTTAAATCAAAAGTCAAGTGTTTTGCGATTGATAATCGCCCGAGAGTTATACCAAACCGAACCCACAACCGAACCGAAACCGAATTGCCATAATATTCGGTGAAGTCACCTGTTTCTAAATTGTTGTCTAAATGATTTATTAGTGTATGTATGTGTATATGTGTATATGTGCGTGTGTAATGCGTATGCGCGTATTATTTCAAAAGTGCACAAGCTTGTACTGTCTAAACAAGAACTTTTAATACAACCAAAATGATTGTGCCATTAAAATTTATATCGTTCTGAATCACGCTATTGATGTTTTTAAGTTCGTAAAAATATTCATCGCTTGACAACTAAAACCGTGGGCATTCAGCCTAGCAGAGCATATTACGGATGACCTCGCTCGTTAGGAAAATTATACTTTGGGGCTCATACTCATGTTCCCCTCGTGATATTTAAATCGGTAGCGTTACATTCGTTTCAACTTACACCCTCGATGTAGTTGCGGACGTTGATCTTCTCGTTCTGGGAGTGCGCCATGTCGTCGCCGGCGCCCATCGGCAGCAGCAGCACGTTGCGCCCGCTCGCCTCCTGCAGCGTTATCGTCACCGGGATCGAACCGCCCTCGCGAGACATGTCCGGGTCAGTCTGTTAATGTGTACACATAATAAGTAAAAATTACACACACATGCGTATGCCCAACTATAAATCGATATTATATCATAGACAAAGGAAACATCTTCAATCAAACACAACATGGTCCTTCAAGCAAGATCAGACCTAACTGCTACATAAACGTATTTTTTAACTTAATTTATAGTTTACATCATCAAAATATACAGATAATAGAATAGTGGCTTAAATATATCCGAACCATAGAGCTACTAGTCTTTTTTGCACGTGAACATAATCAGAATTCAGAATTAAGCCTAGTACGCCGTCTTAAGTTCTGATGAGTTGGAAGGGGCTTGTAGCCGTTGTACGGCTGTAGTACTTAAGGCTTATAGTACCTTGTATATGAGCTTGGTGGCACGCGCGGCGGCCTGGTAGTGCGGGTGGTCGGGGTTCTCGGTCCACGCGCGCCCGCTCTGCGCGGTGATGCGCATCTTGTTCGGCGACCCGCGCTCCGCCCACTGTCAATGAAAATTAATGTGTCATTGCGGGTAAAAGATGTCAAGATATAGTAATATTATACAGCAGGGTAAGGCTCGTCTAATTATAATCGCACATTTTCAGCACCGTACACGCCGTATGCGCCGCATAGTTCAGGAAATGCGGCGCGTATGGTGCTGACAAATGTGCGAAGTTTCACATAATATTTTAATACAACGAATTCTAAACTGCGGCGCGTATGGTGCGTGCGTACTAATAAATATGCGATCACCTTAACTTGAAATAAAACACGCCCCACTACATCATTAGCTTTTATAAACGGCATATTTATACTGTTAATATGAAAGAAGGGCGTGACATTTTAAGTTGGACTAAACTTGATAACTCAGCCGTGAATTTGAAATCAAACTCGCTAACGGCTAAACGAAAGATTACGCATGTGCGATGTAATACAACTTTAATGTGCTAGTTACTACTGTTATACAAGTTATCTGAAACCAAGCTTTTTGCAGGTTTTTATAGGGACTATTTAAATCTGTTATAACAAAACTAGCTGACCCGTCAGACGTTGTTTTGCCATACTTTTAAATTATTTCTAGTATCAATATAAAATTACATAAAAACCTATTCTCAGGCCTACCTAACGAATGTATGTAGTACATTGTACCTACATACAAAATTTCATTAAAATCGGTTGAGCCGTTTTGAGGAGTTCGCGCACAAACACTGTGACACGTGAATTTTATATATTAGAAGATCTATTAGCTTAGAAGTGCTAAACGAAGAAAAGGGGTATACCGCAGTGGCGAAGCCTCCATAGAACACGATTCCTACCGGCTTACCTTGGCCAATTTTAATATATACATTTTTTATTATTAATAATTATAGCTTACCCCGCTTCCTACAATTTCATAAAAATAATTCGCCATGTATTTAAAATCACGCAAACGCACACATACCCGTTTTTACGATCGCACTCAGAACGCGTACGTAGTGTGCGGCGGCCGGGGTTTGGTGGCCGGGGAACTCGCTCAAAACATCGGGAATTCAACATTTGAAATGTATGAAATTCACGCACGTCGATATTGTCGAACAGCAAGCCGATTCCACATAGCCTACCTAGTCTTTATTTGTCATGTGTTAAGGTTTAGTTTCGCATGTTTCGCTTTAAAAGATTTCGCCCAATCACAACAGAGCTAATTGTAGCGACCGACCGGCGCGTGATGTCATTTCAATTCACTTAAACAATTATATTACGCGCTCATTTGCACTCATTTTGTACTGTTATTATTGTAATATGCAAAATTTTGTTTATTAAGTTAGTGGGCTAGCTTGATTGTAATATTATATAGTTTGTGTTTTTGTTTGTTACATTGTAAAGGTTGGTTTGTTTTACTTACTTTGTAATTTGTCGTGACACGGTTAGGTGAGAAATGATAGCATTAGTACAAATTGACTGTTGTCTTACGGATTACCTATTAAATGACTTAAATTCGTTCTCAAAACAATCGTTCGAAAATAAAAAACATATCATTAAACAAGGACGGGCGCGTCCCGATATGAAAATTGATTATAGGCGTAAGGATGGGTTTTTCAAACATTTTCACAGTTCAGTGTATGATAAATATAATTGGATAGCGGGCAGTTGCAAATTAAATAAGTTATTTTGTTTTCCATGTTTGCTGTTTTCCGATACAAATAGTGCTTGGAATAAAACGGGTTTCTCAGACATCAATAATTTGACCAATTCGGCTAGGAAACATACTCAAACCGAAAAACATTTACGCAGTTGTTATTACACAATTTTGGAAATAGTAGAATAGAAACATTTCTCGGAAATAATTATGAATCCCATAATCGAAAAGTGGAACGTAATCGAAACTTAATGAAACGTTTAATAGACACTGTTGTTCTTCTTGGAAAACAGGAGTTATCTTTCCGCGGGCATAGTGAAAACGTTAATTCAGACAATCGTGGCAATTATATAGAAACATTATTTTATTTAAGTAAGTACGATAGCGTTATAGACTCCCATCTTGAACAATGCTCATCTACTTCACACTCCGTGTTTACCGGTCTATCGGGAGACATTCAAAATGATCTTATACAATGCACCGCGGCGGTAATTTTAGACGAGATTAGACGTGAGATTAGCCATGCCAAATTCGTTTCAGTTATGATTGACGAAACCCCAGATGTCAGTCATAGAGAACAGTTGTCTGTTATATTTCGTTATTTGTCCGAAAATGGTCTGGAAGAAAGATTTGTAGGTTTTTACGACGTTAGCGAAAGCCGGACTGCGACTGTATTAGCGACTCAGTTGCTCGATATTCTTGAACAATATCGATGCAAAGACAAACTGATCGGTCAGACATATGACGGTGCCGCCGTTATGTCAGGTGAACGTGGAGGCGTTCAAGCACTAGTACGGGGTCAATGCCCTCTCGCGCGTTTCGTACCGTGCTATGCTCATATTCTTAATTTGGTTTTAAGTAAATCTTTAGAAAATATTTCAGAATTAAAATCATTTTTCGGCCATATCAATGGAATTGTCAGGTTTTTCAACAAATCGTCGAAACGGTCAAATCTTTTAAAACAGTTTTCCGATCGTCGTATGCCTGGAGTAGCCGAAACACGGTGGCATTATCATTCGCGCATTATTAATGTTATATTTAATTGCAGGTTAGATATGATTGAAACCTTTAATCATAGTAGATAATCCCCAATCGTGGGATGTTGATTCTATATCCATGTCGGAGTCGTTTGTAACTAAATTAGAAGATATGCAGTTTTGTTTCCTTTTGCATATTTTTTCAGAGATTTTTGCCAGAACTGACATTTTGTTTGCTTTGCTTCAAAGCAAACAAGTCGACATCGAAATCTCAATCAGAGAAATTGGTGCATTTCAATCTTGGTTATCAGAAGAGTTTTTAAAACAATTTGATTTTATTTTCAATAGTATTCAGGAATATTGTGAACCACCACGACGGCGCCGGCGGATGGATACAGAAATTGACTTGAAAACACAATACAAGCGTTTATTCGTTGAAATAATAGATAACATCAAAAGCCAAATAAACTCCCGTTATTCATCGTTTCAAAACTTAACTTTTCTTGATTTAGTCAATGAGTCTAAATACGCGAGTTACCGTAGTAGTTTTCCCGAGGAAAGTGTGTCTGCATTAATATCCGAATTCCCGAATATATTTGATTTTCACGCATTAAAAAACGAATTAAAAGTTTTATACAGTACTTCAACATTTAATAATTTAGATATCTATGAACTTTATTTACATCTTTTTAAATCCGCGTTGAGTGAAGCTTTTCCTCAGCTTTTAATGTTATCTCAAATTGTTTTGACTCTTCCTGTATCGGTGGCTTCCGCTGAAAGGTCGTTTTCGGCGTTGAAGCGAATTCATACCTATACACGAAAGAAGCCAAAGCGAGGCTAGATTGTCAAATCTCGGTGTAATTTCAATTGAAAAACATGTATTATTAAAATTGCATCAAAAAAGCGACTTTTATGATAATGTTTTGGCACATTTCGTAAAGAAAAACCGTAGAATTATGTTAGAATATAAATAATAATTCTTAGGTAATTTTTCAGGTTGTAGAATAGGAATATTAAATAACGACGACAGACGACAAATAACAAAATTAAACATTTAGGTACGTATTTCTGCTGATATTTCTTTGCTACTAGCTTTTGCCCGCGATTTCGTCTGCGTGAACTTCAGACAGGTAGCCTATGTTCCTTTCCATGTTTGACATGGGATGCATGCAAAATTTCATCTAAATCCAGTTTTTGCATGATTGAGTAACAAACACCTACACTGGCAAGTCAGGATTCACTTATTTTTGGTGTGTGAGTGTGAGTGACGTGTGCTTAAAACGGCTTTTTTTAAAGCCACTTTTATCATACTCGACATGCACTGTTCATATAATACCAGTGATGTCATGTATGGTGAAGGTGGTGAATACTAACAACACTAACACTGCATGCAACGCACACAATGCAAGCAAAGCACCCTAGTAGTTATGGAAAAGGTAAACTAACACACTTAATACAGGTATGTAATTTATTGCACGTTTTTTTTACAAGAATTGAAATTTTGCTTATTCACGAGTTAGCCGTTTTTGGTCCGGTTTTACCTTTATTTTTTTTCACCCCACGCCACTGGTATACCGTATACATAACTTTTTGAACTGGCTATCATACCTTTTTATGGACATAATCGAAGACGAGCTTCTCGACTTCGTCGGGTTCCTGATTGGGCACGAGGCGGATGGAGAACTTGCCGATCACCTTGCCCGGGATCACCGTCTTTGCGCCAGGCTGGAACGCCGCGCCTGAACATTACAATATTGTCTTCATTAAAAGCTACAGTTACATATGCTTAAAAACAGCGTGCTTATTAGCATTGCTTGCTTCTATTAAGCATGTTTATTATAATGGCAGTTGTACACACTCATCGAGACACCCCGAGACAGGCTGAGCGTGAGTGTATACAGGGCGCTCTCGTCTCGACTCGAGCTCTCGTTCTCGTCTCGGTCACTCTCGGTGGCTTGTCGGTTTTTGGGCCCGAGTTCAAAGTGTCTCGTTGGCTCTCGCGAGGTAAACGAGAGCGAGCATGTACTATCAGAGAAGTTGATTCCTATGCAGATTGGGGACCTACGTAGTTTAGTTGCGTTACGTCAAACCCAGCCACATCACAATTAACATTGAATGTCATATTCGACCAAATAACGTTGGTCTGTCACCTGCATAGGAATCAATTTCCTCGATGGTACATTGTACACACTCGTTCAATTAGTTGCTCGCTTACAGTATTTATGAACAGACGTGTTTTACAATATGGTCCGACACATATTCTTTTTCTTCATACCTTAC
Source organism: Lysandra bellargus (assembly GCA_905333045.1). Taxonomy (NCBI): domain Eukaryota; kingdom Metazoa; phylum Arthropoda; class Insecta; order Lepidoptera; family Lycaenidae; genus Lysandra; species Lysandra bellargus. Next base: position 1,014,417 of record HG995333.1, read on the forward strand.
AAATTACTTTTAATAGTAAATGTTTAAAAAAAATTAATAGCCTATGGCACAAAGACAAATAGCGGCAGCAATTTCCACGTCCATAGTCTCGTGAGTCTTCAGTTCAAATTTTAGAACGAGTGTGTACAGGCACGCTCTCGACGAGAGCCGTCTCGGCCGAGGATCTCGGCGAGAGGCTCTCGTCGAGTGTGTACAGCCGCCATAAGAGAAAAACTGATCGATACTAGCACAAACCTGTCCACGTATACTTAAATCACGCCCCACGCCACCCGCGCCGCAGGTAAATAAAACGACGACCTCCGTGGCGCAGTGGTGAGCGCGTTGGTAGCTCAAGCCGGAGGTCTCGGGTTCGAGTCCCGCCGACGGAACAAAAAGTTTATAAAGTTCCTGGGTCATGGATGTGTACTAAATATGTGTATCATATAATAAAAATCCTCAATATATGTATAGTATAAAAGTATTAAATATATTTCCGTTGTCTGGTACCTGTAATACAAGTCCTTCAGGTACTTACCACGGGGCCAGACTGACGTGGTGTGAAGCGTAGAAAGAAAAAAGAATGTGCGATCACCTTAATACGCCCAATTGAACTAGTAATTTTTATGCTAAGTACTCACATACGGTTTTGCTCGATAGTTCTACTCCAAATCGAGTAATGGACCGCAAAACTGACAGCTCGAAGGCTCGCATCGAGCCAGCTTGATGGTATTAAATGTATCGATTTAGAGTAAAACTATCGAGCAATGCTGAATGTGTGGACGAAAGTCCGAGCCGCGCGTTTTGCTTGACGTTATTGTTCAATCGAGCAAAACCGTGTGTAAGTACTTAGCATAAGTGCTTATTTCCATCAAGAACGATTTCAATAGGGATCTGCACAGACGGACCGCATTTCAAATGCAATCCAACCGCAAATTGCAATTCAAGTGCAGTTTGAATGCAATTGACACGACTGCATTATAGAACTGCAAACCAGTTTTGCGGTTGGATTGCAGTTAAAATGCGGTCGGTCTGTGTAGACCCTACAAACATGAGACTCTACAAAATGGAGGGCAATGGCACAGTGTAGAATTTTTAAGAGCTCTTTGGTGGAGCGCACACGTTATTATTAGATCAGTAGCCATACAGATATTGTACACAATACCACCTCTAGATTCCAGCGCTCGATCAGGACAGCACCGATAAAAATATTATGTTTTAACTAGTTCAGGATGTAGTATAATAATATGGAACCCTACTATAGTAACATAATCACTGTATCAATGTAAGCCGGTCGTAAAGGAGTTAACATTGAATACAATAATATCTATGGACGCTTCACACCACGTCAGTCTGGCCCCGTGGTAAGTACCTGAAGGACTTGTGTTACGGGTACCAGACAACGGAAATATATTTAATACTTTTATGCTATACATTTAATTAAGATTGTTATGATGTGATACACATATTTAATACACATCCATGACCCAGGAACTTTGAATACTTTTTGTTCCGTCGGCGGGATTCGATCCCGCAACCCCCGGCTTGAGCTGCCAACAGCCCACCAACTAAGCCACAGAGGTCGTCAAGATACCTTACGCCTTAAGAAGGCTTTGCTGATTGCTCCCTTTAGTTTGTCGACACACCTTTTGCTGCAACGCAAATCTACCTTCTTTGTAGGATTTAGAAAATTGAGGCAAACGTTTAAACGGCTCACTACACGGCAGAAACAAAAACTTCTTTACAGTCATTTTGGGTAACTTCGAATTGCGGTTTAACTTTGAACAATACAATAATAATCAATAATATTGTATTGTTCAAAGTTAAACCGCAATTCAAAGTTACCCAAAACGAGCGTACTTTTGTCTCATAAAGTATTTTTATGACATGACTTTTTTATGAAATGACTGAGTGTTATGTCTGAGACTTATACGTCTGTACGTCTGTACCTTCGATGCCATGTAGCGACAGGCTGGGGAACCTCCAGCGGTGCATCAGAATTTGCTCCTTTACGCCCTTGTGAGCCAGCTGGTGCGCGCCGATTGAATCCCTGCAAATTAAAAAAAATAAGGGACTTTTGATATGTGTCGTCCTTCTCTAACGTATTGGCAATGGCGCTTGATCGACAAGAATAAAATACTATGTACGTATACAGAATATAAGTAAAGAAGATTACGTCCTACAAAATTAATATCGCCGTAAGTTTAATGAGTAAGATGATATTGAATACCTAACTAGCTATTTGACCGAGCTTCGCTCGGTATTTAATACGAATAAGATGACATTTTCTAAAAATTATTCCTAGCTAGATCGATTTATCGCCCCCGAAACCCCCTATATATATACTAAATTTCATGAAAATCGTTGGAGCCGATACCGAGATTCCAATTATATAGGTACATATATACAAGAATTGCTCGTTTAAAGATATAAGATAGACATTGCACATTTTTGTTATTAAATAGTTAAGCACTGGGTTAATTAAGTTAAAATTTAATTTAAAACAAGTTCTTAGGTCAGTATTTGCAATTCAGAATCTACAATGTGCCCTTATGTGCAATTTGCATATTTATGTTAAACTAATAAATGGCAAAGAGTATTGCATTTTCATAGATAACACATTGTGTGCCTCCTAACTTATACCTACTCGCATAATAGTGGAATCAATATTTTTCTGAAAAATATTATTGCAATAAAGATATGAAACTACATAATTATATTTACTAGCAACAGTAATCTAAATACGGTGCAGTGTGTAATGTGTACACGTTACAAAATATTTAAACTTATCAGTAGCATAATTTTAGATAAGGTGCAAAGCAATTTTCCTTGTTATCGACGATAAAATTACGAAAATAAGATAATTTTTTAAAATCTTAGTATAAGGGTTAACATTTTAAAACTCGCATTTTTAATATTTCTACTTTTATTTTACTATAGTCATGATTCATGGTGTTTGATTAGAAATCGGTCATAAAATTAAAAATGGTCATGATAATAGAACTATGACTTTTTAAATTATTGTTATAAACCTATTAATGTGAGTTTTAAAAAAGTAGTAAAAAGTATACTTAATGGTTTATTAATACAACTCGTATATTAATTCATCACTTGCCCCAAGCGGCCACATCTGGCCGCGATAACAATAGATAAGCTATTGTGTCTCATTTTTCCACGATTTGTAGTATTTTTATTACAAAGCATTTCCTAAGCCTATCATGTTTTATAGATGCTAGTTGTCTATGATGCTAGGCATAGATGCAAGAACTTTTGTATCATAAAACTTAGGTATTAGTGTCCACAGTGCAATGGCCAATGGGCACCACAGGTGCTCACCCTAGTGTGCTTACGTGTTTGTCAATTTAATAACACAGGTTACTATAATATTGTTACGGATACGGGCAGTTGTTTACCTGCGCGCGACAGTTGCGCGTACCTTCTAGAAAAGCCCGACCCTTGTTTATGTGAATTGTGTTACGGATACGGGCAGTTGTTTACCTGCGCGCGACAGTTGCGCGTACCTTCTAGAAAAGCCCGACCCTTGTTTATGTGAATCGCGTGTTTACGTAAACAATCCAAAATAGAACGCTCCAGAATTCGACGCGGGCCATATAAAAGGTAAACAAGCCGGCAGTCAGTGCAGTTCGATCCGAGCGATCATCAAGGCGACTTCAAAAGTGAAAACAAGTGATCAATAGTGAGTGATTGTGATAGGGAACTAACGACTCGGCTACGACCTAGGACAGTGATAGTGCTCAGTGATTTGGATCTAGTGCTTGGTGTTTGGACTTAGTGATTTGTGTGAGCTAGTGTTTGTGAATAAAGTCTTCAAGAGAGTCACCAGGTCTTTCTCTCCGAATCCTCGAACCCTAGCACGTAACAACTGGTGTCGGAAGTGAGATTTGGAAGATGCCATTGACTCCGAGAGAGGACTTCAAAGGGAGTATCAGGACAAGGGCGCAGCGAGCTGCTGCCATTGACTCCGAGAGAGGAGTTGGAGGTGGAGCCGCGGAGGCCACACCAACTGGGGACCAAGCTCCGCCCACTGCGGAGCAGGCCGCACCCGCTGGCCCCGCCCACCAGGCTCCACCCACTGACCACGCCCCCCAGGCTCCACCCACTTCGGGTGAAGCCACGCCCACTGGCTCCGCCCACCGGGACCCGCCCACTGACCACGCCCCTCAGGCCCCGCCCACTCTGGTCATGGCCACGCCCACTGGCTCCACCCACCAGGCCACGCCCACTCAGGCCACACCCACTGGCCCCGCCCACTGGGCCCCGCCTGCTCAGGCCCCGTCGACTAGCTCCATCCATCCTGCCACGCCCGTAGTTTCTACGGCCCCTCAAATGGCTCTTCATTTAGAAAATTTAATTAAATTAATGGAGCTGCAAAGGGCTGATATTCAGGATTTGCAAGATTCTCAAAGGGCAATGATGGAGGCACAAGACCGCAAGCTGGGCGCTTTGCAAGAGTCACAAGACCGCAAGCTCGGCGCTATGCAAGAGTCACAAGAGCAACAAAAGGACCTTCAAGAAAAGGCGCTTCTGGCTATAAAGGATGTCAGTGACACGGTGACAAAGCTTCGTAAAGATGTCGACGTAATGGACGAACGAGTTACGGGGTTAGGATTGGATGTAGAAAATCTGAAAACCGGCCTCACTGAACTTCAGAAGAAAGTAGTGCGCCTGGAAACCACAGGAGTGGCGGTGTCTAGTGGAACTACCGGAGTGGTGCAAGTGGTACAAGGACCAAGAGTTAAAGTGCCACCATACGACGGTACTACTTCATGGAACGCTTATCGTCAGCAATTCCAGACGGTTGCTTCTGCCAACGGATGGACTGACGAACAATGCCTGACCGCTCTCACTGTTGCGCTCAGAGGGCAAGCTTTGTCGGTCCTAGAAGTACATACAGGGAAGGGGTTCCAAGACCTGATGGAGGCCCTTGAATCCAGATACGGGGAGCGACACCTGGAGCACGTGTTCCGTGCTCAACTTCGTGACAGAGTCCAACGCTCAGGAGAGGGACTACAGCAATGGGCGTTGGAAATTGAAAAACTGGTCAAGAAGGCACACCCAGGAGCCGATTCCAAGATGGTCGACACGAATATTGTGCAAGCATTTGTCGACGGAATCAGGGATCTGGAGGTCAGAGCTGCAGTGAGGCTACGTCACCACACCTCGCTAAAGGAAGCGTTGGCGCATGCTTTGGAGGTCGAGGCTGTTCGCCATGAGATACAGCAGACCCATAAGATCCGCAAGGTCTCCGAAGTAAAGGCTCCTGCAAGGAAAATATTTGAAGCCATGTGCTATAAGTGCGGGAAGAGGGGCCATCTTCAGCTCAACTGCCCGCAGAAGGAGACCCAGATGTCAAAAATGAAAAGGCTCGAGCAACAAGTAGAGGAGCTGAAGAAGCAGGGGGCTTCAGCCAGGACTAAGAGGCGTGTACTGGCTGACGCGGAGGAAGCCCCAATAACCGTTGTCTCCCAAGCAAGCAGCAACTACGGATTAGTGACTGAGCTACTCGACGACTGCAAGAGTAATCTGACTTATTCGCAGAGCATGAAAGCTAAGAAGTTTTTACAACGCCACGCGAATATCTTCTCCAGTCAGGAAGGCGACCTTGGAAGAACGTCGATGGTTCAGCACAGGATAGATACTGGAAACGAGAACCCAATTCGTCAACGAGCAAGACGGATACCCATTGCAAAGGAAAAAGAAGTTGAAGGCCTTTTGGAGGACATGAGAAGGCATAAGATTATTGAACCGTCTGCAAGTCCGTGGTGCTCACCTGTTGTGTTGGTGAAGAAGAAAGATGGCAGCACAAGATTCTGTGTGGACTACAGGCGTCTCAATGATGTCACTAAGAAGGACAGCTATCCATTACCTCGAATCGACGACACTCTGGATACCTTGAGTGGCATGAAATGGTTCTCGACCCTGGACCTGAAATCTGGATACTGGCAGGTGGAAATTCATCCAAAAGACAAGGAGAAGACAGCTTTCTCCACAGGTAAAGGTTTATGGCAGTTTAACGTCATGCCCTTTGGATTGTGCAACGCACCTGCCACATTTGAGCGACTCATGGAGCGTGTACTGGCAGGCTTAGTTGGAGAGGCTTGCTTAGTCTACTTGGACGACGTCATCATTGTTGGCCGCGACTTCGAAGACCATTTGCGAAACTTAGAACGAGTTTTCGCTAAAATAGAGGGGGCCAAGTTAAAGTTGAATCCGAAAAAGTGTCGTTTATTCAGGAGTAAGGTCAATTATCTCGGCCATGTCATCTCCAGTGATGGAATCCAGACGGACCCGGAGAAACTGGAAGCAGTTCAAAATTGGCCAACCCCTAAGAACAAAACCGAAGTGCGGGCATTTCTCGGCCTATGCTCCTACTACAGGCGTTTTGTCAAGGGATTCTCAGAGATAGCCAAGCCATTACATCGGCTGACGGAAGATAAACGACAGTTTATGTGGGACGAGACTTCTGAAGATTCTTTTCAGAAACTGAAGAAACATCTGTGTGAAACACCAATCCTGGGGTATCCACAACCTGAAGGCCAGTTTATAGTCGACACTGACGCAAGCAACACGGCCATTGGAGGAGTGTTATCTCAGAAACAGGGCGAAAGAGAAGTTGTAATTGCATATTTCAGCAAATCTTTATCTAAGCCAGAGAGAAACTACTGTGTGACAAGAAGAGAACTCTTGGCTGTTGTAAAGACGCTACAACATTTCAGCAAATATCTCATCGGCAGACAGTTTTTACTGCGAACTGATCACGCAGCGTTGAAGTGGCTACTGCAGTTCAAGAACCCAGAAGGCCAAGTAGCTCGATGGATTGAACAACTCCAGGAGTACGACTTCAAGACGGAACACCGCAGCGGAAAGGCGCATGGGAATGCCGACGCACTTTCACGAAGGCCATGTTCAGAAGACTGCAAACACTGTGTTAAGCAGGAATCTAAGGAAGTGACATTAAAGTTAACGAAAACAAGTCCTTTAGGTCCATGGGAGAATGATGCTATGAGGGAGGCTCAAGAAACAGATGACGACCTACGGCACATCATCACATGGAAGAAACGAGGTGACGAAAAACCAATCTGGAGTGAGGTTGCACCCACTGGCGCTGCCACTAAGGCGTACTGGGCGCAATGGGACAGTCTGATACTTCAAAATGGAATATTTTACCGAAAATGGGAGAAGACTAACGGCAGAGAGTTCCATCTTCAGATAGTTGTCCCAAGAACGAGAGTACCGGATGTTCTCCGTGAAATGCATGATGGCGTATCAGGAGGTCATCTAGGTGTCAAGAGGACGTTAACAAAAGTGAGAGAAAGGTTCTACTGGTTGCATTGCCGAGATGATGTGCAGGAGTGGTGCCGCAAATGTACAACTTGCGCTGCAGTCAAGGGACCACAGACAAGGAGCCGTGGGAACTTGCGCTTGTATAACGTTGGCGCACCGTGGGAACGAATTGCAGTTGACGTAGCTGGGCCATTTCCTGTAACGGAATCGGGAAACAAGTATTTTATGGTTGTCATGGACTACTTCACCAAATGGCCCGAAGTGTTCGCCATACCAAACCAGGAAGCTACAACAGTTGCTTCTAAGCTGGTCGAGGAAGTGATATCTCGCTTTGGTGTGCCTCTCGAAATCCATTCCGATCAGGGCAGGAACTTCGAATCGCAGGTCTTCCAGGAAGTGTGCAGAATTTTGGGAATGCATAAGACGAGGACCACCGCGTACCATCCACAATCTGATGGAATGGTCGAAAGATTTAACCAGACCCTTGAGAGGCATTTGGCGAAATTAGTAGATGACAAACAAAAAGATTGGGACAAGTATATACCACTCTTCCTTCTGTCGTACCGTACCGCCGAGCATGAAAGCATAAAAGCTACCCCGGCGTATGTCAATTATGGTAGGGAACTAAGAGTTCCAATAGACCTTTTGACAGGAGGGTCACCGGAGGAACCAAAGACCGTACAAGACTATGTCTGCGATTTAAGGGAAAAAATGCGCTATATACACGCCATGGTTCGGGAAAATGGGTTACAGTCAAGTGAGAACATGAAGACCAGATACGACCGGAAATCGAACACGAGCGGCTTCGAAGAAGGGACACTGGTCTGGCTGCATAACCCAACTCGCCGAAAAGGGAAATCTCCAAAGTTGCAGACCAAGTGGGACGGCCCTTACAAAGTGATTACCCGATTGAATGATGTGACTTACAGGATTCAAAAGCCACCAAGAGGCACATTCAAAGTGGTACACATAGACCGTTTGGCGCGCTATCATGGCAGTAACAACGATGCTCGTGACGAGCATCTCTAAGAGGGGAGTAGTGTTACGGATACGGGCAGTTGTTTACCTGCGCGCGACAGTTGCGCGTACCTTCTAGAAAAGCCCGACCCTTGTTTATGTGAATTGTGTTACGGATACGGGCAGTTGTTTACCTGCGCGCGACAGTTGCGCGTACCTTCTAGAAAAGCCCGACCCTTGTTTATGTGAATCGCGTGTTTACGTAAACAATCCAAAATAGAACGCTCCAGAATTCGACGCGGGCCATATAAAAGGTAAACAAGCCGGCAGTCAGTGCAGTTCGATCCGAGCGATCATCAAGGCGACTTCAAAAGTGAAAACAAGTGATCAATAGTGAGTGATTGTGATAGTGAACTAACGACTCGGCTACGACCTAGGACAGTGATAGTGCTCAGTGATTTGGATCTAGTGCTTGGTGTTTGGACTTAGTGATTTGTGTGAGCTAGTGTTTGTGAATAAAGTCTTCAAGAGAGTCACCAGGTCTTTCTCTCCGAATCCTCGAACCCTAGCACGTAACAATATGTATAAATACAATAATATAGTAACAACTACATAACGCTCGCAACTGCGTTGCGTCAAAATTCGTTTATGGCGAGGGAACCGTACATTTTTCCGCAACACAAACTATCCTTTCTCGGGAGTTGAGACTCAAAATATATCCATACCTTTCATATAAGGGACTAGGGAATGTTATTATTCGACAAATTTACTATTCGAATAATTCGAATATTTTACAAAAGTTTTCGAATAATTCGAATATATTCGAATAATTCAAAAATTTTGAAAAATGCTTTAAACTCTGAATAAAAGTAACAAAAAGCTTCGTACAACCATGTACAACCTATTCTGTTAATACTATAAAGAGCCGGGACACAAAAACACGGCACGACGTCGTGCCGTGTTTTTGTGTCCCGGCTCTAAATCGTTTCACCGTGAAGAGGTAGCGGCATACAGACTTTAGCATTTAGAATATTAGTATGGAAGTAGGGATGAGAGTTTACAATCTTTTGTTCCATGGTTGTGAGAATAATATGTGTCAATGAACAGTGTTATAACACGGTCACATTAACTTGACGCATGGTTTGATAACGTCTTTATGGATCGTCTTCATGTTATTGCACTTATTGCATTCCAGCGATGCGTCAAGTTCATGATATTGTGTTATGGAATATAAATTCCACTGTGTTAGATCCTTAACTAACACATATTTTTTCCAAATTTAAATTACTATATTTTTATGTCTCCTTGTCACTTTTAAGTCTTGAAAATCGTCCCCTTCTGGGAATACAGGGCTGAGGGCACAGAAATAATTAGATAGAGATCTGTGGCTGAGGGCTTTAATTTGACCGTGTTATATTATATTATATCCGCGCGCGTCCGGTGCCCGGCAACAACGGAACACGTAATCGCGAATGAATCATATGACTACAATAACCGCGATGTATTGAGCTAATAGACCAATTGCTTCTATTTTTTACTTCTGGAGACCAATTCTCGGTTTGCGCACGGGTATATGAGGTTCGTAGAACAGCTTGAGAATAGGCTTATATAACCAAGCACGGTGCACGCATGGTGCACGGTGTGAGCTGCAAAGTTTGGGGGCGTCACGATGTTTTTAGAACTTGATTCTAGATAATTTGAATAATTTTTAGCAGGGATGTAACGGAGGTAACTATATCGGAACTGAAGTCGGAGTCGGAGTTTTCAAATTTGACTTATCGGTATCGGAACCGGAGTCGGAACCGAAGTCGGAGGTAGAGTCAGAAGTGGTGGCAGGAGAGATGTCTATTTTTAAGGACCAATAAAACATAATTAAGCGAGTGAAAAAAATTATAGACGAAAGTATATAATTATAGCGGGGGTCGGGAGGGTTCCCCGCGCGACATAATACTATAGCACAGAATACATATTAGTTTAACAAAGTATAGTATAGAATGAACCTGTTTATTTAACCGTTGACGCGGGCCGCCGCGCGCCGCTTTGTTCTGCTTCGACCGATTTGAAAGTATCGGAGGCGAAGTCGGAACCGAAGGTGTAACATTAACCGGAGGTTCCGACTTATCGGAGCCGAAGTCGAAGCTTCGTAACATCCCTGATTTTTTGGCATAATAGCTACGTCTAAATAAAAAACTTACATAGTAAAACCTAATTATAATATAGATATTATGGATTTACCTCATTAAAATCACATACAGTACCTAATACGTCTAATGCACATAACAACAACTATGTTTATGTACATAGCATTTCCATAAAAAGTGTTTTACATTGAACTTAAAATTATTAATGATTCCTTAAAATCTAGATAACATAATCTATAAATTTTTTGGTATAAACATTGTAACTATCGTGATAAACATCGAGATCTGCAATTTCACTATTTATTTAGTTATATTCGATAAGAATTTTAGACATTGGAGAACATAGCCCAAGGTTTTTTTTTGTACGGGGTTCCGGGTCATATACAACGTTTTACGGTGCGTCCACATTTGTATCATTTGCGCGATCAGATCTCCGATCAGATCTCCGTCGCGATCATCGCGCCGTATCAAGTATGCGTATCATAGTGTGGACGCCTATTAAATCATTCTGCCGATCATGCGTGTATTTGATACGACACGTATCGGATACGCGGTTAATAGCGATCGGGGCGTATCATGATACGCGTATCATTTTGACACGCTTCGATGATACGCGACGGAGATCTGATCGGAGATCTGATCGCGCAAATGATACAAATGTGGTCGCACCCTTAAAGATCTTGTGTCTGGGATATTTGAAAGGTACATGTAAGCCTATACGATCGTGAAGGTTGCTTTTAATTGATCCATGAAAGGAAACACGATATAGACATATTGTGTTTCCTACATAAAATAAAATATAGTAGTATTCTCCTGTTACGTAGAGTCATCATGCCGTATTCTCCTGTTACGTAGAGTCATCATGCCGTATTCTCCTGTTACGTAGAGTCATCATGCCGTATTCTCCTGTTACGTAGAGTCATCATGCCGTATTCTCCTGTTACGTAGAGTCATCATGCCGTATTCTCCTGTTAAGTAGTCATCATGCCGTATTCTCCTGTTACGTAGAGTCATCATGCCGTATTCTCCTGTTACGTAGAGTCATCATGCCGTATTCTCCTGTTACGTAGAGTCATCATGCCGTATTCTCCTGTTACGTAGAGTCATCATGCCGTATTCTCCTGTTAAGTAGTCATCATGCCGTATTCTCCTGTTACGTAGAGTCATCATGCCGTATTCTCCTGTTACGTAGTCATCATGCCGTATTCTCCTGTTACGTAGAGTCATCATGCCGTATTCTCCTGTTACGTGGAGTCATCATGCCGTATTCTCCTGTTACGTAGAGTCATCATGCCGTATTCTCCTGTTACGTAGAGTCATCATGCCGAATTTTCGCAAACGTTGTTCGTATGGCTGTCTGTATAAGTGCCGAAAGCGAGATATTTAGTGAATATTACGAATTTTTATCCCAAAGCTACTATTTAAAGATTCAACGTGCAAATGCAGTGTTAATACGGCAGCACTGTCATCAACAAAATTAAGAAAAAAAAATGCTAGGTTTATTGTTTCAGGAGTAAATGAGTCTAAACTGGTCGTTACGTTATTGTTTATGTGAAAAAAAAATGAAAGTTAATATGAATTCTAAGGTAATAAACAGATATTTTAATGTGATTGTATTATATTTGTTAGCGATGAGGTCAAAGGTATATTATAAATCGCCCATTAATGTCTAGTGGCAATAAATAACCGAAATCTATACTAATATTATAAATGCGAAAGTATCTCTGTCTGTCTGTCTGTCTCGCTTTCACGCCAAAACTACTGAACCGATTGTAATGAAATTTTGTACACAGATAGTCTAAAGCCTGAGAAAGGACATAGGCTACTTTTTAACTGGAAAAGGGGTTGTAAGGGGATGAAAATGCGTAAATTTGTAAAAAAAAGTTAGTTCCAAAAATTCATAACAGATGGCGCTAAGAGTCGCCTACATCGCGCTGTACCACCTGTACCATGCTGAGTCGGGCTTTTCGATTCTTTTGATTGTTATACACGTTATTCAATAACTCACTACTCAGTACTTTATCTATGCAGTGACGTAATCTTAAACCTACCAATGATAAATAGTTTATGGGTAAAGCTAAAGTTGTGTAATGGGGGGCTAAATAAGCTTTAAATTTGGTATAATAAAATAAAGTTTAATTTTTAAAAATGAAATATTATGTGCACACTGCACAGCTATTTTTGGGTATTTTGATTCAAGGGGTAACAGGGTTTTAAAAAGCTTTTAAATTTAACACCAATTTTGTTGACACCGCGCGCTATAAACTAAAGTCCACGCGTACGAAGTCGCGGGCAACAGCTAGTATAATCTAAATTTGTTGTAAATTGTAAGTCTTTTGTGTTGCATTTGTGTTACGATTATATTACATTAGTGTTACATTTGTGTTATCGTAACACAATCGATCTATAAAGCCGAATGCATATGTATTTTGACGGCCATACAACGTGTAATTAAATTGACGCTATCTTGTATCTCTATTGTAAAGGTAACTTATACTAAGCTAATTATTGTAACTTGTTTCCTTTTACTTTATTAGTCACTCAATCCAGAAGGTTAATAAATGTAACTTATATAATATTACATGAGTTTTGTACTACTCAGACTGTAATATTACCTATGTATAAGTTTGTTAGTATAGCAGGTCTAGGTATGTATTAAACGTAACTGAACTAATTGATTTAAATAGGTTTGAAATACTCAGAAACACCTTAGATATAACTAGTAATATAAGAGTCTGTATAACTTATAAGTGAACAACTGTTATTGGCCCTATTTCCTATTATATAGCTTTTACTGCCTTATTATGCATATAATGGTTTACAAAATTATATTAGCTATACAATTGTTAACTAGTAATATAAGAATGATGGCTGTTGTTGTTCCAAACAAATAAATAAATAAACGCATAGCTTGAAAACTACTACTCGGGCTCATCATCACAAATTACTTTTGTATGGAAGCAACACTGAAAATGTGAAGAAAAAAAATGTAGGTATTTTATTTCAATTAACTTCACTTAAAAATTATGGAACAGCTGATTTATTTTTTCACTATTTCACTGTTACTTCCATACAAAAAGTTATTTGTAATGATGAGCCCTAGTAATGGTTTTCAAGTTGTGAGTTACTTACATGTTGTACACCTGTGTCAACCAACCAACCCAGACACACATTTTATCTTGTACTAAAGCGTCGTATAGAAATAAAAAAATTAAAATTGTAGGTTATTTATTTCACCATTATGAAACCAACTTTATCGAAAAATTGTGTCACTTTTGTGTAATGGTAACACAAAATCTTTTGTGTTACTATTTGACAATTCTGGGGGCCTTACCTAACAGCTACCACAATTTTGGGGTATGAAGATTTTTATATGGAGCCTGGCTGACCTGTTGTTGCAATATCTTAAATTGGTAAAACTTTGGCAGCTCATATCTTCGAAATGGTTTTGTCCAAGATTATTTTTTGTTTGTATTGATGTTAGCTATCCATTTTTGAAAAAAATATTCGTGAACGCGAAAAAACACAGTGGCGGACAGTAAGGTTGGCCAAAGTCTTCGTACCCCCATCAAAGTCCGGTCTGCTGACTGTGATTAAATTTTCTTGTTGTTTTGGAACTTTATTTAGTAAAGATATATTTACACATAGGCCTCTCTCAATAAACGCCAAGATGACCGATCTCCTGCTACTCGCATCCAACATGGACCCGCAACTAAACAAGAGAGGCCTATGTCCAGCAGTGGACGAATATAGGCTAATGTGATGATAATGAATATGATATTTACACAAAAGGTACTTTATATTCCTGTAAAAGACCAAGTCAATTCTCATTGGAAACTTTTTATGTGGGTATTAGGAATGTTCTAAAATATTACCTGTAAGCATCAGGGTTGAAATCAATAGTGTCATACAATTTCTTCTCATTTTCCGTTAAGGGCGCCACAGATTTGTAAATGTCGGTTACAAGGATTTTTCCATCTTTATCAACCAATGTGTTCATTAAATAAATCAAATCTGACATAGCTAAAACAAACAAAAAATTATGACTTAAGATTTACTTTTACAAAAAGTTTCTTAGATGATGTGGCAATATTTAACCAGATGGTATTTTATTTCCATCAACTGTATTAATATAAAATTGTATATAGAACTAAATTAAATAAGCTTTTTTGTGTACAAACAAATTACAAAGCAAACAAGAAACATGGTATAAAACATGCACATCTATTTATTTATACTGATAGTGATATTTGATTTATACTGCTTGGGTCATACATAAATGACTAATGGAACAAACATTGAACCTTATCGTATTATAGTGTCAATTTCATTGCAATATACATCTGTTTTTAATGTCCTGGATACATTTCAAAGTAAAGGTGAAAGCTGAAAAGCAGTAATTAAAAAATACTACTATTATAAATGTGAAAGTTTCTAGGGATAAATGTATTTTTGATACTCTTTCCCACAAAAACTACTAAATAACTTAAAAAAACTACTAAATATTGCGTAAAGTAGTAGTTTTAGGTCTATAGGCCATAGGGCATTTTTAATCCTGATTAAATAAATAATTGTCAAACATAGATACAGGATCTCTATCTCTTTGGAAACTCTTGACCACAACTTAATTGAGCTTATTTTTACACAAAATTTTCCATACTAAAATCTATCCTAATTCCTATCCTGGAACGCAAAGTATATCCATCAAAAATACAAAGTGCAGTTATTTGGTTGTGAATGGAACACTTTTACATTTAACCCATCAAACCCCAAGCAGCCCCCGGCGGCCGCATAACAATTGAATATCTATTGTGTCTGAGATTCCCACAATCGAGGTATTACAATATAAGTAAGGATATTTAAAAATCATACCTTCATGCACAGTTCCGCCATAGACTCCACTATGTAGGTCCATCTTAGCGCACTCCACCTCCAGGAAGTAGTAGCTGATACCTCTCAGTCCATAAGTGATGCAGGGTTTAGTGGTTCCCAACCAGTAGTTGTCTGATATACACACATAGTCTACCGTGTCAAAGAAACCCTCTGGCTTCAACTTCTCCATGAGTAACTCATCCAGACCTTCGGATCCTGATTCCTCCATGCATTCAAACACAAACTTCAAGTTCACAGGGAGCTGATGAATAGAAATACAAAGTTAATATTTAATATCGTACACAGACAATGTGTCAACATGACAAACTTTTATGAGAAAACATGGATATTCAACACTATAATTAACTCTTATGTCAATAAAATGCAATATAAAATCTGATGCACAACTTTATTAAAAGAGAGGATTCTAAAATTGTTGTAAATCATTATGTTATTCTATTTGTTAGTAAAAAATGTTATGTTATTAAGTTTCATATTTTTCATAAATAAATAATCCCAAAAAGTACCTTCCTTAATTTATATTAAATTAAATAAATTAAAGAAAAGAGCGCAAAAATAAGTGGACTTTTTTAGCTTACCTCCTCTCCAATGGCTTTATATGCATTTATAACATGGATCCAACCCAGCACAGGGCCTTTGTCATCTGTGGATCCTCTGCCAAACAGCTTCCCATCGCGCTCCACAAGCTCAAACGGCTCAGTGAGCCAGCCATCCGATTTTAAGGCAGGTTGAACATCCAAGTGCCCATATATACAAATAGTGTTCTTTTTAGGGTCCTATACACAAGATTTTGCATTAAAAAGGCAAGTAATTAATCTAAAATAAAAGATAGTAAATACAAACATACATTTCCGAGAGTTCCTACTAGCACTGGAGGCAATTTGACTTCTTGGCAGTCGATTGTTTGGTATCCGACGTCCCTCAGTTCTGTAGTGGCCCCCAGTTCCTTTAACTTGTCTTGAGTCCAATGAACCATACGAACACAGTCATCACGATATTTTGCATCGCTTGATACCGATGGGATAGCTACGGCTTCCTTTAAAAGTTGCTTGTAAGATTCTGCATTTTTGTCCACAAATTGGAACAACTTCGGCAAGATTTTATCCGATGCCATTTTTCTTTTATTAGCTGCTACTGATGAATACGATAACGGATGACTTTTGAGAACACAGCGTTTACAAACTGTCGGTAAATCAGCCGTCGGCAATCTACCGCTATAGCAGAATCGTTGCGTTAATTTTAATAAAATTCCAGGCATTATTAATTTCAATCAGGGTTGCCAATGCTAATTAACAGATTTCCCGAAAAATCATGGTCAAATTCCCCAAATTGGGGACAAAAATTTGGTGATTCCCCACTAATTCCCCACACATATTGTTTTTTTAAAAACGAATCAATATTATACTACCTGAGTATAAATCGCATTAGTTGTTTGAGTTTTTATTAGTAATATTATAATTAATAATAACTTAAACAGTTATCAATGATCAATAAGTTTTATTTTATATTTTGTTTCAGCGTACTTTCTTAATTTTTTCATACAAGAACTGAAAAAAACATTAATACAAATTACAAATAAAGAATAGTACCTACTAAGCAAAAATTGTCAAACCGTTCACACGTGGGACCTTATGCTGTGATCAATGGAAATAGCGATACATTTATATAAACAGATTGTTGAAATAATACCTCTATAATATTATTTAAAATATTCTTTGCTATATTTTGTGGAAAGCATTTACCCATCAAGGGTTTAAACTGACACTGCCCCCCAGTTTTTAATTCTTTCTCTTGCAGCCAGAAATTGTACAAAGCCAGCGCATTATAATATGAGGGCATCATCTACATCAAACGTTTAAGAACAGGAAAAAGTAATTCACCTAATCAAGCAATATTGCCTTGACAATATTGCTATCTTGAAACCTACTACGATCAATCGATTTTAATTGTCAATGTAGAATGATGAAATATTTGCTAATTGATGAAAAATATGTCAAAATGTTAAAATCCCCGCATTTTCCCCACATAATGCAAATCCCCAATGAATCCCCTATCCTTATTAGTTCCATGCCCCACTCAACTTGAAATTCCCCGCAATTTGGGGAATTCCCCACAAATCGGCAACGCTGATTTCAATAATTCTGACAGTTGACAGCTGACATGAGCGATACTTGAATGACACTGACGTTTTTCTTTTTTATTATTTAATCGTAAGCATATTGGATAAGGTCGGCCACATAGGCACATACATCAGTTTTTCTGATTCAATTTCCTGATCCGTTTTCCAAAACCGGGCCTCCGAAGGGCGGCCACATACATCACTTTTCCTGATTCGGGAACCGTATCATGAAAAAAAACCGTACGGAAACTGATCGAATGTGTGTGAAATGCAATTACTTTTGTATGAATTTACTGCGTCCGGAGAACCCGGTTTCGGAAAACAGATCAGGAAATCGAATCACGAAAACTGATGTATGTGGCCGCTCTAAAGGCGAGACAGCACTAAAGGGACACGACGCGACGCGACGCGACACTTACGTTCCGTATGGACAGTGAAGTTTCGCGCCGTGTTGTGTCGCGTAGTGAGGTCTCACCTTATAAGTATTGTTCGTAAATCGTAACTCGGAGATAACTCCAAGATAATTCCTAGTCATGGGCGCCGGCAGGGGGGTGCCAGGGGGTGCACTTGCACCCCTTGGGAATCTCGGGATCAATAGGAATTATTGAAATAAAAAGCCGTCTGTAACCCCATTACTATTGCCGTACAAAGATAGTTCGTAATGTTTCGGTAGTAGATGTATTCTGTTGACGTACCTATATAGATAGTCACTGTTGTTCGTAAAAACTAAAAAGAAAAGAAAAAAAAACTATAATCTGCACCCCTTGGAAATTATTTCTGCCGGCGCCCATGCTCCTAGTTACAACCAAAGAGAACGTTACAACATGGTTACAACAAGTCCTTGTTTCCAGTCGTCCCATCATACACATACTCGTCGTACCCACAGATTACTAGTATATATTTGTACCTTTTCTTATGTCATTGTTCATATGTTTCTTTCTTAATAATAATTATTATAAATTGGTTGGGGAGGGGAAGAGGGGATTTCGGGAGTAGCTCGAGCTAGGCTTCCGACATGTGTCTAGTTATCATGGTACAGTAAATCAGATTTCTCACGTGGTGGGTAATTTTTTTTTTATTGAAATGTCGGATCTGTTAGATTGATAGATGTTTATAAGGTAAATGACTAGTAGATTGGACAGTACCAGTCATTGGAAAGAGCACAAAAACACAATATTTATTAATGTTGCTTTAAAAGTTTCCTGTTTTTAAAGTAAAAGAACCCCTGTTTTTTAAGCAAAACAGTCACTTTTTAAAGCAACATTAATAAATACGGTGTTTTTGTGCTTTTTCCAATGACTAGCAGGGCTTCAAATAACGTTATTTTTTCATAACGTTACTGCTTCAAGGGCATAGATAACGTTATGAAAATTTACCCGATATTATAAATAACGTTAAAAATTGATATTAACAACGGTTAATGTTATAACGTTATATAGGATTTATAACAGTAAATATATGTTCTTCGATAACGTTATAGTCCGTCAAGAAAGTCATGACAGGCGGGAAAATTTTCTAAACGTAATCACGCATAAAAGGTGTATTTTTTCTTTGTATTCTTACACAGATCTCGCAAAAATAGTGAGCTGCGAGTGTGATTTAGTACACCGTGCACGATCGCATACCTGATACCAGAAAATAACGTTATATTTACCGTTATTATTATAACGATATTTGTTCGTTTATACATAACGAAAAAATATCGTTATAATAATAACGGTAAATATAACGTTATTTTACTAAATATCGTTAAAAAATAACGTTATCTGGCTACCATTATGAAAATAACGGTACGTAACGATATTTTTTCTGTTATTCGATAACGTTATGAAGCCCTGATGACTAGTACTGTCCAATCTACTAGTCATTTACCCTAGGTCTACCAGAATCTGATGGCAATTTTTGACAGCAGATTTTTAAAAAATATCCTTGATCATTGGATAAATTTTTATATTTTCATGTTTCACAGTTCACACACAAAATAAGCCGCTAAAGGAATAAAAAAGGATGAAAATGTTTTATTCCTAATCTGTAGGGACATTTTAAAATATAAAAAAATAAAGCTTCATATTTTCATAACTAAGCTTCGCAGATATTTTATTTTGCTCTAAAGTAAATGATTTAGTCCTTGTTGTCTGAAATGTATTTATAATTTACCTAAATAAGCAATTTTCTGAATATAGGTATTTTCTTTTTCAAAACTTTAAGAGCCCGTTTACGAAATTTTCCGATTTCGCTCATTTAACAGACGTGATTTAACAGTTAAAATACAGTATTTCTATAAGTTTTAATGCACAACATGTAAGATCAATTCAATTATAATATAGTGTTGGAGCTAGATTTTTTATTTTTTTAAAGTATCTTTAAATAATCCAACTCAAACCCGCGACAGTTTTGTGATTTTTGCTGTAAAAGGTTTAAAATATCACCTTTTTATGGATTGTATTGACATCTTAACGGTATGAAAAGAATACAATGTACTGTTGAGAAAGTTGTCTATAAAGTGTTGGAATTACTTTTTACCACTTCAATATAAAAAAAACCCTTTAAAAACAGAAAACCTCTATCTGCCCGCTAACTTGGCGATCGTCCTTTTTCACCTGGCATATGAAAGACAACAGATGAGTGTGAAAAGAGCAGTAGAAAAGCGAGGATGGGCTCTTAAAATGGCTGCAGTTTTGAACCCACCGCTAAAATAAAAAAACGCTCATATTATTTTTGTCATCTTTACCTAATGTACAAAACCTACTAGGTCTCCATGACGCTCGAGTGACTATATAAATAGCACCCTCCCCTTATGGCACACTTTCACATTAATTATACTATTAGTATGTATAGTATATAAGAATGTATGTATGTGGTATGGATAGTACCCGTACATTTTTTCCTTCCGAAATTTCGAATTTCAATAGTGAAATTTTGTCTTAAGCGGCCTTAATTTTGGGGAGGTGACTGTGCTATTTAAGAATTATCATATTTATGAATTATGAGTTATTAAGTAAAATAACACTGGAATAAAACTAAAAATAGAATAAATAAATATTTAATTTCTAGGACTTATTACAAAAAGCACTAATCGTAGAATCTTAACTAAATTATAAATACAAATTATTATTATTAATTTTGAGTATGTAGGTATTGTATGAACAAAGATATAGCCTCTAAGAACTACAAAATACAAATTGGGACGAATTAATATGAGACGACATAATAATAAATTACCAGCAATAGCAAATGAGTTATTTTAACAAGTTGCCTATTATATTGTCATTATGCAATTAAGTATTTTTATTGAAATTATTACTTACATACATCTCAATGCTTACAAAAGATATTATGGTATTAACGAGTTACCTATTAGCATTAGATTTCTAATGTTTATGTTACAAATCTCATGGAATGCTCAATCAAGTTTACAACAATTATTCTATTTACTGTTGATTCCGCCAATATCTCAAAAGGAATTAGTTGCTCCCGCCTTCCTATTAACAATTCACGGTCCCGAGTATTCTGAAAAACAAATATGTATCATGTATTATGTAACAGAAAGTAATGTTGCCGGTATGGAAACTTCTTTGCGACTTGCGCCACATATTATAGTTGACTAGCTATTTGACCGAGCTTTGCTCGGTATTCGATAAAACACGAATAAAATGACATTTTCTAAAAATTATTCGTAGCTAGATCGATTTACCGCCCCCGAAACCCCCTATATTTTGACGACCTCCGTGGCGCAGTGGTGAGCGCGTTGGTAGCTCAAGCCGGAGATCGCGGGTTCGAACTTCGAGTCCCGCCGACGGAACAAAATGTTTATGAAGTTCCTGGGTCATGGATGTGTATTAAATATGTGTATCATATAATAAAAATCTTAAATATATGTATAGTATATATATTCCAATTATATATATATACAAGAATTGCTCGTTTAAAGATATAAGATATAATATAATAATAATTATTGTTAACGTGTGAGTCGTATATTTTTTTAGGATTATACTCACAATATCTTTATACTAACTTTTATCTAAATTGGTTTAGCGGTTTAAGCGTGACGAAGTAGCACACGTTATAATGCATGAAAAAAGACAATTGCCGATCTCCATTAGCAACAAGACCACACTATAGATTTATAGTGTATTCAACAGTGAACTTTAAACTACAGGAAGAGTAACTCCGTCAAAAAAAGTGCACCAAAAGGCTAAAAAATGTGACCCGAATACATGCACATTTATGCATGTGTTCGGTACACATTTTTCGTGTACCGAACACATGCATAAATTACTAATAATAATTCACTCGAGTGACATTCAACCAGGTTGACATGATATAAATATCATGACAACCTGGTTGAAAAATAAATTATCAAACTCATTTTACAATTTGTTTACTTACTTTTTACATAGCTTTTTACAAAATATTCGTTGTTAAAATGCCTAAATGCCCTGTGAAATGGTGTAGAAGTCATACAGATACGACTTTTAACACAGGAATAACCTTTCAAATTTCATCAGTAAGTGATTTTTTTTAAATTATGCTTAGGTAAAGTTCTTGTATTTTTTCCGACCTATAAACATGCCCAAAAAGATGGTTTATTTAAGTTGGATGCCAGGGTATTTGCGTAAAATTAAGCTGGTCTCTTTGTGTTTGTCTTATTAAGTTTACATGTTATTGTAAAAATGCAATAATCAAAAAATAATATAATTACAAAATTTTTACAAAGTCGCCATGGGCAGTGTTATGACTTATGCAAGATGTAACAATTTAATCATAATTCATAAACGAGGGTCTGACTGACATCAGTATGGAGTATGTTATTTTTATAATGCCGTTCGTACTTTGTTTAGTAAGAAACGAACCGAATTGGATGCCGAGCCAGATTACTCGTTTATGTAGCATACACTTTAACAGTCATGATATAGTTTGTATGAGTAATGACCGAAAATTAAAGAGATTACGAAAATCTGCATTTGCACCGTAAGTTTTTGGAGTTTACTCCTTAAGAATCGATTTTCATATATAAGGCGCCCGGTATGAGAAAAATCCGAGGGGTAAAACCTACTAACAAGTAACGAAAATGTGTCACGTTTTTGGACGACGGAAACTTTCTAATTTGGCTGTGAGTGTATTAAGACCATAAAGGTAATAATATACCTATCGAAATATAATATTATATAAAATAAAATAATATAATTATATTATTATATAATAATTATAATATAATTATATTATAATATTATATAATATAATATAATTATATAATAATATAATTATTTCAAATTCAGGGAGGGGGTAGCCGAGGTGTTGCCTTTGATGTTAGAAGAAACCCCGTTCCTCTAGGCCTATTGGAAGCTGAGTTATGGCCGCTTTTGTTCGACGTTTGACAGTTGCCGAGCTGTCAATGTCAAAGTTTGAATGCTTGTAACTCGGCAACTATTTGTCCTGGATATGAGTTTCTTCGGCTTGATCTTCCTGGATTTTTCTCCTTTATTCGATTCTGGCCTTAGAATTGAGAAAAAAATATTTTGAAATAACTATGGCAGAAAAGGGTGTAGATAATATTGCCGGAACATCTGATTTCATATTATATTAATCTTTTTTCAGTTGAATAAACTCTTTTTGCGTATGGTTAGATACTCGTACTTAAGGAGTAAACTCCAGTCGTGCGTCGGAGCTGACACACTTTTTTATTTATTTCAATTCTGTAATAATTTAGCACATAGATTTTTGTAATCTGAAAACGTCTTGTCTAGGTGCTCAGGATAGTTTTAAATTCGTCCGAGTCGTACAAGGTTTGTTCAAAATTATTATGTAATATTAATATCGATGACTAAGGGCCGGGACACAAAAACACGGCACGGCGTCGTACGGCGCCGTACGGTGCCGCGCCGTGAGAACTCACGGCGCGCGTCGTAAAAAACTACTGCACGGCGCCGTAAGGCGTCGTAGAAACTCATCTTGAATTTCTACGGCATCTTGAGCTTCTACGGCACGTCGTCGTAGACGCCGTACGGCGCCGTGCCGTGGTTTTTTACGACGCGCGCCGTGAATTCCCACGACGCGGCACCGTACGGCGCCGTAAGACGCCGTACGGCGCCGTGCCGTGTTTTTGTGTCCCGGCTCTTAAGGATCAGAGGAAAATGTTTGATTTTAAAATAATAATTATGTACTCCTGTCTTTGTGGTAGTAGATATGTTTGGTGTATACTGCATAATGCCATCCGCTTTTGACACTTATTGTCCACGGCTTTGTTTCATAACCGTGACAGTGACAATAACCGCGCAGGCTGTCGTCCAGCGCGCAATATTATGATACGTTACCTGGGAAACGACCTTGGCGAGAATCTGAATTGTCATATTTTAGTGTTCGAAAACGAGCCAAATTTATAACGGTTGAAGTATGGGAGTTACGTTTCCTGTAGTTTTGTTATTCGTAGGTATTCAATGATTATCCCTCTATTAACATTCGGACATACCCAGTGGCGGAGCTAGCTGGTCTATCGGCGAAGGCGAACATAGCGGGGTCCTTCTGGAGGCGCCACGTGAGGAGCGCGGCGAGCAGCGTGACGACCGCCCCCGCCGCGCCCGCCGCGCGCGCCCCTCCCCCGCCCGCAGACACGAACACGCGCGCCCACATCGCCTGCCATACCGACTCCGTCCAACTCGAATACACGCCGGAGGTCATGTCATAATCTGCACACAAAGAATATTTTTTATTTCACAAAAACTTACAATTTGAAAAGTTGAAAGGCGAGAATTGTATGTTTAACGAATTTAATAGAAACATAATTTAATATTAAGGTACAATTTGGAAGCCGGCTACATGAAGCGGCTGCAGACGACGTGTCGTCGCGACACTAGGTCTCCATGTATTTCTATGAAAAGTGTCGCTAGCTGCGGAGGGCCATTGCAGGTAGGTATGTATTTCATAGAAATACACACATAGAAACCAGTAGTGTCACGTCGACACGTCGTCTCCCGGCGCTTCATGTCGCCCGCTGCCAACCGGCACCTTTAGACAGCGCGACCATTTCTATAAACATTATTGAATAATCTTAAATTTACCTGATATTATAAAAGCTGGACTGACTGCAGCACTGAAGTTCATTGTTGTCTGTATGCATACTCCGGTGAGATTCCAACCTCTTAGCCAATAGTATGTGTATCCCTTGAAAAAAATTATTTTATGTATAAAATTTAGTGATCAATTGAGTGTATTACATATTTTTATATTTGAGATTGTTCTCATTATTAAAAAAACCTCTGAAATCAAACTAAAGTAATTGTAGTAGCTATTTACATTTTAATTTATAACTTAAAAGTTAAGTGCTTCTGATTATTATTATTTAATCTACATATAAAAAAAATATTGTTAGTCTTACTAAAACTCGAGAACGGCTGAACCGATTTGACTAATCCTAGTCTTGAAATATTTGTGGAAGCCCAGGGAAGGTTTAGGAGAGAAGTGACAGAAAGTTCACAAGTAGTATGAAATAGTTACCGGTTTATCGAGGGCGTCACACTCCGTCTTGTTTGCGGTGAGCTGGTCTCCCGTGAGCAGTGCGAGGGCGTGCCCCGCGTACAGCGCAGCGGGGCTGGCGGCCGCGGCCACGCCCACGTACAGCGGCGCGGGGCGCTCCGGCGGCCCCGCCCCCGCCGACCCCGCTCCGTAATCCGCCGCCGCTAGCACTCGGCATGCTTGGCTGCTTAAGAAGCAGTACAGCACCTCGTCCACCTGCAAATAGACTGAGGGCCTGTTTCACCACTTCCTTATAAGTGACGAATAGGCTATTCACCAATTAACTTGTCAGATCAAGTATGGAGAATCTGTCAAATAAGTTAAGAATAGCCTTGCAGCATTCAGACTTGCAAGACGCGTCTTTTGCTCTTAGCACCCATCCCCATATTCCGCATAGTTTCGCTGTTATGACGACTGTCACAACCGTAACCTGGCACAAACGTACCCAGTCTACCCTAATATCAGATTTCAGTAACCCAAGCTATATTTTATAGTAGTTTTATATTCGATTATAATAGTGCAGCCTGCAAGAAACTTTTACAATTTTAACATAGTAACTTGTGTTTATTTATCTGTAGTTTGTGTGTATTTATCTATTTTTAGGGTTCCGTAGCCAAAATGGCAAAAAACTGAACCCTTATAGATTCGTCATGTCTGTCTGTCTGTCCGTCCGTATGTCACAGCCACTTTTCTCCGAAACTATAAGAGTTATACTATTGAAACTTGGTAAGTAGATGTAGTCTGTGAACCGCATTAAGATTTTGATCCAAAACTGGAAAAATAATTTTAGGGGTCCCCATAGGTACAACTGAAACAAAAAAAAACTTTTTTCGTCTAACTTATGCGTATAGGGTATCTATGGATAGGTCTTAAAAAATCATATTGAGGTTTCTAATATCATTTTTTTCTAATCTGAATAGTTTGCGAGAGAGACTCTTCCAAAGTGGTAAAACGTGTCCCCCCCCCCCTCTAACTTCTAAAGTAGGGGCATGTTAATTCTAAAAAAAATATATGATGTACATTATTATAAAAACTACCAACGAAAATTGGTTTGAACGAGATCTAACAAGTAGTTTTTTTAATACGTCATAAATGGTAAACCTTAATTTAACTTTCATTAAATCAACTAAAATATAAAAATAAATCAAAATCCTTTTAATTTTATAGAAATAAACCTTATTGCTGCTGCGGAACCCTTCATGGGCGAGTCTAACTCGCACTTGGCCGGTTTTATTTGTATTTAAATACCTCATTCAAATATAATAGCTACATATTTCATTGGCCTTTTTAGGGTTCCGTAGCCAAAATGGCAAAAAAACGGAACCCTTATAGATTCGTCATGTCTGTCTGTTTGTCTGTCTGTCTGTCTGTCCGTCCGTATGTCACAGCCACTTTTCTCCGAAACTATAAGAGCTATATTATTGAAACTTGATAAGTAGATGTAGTCTGTGAACCGCATTAAGATTTTGATACAAAAATGGAAAAATTATTAAAAATTTTAGGGGTCCCCATAGATACAACTGAAACAAAAAAAAAATTTTTTCGTCTAACCTATGCGTATAGGGTATCTATGAATAGGTCTTCAAAAATTATATTGAGGTTTTTAATATAATTTTTTTCTAATCTGAATAGTTTGCGAGAGAGACTCTTCCAATGTGGTAAAATGTGTGTGTCCCCCCCCCCTCTAACTTCTAAAGTAGGGGCATGATAGTTCTAAAAAAATATATGATGTACATTATTATAAAAACTACCAACGAAAATTGGTTTGAACAAGATCAACAAGTAGTTTTTTTATACGTCATTAATGGTATACCTTAATTTAACTTTCATTAAATCAACTAAAATATAAAAATAAATCAAAAACCTTTTAATTTTATGGAAATAAACCTTATTGCTTCTGCGGAACCCTTCATGGGCGAGTCCAACTCGCACTTGGCCGGTTTTTTAATTGTTCATTTTATAAGATCTATAACGATTTTGTCACAGCAGTTAAATCAGTATCATATTGTATTAAATTCCTCTATTATTGTATACAGTAGATTCGCGACGAAAAATCTTGCGCGTGCGTCACCGCTCGCTTGTGAGTCCCTTATGATTGCCACCCGCGGGTGGTACTTACAGTTCGATGCCTATACGCGCGAGTGGGACAGGCCTGCCCTAAGTCGCAATTTCACTAACGCGCGTATGTTAAAGTTAATGCTCCAATTAGTATTACATTAACTTTCTCGTTTTTTGACATTTTAACAAACTATTAACACTAACAGACGTTGGTGAAACTAGGCCTAAGTTTTATAATTATCTAAGGCTGTCTATATGACTGATCGAGAGAGGCAACTTTATTTGCACTAATAATTCTACTATCAGATGTTATCCAATTCTAATAAAGTTGTTTTAAAACGAAAATACTTGTGTAATAGGCGACAGATAGAATCAAACAAATAACGAAAGTGCAATAATGTTTATAAAGTAGTACAATCCGGGAACTGTGCCAGAAGTTATAAGCTGGATGCCATAGAGCAGGGGTTCCCAAACCTATTTTGTCTACTGCCCACTTTGAGAACAAATAATGTTTTAGCGCTCCCATTGTTTCAATTTAAAATGCATCCAGATAAAATAAATCACCCCCAAGCCTCTACACATCGCCCCCATTTTTTTTTCTGGGTCCCACGCCGCCCTTTAGACTTTCAGTGCCCACAAGGCGGCGTCATAGTCCACTTTGGGAAAGGCTGCCGTAGAAAAAGTCGGTTACTAATAAATAATAAACAAATAGCGTACCATATGAGCTGAGGCGGACACGTTGCCGCTGTAGGATTTGCCCGTGACCTGTTGGTACAGCGTGCGCGCGAGGGCGGTCGCCAGCCGAGCCAACTTCACCTGCGCTTCATACTCCTTCATAGTACCATTCGCTAGCAACGCTTCCGTTGATAAGACTGAAAATGACATTGACAAATCATAAGCATAATAGTCATGTACAATACCCGGCAATAAATATTGCACATCGACCTTTGGAAAGAGACATTCGGCTAATTTCGGTTTCATAGAGCGTTATCTTTGTAGCACACACCTATTTGACATTATGTCAGTCGTTGTTCAAATTCAATAGAGTGCAGTCGCGTCCAGTTCAAAATATATATCTAGAGTTGTTAACACCCCTAAATTTGCTACAGCTGTAATTTTCCAAAAGAATTTTAAATACGTAAACATAATTTGAACACCCTTTTTTATTTTATTTTACCCGAATATAAAGCCATAACTTATAGAAAATTTGGTGTATTTTATACAAAGAATAATAAAATTGTCAAAAGAAGCAAACCTTAATTGTTTTAACAGCTCCTAATATATACCGGACTTTTTGTATTTCGTGCGTAAGAGATCACGCTCTACAAAACCGAAATCAGCCGACTGTCACTTTCCAAAGGTCGATGTGCAATATTTATTGCCGGGTACTGTAAAAGTTAAAACATTGAGATCATCGACGCCTTCGCTTAAGAAAGCAAACGTTGGCCGCAACTTCGTTACGCCATAATTTTTAGGTGCGCCTACATTTTTTCGGAGTCAAAATTACCCGTCCTTACCCAAGACACAAATTACAGTAGAACCCGTTTAAGACGATCACGCTTAATACGATTTCCCGCATAATACGCCATTTTGCATGAGTCCCTGCAACTTGAGACATGTTTTCATACATTCTTTAACGCTTAATACGATCGTCATCCCGTTTAATACGCCCGAACGGCCAGCACATCCCATGTTTTCAAGAGAGAGACAGGCAAAGCAAATAAAGAGAGACTGACTGTCCTGGCCTGTGCCAATTCTGATGGGTCAGAAAAGTTACGTTCGCTGGTGATTGCTAAGGAAAAATTCACGTTGCTTCAAAAATGTAAAATCGCTTCCTGTAACATATTGATATTATATGATGCACAATCTCGAGCTTGGATGCCGGCGTTCTTTGAAACGATTCAATTCGATTGGTTAAAACTCATTAAAAGCTCTAGATGATCACTTCCAGATTATATTATGTAGACGCATAATCGTCATTGATAGTCCGAACAC
Source organism: Lysandra bellargus (assembly GCA_905333045.1). Lineage (NCBI taxonomy): Eukaryota > Metazoa > Arthropoda > Insecta > Lepidoptera > Lycaenidae > Lysandra > Lysandra bellargus. The sequence continues at coordinate 1,043,376 of HG995333.1, forward strand.
CTACATCCGAAAAAACATAATAAATATTAATACACTACGTATGTAGTAGGTTCGTTTTTTATTTCCCTATATCCCGCATAATACGCTCTCCCGCATAAGACGCGTTTTTGGTTGAGTCCCTGCGAAATTGTCTTAAACGGGTTTTACTGTAACTTCCCCATACCAAATTTGGTCAAAATCGGTAGCAGTCGAATAGTGAAATTGGTTACAGATAGACAGACAAACTTTCACATTAATTATATTATGGAATACTAGATGACACCCGCAACTCCGTTGCGTCTAAATTCGTTTATCACGTGGTTTTTATTGTTCTGTGATCGCGTGTGTCCTTTCCCGGGACTTAAAATCTCCATACCCAGCAATATTGGTTTAGCAGTTTGGCCGTGAAGACGTAACAGACGATTCTTTTGAATTCATAATATTAGTATTATTCATGTTGCTTTTTTACTATTTTATTATGGTAACTACAAACACTTATACAGTGCTCCCAAAGTGACAATGCGCATATAAATTTTCGTAATTTTCCGGCAACAGTCGTATCCCGAGCGTCGGAAGACGTCGCTGTAAGCGCTGTTTTTAAACATAACTTTAAGAAAAACACCGCTTTGCGGCGACGTAGAGGCGCCAGACGTTGCTTGAACGTTACCATGGCAACGCCGCGATGGCTCCCCGGTGCGTTATAGCACTTAGGCCGCGTTTCCACTGACGCGGAGCGGAGAGGAGCTTAGCGGTGCCCGAATTGACCAATCGTGCTATTCCAGCGGAATGACAGCGAAGCGGAGCAAAGATTTCGAGCATGGTGATTGGTCAATTCGGCACCGCTAAGCTCCTCTCCGCGTCAATGGAAACGCGGCCTTATTGACGGACCGGCGACAGCGGACAACCACCGGCTATATGATATTTACTTCTATTTCCTTTAAACAAGTTGCAAAATGCAAGTGCATTGTTTGGGGCTCTTCCATTTTATAATTCGGGTGTTTTCGTGATTACGACAATTAGAGAAGATTTGCATGCGCATTATTAATTTGGGAGTGCTGTACATATTACATACATGACCCGTCACTGCCAATACTAATGTTGTGATAGACATATCCAACATTTTCTTCATCATCGAGTACAGACTCATAGTATTTATTCGTGAATGTGTCACCATGATCCACAAGTAACAATTCAGACAGCTTAGCACTTTCTGTAGCATTTTTAAGAATCCTTCTGAAAGAGTGCACCGACGATGGTGGTAAATTCATTGTGAACTTTGGTGTAACTGTCATGTTAACTTCATTCAAGTAGTTTGAAAACTTCGCTAGGAACTCCGTAATCTGAAAGGATTAACTAGGTATTAACAAGTAGCCCAAGTAATAAATTACAAATTCTAACACATAAGCAATCATGCATACAAGCAGCTTTCATCTTAATGTAAAGATCAGTATAAGATAAGCCAATATAAGCTACAATGGTGCTAAATGAAATGTTCAAATCGAAACATCAGTATAGGCAGGGCCTCCGTAAGGGCATTTTTCGGGACCTTAGTTTTGACGCCCCTACATATGGCAATTTGGCGCTCCTAGAGGATGGCGCCCGTGTGCATTGCACACATTGCACATATGGTAGCAGGGGCCCAGACTGTATAAGCCACTATAAGCTACAATGGTGCTAAATGAAATGTTCAAATCGAAAGATCAGTATAAGCCAGTATAAGCTACAATGGTATTCAATGAAATGTTCAAATCGATACCCAATAAACGAATATAATACCACAATTAGTTTGACTTAATTTTTTTATTTTTATTTACTACTTCTAAGTAAATATTGACCTGCGCTGGTAAATCAGTGTATGGAGCGTAGGCATACATTGGCCACGAATTGTTCTTGAATAATTTTAGGGACCCTCCAATTTGTCCAAGCTCCACATGCAAGGGTATTTGTTCCGAGTTCAAGGGCAGCAATGGTGGCCACGATTCTTGTGAAATATCATATGCGACTCGCTGAGATCCGATGTAGTCGTACGACTCGCCATTGAAAAGAGTGAACAGAACATTGTTGTCTAAAATAGATTTCAAATATTATTTTTTTTAATCAGCTTCCATTTTTAAGACCTAGATGACGCTCGCAACTCTAATCGCGCGGGAACCGTACATTTTCCGAGATAATACTACCTATAATATTTTTTCTTGGGACTCAAAATATGTCCATACAAAATCCAGCAAAATTCCATTAGGGGTTTGGGCGTGAAGAGGTAACAAACAGACAGACACAGACACTTTCGGATTTATGTATATTAGTATGGATAACTTTCATTTTATAGAGTAGTACTAGAGCTGTATTTTAGCACAATGCATATGACAATGCTTGTAAGCACAGACATAGATCAAGATAGATACCGCATGTGTATGTACTTCGCGTGCCATATCGCGTTTCCAAACGACGAGCAATGCTCGTCTTTTGAAAGTTTGTTTCTTTAGTCTGCTATCGGAATCGGACGTCAATCGGAATTTTAAAAATGCCTGAAGCCTAAAAGTGCCGTATTGAGCTGTAGAAATTCAAATAGAAACATTGGCCTTGATAATGGACACGTTTCTTATCATCGGTACTTCACAGCGGGTAGGAAAAAAAGTGACACGCTCGTTTTCATACAAATGGAGCGATATGCGGTATCTATCTTGATCTATGTCTGTGCTTGTAAGGCAACTGGCAAGTCATAGTGGAAAACAACAGAGTAGGCCATATTTTCTATATTTTCAGTTTTGTTATAAGTATGACCTAAAACTTTTCCTCATAAAGAAACAATGGAAAAAGCCCGAGCTATTACTCTCCGTAAAAATGTACAGGTAGCTTTAGAGATATCATTACTATTCAACGCTAATATTTTAAAAATCTCACCATAAAGATTGGAATCATTGACGGGAATCATTTTGGACAGGATACTAGCAGTGGTGATAAGTCCTACCAATCCAATCACTGAACTAGCCGCACCAGGAGCAACACCTGCAAACATTAAATAACATTCATACACATTATTGATTATAACATCATCCTTAGTCCCTCACAATAAAAAAAAAATACTATTTATACAGAATAAATTTGTACACAAAGAATTCTCTTACCAAAGACTGCAACATAAAAATTTAAAATAAAATGGTTTAATTTTCTCAATTACCTATAATAAGTGTACTTAGATAAAACATAGCAACCATGGTGGAATACCGTCATTTAGCAGACATAATAATAATGTCGTATATTCTTACTAACCATCAAACAGAGAAGCGGTGTCAATCCTAGCAGTAACTAATGTCACAGTTTTTGTTTTAGGTTCTGTCTCCTGAAGAACAAGTAAATATTTATTATGGTTGTATAAAATTAAATGTATACAATAAAAATTCTATTCATGATATTATTATAATCCTAACTTAGGAACTGACCTTAGATCGTGGAAATAATGAATAATAAACATTATAATCTCCTAATGGATCACAAACTTTTGTCGCTGTAAGAATGTCAGATGACGCAGATCTGTAAGAAATACAAAAATGCACCTAACTTGTTAGTAATTTTATTCAACTTAGATTCTGAATCAGACATTAGGTGAACAAGAAAAGTTTTAGTCTTTGCAAGATCTTAATATAGTTACTACTTTTATTAAGTTTACATTTTAAAATGAAATACAAACCTTCTTAAACAAGTGACAGTATTGACTGCTGCGTACATGAATGAATTCAACTGCAGTGAACACAGGGGGTTTCCTTTTTGGTTGTTCAAATCTAAATTAAATCTGAAAGAAAAATAATTTACATTTATCACAAAATTATTATATTATATTTAAGGGTATTAAGATTTTTAAAACAAAAAAGTTTGTACAGTTTTAATATCTTGCCAGTAGCACTTAAGATTTGCAACTCAACATCCATACTAACATTATAAACACAGAAGTGTGTCTACCTGTCTGTTACCTCTTCAATCTAAACCCGCTGAACAGATTTTGATGATATTTTCTATGTAGGTAGTTTTAGTCTCGGAAAAAGACATACCTAGGATACTCTTTATCTTTGAAAAAGCATAGTTTCCACGCAATAACCTAATTTCTGAGCAAAGGAGTTGCAGGCATCCTCTAGAGCAGGGGTCACCAAATGGCAGACCGTGGTCCGCGTCCGGACCGCCGACCCCTTGTGTGCGGACCAAGCATGTTGGAAGATGAAATAAATTTCGGTCTCGACATCACGAAACGAACAAACATTTTCAGGATTTAATGTCAATATCTTGCACCAATTTCACAAACAAGCAGCAAAAATTCTAAAGTATACCTCTGTAATTTCCATAATTCCTTCATTTTTTTTATAAAATGTGTGGACCGCGAAGGTCATTTCATTTCTTAAAATGGACCGCGAGCTAAACTAATTGGTGACCCCTGCTCTAGAGTCTAGTTCATAATAATTTGTTATTTCTATAGAAAAACCATGATTTTTGAATGCAGATAAAGATTGTTAAGTTGTACCAGAATATGGATATTTATCAAAAGAGGTATTATCATTATTCAACAACATTATTACCTTTCAAAGCATTGTTCTATTTGATTTATGACATCTATTTTAGAATTTGGTAAATAGAATATTGGGTATGGGATGTCTCTTCTCAACAATCCAGTACCAATTTCATTCCACACCAAGCCATCAGAGGATGGACATTTGCTTTCTTTTGTATTGTAATATTCATTTGGACATTTCAGTTCATGACTGAACGAAGTTGGTCTAAAAAAAATAATGTATTGGAAAAGGGCTGTATACTTAAATAGTACTAATTACTAAGAGCACTTGATTATACAAAAGACTGATTGTTATTATTAATTTAAAATTTTAATCTTTACATTATGTTCCTGTTACTGTTATGTGTTATTTTGTTAAGATATTATATTATAAAATATGTGTTACAAATATCACCAACGAATTGATATGTAGTTTGGCTGTTTTTAGAATAAGAAAATAATTTTGTGAAATAATTGAATAAATACTTAAATTACATCTAATTCACACTGAGCCAGACTGGTATTTGCACCAGTCTGGCTCAGTAGGGTAGTTTTACCTGGCTGTGGCATTATCAAACACCAGAATACCAGCAATGTTTGAGGGTTCCTCAAGTAATAGTTCAATTACAATGTTGAAGACTGATGTACTGACAACAGGCATGTACGGGCCGGCGGTTGCATTGTATACCACCCACTGGGCATCCGAAACATCACGAACCATGTGCACTACACCGACAGCGCCATTGAAAGATGCTAGAAAGTAAAATAATAAATAAAAGATGTAGGAGTTCTTGAATGGGTGAGGTCGCCAATTTTTGCTGATGTGGTAATATTTTTTCTCCGCTCTTGGTATTTTAAAAATTATTGTGTGTATCTTATGTTCGAAAACTGATTCTAACGAAGAAAATAAAGCACTCAAGAATGCGTTACAATTATTTTGGGTCAAATCATAGTTTAAAAATATATTTACAATTAAAGATAAAAAAAGGTAAGAAAATAGCTTAAAATATGCCATCCGCTGTGGAAGAGGTGCACTTCAACTGACATGTAGCAGTAAGTATGACAGATTTAAAGATAAATCGGATATGATATGAATACTTATTTATATAAATAGCTATTACCTCACCTAATTTTTATAGTATTTTAAAATAACTTTCTTTATAAACTTTTTAAAATCAAATGAATCATTAGAAACATCAATTCTACCCCACTTTTTAAACATCACCAATAATACCCATTTATTATTATCGTAAAGTGTTGGGGAAGGTAAAATAGGGAGGTGGCAATGCTGAATTTTTAAGTATTTTATGAAAAATCTCGTAATATCTGCCATTTCTCGACAGTTCACATTTGAAACTGGGCTGTGTAGACAGTTTTTTCAAAGTAAGTGTTTTTGTGACACAAATGTAAGTATTACTGTTTCACATAAAACTATCAATGCATCATGTGAGTAGTCAAAAGGACCATGTTTGGGACTATAATGCAAACCACATTGTGTATTATTTACAGAGATAAGTTTGATTTTCTCAACGCTACGGTAGCGTAGAAATAAAAATTCGCTACCATTTTAGTATGTAGAGTAGCATAGACACTTTTTCTTGTAGTAGAAGTATCTATGCTACCAATGCAAGTTCCAAATCAGCAAAAATTGGCGGCCTCACCCGAATGCTAAATTCAAAGAACATAACTACTTTACATGAACATCCAGCTTGATGGGTGCCATTGAGTCTTCTAAAACACGCCGCACTACCTTCGATAGAAGAATAAATCTGTTCATGAAGTCTTTCACTGTTGATTCCTACAAAAAATTCACAGTTTCAGTACAGGTCTAGTATGTATCGTATTCATAATATATTATGTTCCTGTCTAATTTCTTACCTTTTAAAAATAAACTACTAAATGATATCAAGAGACCAAAACAAAAAAGCTTCATGATGATAATATTTTTATTTTTCACAATTTCTCATAGCTTTTTCCTATTGTTATATTAGACTAGGATGCAAAGAATATATTTTGTATCTTGATTATTGATATCTTTCACTCCGTGAGTAATTTGTATTCTGTGATCTTGATAATCACAAAACCACAAAACTTTGCAAATGCAAAACCCAAAATCGAAAACAAAATACCACAAACTTTATAGCATAGAGTAACTTATGTATAGTGCTTTATACAGGTGGACGAAATTCCCGAACAAAAAAAAATTTGGGTTCCAAATTTAAACGTAGCAACTGTACCCAATCAGATAATCTGTGCAAGGTCGGCTGTGATTGGCTGATAAAAAAGACCATAGAGAATATAAACTACATGAGAAAAAAGACGAAGAAGGAGTTTAAAATTCAAAGTTCGATTTTCATTTTGTGAAAATTATTTTGTAGCAACTCACACAAAAATTGAAAATTAAGTGGATTAATTAATGAAAAACGAAAGGTAAGCTACTGTAAAATGTTAATTTAACCGTAAATTGATAAATTGAAGCAAAACATAACTATGTCATACCATGTTCTAATACAAAGTATGTCGTAGTTATTATTTGCATATTTGTACAATAATTTACAACTTAAACTATATTAATATGAAAAAGATAGATTATTATTTCATAGAAAATATTATAATGTATATCAGTATGCAGTTAATTTGGAAAATGTTAAAATGTGTATATTGTTTTATTGTAATAATACATAAGGTTGATAAGTATACTTAATAATTTATGTAAACTGTATAAAGTGTCTTTGTGTAAATGTTTCATTAATTTCAGATTTTTAGGTCCCTATACTAGTTTGCAACATTTTAGTCTGAAAGCAATAGCTGTTAAGGAGATTTTAGGAGGAGAAGGAAGGTATGGGATTATGAGTGGTACGGCCACCAAGGAAAAATCTTCTGATCAAGACGTGAGGTGGTATGCAGCTGCCTGAGCCCACGCGATAGATTTCAGCTGTCGTATACAGAGTGTAACAAAACAAAGTAATGATACTTAAGTGTGTATGTATAAAGGTGCGCGTCCACTGGATCGGAATCGGAGCGTAGGTACGCAGCGGACGGATTTGTTGCTTTGTATTTATGGTATTGACTACTGTGAACTGCACTAGAAGTACTGGAACGTCATTCTGCGCCTGACAAATATATGACTACGCGACGCGCCGTCCGCACCGTACGTCCCGATTCCGACCTGGTGGACGCGCAGCTTTAATCCCCTCCCTATATAGAGTTTAATGTATAAGCCAATCAAGTAGTTAGTAGAGTAGCATAGACAGCTATTCTATTATATTTATAAATAAAATACATAAAACTGTACTGTAATATTATTAATAGAAATCAACAAAAGCTTGTGGATTAAATCTGTTTTATTGTTTAATTTACCTTATTAGTCTATTTATTTAGCTATGTACAATAGTTTTTATTGAAATAAAACATTTATTTGAGCTCATTTCTTTTTTTTTATTTTTTTTTTTAATTTTGGTACGTTTAGATTGAAAGGTTTTGCACTTAAAAATTTCTCGTTTAGTTTCAAATTAAAAAAATAACGGATGTTTATTTTTTTTCTTCTAAGTCCGACCTCTTGTTACGTAGTATACAGTTTACATCCTCTTTGGCTTTATAGACAAGTAAAAGTGTTCTGTGTTTATAGAATGCTAACGCAAAATACAATGAGAGGTTTTCTTAAGGGCCCCCGAGACGATCAAACGGTTGGACTCAAACACGTAAATTTTGGTTTGACTCAAACCATTTAGATCGTTTACAAAGCTAGTTTGAACGGTTTGTCAAACATTTACGTGTTTGAAGCTCGTTTGATGAAATTTCATATTTTTGTTGTGTTTGACGCGCCGTTTGATCGTGTTCCGATGCGTTTGAACAAACTTTATACCATTCTTTGGAGTAGGCACATTATTTTTAACCGACTAAAAAAGAGGAGGTTATCAATTCGATGCGTATGTATGTAATATTTCCAGAACTGCCCAGTTTTCGTATATAATGTTAGTCTATATCAGCATCTGAACAAATGTGCAAAATTTCAAGTGTATGTATGTTTTTATGTTTGTGTTCACATATCTCCGGTCACTACAAGTCCTATTTAAATCTTTTTTTGTTGTACTATAATAGGTATTGTTTCAGTTGGGAGACTTCTGCAAGTTTCATCAAAATAGGTTTAGTAGTTTTTGAGATAGGGAATTTAATTCTCAATTTCGTACAATTCTTAAGTCAGTTTTATCTTTTAAAAAATAATATTTATTCGTCACAAGACGTGTACTCCACAGCGAGTATTGAACCAAACTGCGCAGTTTCGATTGACAAACCGTTCAAACCGACGTCAAACGGTTGCATCAAACACGTAAGGTTTGAATCAAACCGTTTGATCGTCTCGGGGGGCCTTTACTTTTAATCTCCACTAGACGGCGTGACGCGGGTATAGTGCAGGTGGACGAAATTCACGAACAAAAAAAATTGGGTTCCAAATATAAACGTAGCTACTAAACGAAACAGCTAATCTATGCAAGGTCGACTGTGATTGACTGATAAAAAAGACCATAGAGAATATAAACTACATCAGAAATAAGACGAAGAAGGAGTTTAAAATTCAAAGTTCGATTCACGTGTATTATATTTCTCTATGGTTCGATTTTAATTTTGTGAAAATTATTTTGTAGCAACTCATACAAAAATTGTAAATTGAGTGGATTAATTAATGAAAAACGAAAGGTAGGCCATTGTAAAATGTAAATGTAACCGTAAATTGATAAATTGAAGCAAAACATAACTATGTCATATCATGTTTTAATACAAAGTATGTCGTAGTATTATTTGCATATTAAACTATATTAAATGAAAAAGATAGATTATTAGTTCATAGAAAATATTATAATGTATATCAGTATGCAATTAATTTGGAAAATGTTAAAATGTGTACCTATATTGTTTTATTGTAATAATACATAAGGTTGATAAGACGTATACTTAATAATTTATGTAAACTGTATGGAAATGTAGTAAATGAAAAATGTTTCATTAATTTCAGATTTTTAGGTCCCTATACTAGTTTGCAACATTTTAGTCTGCAAGCAATAGCTGTTATGGAGATTTTAGGAGGAGAAGGAAGGTATGGGATTATGAGTGGTACGGCTACCAAGGAAAAATCCTCTGATCAAGACGTGAGGTGGTATGCAGCTGGCCTGAGCCCACGCGATAGATTTCAGCTGTCGTATACAGGGTGTAACAAAACAAAGTAATGATACTTAAGTGTGTATGTATAAAGGTGCGCGTCCACTAGATCGGAATCGGAGCGTAGGTACGCAGCGAACGGATTTGTTGCTTTGTATTTATGGTATTGACTACTGTGAACTGCACTAGAAGTACTGGAACGTCATTCTGCGCCTGACATGACTACGCGACGCGCCGTCCGCACAGTACGTCCTGATTCCGACCTGGTGGACGCGCAGCTTTAATCCCCTCCCTATATAGAGTTTACTGTATAAGCCAATCAAGTAGTTAGTAGAGTAGCATAGACAGCTATTCTATTATATTTATAAATAAAATAACTGTACTGTAATATTATTAATAGAAATCAACAAAAGCATGTACAATATTTTTTATTGAAATAAAACATTTATTTGAGCTCATTTCTTTTTTTTTAATTTTTGGTATGTTTAGAGGGAAAAGTTTTGCACTTAAAAATTTCTAGTTTAACGAAGGAACTATTTGATGAAACGCACTTCTAGTAACAAAAACTACATACACGCGAACGAAGGCGCGGGTAAAAGCTAGTACAAAAATATTATCACTCTCGCTTGCTTCGCTCGCCCTAGTACTTCTCAAACCTGTACATTTTGTGGTACATTTTACGGACAAATTATCGCACCTATTGATTTGTGCTTTATCATAGTATTTACATGTAAATGTGTTATCATCAGTCAGTAAAGGTGTGATGACGCGAGCCCTCACAAAGCTCGGCTTTTAGCTAGTAAATGCGAAAGTGACTTTGCTGGTTACGCCTTCACACATAAAGTACTAAGCGGATCATCATAAAACTTTCATAGGTACACGTTGTCTGGAACTCTGGAGTATGGAGAATGACATAGGACCTTTTATCTCGGGAAAAAGAACGGTCCCCGAGTAATAGACGTTAACGTAGGCAGAGCCGCAGGCGAAAGCTGTTAGAATTATGTACAATTTTCTTTAAGTGCATTTTGTGATAACATATTATCTCCCCTAATTTAATGTAACACAGTTAGGGTAATGTGGCAACATTAATTTGCATTAGTGCCAATATGACGGCAAAGGAACTATTTGATGCAGCGCACTATAGACACTTCTAGATTTTCTATTGGTTCGGTGGTTCCCCACCGATCTGAAATTATCTGCAGGTTGGCATCACGGATACAAATTGGTTGCGTTTCTAAAAAATATCAGTGTACTGTCAAGTGTGGCATAAATCAAAATATCTTAAACCTAAGCGATCATTGGCCTAAGCGATTAGGCCAGTATACTGGTAACAGTTTAGGAACACGCAAATTGTGAAACTGAAAACTGACAACTGAAAGAATTTTCGCGGGTATGTCATGGGCATGTCACTTCAAACTTCTTCTACTTTTTATTGTTGGTGTGGTTTTTATTATTTTTTCCCAAATTGTGTTATTTGGGTCTTTGATGTTCATTATTGGTAAAATATTAGCCATGAAATACCCGTTATCTTGCACAAGCGCAGGTAAGATGTTGTCAAAACCAAAATGTATAATTCCTGTGACATTTGGTGTGAATATTGGTAAATAGGGCTATTTCTTCCGTGAGTTTTAACTAAAACATCGTTGTAATAACTTTGTTTTCCTAGTCATTGGAATATTATGGCGTCTTTTACAAATTGAAATGTTTTAGTTTTACATTCTTTTGCCCAGTTTTGTAGCAATTATTGATGGTATTCCCTGGTAGACATCAACTACGATAACATGGCGCGCCCCTCCAAATGACTGTTTTAGTGTGTGCAGTCACATCCTTATGAAAGAGTTTGTATGTAGTAAGTATTCAACCAATCACAGTACACGTAATATTTCACTTAATGTCACTTATCATCAAAATTTGTTGGTCGACTAATCATAACTAGCTGACCGCGCAAGACAACGCACATCAAACGTTTTGACAACGCACTTCAAACGTTTTGAATTTTGGAGGGGCGCGCCAAGTTATCGTAGTTGATGTCTATTACCGATAGTTGTCTACCCATACGCCATCTAGTTACTAAAATGGAAGCTGTTTGACAATCAAATTAAAAAGTTAAGAAAATTCCTCATTGACAAATGACAGATGTGTCATGTGAGATGAATCATGTCATGAATGACAGTTTACTTGCATTCGCCTTCTTCTTTCTGTCATGAAATGGGGCATTAACTTAATTTTAGGACTTTGCTCAGGCTGCGTGCTTGTTACAAGTGTTCGGACTGTTTGTAAAGTTTTCTCGCCATATCGTTGGTTTTTTTTTCGGGATTTCCTGTTGTTATTGTACTTCTTGTGGTGCTTTTGTGTTGTACTATTTTGTGTGTGTAAGTGTTCTTTTAACATAGTAAAATGGAAACCGATCCGCCGGACCCTGGTGGAGGTTATGTTTGTGTCACGCCACCGAACGGTCTTAGTACTGTCCCAGATATGGACACAGAAAATGTTCCCAGCAAGAGACCAAGATACAATCCCCTCGTTTCCTCAACCGGTAATGACTCCTCTCCATTTATAATTAATGTTCCCATAATGACTCCTCTCCATTTATTGTGCATGTTTCCAAGACAGACTCAAGTAGTCAGATCCGTCCAATGGAGTTCGGCCGCTATCTATTTCAGAAAAATATTACTACAGTTGCCCTTGGTGGGGTTAAACGCATAGGTAGAAATAGGGTCTAGTTTAAAAATGTAGACGACGCTAACAATTTCTTGGATTCTTCAATCCTTACTGATGCAGGCTTCTCTGCTTCCATTCCGTCGTATAATGTGTCTCGCATGGGAATAGTTAGAGGTGTTGCTGTTGATATCTTAATGGAGGAATTTACACTAAACTGTTCTGTACCTACAGGCTATGGCGACGTTATCAAGGCTCGTCGTATGTGTCGCAAATCCACAGATTCCAACGGTAGTATATCATGGATTCCAACAAAAACCGTTGTGGTAACTTTTAGTGGGCCTCACACTTATTTATATTTTACCTCGTCACCAGTAGAATTATATAAGCTGCCAGTTATTCAGTGTAATCGTTGTTGCAGATTTGGGCACGTAAAATCACTTTGTAGGTCTGATCCCAGGTGTTACAAGTGTGCACAACCACATAAGGGTGAGTCTTGTAATACCCAGGTAGTGTCATGTTTGTTTTGCTCTGGTGTTCATTCTGTCAACAATCTCAACTGTCCAGAGTACATACGACAGAAATAAATAAAGACGGCGATGTCGGAACACAACATTTCTTATATAGAGGGCTCAGCTAGGTTTCCCAGTGTGCGCAGAGCGTATTCAGATGTGGTGTCCTCTCGTTTATCTAATCCCTCACAAGTCCGCCATTCCACTCCCTCTCCTTTTCCTACTGTATCTTATAGAAAGACAGTTTACACTCCCCGCCGTACCATTCCTACTCCTCAATCAGGGTATGACCGTCTTGCTCATCAAACTATTATTCAAAATCCAATTTCTGAGTCTCCCAATGGTTCTGCTTTTCCAGATAATTCCCTATCCAAGAATGACGATTTCCCTGAACTCCATTTTATTAAATTTATTATCCCGCTTCAGTGATACTGGAATGGGCATGTCCGATACTCTCCGCGAAAACTTGACTAAGCTTATGAACATAACTAAGCTAAATAGCCCAATTAATAATGATCCAGAGGACACTAGTACAATGGAACTGTCGTAGCATAAGAAATAAATCCAATGATATTTTATATTTTGTAAATAAATTTAAACCTATCATTTTTGCCATTCAAGAGTCTTGGTTGAGTCCGGGTTCTCAATTCAGAGTCCCTGGCTACTCCTGTCTTCGGGATGACAGAAATGATGGCAGAGCTGGTTCAGCTATTTTAGTTTCTATGTCTGTGATGTTTAATTTTATCCCCCTCCCTCCACATAGTGATTTTAACATTACTGCTGTTCGGATCCACAATATTTCCTTTCTATCTGTTTACCTTCCTGACCCTACTCCCTCAGTCCTTTCTGATCTTTTCTCCATAATCAACCTCATTCCCCCTCCTCCTCTCCTTTTAGGAGATTTCAACCTGCAACATCACGCATGGGGTTCTCATAATCGTGACTCCCCTTGCTGATTTATTAATTAGTCACCTTGATGAAATTGACTTGGTTATTTTAAATAACGGAGCCCCTACACGAAGATTTCTCCCATCCTAAAATCCCAGATCAGCAGTAGATTTATCTATCTGTTCTCCTTCCTTATCTTCCCAGGTCTCATGGTCTATTGAGTCAAATTCCTGCGGCAGTGATCATTTCCCCATTATCATTACTTGGTATCTCTCCTCCATTCCCAATATAGTTAAGAATCCTCCTAGACTTAAATTTAAAATTTCCGACGCTGATTGGTCTTTATTTAGAATCCGTACTGATGACCTTACTGCCTCTTTTCTCCCTGTTAACAGCAGTAATATACATGAACTATATCCCCGATTAACGCAGGCGCTTCTTGAAAGCGCGCATGCTGCTATTCCTACGCGTAGTTCTCATGTGACCGTATCTCATCTCCTCCATGGTGGGATCATGAGTGTACCTCTGCATGCAAAAAACGCAAAGAGGCAGAGAGAACTTTCTCATCCAACATGACCCTGGAAAATTATAACGATTACAAAAGAGTAGCAGCAGAAACAAAACGTCTTCTGTCTCACAAGAAGCGTCTGGGTTGGCATAATTTCTGTGAGAGCTTGTCTCCCCAATCTCACCCGTCCTTGGTTTGGAACAATTTAAAAAAGTTTCGTGGCTCCTTTTCCTCCAACTCAAATCCTCTATCTAATGATCCTTCTCCCTGGTTACATGATTTCTCCCAAAAACTTGCCCCTCCTTGGGTTCCGACATTTGAAGAGTCCCAAAAATTTATGTCATCTCCTTCATCTCCTTCCACCGAATTTGATGCCCCGTTTTCCTTTGAAGAGTTTAAATTGGTTATTAATTCTCTTAAAGATTCTGCTCCTGGAGCTGACGGTATTCCATACTCTTTTGTTGTTAATAGCAGTCTTAGTACACAAAAAATAATTCTCGATTTTCTCAGTTCCATCTTTGAATCAGAATCCCCTCCAGACGAATGGAAATGTCAAATTATTCTCCCTATTTTGAAGCCAGGCAAGTCTGTTGATAATCCAACTAGTTACCGTCCCATAGCCCTTTCTGCCACTCTCTAAAAAATATTGGAGCACTTAATTAAAAATACACTTGACTGGTTCATAGAGAGTAAAGGAATTCTTTCTGGAAATCAATTCGGGTTTCGTAAAGGCTTTTGTACCATGGATAACGTGTGTACATTAGTTTCAGACATTCGAATTGCTTTCTCGAACGAAGAGACTCTGGTGGGGGTGTTTTTGGATGTGTCGTCCGCATACGATAACTTCCGATGCGATACGTCTCACCGCCTTAATAATTCTGTTATTTTTTCTGACTCACAAAGCTGCCTCCAGGCTATTTTAGCTAACCCTTTTCGTTCTAAATTTAAATATCCGTTTATAGTAGAAATTAGACATATTCTTTTTAAATGTCGCTCACAAAATATACGGGTTGAGATTGTTTGGATCCCCGTGCACAGCGGCATAGTTGGTAACGAGAGCGCTGACTTTTATGCTAAGCAGGCTATTCACACGTGTGGCCCTGGCTACTCCAAAATTTACTGTAACGATCTTATCCCATTAGCTAAAGAACATTTGCTGATTGATTGGAATGCATACTGGACTGCATCAGGAAGAGTTAAGGGAAGATTTTATTTTTCATTGCAAAGCGAAGTACCATTAAAACCTTGGTTTTTTAAATACAGGAGGGCTAAAAAGTCTGTAACCTCCACAGTTTGTCGATTACGTTTAGGCCACTCCTGTACTCCTGTCTTCCTCAACAAAATTAGGGTTAGAGACTCGTCGCTATGTGAGTGCGGACTTGACGAAGGCTCTACTGAACATATTTTCTTTAGTTGTCCAAAACGTCAGTCTTCACTGTACGATTCACTACCCCCTAATATCCCTCGTCCTTCTGATTTCCGTTCCCTTTTATCCTTAGTTAATACTCCTTTTGTAGATATTCTATGTAATTTTATTAACAATAATAATATTAAATTGTAGATTTGTGTGTGTTCTATTAATAAACAAATTTTTGCATGTTTTGTATTGTTTCAGATTTATTTTAATAAGGAAACTGATATTTTACGAATGAGTCTAACTTGTACCTACCCGATATAAAACTTTTTTTTTCCTACCTTGTACTTTCACAAACGCCACTACCTAAAATACAGTGCAAAGTTTCAACCATCGACAACAATAGTCTCTCTTTACGTCATCAATCAACTGTCATTGGCAATTCCTCAAGGGAGGCCATTTTTAAAGAAGAAGAACTTAATTTTATAATTTGATTGTCAAACAGTTTCCATTTTAGTAACTAGATGGCGTATGGGTAGACAAATATCGGTAGTCGCCACTCGCCAGTCGGTAGACGGTAATACCAGGTAACCGTAATACCACCGATATCAAAATACTTAGATACGACGTATGCCGTCAAAACTGTATGCAATGTTTTTGCATGCAAAGTGTGTATCAAAAAAATATTGTCGTCCTTTTTGTCTTACAGTAATAGCATATATTACTTTCTCTTTCGCTCATTTACGCTTCGCTTTGATTTTTCTCGTAAAATGGAAGACAATAATTTAAATATTAATAAAATCTTAGTAATTACGTGTGAAATATTACACCTTTGGCTATATTTGTATTCCTCGTGTTGTTACTGCACTGTCGGAAGGCACACGACTTCATTCTGGAGCGAAATGTAACGAAAAACGACGCGGTAATCAATTAATTAAACACGTCCGGCTGTCACCGCGTCCTAAGGCACACTACTCTCAGATGAGTGAGCCTCACTCATCTCGGGGTGACACATTTTCACGCTGACGATTGTATGGAATGCCTTTTCTAACGTTCCAATTCTATAGGTAATACCATCAATAATTACTACAACACTGGGCAAAAGAATGTAAAACTTTATACATTTCAATTTGAAAAAGATACAATGGTATTGCAATGAATAGGATAATAAAGTTTTTATAACAATGTTTTAGTTATGACTCACGGAAGAAATAGCTTTATTTATCGTTATTCACACCAAATTTCACAGAAATTATAAATTTTGGTTTTGACAACATCTTACCTGCACTTGTGCACGATAACGGTTAAATAATGGCCAATATTATACAAAGTTCCTAAACTATTACCAGTATACTGGCCTAATCTCTTAGGCCAGGGATCGCTTAGGTTTAAGATATTTTGATTTATGTCACAGTACACTGATATTTTTTAGAAACACAACCAATATGTAGTCACACTAGTCAGTGATGCCAATTGCCAACCTGCAGATAATTTCAGATTGGTGGGGAACCAATAGAAAATCTAGAAGTGTCTACCGTCGCGCCGTCTGGTGGAGATTTAAAAGAGAAAACAACCCATTAGCAGTGGCGTAAACAGAGACTTATTCAAAGGGCAACCAGGGCTTCAAATACCCAGGGCTTCATAACGTTAAAGAATACCAGAAAAATATCGTTACATACCGTTATTTTCATAATGGTAGCCAGATAACGGTATTTTTAACGATATCTATAGGTCTACCCATTGACCATATTGGGTCTACCAGAATCTGATGGCAATTTTTGACAGAAAATTTTCAATAAATATCCTAAATCATTGGATAAATTTTTATATTTGCATGTTTAATACACAGATTAGCTGCTAAAAGAAAAGGATCAAAATGTTTTATTTCAATTACCCCGGTATTGCTAGAGACTAGAGTCAATTTATTTTCTCACTTTTTGCCGTCAGATTCTGGTAGACCTATACACGGATTTAAAAAAAATACGAATGTAACCTTGTCTAATCCCGAGTGAAGCACAGTAATGGCCGCTCGTGTAGGATGTGTGCGTCTCATTGGCGCCGTCACTCTATGTACAATGACAGCGGGTTGTAGTACCTAGTTGCGTGTGTGAGTGTCGGTCACGTGTTCAATAAACGAAATTGTGACGAAATTGTCGTACCTTGCATGCTTCACCTCTTTATAGTGTAATGCTCTATCCGTATTTTTTTTTAATCCGTGGACCTATAGTAACATAACGAAAAAAATATCGGTATGGTAGGTAAATATAACGATATTTTCTGATATGCAGTGTTGCCAAGCCCTCAGTTTTAGCTGTAGATCTACAGTTTTTCGGAAATCCTCTCAATTTTCAGTTTAGGCCTCGAAATCAACAGTTTTTATGAGCTAGCTAGCGTCATCTATTTTATTATATTAAACTTAATATAATCGAAACAGAGGTAATGGTCATCAATCGATTCAATAGATATGGCGATAGTTGCAGACAGTAATAGAAAGTTGAGATCCTAATTAGCGTACTAAATCAGAAGACAAAGGGCTTTTGATTGAGTGCAATCAGAAGCTTCTAATTAGTCTTCTTTTTAGGATCCTAATTATAGTGCTCTAAGGCTTTAAATGTATGTCCTTTTTTTCGTTATTTTATGTGGTGCCAGTATGGATTGAGATTCGTTGTCATCTTCAGGATCGATCTGAATAAAGTAAACCCTTGTTATCACACCTTATATAGATGTTATTAGTTATTACTTATTATCATAATTTAGTAGACGTATATTTATTGATTAAACGAACTTACCTTACGTGAAGTTCAATCAAAATTATACGAGGGGTTTGTCCGAAGATATTAGTATTCCTTTTTACACTAAGTAGTTTCACCTCTATTTGTTACCACATAGCACAATTATTTTAGAGCCAAGAAAAAAATAACAAGTTGTCTCTGGATTGCACTTTCTTCCGCATTTTCCCGCCTCTTGTCTCTGATTTTCCCTTTCTCCTGTCACCTGCAACTCTCTAGAATCTAGAACCTTCATTTAGTTCAGAGCCAAAAAATAAAATGACATAGCTCTAGTTACTTGGGTGTTATCTACTGAGAACCAGGGTGGGTGGGAGTTCCTACTAATATCTTCGGACAAACCCCTCGTATAATTTTGATTGAACTTCACGTAAGGTAAGTTCGTTTAATCAATAATTATACTTCGGGGGCTTGTCTTCGATATTAGTATTCCTTTTTACACTAAGTAGATGTTTAGAGAACAAACAAGATATGTCATTTTATTTATGCTTAATTTTTATACATAATCGAAGTAAGAAAAATGTTACTCGTTAACATATTTTATACCTAATCTGTCACAAATTATAGGTATATGTACCTATAATTTGGTATACCAAATTATTTGACGACCTCCGTGGCGCAGTGGTGAGCGCGTTGAGCTCAAGCCGGAGGTCGCGGGTTCGAGTCCCGCCGACGGAACAAAAAAAGTTTATAAAGTTCCTGGGTCATGGATGTATATTAAATATGTGTATCATATAATAAAAATCTTAAATATATGTATAGTATAAAAGTATTAAATATATTTCCGTTGTCTGGCACCTGTAACACAAGTCCTTCGGGTACTTAGCACGGGGCCAGACTGACGTGGTGTGAAGCGTCCATAGATATTATAGATATTATTATTATTATTATATTATTTTAATCACCTTCAACAATAATAGATCTATTAATTAAAGAAACTAGCAAAGGTCATGGAGTTGACTGTCCACAGTCCAATTCGCTGTTAGGCGAATAACATCTGAAACTCCTTAAAAGCTTAAATGCTAACGAAGTTAAAACGTGACGGTTGCTAAGACTAGAAAAATTTTACATCAACTCAATATTATCCTTAAAAACATTACAATTTCTGAAATTAGATATTTTGTTTACTTAAGCCAATAAGGTTTTGACTGGACAGATTTCAGATTTCTCTAGAAAATATGGTAAAAGTAAATTGGATTGTATTCTTTTAGGTTTAGAATTATTGTGACAGTGTGACAACACTGATTGTTGGTATCTCTCTCCGCTACAGTGTTGCCAGATCAGGGGATTTCCCCCTAGATTTAGGGGGTTTTCAACCAAGACAGGGGCCAAATATGGGGAAAAAATATTTGGGGGATTTTTTAGGGGAAATTCAAAAAACACGGCCATATATATTATCACGTACTGTTAGACGGTCAATTATAAACCTCTTTTTAAAAAAAGGATTTTATTTAAACACACTTAGTTTAATGCACAACAAGAATTAGAAATAGATTTTGAAATATAGCCAGACAAATGCCGCGCGCGGATGTAGAAGGATGGACAGGAACTGAGGTCTCGGGCCGAATGCAGGGATTATATATCAAATGGGAAGAGTAGTGCTAGGCACTATTATATACTAACCTAGTATATAACAGTACCTAATGTTTTTTTAATAATGTTTTTTTTTACCATCTTTAAATTACTTGAGCGCCACAACAACTAATCGAGGTCGGATTCGAGATGTTGAAAAGATGAGGACTAAATTTAGCCATAAGTAACAAAATGCAGCAATAATAAGTTTAGTAATATACAGGGTGCAATTAAACCTTCCTGCCAAATTTTGATATATTGAACCTTGTTAAAAATAAAAATACACCTATTTTTTCTTTTATAGTCACTCAGTACTAAAATGTTGAGAAATAGCTTCTGAAAGTTATCCTAAAAACACTACAATTAATGGACACGATGCGTCGGCTGCGCGTGATATGCCCCCGCGCGCGCGCCTCATCCCGCGCACCCTCTCTCATTGCCCCGCGCCGCGAGTGACCATTCTGCAACGATTTTAAATGGGATAAAATATGTCATTGAAAAAAAAATAACACCCAATTTTTTTGGTTAAATGGACTCTCCTAACCTAACCTAAGCCTTGGAAAAAAAATTGGTTGTCTGTAAAGTCGGTTTACTGACGATAGTTGAACGTGACAACGTATGACGTTGTCACGTTCAACTTCCCTTAACATCCTTAACCTCTTAACCCTTAACCCCTTAACTCTCGCTTCCGAATCTCTATAAATAGAAACAAACTTTTTCGAGTGTAACCTAAAGTTATTTCAATGTATTTATTTCAAATTATTGTCTAAAAATATTTATAATGAGTAAAATAAACTATTCGCAATACAAAACGCTACATACATTTGTGAAATCCAGTAAAATCTTCGAACAAAGCACAACTCATACCTTGACACGTAGGAAATAGAGCACAATTTTGAATAGCCGAAATAATACTAATAGCTCACAGATCGTTTATTTATTTTTCATTCAGAGTGTGGTCAATGTATCAAAGGTCATAACTGACCAAATTTATTCATACAAAAGTATTCTCTAAGTCATCGAAATACGTAATATGTGACGTTATCTGGGAGAAGGGACCTTATGGAGGGTTTTAGTTTCCGAGATAATCGCATTTAAAGTAAAATGTCGAAAAAAATCATTTTTTCTTTTTTTTGCTCCATATTAATAAACGGACTCTAAATTTTGATATGACAAAGACACAGGTTTTAAAACGATTTTTTATAGGTTAAAATATATCTTAAAGTTTAGTAAAAAAGGGACCTTATTGTCGGTGCTGCAGTCGAGAGTCGATTGCGGCTTTCATTCGGCACGGTATCTACTGTTATACTATTAGTAATTTGCACCAAGCTGAAAATCGGTAACATTGATTAGAATATCTGGGGGCACGGCAGTGCCCCCGCCAAGTAGAGCGCGAAGCAAACACTGCAGTACCTACCATCATTTACAGGAACCATTTCACCGCATTTTAGGCCCCTATTTCAGAACCTCTAGAGGTAATTAAGCTAAAACAAAGTTTCTCATTTATGACACTCACTCACTCACTCAAGATCATCAAAAAGAACTAGTACTTTCCATAAACTCAGAGAGCTGAAATTTAACACAGAGTTTAGGGTTTAATGGCCATTTATAGGGAAAACCATAAAAATTAGCCAAGTGCGAGTCGGACTCGAAATTAGGTTTTTTGTGTGGGAGCCCCCCTTAAATTTTAATTTCAATTTAATCCTGATCAAAGGTGATCAACCTGCACTGTCCTAACCAAACTTGGAAATAATACGTTTCCAACGCGGGAATCGAACTCACGAGTCAAGAGCCACGCACTAAACCACTAGACCACGGAGGCGTATTTAACACATGTGATGCTGATGGTGACGTTTACACGAGCGCGCAATCCTACACGAGCGATATGATGAAACCCACTACTTATGGCTCAGCTGACGACCTCCGTGGCGCAGTGGTGAGCGCGTTGGTAGCTCAAGCCGGAGGTCACGGGTTCGAGTCCCGCCGACGGAACAAAAAGTTTATAAAGTTCCAGCGTCATGGATGTGTATTAAATATGTGTATCATATAATAAAAATCTTAAATATATGTATAGTATGAAAGTATTAAATATATTTCCGTTGTCTGGTACCTGTAACACAATGTTCTTCAGGTACTTAGCACGGGGCCAGACTGACGTGGTGTGAAGCGTCCATAGATATTATTATTATTATTATTATATTATATTAAAGCTTAAAAAATATACGTGGGAGAGACATGCTTCGGCACGAATGGGCCGGCTCGATCGGAGAAATACCACGTTCTCACAGAAAACCGGCGTGAGCACGAACGCACGTTTCTATAAAAAGAAGTGAAATCCCACCAAAAACATTCTGTAAAAAAACGAGCCAAGTCTCGAATCTCGATGGAGCTGCTTGTTTATCTCTAATAAGGGTTCCTTGTTGACTACGGAACCCTAAAAAGTTATGAACTCTAGATAAAGTCGTACGAAGTCTGAGGTTCCTTTATTTTTATAAAGAAATCTCATAAATATCATTAAATAAATGTTTAAATAAAATAAAACATAAAATAAAAATAAAAAATAATGTTACAAATACGAAATTAATAGTATTTTTGTATCTTCTTTTGACTTTATTACTAAAAATGTAACGACCGACATTAAGGTCCCTCTTAATATTTATAAATACTTCTATGGTAACTATGAGAAATTACATGTTTTTGGTACACGTCTTATTACTAAAGAAAATTAAAATTATTCAAAACATAATAACTTCAATGGTAATAAAAATGTACGTTTATTTTTATGTGATATTACTAAACTTTTAATCAGTGACAATAAGGTCCCTTTTGAAAAGTGTTAAGTGTTTGTACCAGCTTTTTACTAAACTTTACCTTGAATTTTAAGACAGAAAAAAGTTACTTTTTAAATAGAAGTTTATATATTTGATCTCATTTGACTGTGTTTAAGTGTAGTAAATGTATATTTTTGTTGATTTTGACTGATTAATAAGATTAGTAGAAGCACAATGTTTATTTGTTCAATTTTTTAAAGAATACAATAAACAATGTTGTTTAATATCGAAGACGTCTCTATTTAGTAAAAACTGATCCGTTTTATATTATTCTTTTATAAAATCCAATAAAAAATATACTATCAGTGAAATATTAAGTAAAAACCATCTTGGGCATTTTCATTACATCATGCATTTTGGCTGTGTAAACAACAAGAATAGAGTTATAAAATTATATAATTGAAGTTAAATTCTAAAAGACCATATAAAGTACTCCTCAAAAAAGATGACATCTATGTAACTTCCTACAATAACATACTTTTTTAGGATGTCGAAGTTAGAAAGCGATTTTCTCAATATCACCTTTTACGACTTTCCAGTTTAAACATTTTTTTTTAATATTTTCCAGACCTGCACGCATGTTATTTACATGGTTCGATAGCCTATTAAATGTAGATTATGGAGATACTAATAACTCAATACCGACAATAAGGTCCCTTCACGCTGATAACGTCACATATAATCGAAACAAAGAACGCGGCCCTGGTGGGCCTTACGGTTGTTGAAAGACTTGAGAGTGTAAATGGAACGCCTCAGAGCGAGGTAACGCTGCATGAACTGTCATGTTTTTCGTGCGCGCACCCCATATCGAATTATAAGACGTTATCACGTCAAAAATTGGCAGGAAGGTTTAATTATTGCACGATGTATTTTTATTGAATATTAAAAGAAAAAGTAATTTGCGGCGTCCCAATCAGGAAAACTGAATCGTTATATCAAGCCCCTTTAATCATTAATGAGCATGTACCATTTTCCACGTTTGATATGTGATATGTGTAATAATATCTCGCTGGTAGTGATGGTACATGCGCTTATGCGCTAGTTCCGGAGACGGAGATAGTCTAGGGCAGTGGTCCCCAACCTTTTTTTCATGTGGGCCACAACAAAAAATTTTAAGGGTTAAAAAATAACATTCTACAAAATTAACGATTTTAATGTGGAAAAAATTTAACGACTATCACGTAGACTTTACGTTATTTTGCCGGTGGGCGTGAATTTCAAAATTGTTTAACATCACGCGGGCCACAAATAAAGTCCCGGCGGGCCACATGCGGCCCGCGGGCCGCGGGTTGGGGATAGCGGGTCTAGGGGATTTCTGGGGGGAAAATCAAATTAGTTCAGGGGTACGTCGCCGAGACCATCTGGCATCTGGCAACACTGCTCCGCTATTTTCCGATACCGCATGTTCCGATACCATCAAAGTATCGATACCTACTCATTTCGATAGTACTCAAATCTTTTTTCGATACTACTCAAATAAAATATACTCCTAAAGTATCGATACTTACTGTTATCAATACTTTTCGATCGAAATCGAAAAATAAATTTTAAAAAGTGCTAAAAGTATCAGTTGTAACTTGTATTCGTTTCGTTTTTAAATGTGCAGCTTTCGCGCATGCGCATTAATAGAAATTATCATAAATTACTGTCAGATTTGAACACATGAGTGACACTGACACAAATTTCTAACTTTGCGGCATGCGCATGCGCAAACTCGGATGGGGCTCGGGTGAATTCAGATGAGACTCATCTTTGAATTTCTACGTGAGTTTCTACGACGCGACGTCGTACGATGTCGTGTCGCAGTTCTTAACGACGCGCATCGTATAGTCTGTTAAGAAAGTCATGACAGGCGGGAAAATTTTCTAAATATAATCACGCTTATAAGGTTAGTATTTTTTTCTTTGTATTTACACAGAACGCATAATAGATTTTAAATATTGTCACCTTGCACATTTTTATCTCAAATTATTAAAGTTGTCATATTTTTTTATTTCATTTAAAAAATTTCCCGCCTGTCATGACTTTCTTGACAGACTATAGATTCCCACGACACGACGTCGTACGACGTCGTATCGTGTTTTTGTGCCCCGGCCCTTACACGGTCAAATTTTCATCAATCTGATCCATCAATCTGATTGACGGAATATTGACGGTTATAAAAATCTCATATTTATGTCACAGGCTACACGGTCGAATTCTCATCAATCTGATTGACGGAATATGGATTGTTATAAAAAGTTCATATTAAAAATATTATCAATTCGAGCCGTACACGATCAAATTTTTGTCAATCCGTACCGGATTGATGGATCAGATTGATGAAAAATTGACCGTGTAACCGGCGACATACTTGCACAGTGCATACTGGTATTGGTGATCGAGCGAGAGCGTTTTTACTTGCTCTCTCATTAGTCATTCAGTCTAATGGAGCATAATTATTAGCTCCATGTTCAGTCCATAGTATACAGCTTACATCCTCTTTGGTTCAGTCTTCTACAAATATATATAAGTAATCTGTGTTCAGTCTCATGCGTTCGGAAATTTCTGGTGATGCTGATTCGATTCGATACCAAGTATTTTGTTCCGAATTCCGATACCGAGTATGTATCGCAAGATTGATTCGATGCTAAAAATACTTGGTATCGAATCAAAAGTATCGAGTACGTACTCGTATTTACTAGTATAGGAATATCCCTAGCTATTTGTCGGCCATTTTTTAAAGAATTATTGTATGGATGAAGATTGGATTGAAATAGGCGGTCTAATTTCTTTTCTTAGTGTTGTGCGTATATAAATATAATTGTTAATGTATTTAGTAGCATAACAAACGATAAACATGGTTGAAAAAGCTGAAGTAAAGGTAAATAATATGTTGTGTCGTATGTCGTCAAAGCACCCATTGTTTCAATTTTCACCTTGTCGGTTGGTCGATAAACGTGTTCAGCAGATTTTTGTATACTTTAATTTTACGCTCCTTATTTAACTATAATACTGTATAATTTTCTGTAATATACAGAAAAAAAACTATTCGTGTGTAACACGTTCACGTACGGTACCTAGGTACTGGATGAATACCACGAACACGATTGAAATGTCGCAATTTTAAATCATGAGCTAATTTTTTTCGTAGTAAGGTGATACATCATACAAGTAATGGTAATTATTGATTCTACTATAATACGTTTTAAAATGAGGGTAGGGCATAGTATTATAGAATTTAAATAAAGTTCGTTGAGGTAGCTATTGTTAACCAAAGATTCAATGTACTATCAGAGAAGTTAATTCCTAGGCAGATGGGGGGACCTACGGAGTTTGGTCGCGTTATGTAAGCCATACACACTACGATCTACCAGAGAGGTCCACCTCTGGAAATATGTCTGTGCAGGTAGACCGGAGTGTGTGTGGGAATAGATTTTGCATTTGCAGGTCCAAAAAACTGCATACACATTCCGGTCTACCTGCACAGGTGGACCTCTCCAGTAGACCATAGCATGTATGGCAGGCATTACATCAAACCCAGCCCTGATGAAGAATCAATTTTCTCAATGGTATGTCACTGTAAGATTGTAAACACTGCGAGATTGTAATATGACGAAGTGATGGATTGTAAACAACCAGTTTTCCGGTGATTTTAAATTAATTATTTCGTATTTAAAATAACTTCAATTGCCTGAATATTTGAGGTATAACATTGAATAAAATTTAGATATAGTTAAAGTGCAGTTTGAATTATAAATTAGGTTAATTTTACTAAGCAAACATTCAAACAGCACTTTGTGTAAACTCTTTATAACGAAACTCAAGGGACTGAGCATTTTTGTCATTATAGAGAGTTTTCGTTATAATATGATAGGTACCCAGTATGCTTGGTCGAAGACCATCACTTCCGAGAAAACAATGTGCACGTGTTCAAGGCAATTAAGGATAACAAAAGCCGACCTCAGATGTTTCGGAGCTTCAAAGTTTTTTGTTACCTGATAACATAACATGAACAACAATACCGATAATAAATATTTACTGTCTAAAAATATGGACACATTTCTTCGTAATAGAGAATGGCGTATTGCTATAAAGAGTGTTTCAATATGTGGGTGTTAATGCAAACCAACCAAGTTGGGCTCACTTCAACGTTATAGTTATAAAGGATAATGTTATAAAGAGTTTACACTGTATATCTAAATTTTATTTTATGTTATACCTCAAATATTCAGGCAATTGAAGTTATTTTAAATACGAAATAATTAATTTGAAATCACCGGAAAACTGGTTGTTTACAATCCGTCACTTCGTCATATTACAATCTCGCGGTGTTTACAATTGGAAAAAAAGGGGGAACCTTTTAACATACGAAAGGGTGTAAAACAAGGGGATCCGCTGTCGCCAAAAATTTTCTCCGCTGTACTTGAGAAAGTATTCAGGAAGCTGTCCTGGGAGGGTTATGGATTAAATATAAACGGATTAAAGCTCACTCACCTCAGATTCGCTGACGACATTGTACTGTTTGCATCATCACCAGAAGAACTGAATATAATGATCAATGGACTGGCTAAAGAAAGTGAAGAGGTAGGGCTTAGGCTCAACTCATTCCATGACAAACAATACCGAGGGTAAAATAAATAATATGTGCTTTTTACATTTATTCTGATGAATTTAGAAAGAAGACATTCCAAATTGTATTATGCGACAAAAAAAAAATAGAAAAATACCTTGGCCTTCAAAATCTCCAAACTGAACTGGCTTAGTGACTATTATGCCTTTGACTATTGGAAATTCAAAAAATGAAAGAACTATCACTGTGACAACCGTTTTGCCACGTTGTGATTCGAGGGTGTCATTCGTATTATTGGTGGAATACATTAAAATTCCGAAAAAAATTATAATTATCAAGCAAAAGGGGTGTTTTCTTGCTACATTGGCACTGTAACGCCCGAAACGAAAAATCGGGTAATTGTTTTATTATTGTAACTTACAGATTGATTAGTTTAATAATATTTAGTAAAAGAAAGGTTATGATGATAATGATTTCAAATACTAACTAATAATTCAAGAAGAGACAAATTTGATAGCTTTTTTTCATGATTGAAAACTGTAACGCCCGAAACGTTTTGGTTGTTACAACTTTTTCATACATCATATTTCATCGTATCTTCAATGCATAGTGTGTGGCTGCATGAGGTGATGATTTTTAAGGTTCCAAAGTCAACAAAGAAGGGTTCCTTTTTAACTACGGAACCCTAAATACCTATAGTTTCAGTCTGTCTGTCCGTTTGTTTGCTGTTGCGGTTTTGCTCAGAGTAGTAATTTAAAAGCTATAAATACATTTCATATAAGCTATGGGCAAATTAAAGTGTATGCTTGAACCAATCTATGTACAAATTTTGGAAGCTTAAATCACTCTCCTGTGTTGGCGAAATAGGAATCCCTTTTTTTACAGGGGTATTTTTGATTGATTATTCTGTGTTATAAAAGTTGACCAATTGTGTTATGCTATGGGTAATTCAAAGACAAAGACATGATGAATACTGACAATGAACTTTAATTTCTTAGCTTTAGCCATTGCTGAGAAACATTGATATCGCTACAGCCAAATTATCAAGGCGCCGCATTGAAAATTCACATTAATTGACTAAGTAACAATTTTTTTTTAAAACTAGCGGTACAACGGACACTCAATGCGCGTGGCCCGATACGCACTTGTCCGGTTTTTTCAAGAAGCTGCTAATTTATGTTAAACTAGAGTTCATTATAATAAATGTATATTTATTATCTAGAACCTAAATTAGTCAAACACTAATTTTGTTTAATATAAAGTGTTTAATTTTTGTACTCGTAACGCCCGAAACAAAACCATGGTAACGCCCGAAACGAAGCTAAAACGTATAAAAGAATAGTAAAACCTTATATGTAGCAGTAATTATGTGGTAGCTGGATAGTAAATATTATACTCTTGGGGGCCTGTAATTTTTAGAAAAGGTTCCTTAAGAAAATTCGCTGAATTTCATATAAATGTAATAGTGGTCAGGTCATAGAGGCAAAATCGTGTAACGCCCGAAATGCACACTTTTTGACTTATAAAATTGTTAATCTTTATGCTAAACTCTACAAATTTAACAATTAAGATAAAGCAACTTAAAACGTAGAGAATAACACATTTTAATCACTACAAAATTATTTCAAAATACATTAAAACTTTAACTTTAGTTGTACAAACGTAACGCCCGAAACGATGGAATGACCGAGTAATGACAAACGGGCCAAAACATATAATAACAGTAGGAAATAACGTAGTTGAATATGTGGAAGACTATATATACCTCGGTCAAATAATATCACCATATGAGACGATAGCTAAAGAAATAGAAAGAAGGACTACAAAAGCATGGAAGAGCTATTGGAGCCTAAAGGAAGTGATGAAAAATAAAGATATCCACATACAACTAAAAAGTAAACTTTTCAATACCTGCATACTGCCTGTTTTGATATATGGAAGCCAAACATGGTCTCCAACCAACAAACATATCACTGCTCTGGCGACTTGCCAACATTCAATGGAACGCAGTATGTTAGGTATTAAGAAATTGGATAAAATAAGAAATTATGTTATAAGAAAAACTACCAAAGTGCAAGATGTCACTGTTAAGGTCAGAAAGTTAAAATGGAGATGGGCTGGCCATACCGTCCGAGGAGTAGGAAAATGGAGTGAAAGAATTACTTCATGGTACCCTAGGCAAGGGAAAAGGAGTAAAGGTAGACAGAGAAAAAGGTGGGCTGATGATTTTAAACCAATTGCTGGCGTTACTTGGAGTAGAGTGGCAAGAGACAGAAGAGAATGGAAGAGGCTAGAGGAGGCCTTTGCCAAATGGCAATCAGAAATTGATAAACTTAGATAACTAACTAGTATTTATAAACACTACTGTAATTCTGAAATAAAAGGCTTTATTATTATTATTATACATCTCATACCATTTGGCATTGAAGTTATTTTAAATACGAAATAATTTAAAATCAGCGGAAAACTGTTTACAATCCATCACTTCGTCATATTACAATCTCGTGGTGTTTACAATCTTACAGTGACAGGTACATAGTCTATCTTCTCTTTTCCAATTTAAAAAGTGGACTATCTTCAGACCATTTTTTTTAATTTTAATTCAATTTAACAATTCTGAGCAATAAGGTTCCAAAGTTGCAGACTGAGCCAGTCTGCAACTTTGAAACTATAGCTTGCTAACTATATTAAAATTAACGTATTCGCGTCGGTATGGCGGGCTGTAAGCCGCACCCGACAAGTATGGCATTACGCTTTCGCCTACTTATTTTTTCGACTATCTGAAAATACAAGCATTTTTGTGGAACAAATTGTTCGACACTCGTTATTTATCCGACATGTTCGATTAACGCCCACGTGTTTGGGCTGCCATGCCAGTGCGAGCGCTTTGACCATCATTTTCCTTTTTGCCTTTACGTAATTATTATACCCCTGTAAAACGGCCATACTGGTACAAATTACCAAGAATTTTGTGTCAGTGCCTCCAGGCCTATTTGTAGCTTTCTCTTTCATTTGTATACTTCTGAATTGCTGTTTATTTTATGAAAATTATGAATGAAAATAAATAGTTTTTATTATTCATAGAGGAAGCTGTCCAAATCAAGTTCATGAGAGTCATCACCTAATAATAAAAATATACTTATGTAACACTATTTCTTACTATATGTAGATTATTATTAAATTTTACTGAAAATGAAATTTAATTCAATTTTAAATCAAAGGTGTAAAAAAAAAACATGTAAAAAGATTAAATATGTGGATTCAATTTATATTATTTTTTCTATAACTTCTACTTTTTAGGCAGAATCTCTACTTAATTTAGATGACTTGTTACAATGTCCTGTGTGCTATGAAATTCCAATGGGACAAATTTTCCAATGCAATGAAGGACACCATGTATGCGGGCGTTGCAAAATGCGTCTTGATGTGTGTCCTGTCTGCAGAGCGTTATTCTTTGGCACAAGAAATTATGCAATGGAGGAATTGATAGCTAACTTTAGAAAATTGAAAACTTTGGTATGTAGTTTTTATTACTAATAATTCATTTTTTCAAAATAGCAGAAATTAGCACTTTGTTTTTTTTTTTTTTCAGAAAACTGGTGGTGCTGCTACTAGTGGATCATCTAAGAGTAGCACACCAGCCAAGGATAATAATTCAGAGCCTGAGGATGATAATATGAATGAGGAAGAAGACAGTGAGACCACACCTGAGGTACAATTTGTTCATCTCAAAAGTCCCTTTCTTTTAGTTTTAATTGTAGTGGAGTAAAGGTTTTTGCAGTTGTATTGCAATGGTTTTTACAATATTTTTTTTTAACTTTTCAGAGCCTACCAGCCAGTACACCTCAATCAAGCAAGGGACTGTTTCGTTGTCTTTGTTGTAAAAATGGAAACTACGAAAGACTACCAGCTGCCCGCTTACTTAATCACCTTCGGTACTACCACCGTCCTGATTTGCTGGAGGTAACAATTGTTTGATATGTGTGTGCATAATTAACATAATCAGAGAAGATTGAACTGACTGACTGTAAATTCCCACTATAATATTATACTAGCTATATGACCGAGCTTTGCTCTGTATTAAAAAAATTCAAAAAACACACATAAAATGACATTTTATGAAAATGATTCCTAGCTAGATTGATTTATCGCCCCCGAAACCCCCTATATACTATGGAAATCGGAATCAGCTCAAACCTTTCATGAAAATCGTTGGAGCCGATTCCGAGATTCCAATTATATATATACAATGTGTCCCGACACCGGTGTCCGATCCTTTAATGTCATGATCTATGGCATATTTTATCGACAAGACGACGAGAAAAAAATTTTGAACTCATGACGTATGGGCTTATATTAGTGACAAATTGGCTTTCAAATTATTTTTTCTCTAACTTTTGAAAAAAAAAAATTCTCTGGCTTCATACTAATCTGACCACCTCATCATAAGAAAATCGTTATAACTTCTAAACTATCTGACTTAGAGCATTGAAGTAAAAGAATTTTAGAAGATGAAAACTTCCTCTATCTTTTAAAAATAAAAAAGGACCAGTTTAATATGCTAGATTTTTCACAAAAAGCCATTAATAAAAAAATACACATTTTTTTTCTTAAAATTGGGTTTTTCTATGTTTAATTCCACGAAATTTATAACATATTGCCTGTGTAAGCGTAGTCCACAAATTTAGCTATCAAATGAGACCTTTTTTATCTTCATAGGATATTTACAAGAGCAGTTCTGGTCAGATTAGTGTGAAAGCCTGAGAAAAACTAAAATGGCTGCCATTTTACAACCTTGAGAGAGAAAAAAAATTTGAAGGCCAATTTGTCGATAAAATATGCCATAGATTAACCATTAGCCAGAGATAAACATTAAAGGATCGGACACCGGTGTCGGGACACATTGTGTAAATATATATATATATATATATATATATATATATATATACAATGTGTCAAGAATTGCTCGTTTAAAGATAGCTAGCTAAGAAAATACCTACTTTAGGTGAATAATATTAAATTTTACATATTTTCTTTGTTTTCTTCATATCTGTTTGAAACACTAAGTCTGTGAGAACTTACCTCAGGATTAGACTGGGGTGGTGTGATATTTTTTTCATATTGTTCTGTGTGACATTTTGTATTAATATAAGATTTAAAATACTTAACTTTATAGTCTTAAGCAAATGTCACTTGTGCAATTTTTTATTTATTTTTAGGGTCGGACTGAAAATGGAGAATATTTACAAGCATGGCAAATTGCTACCACACCTGGCAGGCTTGTAACTGCAATTCGTATTGCTAATATGGGCATATTCTTTTTAATTATAGAAATATCTAGTAAGTACATAATATTAATATATAGATTCTTTGATACTTAGGTTGGCTAGGAATAATTGATTTATATTTTTAAAAGTTAAGTAATTATTATTAACTAATAAATAACAGAGACAATTTACAACCAAATATTTTTTAAAACCTTAAACGAGATCATGATTATAACACAATATTTCGTTATTTTCAGGTGATTCTGTTTTTGCTTGGCTATCAATGGCCGCTACACCATGGGTTGCTCATGCATTTAATTATACTGTTACTATATGTGGCAATGATCGTGAAGCTATTTTCTCCGACTGTGTAAGTAAATAAAATTATAATACTTTAGTACATCCGAGCAATTGAGTTGTTGTCAGGTCACATTGATCTAATCTATACTAATATTATAATTCTGCAGAGGTTGTTTGTTTGAACGCGCTAATCTCAGGAACTACTAGTCCAATTTGAAAAATTCTTTCAAATTGGACTTTACTGTTGGATAGCCCATTTATCGAGGAAGGCTATAGGCTATATTTTATCACGCTAAGACTAATAGGAGCGAAGAAATAGAGGAAAATGTGGAAAAAACGGGGGGAAATTATTTGAAAGGGCTTATTTGAACGCGCTAATCTCAGGAACTGCAGGTCTTATTTGAAAAATTCTTTCAGTGATAGATAGCCCATTTATCGAGGAAGGTTATAGGTTATATTTTATCACGCTAAGACTAATACGAGCGAACAAATAAAGGAAAATGTGGAAAAAAAACGGGAGAAATTATATGAAAGGGCTTATTTGAACGTGCTAATTTCAGGAATTACTGGTCCGATTTTAAAAATTATTTCAGTGTTAGATGTTGCGTGAAATTCCTAAATTACGCAAGCGAAGCCGCGCGGAACATCTTTATATAATCAAAAAATCGTAGGAAAGTCAATTCCGTACATTGAATATTTTTATACAGTAAATAATACTTGGGATGTGATCTACATTCTACTATGTTAACGCGGACGAAGTCGCGGGCAACAGCTAGTTCAACTAAATAATGTAGGTGCGATTTGTATGTATGAACAAAATTTCAAGATTTTGGATAGATTTACTTTGTATATTACCTGAAAAAAACTATTGCATCAACCCTCAACAAACATAATATATTATGTAATGATTTTTTACTTTAAAATAATTATTACTTTTAGGTCTGGTCAGTTCGTTCCTGCGAAGGATCATTGAAAAAACGAGGGCATTGTTTGCTCGTGAAAGATTTAGATGCTCAAGCCTTAACTACGCCGGCTCACATCAGCACAAAATTATGCATTCGCCGTACTCCTGAGGATCAATTGGCTAACCAATCACAACCGAGAGCCGTGCTCAGGATCGCCAACCGTGTGAGCAATGGTAATAACATCTCAAACAATATTCTTCAAAGCATTGACAACAATATAACGAGGTTGTCACAGTCTCTCGCCGTGATCGATCGCCAGATTACTGCAGCCATTGAGAACGAAATGAATGCTCCTTCAGCCCCCGCTCGTAATGCAGTAGCCGCACAGCCTACTTTGAATAATGGTAATGTTGAGCAACAACCGACGTTGTCGCGTAACGCTCGCCGTCGCATGCGTCAGCGTCTGAGGGCTGCGTTGAATGGACCAGCCGGGGAACCAGCTGCGACGGCACCTTCGCCGCATCAGGAAAGAATCCAAGATATGGAGAGGCAAATGCAGGAAATACGTAACGCATTTGATGCGGGGGATATAATCAGAAATCTAAACGCACGTGCGCCTGTCCCTCCGCCTGACATGGTTCCCGTGCCCCCTCCGCGCTCCAGCTATTTTACGCCTCCCCAACGCTCGAGCAACAACAATTCTAACTCGTCGCGTGAACAGCAAATAATTGCCATCGGGCCACTTATAGTCGGTCATGGCGACTCCTCCCAAGCGTCCAGCCCAGCGCCGGCTTCTGTTGCCCCTCCAGGGCCTTCAAATGGTCAAGCTCAAAATGGAAACGGTACACGCCCACAAAAGAAGAAACGCCGCCATCGTAGATAAGCCAATTTTTTTTAGTGTAATATTATGTTCTAACATTGTATTGTTATCTGTTATGTCTGACGTCATCTGGGGTTTCCATCTGTTGTAAATATGTTGTTTTTATACACTGCAATTTTATTAGTACTAGTGCTGTGATAATATCTTAAATGAAAACAAGCCGGTGGAAAAATATTCTACTTAAGTAATAATTCTTCATTAACTTTCTCCCCAGGATGTATAATATTAAACATGCATTGTGATAAAGTGCTTCATATTGATTATAATATTCAGTGAGAATATTAAAGTGAATGTTTATTGACATGTCGACAACATTAATTTTATGTTAATTAACTTGACTAGTAACAATGTCACTTGTTTTTAACAATTATTTTATTGATGGATAATTGCTTAGAATTATGCCTATAATGATGTGTTATTATTGTAATGTATAAAAGGTAATAAAATTGTCATTTAAATGGTATGTTTTTAACTACCCTTCGCTTTTTTAGTCTTAGCAGCTGCCATGGAAGCTTTATAAAACAAAGTAGTAAATATATTTATTATTATTTACCCAATGGATTGGCTGTATAATGTCTTGCCTTTGTCTGGAAAGTTTGAAAAAAACATCTAACTGACAAGGACAAACCATTAAATATCTTACTGCCGTATATTGTTACAAAAAAGATAATAGTCATGAAATATCAAAACTTAGTAAAGAA
This sequence comes from Lysandra bellargus, assembly GCA_905333045.1. NCBI lineage: Eukaryota > Metazoa > Arthropoda > Insecta > Lepidoptera > Lycaenidae > Lysandra > Lysandra bellargus. The sequence continues at coordinate 1,078,763 of HG995333.1, forward strand.
ATAAAAGAAAAAATTAGAAAGCATAGGAAAGAACTAAGGAATAAAACTATTCAAAACCATATAGAGAAATCAGGGGGAATTAAAAAAGCTTTAAAAGAGTTAAGAGAAAATAACTGTTGGATCCCATGCGTAAAAAATAATGTACCTATCAGGAAAAAAATAGTCAAGATGACAACAAATTAACGAAACTGCAACCGAGTTCTACAGTAAATTGTATAAAGACACACCTTGCAACGATAGACAACACCTACCAAAGGACGAAAATGAAGACATAATACCACCAATTTTAGAATCAGAAGTAAGATGGGCAATATTATTCCAGAAAAACAGCAAAGCTCCTGGAGAAGATAAAATATCAAATGAAATCCTAAAAGGTTGTCTTGAATACACTTTAAAAACTATCACAAAAATATTTAACGAAATTTTAGACAACGAAATCATACCAAGACAATGGACGACATCAACTATTACACTGCTTCACAAGAAAGGAGACAAGGCAGAGATTAATAACTACAGGCCCATTAGTTTGATGTCAAATTTATACAAAGTGTTTTCAAAAGTGCTTTTAAACCGACTTAGTACAGTCCTAGATAACAACCAACTTAAAGAACAAGAAGGCTTCCGGAAAGACTTTTCTACTATGGATCACATCCACGTGGTAAACCAGATTATAGAAAGGAGCAACGAATATGGGAAAAAATACTACATGGCTTTTGTAGACTACAATAAAGCATTTGATTCTATAAAACATAACCACATGTGGGAAGCCTTAAAATCACAAGGAATACACCCCAAATACATAAGGATACTACAAAACATTTATAGAGAGTCAACAGCAAAGATCCAAACAGAAAGGAAAGGACAACCCTTCAAGATAATGAAAGGCGTACGCCAAGGAGACCCCCTTTCTCCAAAGTTATTCTCGGCACTGCTCGAACATATATTTAGAAAAATGGGCTGGGATGGTTTTGGTATAAACGTAAACGGAGAAAAACTAAATCACCTAAGATTCGCAGATGATCTGATATTGCTTACAGATAATCAACAACACCTCAAAGAAATGTTAATCCAATTAGAAAGAGAAAGCAAAATTGTAGGCCTGACTATGAACACAGAAAAGACTAAACTAATGACAAATCACGACAAAATACCTATCTCGCTGGATTGTAACCAAATAGAGTATGTCGGTCAATATACATACCTGGGTCAAATTATTTCTCCAGAAAACCAAATGCATAAAAAAATAGATGTCAGAATAAGCAATGCTTGGAAGAGATGGTCCCTTAAGAAAGTATTTAAAAATCCATACATACCTATGAAAGACAAAAAATTAAAACCGACTTCCAAGGTAAAAACAATTTAATAACATCCAATATGAACTAAAAAGTATTAAATAACTATTCCTATCTAATAGTGCCTTTTTCCGAATTCGGCTAAAACTCGAACTATTTCTGTACTCAATCTTCATCATTTTGAAGTCGGTAACTACCAGATGAATCTTCTGTTCTCTGACAGAATATTTGAAACTCTTGGAACTGGGACCGACTTCAAAATTATGAAGATTGAGTACAGAAATAGTTGAGTTTTAGCCGAATTCGGAAAAAGGCACTATTAGATAGGAATAATTATTTAATACTTTTTAGTTCATATTATAAGGATGTTATTAAATTGTTTTTACCTTGGAAGTCGGTTTTAATTTTTTGTTAAAAATAATAATTTCACTCTTTTTAGTTACCTGGTAAGCCATGACGTACTATACGTAGAATAATACACCTGTATATTATTCTACGTATCTTATTACAGTGACACTTACAAAATATAATATCAGCTGCAGCCTGCAGATAATTTTAAACAATACATTAAAAAAACGAAGTGAACACGTGTGACGTGCTAAGTAGCCGGTCACAGGACTAGTTTCAATAGGCTGGCACTCGCTAGACTTGTCGTACACGCAGCGCACATAGTACCCGGCCCGCGCGCCCGCGCCGCGCGCGCCGTCGCGCCGCTCGCTTGACAGCCCTGACAGATATGCGAGACCGCAGACAGTTATTGTACTATGAACGCTAAACGCAATGCAAAAGGTTGAAATTAGGATGTTTTCCAGAATATCTCGGCGAAGTGAGACAGAATGTTATGTCGGCTGTACACTCTCGCCGAGAGCTCTCGGGCGAGAGTCTCGTGCGAGAACCCCTTTCCGAGTGCGATCATGTACATTCTCGCTTAGTTCAATCGCAGTTATAAGCTCAGAGAAGATGGACCATTATTTTTCTCTATGAGATGGACAAAAACACTTCTGTTGCAGCTGCCGTAGCTTTCTGTGTATTGTGCTTTTATAAATAATTAGTAATTACCAAAATATTTACACAAAAAAATACAAAAATAAAAAAAAATGGCGAAAACGTATTCTATGATCAATGATCACCATTCACCATGCATCGAAAGATATCATTGTAATCCAAAGATCTATAATCATAATTAATTTTATTTCTCACAGATAATTACTAATAATGACTTTTATTATTGTTATTTTACTGATCTGCACTGTCTAGTGGCGCAACTAGTGGTGGAAAACGCGAGAGTGTACAGTAATGCGCTCGCTTTCCTCGCGAGGCCCTTTGTCTCGGGCGCAAAAAACCGACACCGGACCGAGAGAGTCCGAGACAGGCGAGACGAGGCGAGCGCACCCATTTACACTCTCGCACTCGGGCCGCCTCGCTGTGTCTCGGCGAGAGTGTACAGCCGGCTTTACATTATCGAAGCAACTTTAACTTCTCAGAAGCAATGTCAAATGTGTGCCTTATAGTGTGCGTCCCCCCAGAAAGCCCAATCGAGCTAGGTGTATTTTCAATATATCAGAATTTAGAGCAAAAATAGAGCACCTCTACAGTCAACTAAAAAAATTGGAGCATTAATACGAACGACGCTGCGAGTTAAAAACCGTGGGCTTGCTGACGTCCTGTCCCGTCAGCACGCCCAAGCTAGATCTCGGGAACCGTTGAGAGTACTATCGTGTATTGTGGTTCAAATTTTCGAGCAAAATTGGAGCACTCTGCTCCCGTGAAATCAACTTCGAAACTAGAATGTGAAAGGAGTTAGACGTGATTAACCGGTGGGCTTGCTGGCGTCCTGTCCCATCAGCAAGCCCACGCAGATCTCTGAAACGGTAATGATTTGGATTATGATTAAAAACTCTACAATAGAGCCCTATTTAGAGCACTCTGCTCCAAAAAAAATATTAATGTAGCTTCAATAGTTATCGAGTTACAGGCCTTTGAAAACGGGCTTGCTGACGTCGCGTCCCGTCAGCAAGCCCATTTGGAGCGTGAAAACTACTGAACGGAGAGTCGTCAAAAATATCTCAAATCGTAGCTTAGAATGAGAGAACTATGCTCCAAATAGATCAAAATCCTAGGTTCTACGGTTTTCGCGCTATCAGCGAAAAACACTTCAGCCGCTAAAATTTGTCGATTTTCACAATCGCGCGACGTTGCCGTTCCGCGCAACAAGCAAATGAACGCTTCATTTGCCGTTGGTGTACACGAGAATGAACCTTCAGATGGTTTATTTAAGAGTCTCTTTACTTGCAATCCTAAGATGGCACGTAGTTTATGTCTGATATAATAGACCAGCAGCTATCGTTGCTAATTCGACATTTGTAATCTTCTTGTAAGTTCATGTAAAAGTAAGCTTGTTTGCCTACTCCCTATATTGAAATGTTACCTAATAATATTTCATTTGATGTGATGTGAGTCAGCACAGCATGATTAAGGGCCTACATGAGCCATAATGGCGCCGCCATTAGTTAAAAATAATTACTCACGTAAATAGTATGTACCTACTTTTAAACGAAAACTCAGTTTTCAAGTTAGGCATTTATTTAGAAACAATCAATCGGCAAAATATAGAAAGCTGTGTAATATCTATTATTTTTAACTGAGAAATTATTTTTTAACTGATGGCGGCGCCACTTAGGCTTGTGAAGTTGTGATCTTAATAGAAGTGTTGAAATAAAACAAGAAACATACAAATGTGTAAATGTTATAATTGTTACAAATCAGTCTTGTTTATAAATTAGAATAGGTAAGGTGCCTGAAGGTACCTTTCGCACCTTTGCTTCTTATAAAACAGTCTTAATCATCATTTGGTTACATGTTACTTTACTACGATTATGATTAAATAAATATAGCGTTTCATTTATTGTAGTGTTCCTATTACGTTTTTTCCAAACATGTTGAAATAAAATTTAAAATAAACTAACAGACAATATAAGTAAACATCGTAACAATAGGTAGGTATAGTGCTTAAGCAAAGTTATACAACAATTTTTATCACATTTTCAGTCATAAAATGGCACTAAAATTATGTAAAGTTTCATGTGCACAATCACCTCTTTATTTGTGTCCATTTCGCTATAATCCTCAATCAATTTTGAGTAGGTATGCCAAAAAATATTCATGAAATAGTCGTGACTACATGCCGAATCTCGAAAATAGTCCTTCAACGATTCCAGAGTTATGGGTACCTTGGTGAGGATTATAGCGACATGCTTTTTCGGTATAATCCTCACCTGTTTTCTACTAAACGTTTACGGATTTCAGTATAAACTTGGTATCAAAAAATAGTCCGGAAATAGTCGTCCCAAACGATATAAACTTCGACCTGGTTTACTCTGTATAAGTATGTTAAAAACCCATATAACCCATGTAAACTATACATATAAAAAATCCTCAACACACCTTTATAACTCTGGAATCGTTGAAGGACTATTTTCGAGATTCGGCATGTAGTCACGACTATTTCATGAATATTTTTTGGCATACCTACTCAAAATTGATTTTCATGAAGGTTTCAAAAGTGAGGATTATAGCGAAATGGACACAAATAAAGAGGTGATTGTGCACATGAAACTTTACATAATTTTAGTGCCATTTTATGACTAAAAATGTGATAAAAATTGTTGTATAACTTTGCTTAAGCACTATACCTACCTATTGTTACGATGTTTACTTATATTGTCTGTTAGTTTATTTTAAATTTTATTTCAACATGTTTGGAAAAAACGTAATAGGAACACTACAATAAATGAAACGCTATATTTATTTAATCATAATCGTAGTAAAGTAACATAAGAAACCAAATGATGATTAAGACTGAATCGTAGTAAAGTAACATAAGAAACCAAATGATGATTAAGACTGTTTTATAAGAAGCAAAGGTGCGAAAGGTACCTTCAGGCACCTTACCTATTCTAATTTATAAACAAGACTGATTTGTAACAATTATAACATTTACACATTTGTATGTTTCTTGTTTTATTTCAACACTTCTATTAAGATCACAACTTCACAAGCCTAAGTGGCGCCGCCATCAGTTAAAAAATAATTTCTCAGTTAAAAATAATAGATATTACACAGCTTTCTATATTTTGCCGATTGATTGTTTCTAAATAAATGCCTAACTTGAAAACTGAGTTTTCGTTTAAAAGTAGGTACATACTACTTACGTGAGTAATTATTTTTAACTAATGGCGGCGCCATTATGTCTCGTGTAGGCCCTTAATCATGCTGTGCTGACTCACATCACATCAAATGAAATATTATTAGGTAACATTTCAATATAGGGAGTAGGCAAACAAGCTTACTTTTACATGAACTTACAAGAAGATTACAAATGTCGAATTAGCAACGATAGCTGCTGGTCTATTATATCAGACATAAACTACGTGCCATCTTAGGATTGCAAGTAAAGAGACTCTTAAATAAACCATCTGAAGGTTCATTCTCGTGTACACCAACGGCAAATGAAGCGTTCATTTGCTTGTTGCGCGGAACGGCAACGTCGCGCGATTGTGAAAATCGACAAATTTTGGCGGCTGAAGTGTTTTTCGCTGATAGCGCGAAAACCGTAGAACCTAGGATTTTGATCTATTTGGAGCATAATTCTCTCATTCTAAGCTACGATTTGAGATATTTTTGACGACTCTCCGTTCAGTAGTTTTCACGCTCCAAATGGGCTTGCTGACGGGACGCGACGTCAGCAAGCCCGTTTTCAAAGGCCTGTAACTCGATAACTATTGAAGCTACATTAATATTTTTTTTGGAGCAGAGTGCTCTAAATAGGGCTCTATTGTAGAGTTTTTAATCATAATCCAAATCATTACCGTTTCAGAGATCTGCGTGGGCTTGCTGACGGGACAGGACGCCAGCAAGCCCACCGGTTAATCACGTCTAACTCCTTTCACATTCTAGTTTCGAAGTTGATTTCACGGGAGCAGAGTGCTCCAATTTTGCTCGAAAATTTGAACCACAATACACGATAGTACTCTCAACGGTTCCCGAGATCTAGCTTGGGCGTGCTGACGGGACAGGACGTCAGCAAGCCCACGGTTTTTAGCTCGCAGCGTCGTTCGTATTAATGCTCCAATTTTTTTACTTGACTGTAGAGGTGCTCTATTTTTGCTCTAAATTCTGATATATTGAAAATACACCTAGCTCGATTGGGCTTTCTGGGGGGACGCACACTGCCTTATATGCTCTGGATATAAGGTTAATCACTATATGTTTCCATATAAATTTCGAGGAGTTCCCTCGATTACTCATGGATCCCATCATCAGGTCACCACTTTTGTGAACATGGTACCAAATTGGAGTGAATAACAACAAAACAAAAATTTCGAAAATTGGTTCACAAACGGCGGAGTAATCGTTGAACATACAAAAAAAAAAAAATATATATATATATATATATATATATATATCCACAGCCGAACATATAACCTCCTCGTTTTTTGGAGGTCGGTTAAAAACTAGATGACCCCCGCAACTCCGTTGCGCCAAAAATCATCTATCGCGCGAGAACCGTACATTTTCCCGGGATAAAAAGTATCCTAGGTTCAAAGTAAATCCATACCAAATTTCAGCAAAATTGGTTCAGCGGTTTTGGCGTGAAGTGCTAACAGACAGACACACTTTCGCATTTATAATATTGAGTATGGATGAGTTTCTAACAGTAAACAAAGAACGAAAGTGTGAATAAAAATATATAAAGCTTATCTAGTTAGGTTAGTAAGTCTAGGAAAATATCTGAAAAAGTTATTAGTAGCATCCATCAGCATAGAAAGTAAAAACTTGTTAGGTGAATATTGCAATAAAATAATAAAGATGCAAAAATATTTATAATAATTACTGAAAATGCTTGTGGATTTATAAAATAAAACAAGTTCACTAAAATAAATGCTTTTATTTCATCAGCCTTCTGCGATTCGCTCGATACCATCTTCACAACTTTTGTCTGTCACTATTTTTAACTAACTTCAGTCTGGACCTCATATTCAGAGCAAACACAATTTAAGTATTCTCTAAATAACACACAAAGACTGCACTATTTTACTTGAAGAATCATCCTTTTGAGAACCAACACTTTGACAAGATGGTTAAAGTTCAATACTATGTGTTGAATTCCTGGCAGGACTTCTCCAAATTATCCTTACTTTTGATGCAAATGTATGTGTAATTGGCATATCAATTTAGATGGAAGCCAGTTTGGATGTTTACTGAAAGAAGCAACGGTTAATGGTTAGGTTCATATTGGGTTCATCAAAAATGAATTTACGGTTATAATCTACAAAATTCAGTGTTTTTACGAGTCTACACTTATCATTCATAGAACTCTTTAAATACTTACGTATGTTTTAACCGGCTTTTATCCATTTCTAACGTTTTTCAATAAGCCATAGCATTTGAATACTTTTGCCAGGAAAATAGCCACTACTCGCTAGTGGCAGTGTCATCCACACACAGAATACTGTTCCCACTTCCCAGATTACTCTAATGTCGGCACTACAAATAGGCGAACGCGTTGGCCAACGCGTTGGCCCAATGTGTAGAACAGGCGTTCGCGCGTTCGCGGTACGTATTTAGACGTTAGCCAACGCGTTTGCGAGCTTGCCGCGCGGTATCGGAATAATCAAAGGAAATTTGTCGCAAGGCTTGCGTTCCATCCACACATAGGCCGCGCGATCAGTTCGCCCGGAGCAGCGCTGAAGAGTGGACGTTTCCTTCTTGTGGCGAATTAACATCTAACTTGACGAAATAGCGAACAATATAAGTATCGAGTAAACATTTAAATTTATTGAGTTAACTATCAGAGTAAATCTTCCTGTGGAACAAAAAAATCATATCAAAAGTGCTAAAAAAATAAGGTTCTTGGACATGCTATTTTATTCACGATGTTTTTAGGGTTCCGTACCCAAAGGGTAAAAACGGGACCCTATCACTAAGACTTCAATGTCTGTCAGTAGGGAATTATTGGGCATTCTGTCCCACCTCCGTTCGCTCGCGAACTGCGCTCCGCGCCTCGCTCACTTCGGTGGGACAGAATACCCAATAATTCCTTTTCGTTTATGCATCAACTGATGCACCTCCGTTCGCTCGCGAACTGCGCTCCGCGCCTCGCTCACTTCGGTGGGACAGCATGCCCAATAACTCCTGTTCGTTTATGTATCAACTGATGGTAAATGAAATGAAATGCTCATGACATGCACCTCTGTTCGCTCGCGCCCTCGCTCACTTCGGTGTGTCAGTGTGCCACTTACCAAAAAACATACCTCGGCTTAAATATACTAACACACTATGATGTTTAGTATGTTTAAGCTTACATTTCAGGGGATAGGAATTTAGGATCTTATCAATAAATAAACACCAGTTTTTATGCATTTATACAAATAAACACAATAATGTCTTCGTTTGTGTCATGCAGATTTCTTCGTCATTGATCATCCGATCTGAAAAAGAAAACCGAATGTTATGTACATCCACACTTACATAATAATCACCACTTAGAGTCACGAGTACTTTAAAACTACGATGACGATTAAGGATATTTGAGTAATGCTTCATCTAAAAATTATGGATTAATTATGTTTCTAGTAATAACTTCGACTTATTGGCATTCAAATAATCTCGAAAATATTAACGTTATATTATGCAATAACAGTTTTACAGGAAATATATTATGAATTTTTATATTTAAATTTGTTATTATTAAAATAACTATTGGTTATTAATTATTATTCTGATTAAATAATTACCTCTAATATGTATCTACTACATAAACCTCATTCAATAAACTAGATACATTTAGATTCAAATTTACTTACAATTAAATAATGCTTGGTCTAATCCTTTTTCTGCGTTCCGCTGTGATTTTTGATGAACTTCTCTAATTTTCATGCATCTGAAAAAAATAAATATATTAGCTAATATAGAATAATACTATTCAATAAGAGTACCACATTAGATTTAAATATTTGATGGGTAACGAATGGTAATTATTTAATTTTAAAATGTAACAATGTACTTAATAAATAATGAATCGTTTTCAAAAACTAAAATATTATCAATTTAAATCAAAACCTAAATAATTGTGTAACGAATTAAATCTATAATGAATACTGGTAAGTAATTGGTTATTAATTATTATTCTGATTAAATAATTACCTCTAATATGTATCTACTACATAAACCTCATTCAATAAACTAGATACATTTAGATTCAAATTTACTTACAATTAAATAATGCCTGGTCTAATCCTTCTTCTGCGTTCCGCTGTGATTTTTGATGAACTTCTCTAATTTTCATGCATCTGAAAAAAATAAATATATTAGCTAATATAGAAAAATACTATTCAATAAGAGTACCACATTAGATTTAAATATTTGATGGGTAACGAATAAATATATTGGTAATTATTTAATTTTAAAATGTAACAATGTACTTAATAAATAATGAATCGTTTTCAAAAACTAAAATATTATCAATTTAAATCAAAACCTAAATAATTGTGTAACGAATTAAATCTATAATGAATACAATAACTACTACACTTACTTTTAACTATTCCTTTATCTTCCCATTCACTTTTGATGTAGGTCTAAACCACGATGATACTCACCGCGCACCACGTTGCATATTAACGACCCAAGACGCGAAATCATAAGAACAGAACGATTGAGTCGCTAGGGTTGTCAAACCTACTATATATTATAGTATCCTACTATTTTAAGGGATCAAATATTATATTTCAAAAAAATAGTATGCGAAACTACTATATTTTGCGTAAAGCAGAACGCAACCAAGCTAAAATGAATCTTATTCCAATAACGTTGTATTGTGTTGTGTGCGTGCAAATTAAACCATGCGTCCAATTCATAGCTAAGTAAAATAATAAATTATTAACATCAATAGACCGTGCTTGTAAATAATTTTTGAAACAAATAATTGACATATTGATGTTGATATAAATATTATATGTGCGTAAATGAATTTAAAGGATGATAATTTTCATAATTTGATTGGAGGTAAAATAATCGTGTTTAATACACACAATATTCATTTATAATTTATTGGATTTATAGGGTAAAAACTGATCGCCTCTTAAATTATCTCTTTAATCGAGTTCTCGCTTCTAGTTCACATCCCTGATCTGAAAAAAACTGCAAGCTGACAAACAAGAATATAATATTTCACATACATACTGTAAAACGAACACTCGTTTTATGGTAGGGGAGCCGATTAGGGGATTTCTGCAGTAGCTCGAGCGCGTCAGATTAAGCTTGTGTATGCTTCCCACATGTCTCTAGTTAACGTGGTATAGAAATCAGCTTATCTGAGTGGGGCGTTAAAAATATATATATTTTTAAGTATCAAATTGTCAGATTAAAATAGAGAACGTTGTGTAGACCCCAAAGAAGCTTTTATTTAAAGCAATGACGACTTAAAGTAAAGGGAAAGATATAAAGACTCTTTGAAATTTTCAAAAACTAAAGTCCATATTTTAAAAACAAAACCTTCTTCATATATATTTTTAATCCTGCTTGACGATTACATGTTTGTTTCCTTTAATTGAATGATAAATTACCTTATAAATTACCTTTAAAGTCAATTTTTATATATATATAATTACTTTTTTTAACTTCTAAATAGCTGCAGTTTGTCACTGCCCCACTGTCATAAGATATGCTCTTAATATTTTTTTCTCCTCATTACTTAATCTACGAAATCTAGTAGGGCCCCATGACACTCGAGTAACTACAAAATTAGCTTACTCGCTTCCCCTACTATGAACAGCGGCGGAGATACAATTACAAAGCATTTCAATGGAACGCCGCAGCGAGCGCACCATGTAGATTCTTCTTTATTCAATTTTATTTCATATTCAGCTACATTGATCAATGATAAGGTCGAAAGTTGAAGTAAGGCATCATTAGTTTAAAATAACGTTTATATTGCATATATTTTACCATATCATCACAATTCATATACACATTAAAAATTCGGATTTACTTGCTTATTTAAACAAAATAATTTATTTTATTTTAATCTCTTCTTGGGAATTAGGTATTGGTTCAAGATTAAATTCGCTATAAAAGTATGCAACATTTAACATGCTTTAAAAAAATGCACAGATGTATAAAGATAAAAAAAAATGTAGAATAAACTATATGTAGAATAAATAACAATAAATAAAAAACTTTATTAAACATTAATTAAACGAAAAACGGATTAATTATTATTAATTTTTATTTAAAATCAAGCAAAATTATATCTATTAAGAAACGTTTATTATATTTATCTCATTTAAGTCTTTTACAATTATATTTATATGTTTTACATAGCAATGATCAATCATTGATGTTGGATTTCAATCTGAATGACTGCTATGGTGTAATTGATAACATTAAAACGAACAAACATACACACATATATTACATTAATCAACTCGCGCTTGACAACTTTTACACATTTTTTGATGACAAAGACATTTTTACTAAATAAAAGTCGATGCACGATGGAACAAGTCACAATTTTTCAAGTGGCTTCGCTCCAGTCTTCAATTTCAACGAGAAAATGTTAGTGAGTATAAAATTAATATTTTTTTTGTTTTTAATTTATTTTTAATTATATTTCATTTAAAATTATATTTTAATAATATTAAAAATATATTTTAATTTTTTTTTGTTTTTTAGTTATATATTAAAATTATGTTTTAATTTATTTTTAATTATATTTCAATTAAAATTATAATTTAATAATATTAAAAATATATTTTAATAATAATTATTATTATTCATCAAGATGGGAAAATAATTTATATTTCTTCTTTAATAGGTCCGATTCAGAGTTTGAGGCCCCATCTGCAGTGGTGTCGGTAGCACCGAAAAAGAAGTCAAAGGCGTCAAGCAGCAAACGCAAGGCCGGCCCCGGAAAGCAACACGACTCATCGCCTCCGCTGGAGTTGACCCGCACCTCATCACACAAAAGTGCTCAACGAAAGCGAAAATACTCCTCGCCGCACGAATTTATCACTACACGGTATGTTCGATTATTATCTACTTTAAGTTTGCTGAAATTCTATGCCTGTTTCTGCTGGTTTTTATTATTTATCAAAACTTAGTTCAGTATCCTGTTGAAGTCTGATAAAACTAGGCACCTAATTGTTTACAGTCAAAAGTGAAAGTGCAATACACTTATTCCTATTTTGTTTGTTTTCTTACTAATATTTTTTCTCGATTATTGTATTTTAATGATATGTTAATTTTGTATTTTACAGAACAAGGAGACCGGACTTATTCAATATCTTGCAGACTGAGGAAGCTAGTTGCAGTGAACCCAAATCTCGTGGCGGGGAAATAATATCAAGCTTCTCCAGCCGAGTTTCTACGGGAACGTCTCGTCGGACTGCGAAGACTGGTGGCGAATATTTTGTGGACCTCAAGATCTACAAAAAATCGGACTACGTGTCTCACGCCGCTAATGTGCGCTACAAGACGGCGCTGGTAAGTGTGAAGCTCCAGTGCGACGAGTCATCATCGTCTTGGGAGGCACTGCAAGGCTTCTTAGGACAAGCTTTTACCGAATTTGAGGAGTCAGAGCCCGTCCATTACAGTGACAAAAAATAAATTTTACTAAACTTAATCAATTTATAGTAGATATTAATTTTATTTTTAATATACTAGAATAGAATCTTTTTAAATTTTTTTTTACATTAGTATCGGTTACTGTATTATTGTTTTGATAGCATTGGCTTTTTTAATAGAATAAAATGCCTTTCTGTTCGACGTGTAACATATCTGTACATAGTAAATCATGGGTAGGTCATTTGCGAAGTAATTTACATAGAAAAAGTTGTCAGACAATAGAATACAGTGATGGTATAGAAATCGTCAGCTCTGCATTTCGTAATCGTATTGTAACTTATAAGATATTACCTCTTGATCAACTTCAGTTAGCTTCAGTAGATATATTTTTTTTCGAAATTCGTAACAAGTTAAAATCTCTTTTAGATGAAAACCTTATTAAACATACATGTGTTAAGGTTAATTTCGAACTATTTGGGACGTTTTTGAAGTTCAACGATAATTCACAAGAAATAAAATCTTTTGGAACCAAAAATAAAATATTACATGGTAATTATGATTTTGAAAAAATATATTTGGAAACAGTTAGTTATTTAAAAACTAGTATAGAGGAATTTGAGGATCGTGACAGTGGGTGGACATTTTTAAATAATTTATACATTGAGATTAATATCAATAAATATCAACCACTTAGCGGTTCGAGTTTTATCAGTTTACCCAAATCAATTCAGGCTAAAAAGGCGTGTTTAAATATTATGAATAAAGATCAGCATTGCTTTCTATGGAGTGTGACGGCAGCCTTATATCCAGCTAAAAATCACCCTGAAAGAATTTCATCATATCCTAATTTTCGTGAATTATTTAATATAAATGGAATGTTTTTTTCCTGTAACTTTCCATGACATTAACATTTTTGAAAAAAATAATCCTAATATTAAGTTCATAATTTATGGTTTAAAAAAAAGTAAAACTATTGTTGGGCCGTTGTATAAATCAGACATTAATAAAACATGCAACGAGAAAATTATACATTTGTTGTATCTAGAAAATAATAACACTTCTCATTATTGTTTGATCAAAGAACCTTCTAGACTGTTTAGAAGCCAAGTTACATCTCATCACAGCAAATTGTACTTCTGTGATTTGTGCTTGATATTTTTCAGTACTTCTAAAGAAGTTGAAAACCATTTATGTGGAGGCGTTGTAACTGTCCTCCCAAATAAGGGCTCAGTAATTAAATTTAAAAACTATGGTCGAAAACAAAACATGCCTTTTTGTATTTACGCAGATTTTGAATCGATGCTACAAACCAATACTGAAGCTAACTGTTCTTCTAGCAAAAATACGACTACATTGCACCAACATTTACCTATAGCTTTTGGTTATTATATTGTTTGTCGTGATGACCCTAGTTACAATCGGTACGTATCATATCGAGGACCTGGTTGTGATAAGCAGTTTGTAGATTCGATTCTTAAAGACGTACAAAAAATATTTGATATACTTAGTACACCAGTCCCTATGATATTTTCTATGGCGGATAAGTCTGATTTTGATAATGCCACACGTTGTCATATTTGTGAAAATTTTATTTTTTCGGACAAAGTCCGTGACCATTGTCACGTTACTGGTCGTTACCGCGGAGCTGCGCATCCGTTTTGTAATTTACAGTATAAACGCCCTTCATTCGTCCCCATTTTTTTTCATAACTTAGCTGGTTATGATTGTCATCTTTTTATAAAAGCGTTAGGCGAGGTTCCTGGTAATATTAAAATAATACCTAAAACAAAAGAAAACTACATCTCATTTACCAAATTTGTACCAGTTACGAATAATCAGTTTTTTCAACTTCGATTCGTTGATTCATTTAAGTTTTTGGGAACAAGCTTAAGCAAATTGTCAGAGACATTAAAACCGGAAATGTTTAAAAACTTACAAAATCATTTCCCCGATGAAGATGAATTTCAGTTACTCACTCGTAAAGGCATTTATCCATACGAATATATGAACTCGTGGAAGCGGTATGACGAAAAAAGTCTACCCCCAAAAGAATGCTTTTATAGTTCCCTAACTGATCATGATATTTCTGATGAGGATTACCAGCACGCGTGCTTAATTTGGTCAACATTTCAAATCAAAGATTTAGGTAGTTATACGGATTTATATCTAAAAACTGATGTGCTTTTACTGGCAGATATCTTTGAAAATTTTAGACAGACTTGCAAGCAACACTATCAATTAGACCCAGCTTTTTACTGAACAGCACCCAGTTTATCTTTTGATGCGATGTTATTAAAAACAGGAATACAATTGGAACTTATTGATGACTTGTCGATGGTGCGCATGTTACAGAGTGGTATCAGAGGAGGAGTATGTCTGTGCTCTCATAGACATGCAAAAGCAAATAATCCTTACTTAGAAAATTACAAACCATCAGAATCTCCTTCCTACGTCACTTATATTGATTGTAATAATTTATATGGATATAGTATGTGTCAGTATTTACCATTATCAGATTTCAGATTTCTCAATGAACAAGAAATCAACAAATTAAATATAATCGAAATACCGATTGATGCAGAGTGTGGTTATATTCTAGAAGTAGATTTACAATATCCCAAACATTTACATAACTTACATAATGATTTTCCATTTTGTTCTGAAAAATGCATTCCACCCGGGGGGAAAACTTTCAAACTAGTTCCAAATTTGTATGATAAATTTAAGTATGTTATACATTACATTCACTTGCAAACATGTTTAAAACATGGTTTAATATTAAAGAAAATTCATCGAGTGATTAGTTTTCGACAAAGCACGTATTTGAAACAATACATTGATTTGAATACTGCTCTGAGGCAAAAAAGTTCCTCAACATTTGAACAAGACTTTTTCAAACTCTTGAATAACAGTGTGTTTGGAAAAACTTTAGAAAATAATGAGAAGAGGGTCAATGTGCATTTAGTTAATCAGTGGGTTGATAATAATAATGTGACTAAGAAAAGGCAATGTGCACAAAAACTTATCGCTCGTCCAAATTTCCATAGCGCCACAATTTTTACTGAAAATCTAGTTGCGGTACAATTAAACTCTGATCAAATAATTTTGGATAAACCAATATACATTGGTTTTACCGTACTAGAATTGTCAAAAAGTCATATGTATAACTTTCATTACTCTGTTATTAAACCTTTTTATAAAAATAATGTACAAATGTGTTACACGGACACTGATAGTTTTGTATATCATATACGGACCCATGATTTTTATGATGACATAAAAAGACATTTTTTGCCTTACTTTGATACTAGTAATTTTTGTAATACTAATCAATATGATTTACCCATTCAAAATAAAAAAGTTCCTGGTTTGTTCAAAGATGAAATGGCGGGTAAAATCATAAGTGAATTTGTAGGCCTTCGTTCAAAGTTATATTGTATTAAAACCATAAATAGCACAATCAAAAAAGCGAAAGGAATTAAGAAAAATATTGTCAGCAATTTCAATGTTACTGATTACCAAAAAACTCTGTACGAAGGCAACATTGTTCATAAAACAAATGTTTTATTTAAGTCAATAAAACACGAGTTGTACACATGTGCTGTGAAGAAAGTTGCTCTGTCTGGTGATGATGACAAGAGAGTCATATCTAAAGATAAAATTTCAACTAGAGCATGGGGACACACTAGTATATTTAACTTTTAACTAGATTTAATAAGCTGTACCTAATTAAGAAATTCTTTGTATTATTTACTTTCGTAGCATAACCTATGCATTTTAGTATGTATATTATGTAGATTTAGAAATAAAATATCATTTTATTAAATACATTTGTTTTATTTATTATTTCACAACTACATAGATTTTGCAAGCAAACCTGCAGGCTGATGCTAAATTCAAGTAACGTAAAGTTTTATCAAGTTGAAACATGCTTTACTTGAGTTTAAGTCGGCACTACATGTAGGCGAACGCGTTGGCCGACGCGTTGGCCGGCGCGCTGGCTCAATGTGTAGAACAGGCGAAATACCTACCGCCAACGCGCGAACGCCCGTTCTATACATTGGGCCAGCGCCGACATTACTGAATCCACACGCGAATATATGAGCGCGCGGTACTGTTTGTAACATGAGTCCTTATTCATAATAATGCAACCTACATGTTGCAATCACTATAATAATGTGAAGACTTTGTTTTAGTATTCATTCTTGCGTCGATAAGCACTGTAATTAGTTACTCACGTCTACATAATTTACAAAACAAACCTTAACTTATATAGTTACTCGCGTGTACATAATTTACGTATTTTTGGTAATAGAGTCTTGGACCTACTACACAACGGTAAGTTGATTTATTATTGATTTAAGTCATTAAAATACATAAAAATAATCGTTAATTCCAAAGATTGCTGATTTGGTGTTAAATATTTTCTTTTTTTTTTTACAGATAATGGAACGCGTAGAAGATTTGACTGCTACATCCGAAGACAATGTCTACCTACATGAATATGGGGATACTTTCCAGTATGCTCAAGATCCTTTGGAAGGATTTACTGAAGAGTTTTTAAAAATGAAAGCTCAGCAAAAGCCGAACGCTAAGATTCGGGAACGTCGCCCAGCAAAATTAAGAAAAAAATGTGTTTCTAAAAGTGCACTTAGTAAACTGCATAACCCAGTTCATTCGTTTGTGGTAAACAGCGTTCCCAAAAAAGGTTTCCGTCTGATAAAGATCTCAGTGTTTGATTTAGATGGATCCCAGCAACATTGTGACAGTATAGACGATGATAATTTTTTGTTATCCGCTCAATATGTTGTGAATGAAAACGCTGATGAAATCATGGACCAAACCGAGAAGTTAGTCAGTAATATATCAAAAAAAATATGTAATTACAGTTATATGAGTTGGTTTTAGTTTACTTTGGTATTAAGTATTTGTTTTAGCTGTAGGGTCGCAATAGTCTTTAGAATGAATAAGTCGATAAAATTGTAAGATATATTTGTATGAAAATAATATAAGTTAGGGTTTGTTTTGTAAATTAATGTGTACGTAATTATTGCTTAAATAAATTGTATGTATAATGTGAATATATTTTGTTTTATTTCTATTTCATTCCAATTTAATTATTTAAATAAAAAGCAACAAATATAAGGTATTTTTTATTGAAAGTGCACATTATTTTCTAAACACCATTTTTTTAAACATAATACATTTTTTAATGCACAATACTTCTTATGAATAAAACAGTTATACGATTCTTCCTTACAATACAGATCGTACAGAATGTTAAATCTCGGAATGTCTTTGTAACTTATATCTACAATATTATTATGATCACACAATTCTTTTACCCATTTCACTTTCTCTTCACCTTTTACGATAATATTTCGGTCTTTTAAGTAAGGTTTAATAATTCTTCTGAATTCTCTGTAATCGATAATCTTCGCTCCATCGAAACCCTCTATTTCTTTCTAACCACCGAACATTCTTTTTTTCATCATCGGTTAGCGCTGAGAATGGGTATGGTGGTTTAACATAAAATGTATGTGTATGCTGTTGAGTGGCTATACATAATTCTTTTACTAAAAAGTCGTTATTATTATTTTTAAATCCTTGTAAGTCAACGATTATTGTATTACTATTCATGATATTTTCTTAACGATATTACTCAAAGGCTTATACTCAAATATGCAGTCGTTTAAAATCAGACAATATGCAGCTGTCTGATCAGGTATTTCTTGGTCTGTTTCGATTTCTACTCTCACGTCGATTGAGCCTTTTAACGTTTCGTGCTGTCGCGAACAGTCGATAACGAATAAGGGAGCAACGTCTCTGAATTCTTTCAAACTCATCAACGGTTCTGACCGACGTCCGTGATACGACTGTTGAAATCTGACATACTGTTCGTATAATAAAGTAAATTTGTCTTCTGCAAAACTAACGTTTAATCCCTCATATGGATAGTATGACGAATTTAAAAACACTCTTACATCACGTACGTGACAGTGATCAAACTCCGCCATCGACAATTCACCGTTGTTTTTGCGGTTGGTTTGTAAAGCTAATACAACAAATCGCGGTTTTTCTATTTGAGATGAAGTTTTAATGGACCAAGTATGTTTACGAGTTTTGGGTAATAATAGATACTCGTATAAATCCCAGTTACGATATGCTATTGGAATAGCTCGATCTTTTTCTAATTGTTTTAGTAAATTTATTCTTTCGCGATCAGATACTTTAATATGAGGTACTCTCCAGATAATTTTACTTATAACAATATCTTCCAAAACTTCTCCTGTTTTCAACTTGATTGCATTAAGGTTAGTGTTACATCTAAGCAACACTAACTCATGTTTGCAGTTAATGATAATTTTTTCATAATCTTCCGCAAATCCTAAAATCTTGTTTAAAGGAATGGATACAGAAAATTCTCCACCACTTGTATTATTTATACCTTCTGGCGACCACCCCCAAACTCGAGCATATTTTGATTCGTTTTCATTTAAGGACAGATAAGACTTTATGGTCGTAGTTACACCTGCGTTTTTTATTTTATCTATTTCTACTCCATTTAATTCATATCTTATGTCTTGAAATAGAAATAACGCTGGATTATTAACGAAATGTACATTTGAAACCTTTTCTTTAGTTGTGCTGTCGTGGACAATTACTTTGCCTTCGATATACAAACTGCTGAGCGAAGGCAGCACATATAAGTCTTGTTGATTGATGGGGATTCGTATTTCATCATTCTTGTTGAAACTTGTTACGTACGGTCTGTATGAATGATACTCAAAACTTTCGATGCTGTTGTCGTATGAGGTTTGTTGAGATATGTTTAAAATATTCATTTTATTAAACCAATTAGCTTGAGGTATTCTTTATTGCTTTTAGTAAGCTTCTTTTTTAACTGCTGTCGTGTGTCTTTGTGAGAAGATCTTTTAGGACTGACTTGGACATTTGATATGGCAGGGGTTTTATGGAAATTTATCATTTTTTCTAAAATGTAAATACAATTGTACCTCTTCACCTCGTAAATTTATTTCTTTGTTATCAGCGTCTAACAGTCTTATATTGATGGAACTAATAGAATTTTGATTGACTGGAAAATAAATTAAATTTTTTGGTATTTCTATTATTCGATAACCAGGAGGTACATTAGGTACAAATTCGTAAATAATATGGCTTGCTTTTCCGTTCACAAATGAACCACTAACTACATCACATTCAATCCTCACGATAGTTGTTGATAGAATGCTTACAGGATACTGTGAATCAGTGCTTATATTAGCTTTTATTGTTTCCATTCCAAAGCCTAGTATGTTCCCAATTGAATCATCTTTATTAAAATGAACGTCTTTAGAACAAAATATATTTGTTTTCAATGTGTTATTATTGCATCTTAGTTTAAGCAGTGTATTTTTTATGTTAGTTTTCAAATAATCACAAATATCTTGAAGCTCGTAGGACCCTTCAGGAATTTCGATAATTTCATTGTCACCGTAATAAAACTTGTTGTTTCGTCCATCAATATTAGGTATAGAGTTGAAAGTTGAAAAGTACAAAAGACCACATTCATAGTCTCCAAGAAGTTCCAACGTCGGAGAATAGTTTGTCGTCAAAGAGGCTCCGCTCCCGGTTATAGATACAGTGAAAGACATTTTGATACTGACACGTTTATTTATTTTTAATATTATTTAAATGTTTCTTCCAATATTTTTTTAAAAATTTAATACATAGATGACCACAGTTTGTTGTTCCAAATGCTTGATGTCTGTTATAATTATAGTTTATGAGCAAATTATTCATATATTTCATCAGTTCTAATGGTGGTTTTAAATTACCAAAGCTATCATAGTATTCTACGTAGCTGTTTTGTTTTACATAGGCTACCCAATGTGTGCCCGGATTCACGTTACTATCTAAATTTACAATTCCACATTCTATTTTTCTAGGTTTTAAAGGCAACTTATCTCTCATGTAAACACCACGAAAGTATGGAATATCACCAGCATACTCCAATATGTCTAAATTCGTGAGCGCACGCCTGGGCAGCCGTCTAATTAGTTTTTTGATGGGTTCAAATATAACCCTGCTCCTTTTTTATGAGGTTTAATATATAATCCTTTTCCAAGAGCGACCGCTTCCATCATTCTGTTGTGTCTTTCAGATTCTTGGAGACTCTTTTGTGCCGCTTTAGAATCGTTTACGGCTTTGGCTATACCTGCTGCACCTCCTGCTAATGAACCTAACGCCGACAATCCCGCAAAAATAGGAATAAGCGGTAAAAGTCCACCACATTTTGGAAGTGGAATTATACGTGGTAAACATATTCCTTTCTTTTTGCTGAACAGTTTTTTCGCAGCTGCATACGCATATTTTATAGCAGAGTGATGATCCTTGGATTTAAGTTTTTTTAAATGGGCATGTATTTTTTTAATACCTTTCTTAAATGATTTAATACCACTTCCAGCTCTGATTTTTGTTTTCATAGCATTTTTTACTATCCACGAGGCAATCTTTTCTCCCTTACCAGCATCTTTTGATTTCAACCTCTTCTTTGCCATACTCAAAAGTTCTAAATCAGCTTTACGTCGAGCACTAGGATCTTTATTTATATAAGCAATATCGTGATGCATGCAAGCTTCATCCAATTTGTTAACTCCTCGATCGCCTTGTAGTATTCGTTTTTGAAGTTTCGTCCCAGGACCGCAAAATTGATATCCAGGTAAATGCAACTCAAACGGTAAATGGTCTATCAAGTTATTGATTACACCACTACCTTCCTTCATTGATAAGTATGTATTGTGATATAGCACTGATTATGTGCTTTATATATCTAAATAACTAATTCACTTTTATCTATCCAACTGTTTTCTTCGGCACCCAATCCTAACCACTTCACAAAAAGTTTGTTGCCTCTTTTCTTTAGAATTTTTTCAATAAGATAAATATCAGGAAATTTAGTTTTTTGTAATTCTTTTCCATAAAAACAACCAACAATGTTTTGTTTATGTTTATCTTGTAATTGATACGTTTGAGGACTAGTCTCGAAAAGACGATTCTTTGCGTACTTTTCTTGGCTGTTGGCTTTTGATAATATTCAATCGAACTGTATTTTGATTTGAACTGTTAACGTCTATTGGTTTATGTTTTGTAATGCGATGCACAGTATTGTTATAATTGTGCACAACGGACTTTAAATTATTTTTATACCATTCATATTTTCCGCATAAACTAAATAATTTGTAAAGACGTGATTTTATAGTTCTTATTACTCGTTCGACGATAGAAGCTTTTTTTACAGAACATGTGGAATAATGATTTATGTTATAAGTTTTCATTAAATGCTTAAAAGAGTCGTTATAAAACTCTTTACCTAGATCTGTTTGTAAGTTTTTAGGTTTTCGTGTGGATTCTGATAATATACTGCACATAGCACTTGATACAAATTTTTTAGATTTTGATTTTAACGGTCTAACCCACACGTATTTTGATAAAACATCAATCACTATGAGAACATATTTAAATCCTTTATTAATCAACGAATATTTTTGTAAGTCCACTAGGTCAGCTTGCCATAAATCATCCAGACCTTTAATTACCGTATGCCGACGAACGAAGTTTCGTCTCGCTCCTCTGTGTAGTTCATTCACTATATCTTGTTTACTCATTCTGAACAGATTTTGCTGCAATCATGTTATCGATTTCTTGTTTTGTGTAGTACATTTTACTAAAATTTGTAGTAGTAATTTTTTCTAAACTATGGAGATAGTTTCTGACATTACTTTGGATTTTCATCATTTCATTTTTAAGGGCTTGGACACTTTTATCTACGTATTCTTTATTCACAGCCTCGTCGTCTTTTTCTGGAATTTGCACCCCTTTTAATTTCGATGACTTTAAATCGAATTCCCCTGTATCGGACCTTACCAATGTATCGCTAAGAATTTCAGAAAATTCAGATAATCGTAAACGCTTATGAACGTGATGACCAAATTTGTCTATATTCATTGCCGTCTTGCTAGGTTCTGTAGTGTAATAGTACTGCTAAATTTTCCTGATGGCAGCCTTATATATTTCATTTTTTTAATGATACCAGCTTCTTTCATTTCTTCAAGTATGGCATTAACTTCATTATCTAATCCCGTATTACCAGCTGCCCGAGATGCACATAATATTTTCAGTCTCTCAACTAACTCATTAGGATCATCCCAGTAAACTAAATCAGTGTCTTTCTTAACTTCTTTCAAAATGTCGATTCCTCCACCTCGCTGAAGACTTTCTACGCTACTGGTATTATTTCTAGCGAATTTAAATAGTGGCTTTATCACATGAGTATATTTGAACCCTTTATTACCATTTATTTGGTTCGATCGTTTCCAGTTACGTTTATGTGCATTAGTGTCGATGAGTAGCAATTTATAATTTTGTAAGTCTTCCTCTGTAATAATATCTAAATTAGGTTTTTTTTTGTACAACAATTCTGCCAGACCAGAAGTTTTTTTTAAAGAGCGGCTTCTAATTTTCAGAACTTTTCCATCATCGTATAAACGGGTTTTGCCTAGCCAAAGTTTTCCTCGTTCACTTCTTGCTCCATATGGTATATCTTCTTTCAGCGCTTCAGACGATACAGACCAAGACAAAGAATCGTTTGCGATACTCGGTGATGATTGAATAGATTTAAATGAGTTCTCATGGATATCATAATCCTCAGAAGGTGATGTAGTAAGCGTTTTGTCAGGTGTTTTAGAATGAAAGTCGTCATTATCTGAATTTTCTTCATCATCAAGATCCGTCTCAGATTCTTTAAATTTTTCATGTGAACCATTTGAAGATTCTTCTTCGTCTTCTTCATGACGTTTTTTTTCAGTTTTGCTTGCTAATAATTTTAGCGGACTGACGATCGGTTGAAATATCGTCTCCAGTGCCATGTCATTTGTGTGTTTAGTATTTTTTATCATTTCTACCTTTCTTTTCACTGCAGACGCTGATTTCACAATTTGTTCCTTAAGATTCCGCTCCATGTTAAGAATTCTACTCTGATTGATGTCTCAAGTTATACTACTAGGTAGTGGGGTATGTATATGCTTTATAGAATAAATTAATCCACTATTATAAATGTATCAAATTTCATTCTGTAACAACCATTATTTCGTTCACAATCCTTATTGATTACCACATAACTGTACGGTTTACTCCACACAGTTGAACACATTTCACGGAATTGCGACCACGTCATATCAGACCCTACATGTTCATCGTAGATGTGTCTTAGATTAATCTCGTCTTGTTTAAACAATATGATGAGATTGGCATTATCTCTTACTAGTTGTTTGGGTATTTTAGTATAAGTTTGGTTAAGATAAAAGCAATCAATATTTTTGTGACGACCCATAGCAAAATAATCACGTATATTATTTTGATTTTCGCATGCAACATCGTCAAATATGATGATAGAATTAGGTAAGGCTTCTTGTGGACTTAAAATTTCACTGTTATGATTATACTTGTGATACGATGTATCCACAACTTTTTCCAATACTTTTTCTAAAAAGACGTATTTAGGTTGATACAAAGACTTTGAATACATGTGTATTATATAATACATGTGTAGTATACGATTCAGAAACCTTTATGTAAAGGTTTCTGAATCGTGGACCATTCGGGTGTAGTAACAAACTGATTACTAAGTTTGTTTTCCCACAGTTTGAGGGACCACAAACAATACTGCGAATGGTATTTGGTAGTAAATTTCCATGCCGCTTAACTTCATTTTTAACTGCAGGACAGACACATTCTAATTGAAGTGATTCTTTTTGTTTCAGAAATTTCATAGCTGTTTAATCCAATCGACCACTGTGATTAGTGGATTATGACAAAATGATAATCATGCAGTGTGTTGACTCATATAAACAGATAACTTCAAACATACGAAATTCATTGTTTCTATAATAGCTCGCTAGATATTTCAACCATCCAATCATCGATGAGAAGCGATTTTTGATCACTTGATGCATGAACGAACAGGAGTTATTGGGCATTCTGACACACCGAAGAGAGCGAGGGCGCGAGCGAACAGAGGTACATGTCATGAGCATGTCATTTCATTTACCATCAGTTGATGCATAAACGAACAGGAGTTATTGGGCATCCTGTCCCACCGAAGAGAGCGAGGCGCGGAGCGCAGTTCGCGAGCGAACGGAGGTGCATCAGTTGATGCATAAACGAACAGGAGCTATTGGGCATTTTGTCCCACCTCCGTTCGCTCGCAGAGCATTAACGAAAAGGAATTATTGGGTATTCTGTCCCACCGAAGTGAGCGAGGCGCGGAGCGCAGTTCGCGAGCGAACGGAGGTGGGACAGAATGCCCAATAATTCCCTACTTCTGTCTGCTTTTCTGTCTGCCTTTTTGTCCGTCCGTCTGTCTGTCTGTTTGTCTATCTGTCTGTCTGTCTGTCTCCAGGCTGTAGGTATCTCAAGAACCGCTATAGCTAGATATCTGAAATTTTCACAGAATGTGTAAGTACTTATATATCTGTTGTCGCTATTAACAATAAATATACTAAAAACAAAATAAATTAAATATTTAATAAATAATAAATAAGTATATATTAATCATGATAATTATAGTTAAGTATAAGGTAATAATTATTATATATAAAAAATAATCCATACTAATATTATAAATGTGAAAGTGTGCCTGTCTGTCTGTCTGTCAGTCTTTCTGTCTGTTACCTCTTCACGCTCAAACCGCTGAACCGATTTTGCTGAAATTTGGCACGGAGATACTTTGAGTGCCGAGAAAGGACATAGGATAGTTTATATCCCGAAAAAATGGACGGTTCCCGCGCGATAAACGAATTTTGGCACAATGGAGTTGCGGGCGTCATCTAGTGTAATTATAAGCTGTGAATAAATATACAGCCGCAGCTGTTAGCGACTCAGCATCCATTTCGACATAGATAATACAGTATATATACTGAGACATTTCGAATCCGTCCGCACATTGGAGCGATCCAAAGCATACTGAATGACTTTCCAATGTGTGGATTACTCACAAGCGCCGTTGCAAGCGCACCGCTAATGCGTTGGCCAGCGCGTTGGCAGTGCGTTCGTCTATATGGGGAGGCAGCATAAGACAGGGCTTCAAATAACGTTATTTTTTCATAACGTTATTGCTCCAAGGGCATAGATAACGTTATGAAAATTTAACCGATACTAGAAATAACGTTATAAATGTATTTAATAACGGTAAATGTTATAACGTTATATAGGATTTATAACGGTAAATATATGTTCTTTGATAACGTTATAGTCCGTCAAGAAAGTCATGACAGGTGGGAAAATTTTCTAAACGTAATCACGCTTTTAAGGTGTATTTTTTTCTTTGTATTTTCACAGAGAACGCTTATTACATTTTAAATATGAGTGAGATTTGGTGCACCGTGCACGATCGCATACCTGATACCAGAAAATAACGTTATATTTACCGTTATTATTATAACGTTATTTTTTTGTTATGCCATAACGAAAAAATAACGTTATAATAATAACGGTAAATATAACGTTATTTTACTAGATATCGTTAAAAAAATAACGTTATCTGGCTACCATTATGAAAATAACGGTACGTAACGATATTTTTTCTGTTATTCGATAACGTTATGAAGCCCTGCTCTAAGATGAAGGATCAATGGACAAAAGATTACTAGTATATAATATGATACTTTTAACCTGCATCCACAGAT
Organism: Lysandra bellargus; assembly: GCA_905333045.1. Taxonomy (NCBI): domain Eukaryota; kingdom Metazoa; phylum Arthropoda; class Insecta; order Lepidoptera; family Lycaenidae; genus Lysandra; species Lysandra bellargus. The sequence continues at coordinate 1,105,425 of HG995333.1, forward strand.
CAAGAACTACAGTCGGGGCATTTTTAATTTTATTAAGCCACATTTGACATCTGTCAGATTAATCTCCATAGTGAGGGAGCTGCGTAAAAACATCGACCAAAACGAATAAATTGATACGGACTTGAAATAAAATATTGGAATTTTATACGTTATTAAGACCAAAAACAAATTCCTGTCCCATTATTTAACTTTAATTCAAGGAACAAAATAAGACAAGTACATAATTTACAAAAAAAAAAAAATGCATTTATTCGCTTAAATTATACTGTTAAATGTAGTATTATCATTATTCATTTCACATAAATATGCGTTACTTTTCACAACGTGGTTTTATTTGTTTATTATATTTGTTTATTACGTTTAGAATTGTTTATCAGTAAAAGCAAATCGTTAAATAATTCGTATCGGTCATATTTACAATAAATATGTAATCGTAATTGATAAAAGTTAATCAATTGTGCAGTTATAACAAAACGAAAATGTGACGTTATCAGCGTGAAGGGACCTTATTGTCGGTATTGAGTTATTAGTATCTCCATAATCTACATTAATAGGCTATCGAACCCACAGATCAAGAACTAGTAATCCATGTATCGAACCATGTAAAAACATGCATATCGGTCTGGAAAATATTTTTTTAAAAAATGTTTAAACTCGAAAGTCGTAAAAGGTGATATTGAGAAAATCGCATTCAAATTTCGACATCCTAAAAAATAATTTTTTTGAGAAGTACGTTATATGGTCTTTTAGAATTTAACTTCAATTATATAATTTTATAACTCTATTCCTGTTGTTTACCACGCCAAAGTGCATGATGTAATGAAAATGTCCAAGATGGTTTTTACTAAATATTTCACTTATAATATGTTTTCTATTGGATTTTATAGAAGATTAATATAAAACGGATTAGTTTTTACTAAATAGAGACGTCTTCGATAGTAAACAACATTGTTTTTTGTATTAAAAAAATTTTGAACAAATAAACATTGTGCTTCTACTAATCTTATTAATCAGTCAAAATCAACAAAAATATATATTTACTACACTTAAACATAGTCAAATGAGATCAAATATATAAACTTCTATTTAAAAAGTAACTTTTTTCTGTCTTATAATTCAAGGTAAAGCTTAGTAAAACACTTACAAACACTTAACACTTTTCAAAAGGGACGTTATTGTCGGTGATTAAAAGTTTAGTAATATCACATAAAAATAAATATACATTTTTATTAACATTGAAGTTCTTATTTTTAAAATAACTTTAATTATCCTTTAGTAACAAGACGTGTACCAAAAACAAGTAATTTCTCATAGTTACCATAGAAGTATTCATAAATATTAAAAGGGACCTTAATGTCGGTCGTTACATTTTTAGTAATAAAGTTAAAAGAAGATACAAAAATACTATTAATTTCGTAGTTGTAACCTTATTTTTTATTTTTATTTGATTTTTTATTTTATTTAAATGTTTATTTCATTTTATTTTTCATTATTTAACTATACAGGTTATTTTTTTTTCAATGACATATTTTATCCCATTTAAAATCGTTGCAGAACGGTCACTCCGCAGTGCGAGTGAATGAGAGGGGGTGCGCGGGATGAGGCGCGCGCGCGGGTCATGTCACGCGCGGCCGACGCATCGTGTCCATTAATTGCAGTGTTTTTTAGGATAACTTTCAGAAGCTATTTCTCAACATTTTAGTACTGAGTGACTATAAAAGAAAAAATACGTGTATTTTATTTTTAACAAGGATCAATATATCTAAATTTGGCAGGAAGGTTTAATTGCACCCTGTATTTCTGAGATTTATTTATAAAAATAAAGGAACTTCAGACTTGGTACGACTTTGTCTAGATTTCATTACTTTTTAGGGTTCCGTAGTCAACAAGGAACCCTTATTAGAGATAAACAAGCAGCTCCATCGAGGTTCGAGACTTGGCTAGTTTTTTACAGAATGCTTTTGGTGGGATTTCACTTCTTTTTATAGAAACGTGGGCATATTGATTTTTTAAGCTGAGCCGTAAGTAGTGGGTTTCATCATATCGCTCGTGTAGGATTGCGCGCTCGTGTAAACGTCACCATCAGCATCACACGTGTTACGCCTCCGTGGTCTAGTGGCTTAGTGCGTGGCTCTTGACTCGGAGGTCGTGATTTCGATTCCCGCGTTGGAAACCATTATTATATTATATATTCCAAGTTTGGTTAGATCAAAGCAGGTTGATCACCTTTGATCAGGATTAAATTGAAATTAAAATTTAAGGGGGGCTCCCATACAAAAAACCTAATTTCGAGTCCGACTCGCACTTGGCTAATTTTTATGGTTTTCCCTATAAATAGCCATTAAACCCTAAACTCTGTGCTAAATTTCAGCCTTCTGAGTTTTTGGGAAGTACTAGTTCTATTTTGATGATCTTGAGTAAGTGAGTGAGTGTCATAAATGAGAAACTTTGCTTTAGCTTATCTTCGGAACTTAATGACCTCTAGAGGTTCTGAAATAGGGGCCTAAAATGCGGTGAAATGGTTTCTGTAAATGATGGTAGGTACTGCAGTGTTTGCTTCGCGCTCTACTTGGCGGGGGTACTGCCGTGCCCCAGATATTCTAATCAATGTTACCGATTTTCAGCTTGGTGCAAATTACTAGTAGTATAACAGTAGATGTGGCCTATTAATATGTCCCGACTATAGTGTGTCATCGCTCTGCACCGTCTGCACCACTGCACGGTCCGGGCTCCCTATGATGAAAACTGTTTGACAATCAAATATTTTAAATACTCGACACTGGCCATGGTTATATAGGCGAAGTGACTTATCATGAAAAAAAAACTTGCAACTGACAGTTGACACTTGACAGTTGACACCTGGTTGTCCGTTGTAGGCTCAGTGATGCCAGATTGGGGGGAATCCCCCCAAATTTGGGGGTTTTTCTAGGTGATGGGGGGACAATTGGGGGGAAAAAAAATTGGGGGGGATTGTTGGAGGAAAAAATTTAAGCTTGGGGGGTTTTGGGGGGATTCGGGAGTTTTAAGTAAGACCGATAATCTTGAAAAACTCGATAAAATATCTGTATTGCAAATAAATATTTCATTTTTAATAAATTAATAAACGTTATATTAGCTTGGGAGTTAGAAACTTTGCATACGTACTGCCAAATGCCAATGCAATAATTTTAGTTTTTTCAAACTATTATGTATTTATTTCAGAATTGAAAAGAAAAACTTGGGTTAAAAATTATACATAATATTATACTTCCGTTCGTCATTTCCACTTGTTAATTTTGTACTTAATACCTATTAATAATGAATAAAACTTGTTGTGATTTTTGGGGGTATTTTTCTTGAAAACCCGAATTTTGGGGCATAATGAATAAAAAATTATAACTTTTGGGGGGATTTTTCCTTAAATCCCGTATTTTGGGGGGATTTCGGGGAACACTTGGGGAGAAACCAAGATGACCGTCTGGCAACACTGAGCTAGACTGGCGGCTGCCCTCAGCCCTGCCTTGCTTCCTAAAAATTATGTTGTTCTTGGTTAACTGCAATGAATAAAACTAAAAACGTTATTGGAGCTAGTGGCTAGATGCACATCGTAAATAGTTATTAGTAAAATAACGATAACCATCGCTATTCTTACGATATTTTGCCGTTTGAATCAGTTTGAGGTAAAAGCGCTAAAACCGATGTTTGTATGTTTCCTGTTATGCATTCTCTGATTTCGTGTATTGTTATTGTATTAGTTTTTATTTAGACATATATTTCAAATCTTGACTGCCAAAAAAGCATACTTGTGTTTGTTTGTAATGTCCAAGTTTTGTATGATGCGAATTCTGTACTTATTATCATTGTGATTTCTTCATGGAATTGGAAGATTTGCCGTCAAAAGGATTTTATAGAGTAGACACTCCACAGTCACCGGCTACACGGTCAATTTTTCATCAATCTGATCCATCAATCTGGTGTCAATCTGATTGACAGAATATTGATGGTTATAAAAAGTTCATATTCAAAATACGATCAATCCATCAATCCGAGTCGTACACGATCGAATTTTCGTCAATCCGTACCGGATTGATGGATCAGATTGATGAAAAATTGACCGTGTAGCCGGTGACATAAAAACCTTTTGACGACAAAAGCTGAAGTACCGCAATGCTTTTTATCTGGCTGCTATGGCTTATTTTGGTTTGTTAAATATTTCATATTTGCAGGAAAAAGGAAGTCAAAATAAGTTTGAGGTGAAAATGAATCCAAAGATTGTAGTAGATCATGAACTGTTTACTACATGTCGGCTGTGTCTAGAAGAAAAGGGAAAGTACCAAATTGTTCCTGCAATCCAGGAAAATATTAAATTCGTATTTGATATTGAGGTACAAATGTGTACATTCTTTAAATATTATTAGGCTCTTTTAACATAAATGTATTTTTTGTTTATTACCTACAAATAATAAAAACCAAGGAAAAGTAAAAACATGTTCTACAATACTTGTCAAAAATGTGTACCTTAGTTCAGTACATTTGCAATATTTAGGTGGCCTTGAGCGGTACCAGGCTAATGTTACGACAGTTCGAAAGGAACCAAATTTAAAGTGGTAATAGTATTGGAGTTACATTTGATTAGTTTTTATTATTTGTAGTTTATTACATCTTAAAATGAAGATGCTTCACTGCTCTATATGGCCTACAGACACATTTTAACAAGAGGGCTGCTCTAAAACAATCTTTTATTCTTAGAATCCATATATTATTGAAAATGTTTAGCAAAAGTTACAGTTGTTCCTGTGAAACCAATTATTTTTAAAAACAACTATTGTTATCTACTGTAATCTGTAGAAGAGAAGGGACCCATGCTCATCCCTCTCAAATTTATTGCAAATACATATGATTTTACTTAGTTCCAGTTCCACCATTCTGATAACTAAATAATTCATACTATCAAAAACAATTCTGTTGCAGGTTGAGTTGAATAATGGGCTTCCACAGTTAATATGCGTCGATTGTGAAAAACTTCTGAGTAACTTTGTTTGTACTAAGCAGTTGTTTCAAGAAAAGCAAAAAAGATTGCAAAGCAGGCTTCAATGTGAAACAGTAAGTTATTTTAATACTTCAGTCGGAATTTCCACGAATTGCTATTGTATTCTATTGTTGTCGTGATCACCGGTGCTCGCGCGGGGCCTGAAGGATTAAGTATAATCTTAACCCTCAACCTAATAAAAAAGTTACACAATGTACAAGCTACGCAAAGTTTGGTCTTTGTCTGCCAAGTGGATTGTTAACAGGATATTATCAGAAATGCAGAAAACATGGGATAGCATCACCGACCATTGTAACCATCGTGTAAAATGTAAATTATGGATAAACATATGGTAAAGACAACCCTTTTTTAGGGTTCCGTAGTCAACAAGGAACCCTTATAGTTTCGGTCTGTCTGTTTGTCTGTCTGTCTGCAGTTTTGCTCAGACTATAGGACCTACAAAGCTGTAATTTGGCATGAATGCACATATTAATGATGCCGACAAAATGGTAAATGAAATAAAAAAAAAAGATTTTTTTATAATACCTTCCTCACACATCAAGCGGGGATGAATTTTTTTTTTCGCGTCCACCCCATTGTGTGGAGTGTTGTTGGATAGGTGTTTTAAAAATATTATGAGTATTCATAGATCATTTTCCAATTTAGGGATCTGTTTGTGAAATATTAAGTTTTAAATTTAAAAAAATCGTTAAGAGTCCAGTGTCCCCCCTTCTACCAGCTAAACGGTTGCTTCTGGAAATGTGAAAAAATTTACGGGAGTAGGAAATATGCTGAATTTAAAAGAAGAACTATCACGGCTAAGAAGGCTTTGTAAGTTATTGAGTAACTAGACGTTTCGCACGGCTTCGCCCGCGTAAATTAGATAATTTATTTCACAAATAAGTCTACAAAAAATATCCTATGATCCTTCACATGGTCTACTTCTTCAATTTCAATTTCAATTTCAATTTCAAAGCCTTTTATTACCAAAAACTTACAAAGTATTTACAAAACAATTCATTAAGAGTCCGGGTTACCCTCGAAATTCTCATACATACGTAATACCAAAATCATTTTGTCATACGAAAATATTTAACATGTTCGAGTTATTTTTCAGCTTAAATTAAAAATTACCTAGGTTCCTGAACAAAAATTAACTTCAAAATATTTAAACACTAAAAAAAAATTTTTGTGTATAAATTTTTTTTCCTAATTTTACCTACTACTAAATATTTAAACACTAAAAAATAGGGTAAAACACTAAAAAATATATACATAAATATTAAATTTACTATAAAATATTTCAACTCTAAAAAATATTTTTTAGTATTTAAATATTTTGTAGTAAATTTACTATTTATATATATATATATATTTTTTAGTGTTTTACTGTGAAAAATAACTCAAACATGTTAAAGACTCACTGTGACTCACTGCAACAATTCCGACTCACTGGAACTTACTGGCACTGACGACTCAAGCGACAAGACTTCAAGATTCGACCTGCGGTCTTCGGGGGGGAGTGATGTGGCGGTACCCACAATTCGCCTAACATTCCTGCATCCGCGCTGTCAAAGTTTTCTACGCGCGTCGGTATATATACGACAGCTGAAATGTATCACGTGGGCTTCGGCCTGATCGGGCATAACACCTCGCTCGGTCGGAAGATCTTCCTTTGTGGCGGCCACGCTTATCCCACAGTGTTTTACTCTATTTTTTAGTGTTTAAATATTTAGTAGTAAATTTAGTAAAAAAAATTTATTCACAAAAAAAATTTTTTAGTGTTTAAATATTTTGAAGTTAATTTTTGTCCAGGAACCTAGGTAATTACTATTTTAAGCTGAAAAATAACTCAAACATGTTAAATATTTTCGTATGAGAAAATGATTTTGGTATTACGTATGTATGAGAATTTCGAGGGTAGCCCGGGCTCTTTAGACATTATTTAGAAATGGGAAGCTGCACGTCAGCCTCCTTATTGGCGTGTCCTTCTGACACAAAGGCCTCCTCCAGCCTTTTCCATTCACATCTGTCACGAGCTAGCCGAAGCCACAAAGGGCCAGCAGAAGCCCTGATTTCATCTGACCATCTTTTAAGTGGTCGTCCTCTTTTCCTTTTTGTATTATATCTTGAGAGCCATTCTGTTGTTATTTTTGACCATTAATCTTGTCCTCTTATGACGTGTCCTGTCCATTGCCATTTCAGTTTTTTTTTTAAACATACGTCCTCTAACTTTGTAAGTTTCCTTAGGTCAGCTGCTCTTTTCTTGTCTCTTTTTGTAAAGCCTATATATACTTCTTTCCATGCTTCTTTGTCAGGATTTGAGCTTTTGGATGTTTTTCGAAGTTGTTGCCCAAGTTTGACTTCCATAAGTTAGAATCGGCAGAATGCAACTGTTGAATATTTTTCTTTTGATTGCCACAGAGAAGTCTTTATTTTTCATTATGTCCTAAAGAGACCAGTAACGTTTCCACGAGCTTGCAATCCTTCTATCAATTTCAAGTTCCATTTGGTCTTGGAACGCTATAAGCTGTCCCAGGTATATAAAAGACTGTGGAGGGCAATACGATAGACTATATTATCGTATTGCCCTCCACCGAGATAGGTTTTTCAATGTAGTTCGTTATCAATTTAGTCTTGGTTTGATTCATTGTCAATCCCACTGCTCTGCTTTTGCTGGCAAGGTCTTCAATCATAATTTGCAGATCGTTTGCGTTGTCGGATATGAGGACTATGTCATCTGCAAAACGAAGGTGGTTTAATCTTATGCCATCTATGTTGAAGCCAAACTCCCAATCCATTTCTCTGAAAACCTCCTCCAGTACCGATATGAAGAGTTTTGGTGACAACGGGTCACCTTGTTTAACGCCCCTACGGAACGGAAACGGATCCCCGGTGCTTTCCAGTTTCACGTGTGCAGTGCTGTTTTGGTAGACATTTTTTATGAGTCTTACATACTTTTCTGTCACTCCCTGGTTTCTGAGTGCTCTTCATAGATGTTGGTGTTCGAGGCAGTCAAAAGCCTTATTATAAAGGCGAGGTATAGTGGATACCCAAATTCTTGACACTTTTCGATAGTTTGTTTAAGTGACTGCATGTGGTCAATAGTAGAAAATCCTGATCTGAATCCTGCCTGTTCGATAGGCTGCTGATCGTCAAGCTTCTTAGTAATACGGTTGAGTATAATTTTCGCAAACATTTTGTACACGTTCGACATGAGGCTTATTGGTCGATAATTATTCATGTCGTCTTTATCTCCTTTTTTATGTATTAATATTATGTTGCTTATTGTCCATTATGTAGGTATGTATTCTGTTCTTAGGATTATGTTAAATCGATTTGTTAATTGTGAAATGTTGTTGGGCATGATCGTTTTTATTATTTTTTTGTTGGTTATGTTGTCTGGTCCAGGGGCTTTGTCATTCTTTTGCGTTCTGATAGCATGTTCAACTTCTCTTTCAGTGATTAAAGGCGTTTCTTCTTCATCTTGTGTGCTTGCTGATGTTATCAGCTCTGGGGTGTTTTTACTAGAGTATAAATCTCTATAGAAGCTTGTCGCTGTATCTAGGATTGATTTTCTTTTCGTTTCAAGAGTTTTCTTGCTGTTTTTAATTGTAGGTATCCAGCGTTTTGATTCATTAAGTTCCTTGAGCGCTTTCTTTACTCCTCCTGTTCTAGCCATGTGAAAGTTGATGGTATCATAATATCTCTTTTCTTTGTCTTTTCTTATATTCCTACTTATGTCTTTGCTTAACTGTGTTATCTCTTTTAAAACCGTTTTGTCTTTTTTGTTATTGAAAAGCTCTTTTCTCTTTTGAATGAGGGTCTTAGTTTCCTGACTTAGCAAGTCTTTTCTGGTTTTATTTACTTTAACACGATCATAGAGATCAACTACGATAACATGGCGCGCCCCTCCAAATGACTGTTTCAATGTGTGTAGTCACATCCTTATGAAAGAGTTTGAATATGTAGTAAGTATTCAACCAATCACAATTCACAGTACACGTAATATTTCAGTTAATGTCACTTACTACCAAGATTTTTTGGTCAACTAGTCATAACTAGTCTACCGCGCAAGACAACGCTTTTCAAACGTTTTGACAACGCACTTCAAACGTTTTGAATTTTGGAGAGCGCGCTATGTTATCGTAGTTGATCTCTACATGGTTTGTATTTCTTTGTCATAAGTCTCTTGTGTTTGGTTCGGGGTTTTTTGGGTATGCTCCTGGGGTCTGTTGTTGTGAGTAAGGTGGTAGTAGTGGCATCTTGATTTTTTTGGTTCATTTGCAAAGAGAGTCTCCCTTACCATTCTGTGGTTGGTATAAAAATTAAGCTGGTTAGTGGTTAATAACCGTGATGTCCTTGAACACTTTGGGTTGGTTGCTCGTTATCAGATCAATCTTGTTTTCCGATTTTGCCATTAAAATCACCCATCACAATTAGGTTTTTCCCGGCGTTCCGTAAGACCTCTGATAGTTCGCGATAGAATGAGTCTTTGACTGATTCGTCCGATACTTCCGTTGGCGCATATATTTGCACGGTGGTCCAGTGATCTTTGAACCCTTCTAAATGGATCTTTAGGATCGCGATTCCTTCCGAGATACCAGTAAATTCTAATAGGTTCTTTTTGAGTTCTTTTTTATTACGAAACGTACTCCATATAGGCCCTTTGTTTCGCCTACGTAACAAAATATAAAGTCATTGTATTCTATTATTTCTGTTCCCGTTCTTCTCACCTCGCTAAGTCCGAGGATATCCCACTATATAGTTTGTAGTGCAGATTCTAGTTCAAATAGTTTGGCATCGGTTCTTAGTATTAGTACATTTAGGGTTGCGATATGAATATTCTTTCTTTTCTTGCGTTGTTTTAACTTGGATTGTAAAGTTGTTTGAGGTAGCTGTTCTTTTACTTTGATTAGGTTTCGATTAGTAGATGCTGGAGGGAGACGGTCATATTCCCCACGGTGACCGCAATCCGGGTTGGGGGAGTTTCTTTGTTTCTGTGAGTTTTAAGTTTTCTTATATCCTGGAGACTGGCGTGCGATAGTTGTTATTGTTTATTTAGGGAGTTCAATCTTTGGCGCTGGAGGAAGTCGAAAGCGTTGGTTTTATTAATTTTCTCGCCTTCTGAGCCAGTCTAGTTTCCTCTATCTCGCCTCTTCCTGGTCTTGGCTTTCAGGTTGCGTTGGGGAAGATGTTGGAGACCTTTTTCTTTTGTCGTTTTTGTCTTTGAGATTTTTCTGTTTGTGACCAGTTTGTCATATTTAATTACAGCGTAATTCCCTTTCGTAATCTCCGCCTCCTTTTGAGCCTTTAGCTGTTTTCTAATTTCAATTACATCTTTCGGGATGTCTTCAGTGGCGTAAATTCCATTAGGAAAAATTTTATTGTTTTTTATGTTTTCATGTTTTCTCCACGATAGAGTAAATTTTATAAGTATTGGCCTACTTTTACCTCAAGATTTTTTTCCCAGCCTATATGCATCACTTATCTCCCATACATCATAGTTTTTGACCGACTTCCAAAAAGGAGGAGGTAATATGTTCGGCTGTATGTATCTTTTTTTTGTATGTTCAACGATTACTCAGCCGTTTGTGGTCCGATTTTCAAAATTCTTTTTGTGTTGTATGGGGTTTAACTCGAATTTGGTACCATGTTCACAAAAGTGGTGATCTGATGATGGGACTCCTTGAAATTTGTATGGAAACATATTATAGTGATTTAGATTTTTTCTGAAGCATTCGAGGTAAATGCTAAGAAAAAGTAGGACTTCGCACAGATTATACCATGGATCCGAAGGTACGGAACAGAACTTTTGAATGCTAATAGGTACAGGTTCGGGGATTTCGGCGTTGTTTAAACAACTGAAAGCATAAGCTAATACATCAATTTGATTAATCATCATCATCACAACCATAATTATATCATGGGTCATCACACTATGACCCAATTATTGGTACTTTTCGTGATATTTTGCATCGAAGCAGATGTTTTTGATGATGATTTCGCTGTTTGTGGACCGATTTTCAAAATTCTCGTGTTGTTGTATAGGATATAATCTTAATTTTGTATAACAATTACGAAAGTGGTGAGCTGATGATGGGATCTAGGAGCAATCGAGGGAAATCCTTGAAATTTATCAAAACACTCATAGTGGTTAAAATGTTGTTTAGCTAGGTAAGTTAAACATATGTTACGAATAAGAGAAATTTCATACGAAGGTGTCTCTTGGTGCAAAGGCACTGAACAGAACTCCTGAACCTTTAAAGATACAGTAGATAAAGTAACTGCAAGCATTTACCACAATTTCGCTTACAGTAACATAATGTGAAAAGTTAACATTCGTATTGGTTATTTACGCATAAAGCCTAATTTTGTAGATACTTAACTAAAAAGAGTGAAATTATTATTTTTAACAAAAAATTAAAACCGACTTCCAAGGTAAAAATAATAGTAATATGAACTAAAAAGTATTAAATAACTCTTACTCTTTAATAGTACGCCTTTTTCAGAATTCGTCTAAATCTCAACAATTTCTGTACTTACACACACATTATATATATATATATATATATATATATATATATATATATATATATATATATATATATATATATATATATATATATATATATACTACAGTCTTCATTACTTTGAAGTCGATACCAGTCCCAAAAGTTTCAGATATTCTGACATTACTGAACTCACGATTAAATTAGCTGGTACCGACTTCAAATAATGAAGACTGTAGTATATGCTACAAATACCCATTCTGTTTAGGTGTTTGTTGAGCTTACAATGCCCAGTTAGGCTTCTGGTAAGGATTCTTAATTGGTTCTTATCCAAGGTGAGCACTAATTCTGATAGTTTCTTGTCGAAGCCAGGAATTAGTGCCTTGGAGTGTTCAAGGCCAGGGGTCTCAGCCCATTGCTTCCTGCATAGTCTGTGACCCCATTCCTTGAGCACTTGCTTTGTGGTACTAGGAGTTATACCACAGACTGGTTCTGGGCCATATATGAGACTCTCGGCCCCAAGCCTAGCTAGTTCGTCAGCGGTTTCATTGCCGGGGACGTTGCTGTGGCCCGGGACCCATACTAGGCGGATGTTGTTGTTCCTTCCCAGCATGTTTAACGTCTCGAATATGTAAGTACAGAAATAGTTGAGATTTAGACGAATTCTGAAAAAGGCGTGCTATTAAAGAGTAAGAGTTATTTAATACTTTTTAGTTCATATTACTATTGTTTTTACCTTGGAAGTCGGTTTTAACTTTTTGTTAAAAGTTGTCATTTTTTTCTTGCATCATTCAGTAAGTCTAGGACAATTTGCATTAAGTTCTTGCTCTCAGTCTCCTGGACACCATGTATTATTATATTATTTTTTCTAACTTCTTTTTCTAGGTTGTAGGTCTTTTCTTTCAGTTTCCTCACTTCATTCTTGAGCTGTCTTTTCTTCCATTAATGGCTGTAGTTTTTGTTCGATGGTGGATGCAATATTCTTGTTGAAAGTTTCTGCCAGCGAGGTTACCTGTTTTTGAAACTCATTAGCTAGTTCATCCATTTTCTTGTTCATCTGATCGCTAAGTTTGGATATTTACATTTCTGTTTGCTTGTTTTCCCCGAATTTTCCCCGATTGTGGGATTGTAATTTATCGTCTACTTCTTATCTGTGCTAAATAACAGACAAATTGCTCCAGTATTTCGTGAGATAAGCGCTTTCAAATAATTTCCCCCGTTTTTTACACATTTTCCTCTATTTCTTCGCTCCTATTAGTTTTAGCGTGGAAAAAATATAGCCTATAGCCTTCCTCGATAAATGGGCTATCTAACATTGAAAGAATTTTTCAAATCGGACCAGTAATTCCTCAGATAAGCGCGTTCAAATAAGCCCTTTTAAATAATTTCCCCCCGTTTTTTCAACATTTTCCTCTGTTTCTTTCCTCCTAAAAGTCACAGCGTGATCTAATATAGCCTATGATAGCCTTCCTCGATAAATGGGCTATCTAACACTGAAATAATTTTTCAAATCGGACCAGTAATTCCTGAGATTAGCGCGGTCAAATAAGTCCTTTTAAATAATTTCCCCCCGTTTTTTCCACATTTTCCTCAGTTTCTTCGCTCCCAAAAGTCACAGCGTGATGTAATATAGCCTATAGCCTTCCTCAATAAATGAGCTATCTAACACTGAAAGAATTTTTCAAATCGGACCAGTAGTTCCTGCGATTAGCGCGTTCAAACAAACAAACTTTTCAGAATTATAATATTAGTATAGATAATAATCGATCAACTAAAAAAAAAAATGTTATCGGCGAAGTATAAAGGCACTTTTGGTTTATATTACTTTGAAAGTTATAACTGAGATGATGTTGTTAGTAGTGTAAAACACGTTACAAATGTACTATCAAAGAAGTTGATTCCTATACAGATCGCCGATCGGGGACCTACGTAGTTTGGTTGCGCTAAGTCAAACCCAGCCGACAGATCACAATTAACATTGAATTGACATATTCGACCAAATAACGTTGGTCTATCAACTGCATAGGAGTCAATTTCCTCGATGGTACATTCATTGACCAAACAAACATTTAAAAAAACTAGTGGTACCACGGCACCCTATATTGCGCGTGGCCCGAGTCCCGGCACGTGCTATGCCGGTTTTCCTGTGTATATTCTGAATATACATAGGGAAGAAGGGCAATATAATATACTAAGTATATTGTAACTACATTGCGTCAAAATATGTTTATAATATGTTATGAGATTCATAGACTTTTCTTAGATAAAAAATATCCAGTCCTGAAAGTATCATCATACCTCATCTTTATTGGTTCAGAAGTGTATGCATAAGGATTAAGGCTGTGTTCCGAAATGTACTGCGACCACTGCACAGTGCTATCACTGTAGAAAAAATCGTTCCGTAATGACAAAGACAAAGACAAAGAAATATTTATTGCTTAAAACTGTGTTACAAAGGTGTTACAGATTTGTTTGTACCCGTTCGGGCATGCAATATTTGCATGAAAGGGAAAACATAGAGCACACATCCAAGTAATTTCATTTTACAATAATATTAGAATTGAATTTATAATGATTAAAATACATAATATTAAATCCTAATACTAATATGTATAATTATTACAAGTCATTTCATAAACATTTACAATAAATTATATACTTAGTTAATATTTTAAGAAAATCAAACATAATATAATATTTGTCATTTTCCACTTTAAAATTATACTTATACTAGGCACAATTTATTACTACTTAGTCATTTTTAAAAAATTCGTCCAAATTATAGAATACTTTTGCAATTAACCATTTTTTTAGTTTATTTTTGAATTTAAGTCCATTTAATTCTTTTATTTCTATAGGTAAATGATTGTAAACTCGTATAGCCGAAATATAAGCACTTTTTTAGAAAATCATATTATTAATTTTTGGAAGAGATATATTGTTTTTATATTTATTGCGTAATGGAGTTGCAGTACACTGCCGCAGTACCCCAGTGAAATATATGACGTCATCAATCGTCGCCATATTGTACTGTAAGCACTGGCGTTTTCGAGGTAAGGCACTCGCAGTACTTTGATCACGTGATCATTCAGTAGTATTTTAGTAGTAGTAGTAGTTTAGGTTCAATAGTTTAGGTAGGTGTTATTTTAGTTTTAATATGTAACAACAGATGGCGCTTTACAAGTAAAATGTATATGTCGTAGTCATTTGGTGCAATATGCGATTCGATTGAATGACTAGCGCATTCATTGAATGACACCATTCAATTGAATGACTCTGCCGAAGGTCGATTAAACGATCGTCCCTCAACGTTCAACTAGTTAGCGATTTGTAGCATAGCGTTTTGAAGATAGCGGACATGAAATCAGTCAGGTAATTGACTAGTCACTAAAACAAACATGGCGTCAAACAACTCGCACGGCTGATAGCACTGTGTTGATATTTTATCGATTACATTTACATTAAAGTACTTTATTTGTAATAACTAATAAAATAATATGAAAGCGTGGATTTTCCTATATCTACCCCGTCAACGGCTACTTGAAAAAAAAAATTGCATCTCATTTAATGACTTCGCTATATGACTTTTAGTCAAGATGTTAAACGTTACAGTCAACACTCAACGTCTTGACGACTTGTCCTTTTGGTCATTCAATTGAATGGTGTCAATCAATGAATGCGCTAGTCATTAGGAGCGAAGAAATAGAGGAAAATGTGGAAAAAACGGGGGAAATTATATGAAATTGCTTTTTATCTTAAGAACTACTGGACCAATTTTTTATGTTATTTGGCAAACATGAAGAATAGACCACGTGATGGGACATAGGCTATTTTTTTTGCGGAAAAATGTACGGTTGCGTGAAATTCCTAAATTACGCAAGCGAAGCCACGCGGAACATCTTTATATAATAAAATTGTAGGAAAGTCAATTCTGTACATTGAATATTTTTGTACAGTAAATAATACTTGGGATGTGATCTACTATACTAACGCGGGCGAAGTCGCGGGCAACAGCTAGTACGGTATAAAATTACTTTTAGCAAAAATTTTTTCGACAACTTTGAAACACTCAATGTACAACCCACCACGGGTGCGGCGACTGACGCTCATTATGTTGATTATTAAATTTAATCTACTACTGGATAAAAATTTGGTCGGTATGAAATGACTTGGCAATAAATAGCATTACCTCCCCTACTATAATAATTAACATTCAATAGCAATGTCCACAGTCCACAATATGCACTTTCATCTTTAATTTTCGTCATCTTCGTTGTATTCAACTTACGTTTGGCACTTTCAATAATTGAATGCGTTAACGAACGCGACGCCAACATTGTCATTTTTGTTCAGTTGCAGTGTCTGTCAGCTTTGTAACATGTGCGACGAGAACATTTTACTGGGGATATGTGCGCCTTATTAGTCATAAGAAATTCCAGAAAAAACAGAACTAAGCGAAAGTTTTGGATACGGTCAGAGCGCATGCGCTGTTGACTGCGTTATGACGCATGCCCTTGATGAACAAAAAAAGGCACAGTGTGGACATAGCTATTGGAATAAGTTATTATATTAAAAGTGCTACATTCAGCAAGCTGAGTTGGCTTATCTTCATAGACACACAGACTGCAGACAGACCACAGTGCTAAATTACAGTGACAGAATATTTTTTTATAACTGACTTTCATATTTTACAGAATAAATCTGAAGGGAGTGGTATTAGTGCCGCTAAACCTAATGAACATAAACATGAGAGAATGTCACAGTCCAATGAAGAGGAATCTGAAGTAGAACAAGAAAGGGTTGTTGTTACTTCGAGTGGTAAAGACACAACATTAATTATCAAGAAAAGCAAGAAAACCTTCAACAAAGGCTGGCGAAGCTCCTATGTAAAACAGTTTGGTTGTAGGTTGTGTTCAGAAAAGTTTAAAAAGAAGGATGAAATTGAGAGTCATATAAGAACACACAAGAGAAATGTAAATAACACATGTTTTGTAAGGCTAGAGAAATTTGATGATAGGCCAAATGTCACAGGATCCACAAAATTTGTTGTTTTTAATCAAGATAAAATAATGAGAAATAAGAGACAATACTATATAGTGTATTCACACAAGACCAACTCCCACTCCGATTCTGAGGAGGAGCTGTTCCTTCCGAAGAGAAAATTTAAGAGGCTAAAACTAGATTCGGAGAGTTCCAGTGACACATTGGTGATAGATGATAGTGACGAAATCAAAGCCGAGATTAAGAAAGAAACGAAACAACCGACAGTAAAAATCCATGATCGGCCGCCTAGCAGTGCGAGCGAAAGTAATTCGCAACCCCCCCAATTAAATAACATCCCGAGTGGAAATTTGATAGATACACTTATTACTGTCTGTTACAATAATTTACTGAAAAAAATGGATAGTGCAAGTACAGCTAAAAACGCGGCAGAAAAATCGCAACTCCGTCACAAAGTTTTAAGCATAGGTTCGAAAATTATAAACACAAATCCTATTAATTGTATTGGAATACTAAGATACTTAGAGTACAGAAACCTGGAAGTTAATTTTATAATGAACGAATCTAATGATAATTACGTGCGCATTCGCACAAAATTAAAATGCAAGAAAGAAAGATCTAATAATGAAATCGAGTGGAAAAGTCTGCAGAGTACATCGATTTCGGAGCCGACGATTGATTTCTTTGATGTTTTAAATAAGGCTCTAAGACCGGAACCCTTAATCGAGGACAAAATTACAACTTCGCCACGTACGTTATATGGTATATTGCTGAACGCTAATCCTGTACCCAACCCTAAAAGGCTTCCAAAGAAAAACGAGGAATCCGGTTTGAGCATCCAGATATCGGTCGAAAGCCAAAACACTAGTCGCGGGAATAGTATCAGTACACAGAGTGCTTCGAATACAACGAGCAGTGCAGATACTTCAACAGCTGAAGGCAGTGCGCAAACCGCTCTGCCGAGACTGAAGCTCAAGCCGGTGCACGAATTAATGGCGAAACGGGACGAACCGGGGGATAGTCGGTACTACTCGCAGCCGTTCCATTGCTTCGCCGGCCCCGCGCAATCCAACCGACCCGCGGCGGACGCGGCGGGCGCGCCCAACGTGTACGTCACCAACTATAACCTCGCGAACAACGGGCCCAATGCCCCGAAGTACATCCACATAGCACCCGCCATGACGATGCGCCCCCTGTCTCAAATAGGAAACACCATGTCGAACGGTATGGAGACCAATTTAGTACGGAAACCGGACTACATGATTTTAGACACGGTCGAATTTCCGAATACTTCGACGTCCTCGCCGTTCACGTATTTAAAAAATTTACTTCAATTTTACAATATTCATTTACTGGATAGCAAAACTAAGTTGCCGAACGATTACCGCTGCCTTATAAAATTCAAGTTGAGCTTCGTAGTGGACGTTTCAGCTCATATGGAACTGTTTCTGTCTCTGTTTGGCAATGTGCAGTGTTTTTGCATAAAGGTAGCGAGCAGTCAGGGTGTAGAAGTTGACATTATCAAAATGAATGCTAATTGGCAGTGGGAAATACTTAAAGCTTTCACTGGTGAGATCGTACCGGGACTCATCGCTAACGCACGGAATATCAGCCCGGCTATGTACGATTCGGTACAAAAATTTATACGTCATTTGAAATCTATAAAGAATGTCCCCAGTTAGGTTTGAAAACTTTCAATTGTATTTATTGTACTTTTTTACTTTTACTTATATGAAAGTTTGTAACATATCAAGTAGTTTCAACCCATCAAAACTATATTTGTAACTAATATATGTTGCAAACAAAATTACTTAATACAGTATTGTACAGTACCGTATAGTACCACAGGGTGATACATGGCTAAGAAGTTATAAATACTGTATATTTTAGTTAACAGGTCTGAATTGTAGCAATACACATTTTACATACTGCCCATCAGTAGATTTTTGCAGCGAGAATAAACCTGAATATAATTTAAATTCATAAAAGAACACAAAAAATAAACTTCTATATTATATAATAATATTGTTATAGTATACAACAAACCGTAAAATTAGTAGTATGTAGTAAAAAGGATCTGATTTTTCTGTTTAAGTTTCGTCAAGTTAAAGTATATAATATGATAATATTAAGCATGTTATACATAGGTAACTATATTGTTTATTACATAGTGATTTCATATATTTATTTTTGTCAAAATTTCATTTAAAAGCCTAGTTCAGTTAAAATATGAGAAAAAACTGATATTAAAGGCCTTATCATACTGGTGTCATGCGGGCGAAGCGGTTGCGCGACGCCCATAATAATATATCTAATGATCGCCGCGACTAAACCGCTTAGGCGGTTAGGCGTCCCGAAACCAGAGGGCGGGAGCGGCGCGGCGCGTGACAATGTATAGATTTACATATTATATGGATAACTCCTCTAGTACGCCGCGCGACGCGCCGCCGCTCAGTTTTCGGAGCCCTGTCTATTTTTAGAGTTCCGTACCCAAAGGGTAAAAACGGGACCCTATTACTAAGACTTCGATGTCTGTCCGTCTGTATGTCTTCAGGCTGTAACTCAAGAACGGTAATAGCTAGAGTTGAAATTTTCACAGATTATGTATTTTTGTTGCCGCTATAACAACAAATACTAAAAATAAAACAAATTAAATATTTAAGGGGGGCTCCCTTACGGCCTGGCCACGGGACTTTCGCCGATGCGAATATTCGCGCGGTGCGAACGGCGAAGCGTCTTGCGACTGAAATAAACGCATAGCAATGTACTTATCAAGCCACGCACAACGGCGACCGGCGAAATGTACCGAGCGAATCGCGCCGGCGTCTTGCGGCATGGCGGCCGGCGGGCAAGCAAAACAAAAGCATGAATCAGTACGGTGCGAGCCACGGAGTCGAGCGGCAAAAATTGCAGTGATCAAACGACTATATCGTTTTCGCCGCGAAAAATGAACACAGAGACTTTTTTCTCCAATTCTGGTTGAATATTCATGTTCTCATGATAATCGAAGGTTTCAATACTCATTCTGGTATACTTACTCAAAAAATTTTTCTAGATATATTCTGTATTTCTCGTACTTCTTGTGGAACTCTCCACCTATACCCCGATTCTTATTCAAATCATGTACTCCACAATCTCTTCCAAATATTAGGTCTTGAACCAAAAAACTATTACTTTCTAAGCAATATTGAGATAATTTCGATAAAGACATTTTGCTGTCGGTCTTCCCTGGTCGCGGCGGCAAACGTGACTGCCCGTGGCCCGCAAACGGTGCCGCGCGAATGCCGTGGAATTGCAATCGAAATTATCGATTTCGTACTGATGTTTCAGAGTGAAGCCAGCGATTTAAGATGACCGCCCTTTTTATCGATTTGATTTCGATTCAACTGTGTCAATCTCTATTGACATAAGTTCCGTTTCATGCATATGACATTTTTCAAATATTTTCGTAACAATAATTTTATACTCCTATTTCAGAGTTAATATTTATAATTTTATATCGATAAGTTAGCATTTAGCATCTTTTCATTTTTATTCATTTACAATTTTACAGGAAACATTTATTTTTGTAGATGGAATATAATTTATTACATTCTGTTTTTTTTTTGTTTTCTTGTAAAAAAATTCCGTAGCAAGGAATATGAGAACTGTCACCCATATCATCTTAGAACGAACAAACTATAATGCCTCCACACGGCTCCGATATCGACGTCGATCGGGCAGTTCTCCGCAGAAGCTCACGCAAGATACATTTCAACAATGGAAGATTATGATGCACTTGCTATATTAGGCCTGGTTATGTGTTTAAAGAAAAAAAAGAAGCGGAGTCTATGGTGTAAAGACTGGCTCATGAAAAGGAAGAAATTTTCTCATACCAACTTGTTAAGTGAGTTGAAATTCGCTCCGCAAGATTGGCATAACTATTTAAGGATGAAGAGGCATATTTAAATCTGCTGGCTTTAGTTTCTCTACTAATAAAAAAAACAAGATACTGTTATGAGAGAAGCTATAAGTCCTCATGAAAGATTAGGTTTCTGTAGCTTTCTATAAAATCTTGAATTAGTTCGCGGACCGCGGTGTCCAACTCTTTCGTCTTCCGACATATTTTTGTGAAAGCGATGTGCACGTGCGTACACTAGCAAGCTCCGTGAAGTACTGCCGAACTGAGCGATCGCCGTCCACACGCAACGATAAAACTGTGCAAATGTAATCGACAACGATTTATCTGATAAGCCCCATACATACGTAACTATTTATCGTAGCGATAAATCTGTGCAGACCAGTTTGCGCAGTTTTATCGATCGTGTGTATGAAAAATCGTTGTCGATAATCGTCGTTCGTCGGTGGCAGTTGCAATTTCTATCAGATAAATCGTTGTCGATTACATTTGCACAGTTTTATCGTTGCGTGTGGACGGCGATCGCTCAGTTCGGCAGTACTTCACAAAGAGGATGTAAACTGTATACTACGTAACAAGAGGTCGGACTTAGAAAAATAAAAATAAACATCCGTTATTTTTTTTTTATTTGAAACTAAACGAGAAATTTTTAAGTGCAAAACCTTTCACTCTAAACATACCAAAAATTAAAAAAATAAAATAAAAAAGAAATGAGCTCAAATAAATGTTTTATTTTAATAAAAATTATTGTACATAGCTAAATAAATAGGCTAATAAGGTAAATTAAACAATAAAACAGATTTAATCCACAAGCTTCTGTTGATTTCTATTAATAATATTACAGTACAGTTAGTGGACGCGCACCTTTATACATACACACTTAAGTATCATTACTTTGTTTTGTTACACCCTGTATACGACAGCTGAAATCTATCGCGTGGGCTCAGGCCAGCTGCATACCACCTCACGTCTTGATCAGAGGATTTTTCCTTGGTGGCCGTACCCGGTACCACTCATAATCCCATACCTTCCTTCTCCTCCTAAAATCTCCTTAACAGCTATTGCTTTCAAACTAAAATGTTGCAAAATAGTATAGGGACCTAAAAATCTGAAATTAATGAAACATTTTTCATTTACTACATTTCCATACAGTTTACATAAATTATTAAGTATACTTATCAACCTTATGTACTATTACAATAAAACAATATACACATTTTAACATTTTCCAAATTAACTGCATACTGATATACAATATAATATTTTCTATGAAATAATAATCTATCTTTTTATAGTTTAAGTTGTAAATTATTGTACAAATATGCAAATAATACTACGACATACTTTGTATTAGAACATGGTATGACATAGTTATGTTTTGCTTCAATTTATCAATTTACGGTTAAATTAACATTTTACAATGGCTTACCTTTCGTTTTTCATTAATTAATCCACTTAATTTTCAATTTTTGTGTGAGTTGCTACAAAATAATTTTCACAAAATGAAAATCGAACTTTGAATTTTAAACTCCTTCTTCGTCTTTTTTCTCATGTAGTTTATATTCTCTATAATCTTCTTTTTTATCAGCCAATCACAGTCGACCTTGCACAGATTATCTGATTGGGTACAGTTGCTACGTTTAAATTTGGAACCCAAATTTTTTTTGTTCGGGAATTTCGTCCACCTGACTTCACGGAGCTTGCTAGTGTGCGCACGTGCACATCGCTTTCACAGAAATATGTCGGAAGACGAAAGAGTTGGACACCGCGGTCCGCAAACTACTTCAAGATTTTATAGAAAGCTACAGAAACCTAATCTTTCATGAGGACTTATAGCTTCTCTCATAACAGTGTCTTGTTTCTTTATTAGTAGAGAAACTAAAGCCAGCAGATTTAAATATGCTTCTTCATCCTTAAATAGTTATGCCAATCTTGCGGAGCGAATTTCAACTCACTTAACAAGTTGGTATGAGAAAATTTCTTCCTTTTCATGAGCCAGTCTTTACACCATAGACTCCGCTTCTTTTTTTTTTAAACACATAACCAGGCCTAATATAGCAAGTGCATCATAATCTTCCATTGTTAACATGTATCTTGCGTGAGCTTCTGCGGAGAACTGCCCGATCGACGTCGATATCGGAGCCGTGTGGAGGCACTAGGAACGTTCGATTTATCTGCACAGTCTGAAATCGCTACGATAAACAGTTACGTATGTATGGGGCTATAGAAATTGCAACTGCCATCGACGAACGATTATCGACAACGATTTTTCATACACACGATCGATAAAACTGCGCAAACTGGTCTGCACAGATTTATCGCTACGATAAATACACTTGCGTGCAAAAAAACCGGCCCACCCCGCCCGTTTGTGTTCAATTCCCTGTATCTTTAAAAATAATAGTTATTCGTTATTAATTTTTTTATAATAATGTGGGTAGATATGTTGAGGTATGTGTACATATACCCTACATTTTTTGACAGCAAAGAGCATGGCTACAAACGTAAAACTCTAAAGTATCCTCGTTATTCACGGGAACCGTACTTTTTCCGTGTTAGAAACTTACCTAATATCTCAAAATAATCTCCAAACCAGATTTCTTCAAAAAATCAGTTCAGCGGCCAAAGCTGAAGATACGGATGTAAACGCCTAAGCATTTAATGGAATTCTAGACAAACAGACAGACAGATACGCTTTAGTATAGATGGTAGACAAAATGGACATCCAACTTTGGCATTTCGAGTTTGCTGGAACTCTACAAATACTTATCTCAGAAAAAGTTAGCCTGATATTAAGTTATTAATCGTTGCAGCTAGATAGCTCAGAGCTACAGCGTTAGATACAGTTATGTTCGTGACGGTAATGGTCCCTCGCACACCAGTCACCTTACATCTACTTAACATTATTACAACAATTTCGTACTTCCCATTGAATACACCTAGACATGTTACTGCATTTTAACTCGTTAGGTACTCACTTTTTCTTTCGTTAATTCAACGGTTTTGTTATGTCAGTGAAATTAGTCAAATCTTCTTGTTTCTGTGTTGTTTTTTGTTTATTGTTTATTGTTCTCTAACTTGATTTTGGACTTTATTTCTTGGTGATAAAATGGATACCACTCCAAATGAAGCTTCAAACAAAGAAGTTCAAGTAGTGGCTTTGCTAAGTGCTGAATTTAGCCAACGAGTTGTGGCTAGACGTCTTAATTTAAGTCGATCTTCAATGAGAAGAGTATACCGAAGATTTCTAGAGACTGGAAACTTTACCAGGCGACCAGGTTCAGGCAGACATCGGGCTACATCTGAACGTGATGACTGTTTTATTGTGTCAACGTCCTTGCGGGATCGGCATCTTACTGGAGTTCAGGTGCAACGACGACTTAGGGAAGTCCGAGAAGTTACAGTAAGTGAGTGGACTGTACGACGAAGACTAGCAGACAACGGTTTGACTCCACACAAACCCGCTAACGGCCCAAAATTAACCCCAGCACACCGACAAGCGCGGCTTAGTTTCGCACGTTCTCATGTTGATTGGTCTTTGGAACAATGGCGGGTCGTACTTTTCTCTGATGAATGCAAAATCAATCTTTATGGTAATGATGGTCGCAGAAAGGTATACCGTAGACAAGGAGAACGATTTGCGCAGTCGTGCATTGCTGAAAAGGTTCCATTTGGAGGGGGTTCGTGGACTGTTTGGGGCGGTATTTCTTTGGATAAAAATAATTTGGTAACTGGGCCGCGCATTGGCATTTGACTGGCCATCGCTACATCCAGGACGTGCTAGAACAACATGTGGTGCCATACGCTGAGTTTATTGGTGAAAATTTCATACTGATGTAGGACAATGCTCGACCGCACGTTGCTGCGACAGTTCATCAGTATCTGTCGCTACCACCTCAGTGGAGGCGAAAACTATAACTATTACTCTGCTGCGTCTACCTGTGTGAGCACACATGACAATTTCGCCTAGGCGGCTAGTCAGCACTAGACTATGGCATTCTATATCGTGATGGCCTAGCAGGTCAATGACCGCGTAGGCTGCCAACTAAACTATACACACGTGTCCATCTGGTAATCACCACACAAACGATGAACACGGTTTCTATACTGTGCAGTCGCCTCCAACCACCCCTTACAGCGACCCCTTACCACGCGGCTCAACCGAGCATTCTATAGCTAAGGTCTAAATCAAACCCACTCAACAGTAGGCAGTAAACACTAAATGTGACCAACCGGCCACAAACGACTACAACACCTCGTATAGATAACTAAACGATCATGTTATTGTTCGCAATCTAAATACAGTACCAACATGTTACATATTACTATCTAGACGATTATATACATAATAGTTTCGAGGCGTTGGATATCCTCGATGAACTGAACACACAGCCTAAAATATAACGTTTAAGATCACAACATTTAAATAATGATAATAATGACTCACCGATAAGACTGCGCTGCGTGCTCGCCCGTCTGCGGTTCTCGATCGTCTGTCTGACAGCGGCTATCACTAGTGACATGTGTCACCAGTGACAGCGGCTGTCACTAGTGACATGTGTCACCAGAGAATATTACAACTACCCTCCTATTATTATATATTTTATGAATACTGTTGTTTACCTTTGTTACCTACAAATTCGCGCGATTCGCGACAGTATCTCTCCGAGGTCGGAATTTTGGTTATGGACTGGCCAGCAAGGAGCCCCGACCTTAATCCTATAGAGCACCTATGGGACGAACTCAAAAGGAGGGTCAGGGCCAGGATTCCAGCCGCAGAAACACTTCAGGACTTCCGGATGGCTATACAGGAAGAGTGGGATGGTATCCCTCAGGAGTTCGTCATAACTTTGATAAGGTCAATGAAAAACCGGATGGAGTCCACAATTAGAGCAAGGGGTGGCAATACGAGCTATTGAAACCCATCTGGACCTGTTTTTACTAGTAAATTGTCATTAATTGTCAATTAAAAGGTTATTGAAATCTCACTGTTTTTTGGTTTTATGCCTAAAGTGTTAAGTAAATAATGTTCAGTTACAATAATCATAGCATTAATTTAATCCTTAATAAACTACCTTTCAAACGACACTTAAAGTTATTTAATACTAATTATATTTTTTGAGTTATTGCCGTTTGAATCATAAAGAGAGAGGTGGGTCGATTTTTTTGCACGCAGGTGTAGTTACGTATGTATGGGGCTTAAATGTTCACAAAATACTCAGCTGTATTTTATGCTTTAATAATAATTAATAATAAAATTTAAATAAAATTAATAATTAAGGGGGGGCTCCCATACAAAAATCACAATTTTTTTCTATAATAGTACGGAGCCCTTCGTGCGCGAGTTCAACTCGCACTTGGCCGATTTTATACATTGTCACACACCGCGCCGCTCCCGCCCCGCTGCCCGCAGGTTTCGAGAGTCGGGCCGGGACACAATAACTGTTTGAGACTGCATTCTCCCATAGGTTTTCGCCGCTGGCTCGGATCGGACTCGAAGACCAAGGCTACACCGGTAATCTTGCAGAGCGGGGGCTAAAACACACGAGTAGTCGAGGAGAACATTAACCCCGAAATGCACATCGCTTACCCGGCTCAAGGCAATGCCGTATAGTGAGCCGCTCCGATTCGTATGTTTTTCCGTCTCACTTTTACTATCGGAAGCGGCTATTTTTCCCTATTTTTCCATGAGCCAGGTAATTGAAACGCATTTCGGGAAATTCTTTATTTATAGTTCTACAATATTTAACTTAATCTAAATATCAAAACTTATATTTTACATAATTACGGCTAGACGAACATAAAAGTTAATACAATTTACGTACATTTTCACACAATTTTCTCAATATTTTCCGAACCACTTATTTTATTCAACTCATTTTTCTTGTATTTATTAGACAACGAACTACTTTAATAAATTAACTACTTTTTTATTTATTTATTTATTTATTTGAGCCAGGCATCTTGGCCCATATTATAAATACCTTATAGACTAACATACATACAATTATACTAAAACTAACACTAACACTAAAACTTTTACCTCTTAGGGAGCCACAGATTTATCACAATTCACTTTTTAAAGTTTATTTGTAAAAACACTGATTTTGCACTGAGTTTATATCTCACATTTCACTGTTACGAGTTTGTATGCACTCACTATGTGTTTCTCGGGTGCGAGGCCGCTGTCCTCAACAATAACTGTATTTTAATTATTTTTAACAAAAAATTAAAACCGACTTCCAAGGTAAAACAATAATAACATCCTTATAATATGAACTAAAAAGTATTAAATGATTATTCCTATCTAATAGTGCCTTTTTCCGAATTCGGCTAAAACTCAACTATTTCTGTACTCAATCTTCATCATTTTGAAGTCGGTACCAGATGAATCTTCTGTTCTCTGACAGAATATTTGAAACTTTTGGAACTGGCACCGACTTCAAAATTATGAAGATTGAGTACAGAAATAGTTGAGTTTTAGCCGAATTCGGAAAAAGGCACTATTAGATAGGAATAATTATTTAATACTTTTTAGTTCATATTATAAGGATGTTATTATTGTTTTACCTTGGAAGTCGGTTTTAATTTTTTGTTAAAAATAATAATTTCACTCTTTTTAGTTGCCAGAGTAAACCATCGCGTACTATAAGTAGAATAATACACCTGTATAATATTATTCTGCGTATCTTATTACAGTCACACTTACAAAATATAATACCAGCTGCAGCCTGCAGATAATTTTAAATAATACATTAAAAAAAAATCAAAGTGAACACGTGACGTGACGTGCTAAGTAGCCGGTCACCGGACTAGTTTCAACTTTCAATAGTACTGGCACTCGCTCGACTTGTCGCACGTGACGCGGACGCAGCGCACATAGTCCCTACCCGGCCCGCGCCGCCGCGCCGCCCGCGCCCGCTTGACAGCGGCCCTGGCAGATTGAAGTGAGACTGCAGAGAGTGTTATTGTATTATGAACGCTAAACGCAATGCAAAAGGTTGAAATTAGGTTGTTTTCCAGAATATCTCGGCGAAGTGAGACAGAATGTTGCATTATCGAAGCAGCTTTAACTTCTTAGAAGTAATGTCAAATGTGTGCCTTATGCTCTGGAGATAAGGTTGAATTCGGTGACATTGGTGACCCTGACATGGCAATGATGATGATGATGATGATGAATGTAATTTGCATAGTAGCATATGCTTTCAGTTCTTAAAACAGCGCCTAAACTCCCAAACTTGTATCTATAAGGAATCCAGAGTTCTCTTAGTAGCTTCGGAACCATAGTATACCTCGGTGCAAAATCTTGCGTTTTGGTAGCATATGCTTAGGATACTTCTCATAAAACCAAAATCACCATATGTTTCCATATAAATTTCGAGGAGTTCCCTCGATTACTCATGGATCCCATCATCAGGTCACCACTTTTGTGAACATGGTACCAAATTGGAGTGAAACCTAATACAACACAACAAAAATTTCGAAAATCGGTTCACAAACGGCGGAGTAATCGTTGAACATACAAAAAAAAAAAAAAAAAATAAAAAAAAAAAAAAAAAAAAATATCCACAGCCGAACATATAACCTCCTCGTTTTTTGGAAGTCGGTTAAAAAGATAAAACCGACTTCAAAATTGTACGTAATTGAGAATTAAAATTCCGTATCTCAAAAACTACTGAACCGATTTTGATGAAACTTGCAGCATTCCCTAAGTTGAACAATACCTAGTACAATAGAAAAATAATCATTTAGATCGGACTTGTAGTTCCGGAGATATGCGTGCACAAACATAAAAACACATACATACATACACTTCAGAAGCTGTTATAGATTAACATATACAAAAACTGGGCAGTTCTGGAAATATTACATACATACGCGTCGAATTGATAACCTCCTTTTTTTGAAGTCGGTTAAAAACACGGCACGACGTCGTACGGCGCCGAGGCGCCGCCGTGTCGCTGGAATCCACGACGCGCGTCGTAAAAAACCACGGCACGGCGTCGTACGACGTCGCCTCATCTTGAATTTCTACGTGAGTTTCTACGACGCGACGTCGTACGACGCCGTGCCGTGGTTTTTTACGACGCGCGTCGTGGATTCCCACGACACGGCAATAGCAGTAGTGGGAGTACTTGGAACTAATACTAGTTTTCTACCATGCCATGGAGGTATAATAGTATCTGTGGTTTCTACAACCAATAGCGATTGAGCGGCCATTTGCAAGTTACGTCAGATTTAGTTCTCTTCCCTCGCTTTGGGGGAGCTGATTCCGCTTCAAATAGGCACAAAATACAGCTGGGTATCATTAGTCCAGCGTACTTGTATAATGGAGGTCAGTGCCCTCCCGTGTAATTGTGTGTTGACATCAACTACGATAACTTGGCGCGCCCCTCCAAAATTCAAAACTTTTGAAGTGCGTTGTCTTGCGCGGTAGGCTAGTTATGATTAGTTGATCAACAAATCTTGGTAATGAGTGACATTAACCTTTAAGTACACGCGTTGTTTTGGGTAACGTTCCGTCACGCGTGGGGTCTAGAGGTACCCCAATATAAATATACGTGTAAATTCAGAATGGTTTAATAATTTTTAAAACCCGTTTTATATTATAAGAATAGATATTATTTTATTTATGAAAAGCATTTATTAATAATAAACTAACAATTATTTAGACAGTAAAGAAAATTTTTATGAACTAACCAATCTTGTGCATAGAATTTGTAGGGCACATGTTTAATGTACTAACATTCAACAAAAATGTCTACTTCTGACTAACTCATTGTTTTTTCTCATAAAACAAGACTTAGAAATAAATAATCAAAATAAAAATTAACACTAAAATTTACAGAAAAATAATTGACAATCCTTGAAATAGTACGACCCTAAACTAAAATTATTCCTTGAGTAAGCTAGGTAAGTAATAAATAATTTTACTGAATGAGACTTTCAAATAGTTTTATAATAAGGCTTACGGGCAATAATATTTAGTTCTGGGACAATAACAGCATCTTCGCCTCATTTTTGGTGCACTAGCTACTTCTAACTCTTTCAAAATGTTTCCAAAAACTTTCAGAGACATTAAATTGCATAATATGATTTGAGCAATTTGATTTTCTGTTAGTCGGCAACAAATTTTCCATTTATACATAGACAATTAAAAAAAACAAAAAAATAAACATATAACCAATGTAAAAAAAAAAAATATATCCACAGCCGAACATATAACCTCCTCGTTTTTTGGAAGTCGGTTAAAAAGGACCTACGTTAAATCACGGGTGGGGTCTGCAGGTATCCCCACATGAGCAAAAATGTAACTTCTCTTATCAGAGGAGCGACTTACTTTTGCTCACTGAAGAACCTCGCGTTGCATTGAGATTAGCCGAAAACATGCGATCGTAACTTGCCAATTTCAAAAAATATCGTCAAAAAACAGCGCGTGGGGTCTGCGTAGACCCCGCCCGTGACGTTAAAGGTTAAGTGAAATATTACGTGTATTGTGATTGGTTGAATACTTACTACATATAAACTCTTTCATAAGGATGTGACTACATACATTGAAACAGTCATTTGGAGGGGCGCGCCAAGTTATCGTAGTTGATCTCTATTACATTTCCAAATTTCTCTATGGTCGACTGTAGTCAAAGTGTCAACAGCAGCCAACTGCATTCAAAGAAAGCGTCAACTGCAGTCAAAGTAAACATTAACTGCATTCAAAGCAAAGGTCAACTGCAGTCAAGTCAAAGGTCAACTGCAATCAAATGATAATCAACTGCAGTCAAAGCTAGGTTCGACTGCAAGAAACTGCGGTCAAAGTAACCATCAACTGCAGGAAACTGTGGTCAAAGTAACCATCAACTGCATTCGTGAAAGAGCAGAGTGCCGTTCGTTCGTAAAGCTTTCATATATCACAGCCCACAGGTCAACCGAGTGTCCATATAGCTTCTACATTGGCGAGGACTTCTTCCGGTGTGGAGTGTTTGTGGAACATGAAGTAACCCTGGATCTGTGCCGGGCTGACATTCTTTCCCTGCTCCATTACCCTGAAATAATGTGTAATATTACGAAATAGCTCCCAAATTGAGTTAATATAATATTTTAAAAGTACATAAGTACTTAAAATATTATGCGTTTTTTTTTAATTTTTTTGATTTGAAAATACTTGTTCTATTTTCACTCCTAAAACTTCACTCGTCTAAATTCAACCACCTTTTTTTAGCAGAGATGTGGGTGTAAGCGTGGAAGCCATAAAGGTACTAGTTGAAAGCTGGCTACATAAAGTGGCAGCAGACGACGTGTCGTCGCGACACTACTGGTTTCTATGTATTTCTATGAAAAGTGTCGCTAGCTTCGTGTCTCTAGCAGCGGAGGGTATTTTATTTATTCTGCGGTTGTTTCATGTCGCCCGCTGCCAACCGGCACCTAGGAAGATTTTTCGACCGAGCGAGGCGCTATGCTCAGTGAATTCGAATCCCACACCACACTAGATTGATTTCAGTTGTCGTATACCGAGTGTAGAAGACTTCGATAGTGCGATGCAGGATTGTGGCGCTACTTGTAACGCCAAGGTAATCTTATATTTTTAAACGAGCAATTCTTGCATATATTATGTATATGTTACGCTCAAAGACCGAAATCGCTCAGTGAGCAAAAAAATAGCTCACAACGCGTTGTGGTCACAGTGAAACAGCTACGACGCGAATTTCGCGTCGTGGCTCTAATGAAAACGGCCACGACGCGTTCTGGCAATCACAAAAAGGCCATAACGCGAAATTCGTGTCGTGGCTGATATGCTATTCGTTTTTCTGGATTTGTTCTTGATTAATTAATCATCCATAGGTATGGAAGATTATATTTGAATTACCACGCGTACTACGAAATATTTTTTCTTTTACTAAATCACTGCATAACGTTATTATTTATAAAATATATCATTATTATTTATAAAATATCCATAGTTTTATACTATCCGTACTAATAATTATTAATGTCTGTCTCTCTGTCTGTCTGGCGCAACGTAGTAGCGGACATCAACTAGTAGTCTTATACTTATTTAAATTATTTTACTTAAAATAAAACTATATTTTTATTATTTATTGAGATCAGATTACTTTGATTATACATATATATGAAGAAAAAAAAACGACAACACGTTACGCCAGACATACAGACAGATAATATTAGTACGGATAGTATGGAACTATGGATATTTTATAAATAATATAATGACAAGCACGTTATGCAGTGATTTAGTAAAAGAAAAAATATTTTGTAGTACGCGTGGTAATTCAAATATAATCTTCCATACCTATGGATGATTAATCAATCAAGAACAAATCAAGAAAAACGAGTAGCATATCAGCCACGACACGAATTTCGCGTTATGGCCTTTTTGTGTGGCCGTGGCCGTTTTCATTAGAGCCACGACGCGAATTTTGCGTCGTGGCTGTTTCACTGTGACCACAACGCGTTGTGAGCTATTTTTTCGCTCACTGAGCGATTTCGGTCTTTGAGCGTAACATATATATATATATATGTAATAATTGGAATCTCGGAATCGGCTCCAACGATTTTCATGAAATTTAGTATATAGGGGCTTCGAGGGCGATAAATCGATCTAACTAGGAATCATTTTTAGAATATGTCATTTTATTCGTGTTTTATCGAATACCGAGCAAAGCTCGGTCAAATAGCTGGTATGATAATATATTAACTAACCTAACTCTCAGTGGTTGATAATTCTCGATTTTAGGTGTATTTATTTATAGGAACAAATATAATGACCACCAAAAATGCACTGATACTCTAAACTTGTTTACCAAAAAAAGATATTGAACACCAAAAAAATAAAGTCTAAAATTGCAATACTACCAGCTATTTTAGTCGTAAAAATACTTCAAATTATAATCGAACATCAAATATAGTAAATGATCACCAAATATAGTAAATGATCACCAAATATAGTAAATGATCACCAAATATAGTAAATGATCACCAAATTAAGTAAATTATCACCAAATATAGTAAATGACCGCTAAATATAGTAAATGATCACTAAATATAGTAAATCCTTGTGAGCAAATCAATGCAATATTTCTGTCCAAATAAATCACTACGATTGACAAAAAATGTAAGCATATTATTAACAAAATAATCGGCCAAGTGTGAGTCGTATGGAGTTTTATTATATTATTAGATTCCGTTTATAGAGCAAAATTAGACCTAAAATTGTGTTTTTGTATGGGTTGGGACTTGGGAGCCCCCTTTAATTTTTTTAATATTATTTTTATATTATATTATTATATTATTGATATCGATATATATATCGATATTGATATCGAGCAAAAAAGGCCAAAAAAATCACGTTTGTTGTATGGGAGCCCCCCTAAAATAATAATTTTATTTTGTTTTTAGTACTTGTTGTTATAGCAGCAACAGATATACACAATCTGTTAAATTTTCAGAAGTCTAGCTGGAGCGGTTCTTGATATACAGCCTAGAGAAAGACAGACGGACGGACAGACGGACAGACATCGAAGTCTCAGTAATAGAGTCCCGTTTTCAGGGTTCCGTACCCAAAGGGTACAATCGGGACTCTTTTACTAAGACTTGCTATTGCTAAATAAAAATATATTTGGTTATAATTTTACATTAAAATGCTAACGTATAATATTGGTGATCATTTATAATTTTTGGTGATCGTTTACTACTTTTGGTTTAACAATGATTTATTTGGAGTCATTTTGCATAAATAGGATAGTGAGATAATAAATCTTTGGTGATCATTTAACATCAAAATGCTAGTATAATGTTGGTGATCATTTACTAATTTTGGTGATCATTTAACATTAAAATGCTAGTATAATGTTGGTGATCATTTACGAATTTTGGTGATCATTTACTTATTTTGGTGATCATTTACTATTTTTAGTTTTAAGATGTTAAATCTTTGGTTATCATTTTACATTAAAATGGTGGTCTGTATTTTCGTGATCGTTTACTATTTTTGTCTGTGTCTGTGAAATGTTACTATTTCTGGTGATCAGTTAATTATAAGCCTTTATTTATTCCAAGGTCCTAATTCCGAGTGCGTAATTCGATCATGCGCGACAGCCAATAAAATATAAGTAAAATATACAAACTTCTTAGCGAATGTTCTAGAATGTTCCGCCGCATCTTTGTAGAATCTCAGGAACATAAGCGCAACTTGTTGCTCGTCGCAGTAGCCGACGTACTCTTTCATGTCGACGCGCCCCGGCCTTATTAATGCTGGATCCAACCTGAAAATTTTAATAATGGTTGACGTTTAAAATCCATGTAACTAATATTGTAAATGCGAAAGTATGTCTGTCTGTTACCTCTTCAAGTCTAAACCGCTGAACCGATTTTGCTGAAATTTAGTACACAGAAGAAGAAGTAGGGAAAAAAATAGTTTTTATCTCGGAAAAATGTACCGATCCCGCGAGATAAACGAATTTTGGCGCAAGGATTTTTTTGCTCAAGTTAAATTTCCCACTTAAACTTGATTTAAATTGTTGTAGTTTAAAAGACTGACGGTTTTGGGCACCATGTGTTGACGTTATTAGGCCCACTTACAGAGGACCTTGCAGCTAAAGGACGGCAAGTCCAAATTTCAAAATTGTCGGGTATTAAAAAAAAAAGATTTTAAAAATTAATTGATGTATTTATATCCGTGTATCGTTATATGGTATAATATAATGAACATATTTATACCTGTTATTCAAGATTTTAAGGCAATTAAAGAAGTTATAGAATTACTACGATTTTTTAAGGTTTAGATCTGCCTCTGTTTTGCACCAAGATGAAAGAAAAATACTAGCCGATTTTGTTTTTAATCTTGTTTGAAATTCATGCCTTCGCGTTATGCGAACAAAAGAGATTACATATTATTTAATGAAGGATTAACTTTAACCTATCCTTGCGCAAATGATTGAAATTCTTGTTTTTGTTACAATAGTAATGGAAAATATACCTTTCTAAATAATTCGTAGTCATAAATACGATCCGAGCTTCTGTGGAGGCGACACCATCTAAGCAGTTCAGGAGACCACTAAATGTAACTCTGTTTAGACCTTCGTAGGCTGCTTTTTGTTTGGCCGTGTCCTCTCGAGACACAAAGGCTGCGTCTATATCCTCAAGTAGTATTATAGACTGTTGTGGCGCTACACTGGAAAATAAACAAGCCATTAATAACCAAGTTATTTATAAACAATTATCCCCTTTTGAAAACATTGTTATACATAAAGATTAGAGATTTAATTTATTTAATATTGATCTTGTGTATTCCAAGACTTTTCTAAGGGGGGTATTACATTATCATTTTTGATTGGATCCTATAAAATATGATCCTATAAATGATCCAATATAAATGATAATGTAAGACCGACCTAATGTTTTGACACAGATTGTTGCCATAGAATATGCTTAAGGTTTGTGAGATGTATATAAACTATCTTCTTTTGAATGTATTATATTTGTAAAACTCATTATGCATATGATAATATTTTATTTAAATGTTACCTTAGCAAATGGTTGAGCCTATCATCAGTAAGTCCTCTTTCTGACAAATTGAGTACACAAATATTATATTCCAGCTGGCCAGCTAAAGCCATGATGTATGAGGATTTTCCACAACCTGGTGGACCATGCAACAGATAGCCTAAAACAATACAAGAATAGATGTTATAAAAAATATTTGTTACTTTATGGATTTTATGCTTTTTGACTGAAGTTTATGTGTTCATTAGTTCTGATGACAAGATATCAACCAATCAGCAATGTTATTAAATAGATTAACTCCTGTAAAAAATCTCAGTAACTGGGCAAACAGCTGATGTGTGTTGAAACTGACCTATTAGAATAAGTTTCTTAGAACTTAAAAAATAATTATTATTATTATTAGCAAAAACCGTTTCCTCTCTGGCTTACCTCTTCTGTATGGTATGCCTCTATCTGTATACCAGCTGGGATTGTCAAT
This sequence comes from Lysandra bellargus, assembly GCA_905333045.1. Classification (NCBI taxonomy): domain Eukaryota; kingdom Metazoa; phylum Arthropoda; class Insecta; order Lepidoptera; family Lycaenidae; genus Lysandra; species Lysandra bellargus. Next base: position 1,140,839 of record HG995333.1, read on the forward strand.
AAAATCTAAGCAATCAGTTAATATCTTCTCAGCAAGACCAGCTCGGAGAATCACACTATGTAAGGGCCTCCTTTTCCGTGGGTGTCCAAAAGGACGCCATTCTGAACCCATTGCTGTGTACATAACAGTCATACCTTCATGCTGCTTTAAGGCCAAAGTTCTAGCTAAAAAACAATCTTAGTATAAAAACTATTAATAATAGTAATAGTGTTTTGTGCAAATCCTTTGATATAAAGAAAATTAATTAATTTATTTGTTAGGTTCATTTGGTCGCTATTAAGTATTAATACTTCAGTCAGAATTTCCAGGAATTGCTATTGTATTCTATTGTTGTCGCGATCACGGGTGCTCGCGGGGCCTGAAGGATTAAGCAATTTGTGTATTAACCCACAAATTTTTTTTTGTTAAGTTATGTATGCAGTCTTGTTCCAAATAATTTGAAGAACATGACTACATTCATAACTCAATACATAATTTTTTATAGGAATCATCCCATAAAAAATTATGTATTGAGTTATGAATGTACTTACACTATGTAGTTACACAATAACACAAATTATTAACAGCAGTAATATTTTATGGGTATAATAATAATTAATAATTTTAAGTAGGTACAATAATATGGCAAAATGATAATATTCACCATCTTCCAGAATATCATAATAGAGTTGTTTATTTCGACCAAAGGCTGTTAAGGTGACTGTTTCCCATGGAACACCCATGTGCAGATCTAGTGTATGCTGCTCTCTGGTACGATCTACTTTGATCCACGATCCTCGATACCTGAAATAAGATCACAAACATAATATTTTTTATAAATTTTTTTATAACCATAAAACTATGTTACTGGTAATATATTATACCTAAAGAAGTGTTGGCCTACACTAGGTATAAAGTCGTATTTAGTTTTAATTTGCCCAGTATCTTTTTGCAGGAATGAGGTTTCTACACTTAGATGCTGGGTTTGCTTGGCGCCTTTCTGAGTTATCCACTGCAACAACCACTGGTAGGATTTATCTCGGCAAGGAACTTCAAGAGTTATCATACAGTGTCTTCGAAATAACATCACAGAGGTCTGGAAACCTTTTCGCAAGATCGCTGCACCGGCTCCAACGCCAAATAAGCCGAAACCGGCACCAAAATATGGGTTTTGGGATAAGGACGCCACATACTCGGTAATAGCCATTTCAGGATATATATGACACTCAAAAATTATATTAATTTAGTCAATATAAAGAGAAGAAATTGTATTTTTAGTTACGACACCCATTGCACACACATGACAAACATGATATAAAATGACAGTTCACAGTTGACACTTGACAATCAGCTGATTTTCTTGTGTCACAGTGACATATGTTTTTTTTAAATATCATAGCGTTTGATTCAAGCACGTACGGTTTGTCAAACATTTACGTGTTTGAAGCTTGTTTGATGTTTTTTTTTCATATTTTTGTTGTGTTTGTCACGCCATTTGATCGTGTTCCGTAGCGTTTGAACAAACTTGGCTTAGTTTAGTGCTGGATTTTGAAGAAGAAAAAAGAAAAGAAAGAAGCTAGATTCTAGCACTTTCTGTATATTCGTGGCCCGTGGGTATTTTTTATTTATTTATTAAATAAGTTGGCAAATGAGCAAACGGGTCACCTGATGGTAAGCAACTACCGTCGCCCATGGACACTCGCAAGATCAGAAGAGCTGCAGGTGCGTTGCCGGCCTTTTAAGAGGGAATGCGCTCTTTTCTTAAAGGTTTGCGGGTCGTATAGGTCCGGAAAAACTGCTGGTGACAGTTCGTTCCAGAGTTTTACAGTGCGCGGCAGAAAGTTACGCGAAAAACGCACTGTGGAAGACTGCCACTCATCAAGGTGATGAGGATGGAATTTTTTTCGCGTGGGACGATGGTGCAAAGTTGCAGGTGGTATGATTCCGAACAATTCCTCTGAGCACTCCCCGTGATACAACCTATAGAGGATGCAGAGTGAAGCTACACCCAGGGCCGTCTCTAGCCGGTGTGGCGCCCGTGTGAAAATATTACCCTAGCACCCCCAAGCAAGCGCGCGGTCGATAAAAAATCGGCCAAGTGCGAGTCGGACTCGCGAACGAAGAGTTCCGTACGATTGTAAAGCAAAGATAGGCAAAAAATTATGTTTTTATGGGAGCCCCTTAAATGTTTATTTAAGTACTAAGTATACAATTAAGTATTTTGTGAATATTTCAAATTTCAAGTTCCTACGTTAATGTCCAAAAAATCACATTTCTTGTATGGGATTGTATCCTTAAATATTTAATTTATTTTGCTTTGTAGTATTCTTTATTTATAGAAGCAACAGAATCACATAATCTGTTATCTGAGAATTTCAACTCTCTAGCATAAAGAATAATATAACCCACCAAAAACATAAAATATGTAAAAATTAAAAGCCAAGTTCCATACAAACATTATTCTTGTCTATGGACTTAGCCGTAAAAAGGATGGAGATCTAAATGAGTGCCAAGTTCCATGGAAAATCGAAATATGTATGTATAGGAACAAAATAACATTATGAACAAATAATAGAGTCTATTTGTTTGCTTTATTGAATATCTATAACAATTAATGTTATTTAAATAATGAGATCATAAACTAGATTAGATCTAACTTGGCCAGTTTTCATTATCAACAGTCATTTCATAAAGTTATTGAACATTTTAATTCCGATGAAAACTAGCCAAGTAGAATCTAATCTGGTTTAAGATCTCAAATTATTTAAATAACTTTAATTGTTATAGATATTCAATAAAGCAAAGAAATAGACTCTATTATTTGTTCATAATGTTATTTGGTTCCTATACATACATATTTCGATTTTCCATGGAACTTGTCACTCATTTAGATCTCCATCCTTTTTACGGCTAAGTCCATAGACAAGAATAATGTTTGTATGGAACTTGGCTTTTAATTTTTACATATTTTATGTCTTTGGTGGGATATCATTACTTTTTGTAAAGAAAACTTTCCCAGCAAGGGTAGACAGTAGACATCTTAATCTTCCCAGTTCAAACATACATAATGTTCGACTATATTCAATCGCAACCTTAAGGTGTTATTTCACCACTTCCCGACGAGTATCGGATATGCTATCCGCAACTTATCTGGCAGATACTTCATCTATCAGATAAATAATTTATCTGATAGATGAAGTATCCACAATTATTGTGGATAGCCTATCTGAAACTTAACTGACAGATGCTTCATCTGTCAGATAAGTTGTGGATAGCCTATCTGAAACTAATCAGGAAGTGGGAAAATAGCCCCCAAGCCTTGTTGAGTATCAGACGAATAAAACAAAAAAAATTCAAGCGAATGGAAAAGCAGCTACCATCAGGAGGCATTGGAATAATACGGTATAACACAAGTGTATATTTCCAACCATTAACTATAGGGTACAGCTTATTGTGCGGAAGTAAAGAAGCTATTATTATAGCTGTCTAACAGACAGACAGACGGACGGACGGACGGACGGACGGACAGACGGACAGACGGACAGACGGACAGACGGACGGACAGACGGACAGACGTATTAAAAGAATTCTATGTCTATTCCCGGGACTCAAACTATATCTCCATACCAAATTTAAGAACAATCGGTACAAGCAATTTGGACTTGAAGAGGTAACAGACAGACAGACAGACATACTTCATAAAGTCACCTTCTATTAATTTCCTAAAGTTTTTCACTTCACAAATAAATATTTACGGAGAGCTCCCATACAATAAATGTGATTTTTTTGGCCTTTTCTGCTCAAAATCAATAATGGCAGCCGGTAGATACTTGAAAATTTCAAAAAATCTTTAATTATATTTTTATTTTCATAATTTATAATAAAAGTAAAAAAAAATATATATATTTAAGGGGGGTCTCCATACAAAAAACACAATTTTTGCCTAGTTTGGCTCTGTCCGACTCGCACTTGACCGATTTTTTTTGTTTTCGATTTTTCCTCACGCTTTCACACAATTGCCGAGCTGGATTCCAAATTTCAGCCTTCTAGGTCATCTGGAAGTGGGTTAGAATTTTGATCTATAGGTCAGTCAGTCAGTCAGTCAGTGATAAAAATGTAGATTTTCGGACGTTAATATCTTAATAACCGTTTGAGCTGTGCTTATGAAATTTAGAGCATGTAGTTATCTCGCAAGTCTCATTATAAGAACCAAATTTGAAACGTTTATGTCAAATAGTTTCGGAATTATGAGAGGGTCAAAAGTACCTGCAAATGGTTCGTGTAATATTACACACGGTGCTGCTCGCCATTCTGTTATGCTGGAACTTGGCTTGACACGCTACCGCGTGTCTAGAATGCCATCTACGACCTGCAGTCTATGATCAGAATAAATATGAAGTGAGCCGACTGCCTAAAAGTTAATACTTTTTAGTTTTTTTTTTAAGACCAGACCACCTCAAATTCTATTAATGACTTTGAGGTGGTCTGTTCTTGGCCTTCTAACTTCTGTGGAACATCGGCTACCATTGCATCCTGCGAAGGGCCCATCTCCGTGGGCTACGTTTGGATTGCTATCAACTTTACAGATTACAGACGACACATACCTATATGCTGGCCCGCGGAGACATTTTTGAGGAAACAATACGAATGGCGAGGGTGGGTCTCAGATTGTGGCGCTTATAGAAGCGTTGGGGCTGCGAGTCGCAGTCGACAAGACGTAGGCCATGTTTTTCTATGGGCCCCGGAAGCACCGCCCCCGCGGAGGCATCACTGCGCAACGCAGAGATGTGGAGGAGAGTGTGCCGATCGGCGCTGAAATGCAGTGCTTGATTCTGGTCCTTGATTCTGAATGGATCTTTAATACCCCTCATTTTCGTCGATTGGCACTATCTCTGAAGAAGATGGCCATAGCCCTGAATTGCCTTCTGCAAAAATCTGTGCTCCAGGGTTCACCTGCAGATGAGGAACACATGGCACCCGGAATAGACAGCTGCCCAGAAGCCCGCAGCATGCTTTAGCACTGCGGATACTACGCTGATATCGAATCGTTAGCTGGTGAAGCGGCGTTGGCGTTAACAGGGTCCCCTCCGTGAGATCTGGAGGCACGCGTGTTGTCGGAGGGTGTATCAACATTCAACACACAGCTTTAAAGAGCGAGGAGAACGGGTGCTACTAGACCTGGCAACCCTAAGGCGCCACCAGGCGCGTGTTATTACAATACGAACCTGGTAAGACCAGATAGCGTCCCTAACTGCCAGCCGCCGCACTGTGAAAGCTGTTAATGTTTACAAAATAATTTATACAGATTTTTTCGAAACCCGAATATACCCGATATTCCCGAAAAACACATCTACCTCAGGACATATTGTGTTATATTGGTTGCACATTCTAATTAGTGGACTATTCATAGACACATTGTTATTATTAAAAGGAACATCAAATACTTTCGGAGTGCGTACAGATCGAGTGGGAATTTTAAAGTGCAATTGACTTAACAATTCAGAATCAAAGTTTCCTTTAACTATGTTATGTAACGTACATAAATCACTGATTAGTCTTCTAGTTTCAAGGCTTATCATGCGGAAGTGCGTGAGTCGCTGACTGTAATCTGGTAATTTGCGTCTCAGACCATATTTCTAACACAGTGATCTGATAAACCTCCTTTGTATCGATTCTATACGGTATTTGTGAGTGTTATAAATTGGAGACCACACCGATGAGCAGTACTCCAATATGGACCTTACCAGGGAATAGTACAATATTAGTAAAGTTTGCGGTTGCTTGAATGGTCTGGTGTAACGCAGAACAAAAGACAGTGTACGGTTAGCCTTACTGCATATGTAATCGTAGTGTTGCCTAAATGATAGTACAGAGTCAAACATAACATCTTACAACAAAGTGTTCTAGAAATATGATAGTTTTAGGAAAGGTCGTGGTAGGCCCCCTGCAAGCCTCATAAACTGTCAACGGCTGCCGTCGGCTGCCGTCGACTGCCGCCGACATAATAGTCCCACATACGAAATGACCACGAAAGGAACGCGCCTGCGTTTAAAATTTGATGACTAGCAATGACGGATTTTACTAGAGACGATGAAAAAAATATCGATATCGATACTTTTCCAAATAATAGTAAAGGCAAAGACCTAATAATTTGGTCTTTTAATTCTTTTGAGGCTAAAAAAAGATGTAATATACCTAATCCACCGTGTTATGGTCAGCTGACCATGTTTTTCTTTCAAAATACTACATATATAAACAGCTATACTCTGACAAATTTTCAAATGAGAGGAAATGACTTAAAAATCTTTTTTTTTCTCTAGGCTGCCACTGCCCACTCCACCCACGGGGTCGCAGCTGACGGTCGCGAGTATTCATAGTTTAAGTCCCTTAAGGGTGCGTCCACATTTGTATCATTTGCGCGATCAGAGCTCCGATCAGATCTCCGTCGCGTATCATCGAAGCGTGTCAAAATGATACGCGTATCATGATATGCCCCGATCGCTATTATCCGCGTATCTGATACGTGTCGTATCAAATACACGCATGATCGGCAGAATGATCGGCGTCCACACTATGATACTTGATACGGCGCGATGATCGCGACGGAGATCTGATCGGAGATCTGATCGCGCAAATGATACAAATGTGGACGCACCGTATGTATTTTACAAAGTTTCGCTCGAGAAGAAATAATTGACCGAAAATGTACAGCTGGCTCCCGGACTATAAATTTTATCAATGGAATAAACTAATCACTTTAATTCTCATTTCTGGCCACTTGTATGTTATGACGTTTTCCTGTTGATCCTGGTGGTTAGCTTTAAAACTGCATGTCCATCTTATCTTTGACTTCTACTACTAAGTATATACTCTGTTTCTCATCATCAATATCATTAGGGTTCCGTACCCAAAGGGTAAAAACGGGACCCTATTACTAAGACTTCGTTGTCTGTCCGTCTGTCTGTCCGTCTGTCCGTCTGTCTGTCTCCAGGCTGTATCTCAAGAACCGCTATAGCTAGACTTCTGAAAATTTCACAGATTGTGTATATCTGTTGCCGCTATAACAACAAATACTAAAAACAAAATAAAATTAATATTTAAGGGGGGCTCCCATACAACAAACGTGATTTTTTCGGCCTTTTTCGCTCTATATCAATAATGGCAACAGGTAGGCACTTGAATTTTTCACACATTCTCTTGTTATATATATGTACTTTCATATTTAATGATAATATTAAAGTAAAATAAAAATTTAAGGGGGGCTCCCATACACAAATTTTAGCCTATTTTTGTTCTGTATCGGTACGGAACCCTTCGTGCGCGAGTCCGACTCGCACTTGGCCGATTTTTTTTCTCTTACTGAATACATTACGCAAAAGACACTTCCGAAGTGGCAAAATGTGTAAAAATGTGACTAGTAAAGTATTTATTTTAAAATTAATCAAGTTTTATCACAATTTAGATAGAATTATATACCTGCAGATAACTATTGTAATTTGTTTACGTAGTAATTATGAGTGTTTTAATAAAAGCTTCTGCCCGGTTGGGGTTACGCTATAATGTGCGTGCGGGTCACGCGACCCCCATGTGGCTGACGGCTGACGGCATAATATCATCTCGATTTATTGTACGCTCTTTGCTTACTTTTATTAAATGTTCCCTTTAAAGATTTTTTAATCCTATAAAATATTAAGGAAGTAGCTAAATACAGCTTTGAGAATACCGGGTAGTACTTAAAATACTGGATACTGCATGTAGTGATATATACCTAGAGCAAAGGTACCTTTATTTCGTTTTAAGACGTTCTGAAATCTTAAAACAGCATCTTTTCTGCAGACTTGATAGAAAGGTTCTTTTACAAAAAGGGCGTCAACAAAAAGCTCTTTTTTTAAACATAAATTTTTCAACAAAAAGAAAATTAACCGATTTATCGGCTTCGACCAAAAAACGCTGCGACACCACAATGCACATCCCTCCAAATTTTTCTTACCCACTCAAATAACGATTTCGCCAGCGAACTTTCACGCTTTTATTAGCTTGGACTGTATCATGTAGGAATGTATTATGTAATAGAATCTTTAAATTCGATTTTTACCTATCTACAGTAGTCTAATTTTGAAACTTAGGTATGAATGATGATGCAATTTTTTAAAGCGTGTTTTTTAAAGTTTTTTTTAACTATTATTTATTCAAATGAAATCCCTATGGCCATGGCATGGGTAACATGTTGTGTAAGATAATCTTCATTTTTTTAGGTTTAATGCAAAAAGATGATTTAATTTTAGGTATCGATACGTATGCGAATCATAAAGACATGTCGGAGTTCTGTAAACGTAAAGTCTCACCGTCCATGCTGTTTGGATCATCGCTAGATGATAGTCATTTAAATGTAATTTACTATTCGAAGCTGAGTGTGCCATATAGCTGTATGGTCACTATAAGGTACTTAAATTTGATGTAACAATAATTTATAATACCTAAGTCTAGGCTCAGTTACGAAGTTATTTTATTTATTTTTATTTACACCCTTTATTTTTCAGACTTGTTAAATTTTCTTTTAGCTTAAGGCGACGCCTTGATAATTTGGCTGTAGCGATGCCGATTTTTCTCAGCAATGACTAAAGCTAAGAAACTAAAGTTCATTGTCAGTATTCATCATGTCTTTGTCTTTGAATTGCCCATAGCATAACACGATTGGACAACTTTTATAACACAGAATTATCAATCGAAAAGACCTCTGTAAAAAAAGGGATTCCTATTTTTCCAACAGAGGAGAGTGATTTAAGGTTCCAAAATTTGTACATAAATTGGTTGAAGCATACACTTTAATATGTGCATAGCTTATATGAAATGTATTTATGGTTTTTAAATTACGCGACAAAAACCATTTTGTTGCTTATGCCCTTTCCATTTTTTGCTGTTCCATTGCTTGTTTTCTATGAGAGGCCGGCCCGGCCTCTCATAGAAAACAAGCAATCTAAAACATATCCAACACGGTTTCTTACTTTAACGCGGCGTCACCTTAACCCACTGACTCTAGCGGGTCAGTAGTACCATAGACTCGGTCTATTTGCCCTTTGGCAAAGGCCTCCCCATTTCTTTCCTTTCTATTCTGTTTAGCGCTGTCCTTGTCCAAGTTTTTCCTGCTGTAATTTATTTCATCTTCCCACCTCCGGAACTGCCTTCCTCTATTTCTTTTACCATTCACCTAAGAGTTACGGGGTTGTCAATTCATCTTCTAAATTATAATAGTTTAGGTGTCACTTAAACGTCGGTGAAAACAAAACTGACGTTAGGTGCCCCTTATATTTTAGGTGATGTTGGTGAAAACGGGCATTAGTATTAAAGAAAAAACTGTGCTGCTAATGACTTTCGGGGATCGCCGATCTTCATCACAAACTTTAATTTTCAGGACGGAACCACCATACGTAATAGTGTTAGTGATTGACGTGGTAAGTGAGGTTAACTTGAGAGAAGTGTGTGCGACGAACCGAGAACCGATGGCCGTGTACCACGTGGTGCCGGCTTACGGCGGCTACTGGGGGTCGCTGCCTGAACATCTCATGACTAGACGCAACACCAATCATACGAGGGCTTATACACTCAAAACTACCACGCAAACTGCCACTAGGTAAATTAGTAATGGCTATAATCTATACTAATCTAATATATAAAATTCTCGTGTCACAGCGTTTGTGCACGAAGTACGAACTCCTCCAAAACGGTTCAACCGATTTTAATGAAATTTTGTATATGTACATTCGTTGGGCCTGAAAATAGGTTTTTATCTACTTTTTATATTGATACTAGAAATAATTTATATGGCAAAACAATGTTTGCCGGGTCAGCTAATAATATCATAAATATTGTGAAAGTGTGTCTGTCTGTTATCTCTTCACGCCCAAACAGCTAACCCTTCTATATGTGCAAAAATATTTGCAAAAGAGTAGTGTATGGAATGTGCAAAAAAAATGGCGCCCGGCCTTACCCCCTTTTTACAAATAATATAATATTTTTACATCCAAACCATATTTTATGTTTTTGTAAAGAATTTTATAATATCTAATAAATTTTCTATCAATCAAGCCATTATAATATAGTATTTAGTCTGATTTAACATTCTTTTTAGAAGTATATATTTTGAAATATATTTTTCTGACTATTTCACATGAAATAAATTAATATTTTGTTATAATCTACACGACAGAATCCAAGAATAGACCCTTGTTTATATAATTTATCGTTACAGCTTGAGATGTTTACAAAAACAGGTCATAAATATCACTCGAAAAAAATGCATTTCGTATTACCACAAGCAAACTTCGTCATTATGGCTTTACAAATAAAGTTCAAAATGGCTGCGGCCGGCAGAATACGACCGTTAACTGTAGACTTTTAACTCTTTGTTTTGGAAATATAAGAAATACTATCGATATAAAATAGTCATGTAGACGTTGTGTAATCATTTCTATAAGCCTTTTACGTAATTAATTTACAATTATATGAAGCAAATTCCGTCCAAAACACTTATAACACACACAACTTTTTTCTCAGCTTTCACAAGTTATTACGATGTATTTCTTGCAAATGGTTATCTAAAACTGCTTATTACTATTAAAGTAAACGATTTTACTACTTACATTCGATAAATCCAATTATTATTTCACACAAATCACACAAAATGACAGAACACACACGAAACAATTCACGATTTTCTAATGACTGAAAAATATTCGTCGACCACAGATTGTATAATATTTTGCATTCAGAATGTGGCAAATGTACCATAGATTATAACTAACCAATCTTCTTCATACAAAAGTAGTCTCTAAGTCGACGAAATACGTAACTCGATCGAATGAAAGAGCGCGGCCACATACGGCCGCTTGGGTGTAGACAGAATAGCTGCAGTATAATCTGTGGCGGCCGGACCCGGCCGCTTCGGAATTAATGGGCTAAACCGATTTCTAATTTAATTCACAAGAAAAGTTCATACTTACTTAAAATCCATACTGAGTAGTGAGTACATATTATATGGGGTGTAACAAAACTAAGTGAGGATATGGGGTAACCGTTGTTTAGAGTTGCTCTAAAAGTAGCAGCGTTGGAAGAGTGACAGTTACTTCACATTTGTATGGAAAATACATGAGTGCTTGCCCATACAAATCACAAAATTTTGCTCTTTCAGCGCTGCTAAGTGAACTCTATATGGGGGACCCATACACAGTACCATGGCCCCCGCTACTATATGTGGAATGTGTGCAATGCACACGTGCGCCATCCTCTAGGGGTGCCAAGTTTTTTTTTTTTTTTATGAATTATGGGGGCAAACGAGCAAACGGGTCACCTGATGGAAAGCAACTTCCGTCGCCCATGGACGCCCGCAGCATCAGAAGAGCCGCAGGTGCGTTGCCGGCCTTTTTAGAGGGAATAGGGTAATAGGCAAGTTGCCATCTTTAGGGGTGTCAAAACCAAGGTCCCAAAAAATTTGCCTGGGGCGCCAAAATCCTTTTTTTGCACACAGGCGCCAGTAGCCCTTACGGCGGCCCTGCACAGACACACCCTAAAGTATTATCTCTTAGTTTTGTTACACCCGTGAGAAAACTAACTACGTGTTGCAACGTAGACTATGTCATTAATCCTTCGATCGGGGATTCTTGGAAATGCTATCGTATTCTATTGTTGTCGCGATCACCGGTGCTCATACGGGGCTTGATGGGTTAAAAGAAAAATTGTACTAGGTAAATTTTCAGTTCCGTGACGGAAGAGGAAATAGAAAATAATACAAAGATGTTTGATACGGAGAAAATACCGACTTGGGCGGAAGATTTTGTAGTCACAAAAGAAATACCTTTGATGAACATCTCCGGAAACTTCCAATTAGTGGGCCGGCCCATACAACACGTTCAGGACTTGCTGGACAATGACGTCACACCCAAGTATGTACATGTCTATTATAATATACGGAGTAAATCAAAACGGTAAAGTGCGAGTCGTGTTTGTGCACGAACAGTTGCGTAATATTGACGGCAATAGAAATACATATTTTGTATAAATAAATGATTTACATTATCATAGTATTTAGCAAAGTGTTTTAGGATTGTAGTTAGTACTTTAGTTGAAACATGTAAATGCTAGTTCTACATAAAGTATATATGTATTATGTATATTATAAAAGTATTAAATATATTTCCGTTGTCTGGTACCCGTAGCACAAGTCCTTCAGGTATTTACCACGGGGCCAGACTGACGTGGTGTGAAACGTCCATGATAGATATTATTATTATTAAAATTTCAAGTTCAATCAAAATAGAATCGCTTTTTATCGTCTTTTGTTTACTAGCTATATGACCGAGCTTCGCTCGGTATTCAAAAAATTCAAAAACACACATAAAATGACATTTTATGAAAATGATTCCTAATTAATTCTTAATTTCATGAAAATCGTTTTTCAGTCACGCTTCGATCATTGAGGTGCGCGCTAGTGTCAGTAGTGATTATTAATTTGTGTATACGAACTTTTTTTTGTTTAATTATTATATCAAAATGTGACGATGGATAGTTTAGGCAAATCTTTAAGTATTTGTTCAAGTAATTCAGAGGAGATTAGTGAAAGAATGTTGGAGATAAACAGCGGCGAGCAGGATAGTAATATTATGGAAATGAGTACGATTGCGACTATTGAAGCTGGAGAACAGAGGAAGGCGGAGAAAAGGTTAAGAGAGAAAAGTAGTGATGATAGTATTGAAGATGACGATGGATTTATTACTGTGTCTAGAAGATCAAAGCGACTGATTCGCAGCAGCTTGATTCCTAATAACGATGATAACAATGAGTCCCGTTTATTATATCGAAACGCACAGGAGACGGAATACTACGAGGTCAGTTTAACATCTAAAACTGTACTTCCTAAAATGATAGCTATGGCGAAGTTACTTAAATCGCAGAATATTAAAAATATTGTTAAGATTACATATAAAAGCCAATTTAAAATTCTTTTTTTGTTTGAAAGTTTACAAGATGCTGATCTACTGATTGAGTGTCAGAAATTTAAGGAATTAGATTATAGATGTCAACGCACAGACCAATTGAATGCGACTTATGGAGTAGTTAAAAATGTTGATTTGGAATTAACTGAAACAGAACTGATGAGTATTTTTCAGAGCGACTTAGAAATAATTAATGTTAAAAGATTAAATAGATTCTCGTCGGAGGGTCAGTGGGTACCCAGTGAAGTAGTACGTATTGCATTCAAAGGTACAACCCTTCCACCGTATATATCCGGCTATGGCTGTCGTTTTAAAGTGGAGCTATATAAATTTCCAGTCACTCAATGCTCTGGTTGCTGGAAATTTGGTCATATAAAAAGTTTTTGTCCAACACAAAAAAGCCGATGCCCAAAATGCGGACAAGATCATGTTAATTGTGATACTACTGATTATACTTGCATTAACTGTAAAGGTCCGCATATGGCTCTAAACCGGTCATGCCCTATATTTACTAAGGAGAAATTGATAAGAGAAATAATGAGTCAAAATTGCTGTACTTATAAAAAGGCACTGGAAGTATATTTGGAGGACAAGCAATCAAAAAAATTACAGAACGTTTCAAATCCAGGATTAGGTATTTCTCATACATTAGTGAGTGAACAAAGAAGCTATAGGGATGTCGTAGCATCGACTAGTAACAAATATTCGGACTTAACATATTATAACGATGAGTCTATGAACTGCGAGCCGACTCCGTTATGTGAAGAAATAAATGATGTCCATAATTCTCATCAAAATGATTCTTTGGTAAATAATCAGTCAAAGGTAAGAGGAGGCAAGGAAGATAAAAAACAGCACAAAAAATCATCTTCTAAGCAACGAGACTGTAGTATAATAAGCGAAAATGAATGCGAAGATCAAGATATAAAGTCTGATAGTGAAGAAAAAATAGAAAATGTTGACAGAAAAAAGAAGAAAAATAGTAGAATTTTTGAAAGAATTTTGAATGAAAGTAAAGATATATTTTTATCTGATTTGTCCACGAGTGAGAAAAGCCAAAAATTATTTAGTTTATTTTTTAAAGAAATTATAAGGTATGTTGGTTCATTATGTTTTGGTGAAAATGAGGTAATTAGTAACATATTAGATTTAATCACAAATGGATAGTAACACCAGTTCAGCCAATGTTAATATAGTTCAGTGGAACGCTCAGAGTTTAAAGCCGAAACTTACTGATTTCGAATTATTGTTAAATAGGGAAAACATTCATTTAGCAATTTTAAGTGAGACGTGGTTGGATCCTAGCGATAGAATTAATATATCTGGTTACAATATATACAGAAAGGATAGACACGACTCATACGGGGGCGTGGCTATAGTTTCACGTAACACTTTAAAAACATATATTGTCCCAAGTTGTGTGACTAATACAGGTATAGAATTACTGCATATTAAAATAATTAACAACAATTATATTAAAAATATTATATCGGTTTATTGTCCATCTTCTGTTTCGTCGTCTCAAATGGATTGGGAAAATATATTTTCAAAGGTTTGTAATAAATCATTAATCGCAGGGGACTTTAATGGACATCACCCTTGCTGGTCCGATCGGAGTGATTCTCGCGGTAATCAGTTATTTGAATCTGCAATCGAAAATAATTATGTTTGTTTGAATACAGGACATTATACCCGACTAAGATTAGTGAATGGCCGTTTACAAAAGTCATCGCCCGATGTTACCTTCTCTACTACCGATATTGTTACTAACAGTACATGGGTGGTTTTAAACGAAAGTTTAGGCAGCGATCACTTGATAATTAAAATAAGTTTTGAAATTCCGGTTTACATTCCACAGACAAACTCCACACGACGACGAAATTTTAAAAAAGCGGATTGGCTTAGGTATAAACAATTAATTACGTCATCTTTGATAGCACATTGTCCTACCTCAGAGGAAGTTCAGATCCTTTATAATTTTTTAGTTACTCAAATTAATTTATCAGCTGATATAGCTATTCCATTTATACCTAATGATATAAACAATTCAGATAAAAAATTTGTACCTAAGCCTTATTGGAGTCAGGAACTATCAAAATCAATAGCACAACGACGTCTTGCATTACGTAAATTTAGGAAAAACCCGATACCCCAAAATTTAAATGCATTAAAGTATCAAATTTCAAAGACACGTAAGTTGATTAGGCAAGCAAAAGTTACATGTTTTCGTGAATTTTGTGATAGTATAGACGAGGCCACATCTTCAGCGGTCATGTGGAAAAAGATGCGTTGGCTAAAGGGTCACAGACAGGCAAAATTTTCATCACCGGATTTTAAGAAACAGGAATTACTTGCATCGCTTGCACCTGATTTTGTCATAACTCAAATTCCCGATCTTATCCATCATGAATCTTCTTTAAATCGCGATTTTTCTATACATGAATTAGAATCTTGCCTTAAAACTAAAGATACGGCTCCCGGAATGGATGAAATTACTTATAGCATGATATTTAATTTGCCTATAGAGGGTAAACAATTACTCTTAAAAATTTACAATTTGATATTTAAAACATCTCATATTCCCTCACAATGGCGGGATATTCATATTGTACCTATACCTAAGTCAATTAATAATTCAGATAATAATCTCCGGCCCATTTCGTTAATCTCATGTATGTGTAAAATTTTTCATTTAATGATATTAAAACGTTTAGAGTGGCTCGTCGAACATGATAATTATTTATCACAACATACAACCGGTTTCAGAAGGGCGCACTCGTGCCTAGATAGCCTAACGCGTATAGTAACTAACATCCAAATTGGCTTCAGTAAAAATATTCCTACCTTAGCTGTTTTTTTAGATATAGAAGCTGCTTATAATTATATTCTTGTTGACCGCATTGTAAGTGTACTTGATAGTATTAAAGCAGGCAAAAATATATGTAACTATATTTGGTATTTTTTGACTGAAAGGCATCTCGTTATAAAGGCCGAAGAATGTGATAGTTTGTATTTTATTAGGTGGACTAGGATTGGCATAGCCCAAGGTGACCCCTTATCCCCCCTTATTTTTAACATTACGTCAGCAAACGTACGTCACTATATTCTAAATGTTTTTTTTGAGCAGTACGCTGACGACTTTACAATTTATTGTACTAATAATAAATTCGTTGAAAGCGTCGAGATATTGCAAAGGGCTGTGGATGTTTTTGTCTCCTTCATAGAATCACTGGGATTAAAACTTTCTAGCGAAAAATCAAAAGTATGCATCTTTAGTCGGGGCCATAAACGTTTAATTGCTAATATTAAAGTTGATAATAGAATTTTGGATTTGGTTGATCATTATAAATACTTAGGTATGTGGCTCGACAAATGTCTGAGATGGGGGAAACATGTAGGCGAGATACACGACAGTTCTTTTAAAAAAATGCAGTTGCTAAAAATTTTGGCTGGATCATCTTGGGGTGTGCATCCCACTTACATGCGTAGATTGTATATGTCTCTCATAAGAAGTAAAATAGATTACGGTTGTTTCTTGTACGATAATGCTGCTATTAGTCACACAAATAAACTTGATAAAATACAAAATCAGGCCTTAAGAATTATCGGAGGTTTTATTAAAACCACTCCAATACACGTTATGGAATCTGAGTTGGCCATACCACCGTTATATATTAGAAGACTTTACCTTTCGCAAAAATTTTATTTTAAACTTAAATCTAGGATCAATGACGCCTCCTTAATTAAAATTTCAGAACTTACCGAATTATCTCAAAACAGTTATTGGATAAGGAAAAAGAAACCTTTATTAAGCAATGTACACAATATGTTGAAGCAGGAGAAGGTATCCTCGTCACAACCTCTTGAAATGTTTTGTTTAGATACATGGTTGTCTGATGTAAATATTAAATATTATGTTAAATTAGACTTGGCCAATGTTTATGCCCCAAAATCACATTATGATCGGAATTTTTTAAAATATAATGCACTTAAAAACCTAAGGGAAAATTATCCTGAGTGGTATTTTTTATATTCAGATGGATCTAAAACAGTAGATGGGGTTGGCGCATCTTTTTATGACTCGTTAAATAAAAGACATGGAGTGTTTAAAATGAACCGGCATATAAATATCATGACAGCAGAATTATTTGCTATATCCGAGGCGTTAAAATATGCGCTCACCCTAAATGCTACACGAATTGTGATTTGTACTGATAGCAAGAGTGCTTTGCAGCACCTAATTAAATGTGTGTATAGTGGTTCTAATTGTTTGTCTGTTGCATATTTATGTATAAAATTATTAATGCAGTTTAAATTATTATGTAAAGATATAGTCTTGCAATGGGTGCCGTCTCATGTCGGTCTACGTGGTAATGAGGAGGCCGACCGATTAGCCAAAGATGCTATTAATTTAGAAGAAATTCAAAATTTATTACCTCATTATTCGGAAATCCTAATTAAATATAAAAGACATGTATATGAATTATGGAAGGAGTATTTTAATGAACGATCGCAGTACAAAGGTATTTGGTACAAAAGTATACAAAGCGAGCCTCCTCATATACCCTGGTTTCATAGGTCAGGCTTGAGTCGGAGCCAGATTGTTGCTGCACATAGACTTCGTTCAGGACACATACCATTAAATAAATTTGCACATCTAATGCGTAAAGCTGATTCTCCTGATTGCGAAATGTGTGGAAGACCAGAAGATGTGCAACACGTTTTGATGGAATGTGTCCGATATACTCATAAAAGAAATGAGTTATTCAACTTAATTAAAGTGCCTCTAATGAATATGGGTATCTTTAATGTTATATTGGCTGAACCGGATTCTGATTATGCAAAATTATTGTACTCCTTTATTATAAGAAATTAGTTTTAAGTTGATTAGATGGGATTGACATAGCCACTATGTGTGCTAAAATCCCTAAATAAAAAGAGAATTAAAAAAAAAAAAAAAAAAATGAAAATCGTTGGAGCCGATTCCGAGATTCCAATTATATGTATATATATATGTTACGGGTAATGCTAGAAGATGGAGTAAACCTAGGTTTACCCGGGTTGACTTAGTATTACCCAAGTCTTTTGGGTAAAGTCCGAATTATAAGAAAAATAAATTTTAACTCGGGGTTTACCCATACTCACCTAGGTCTATCCAACTCTGGCTGCGTAATGTTAAAAATTTGTCCAATTTACGACTAAAATGAATATCCAAGGGTATTTTAAACGTTTATTATTTAAAAACATACAAAGGCGAAAGCAATGATATTATATAAAATACTCAAAGGGCGAAAGTAATTTCTCGAAGAACACAAACTTAATAGCTTCAATGGCAAAAAATAATTAGCGGTTGTTGTAATTAAAATTGAAATTATTTCCTTGAGCAAGATAAACTGCTGTGACATTTTGAATTGCACAAGTTTTCTGCAGCTTTGCATGAACACTTCCTTGTAGAACATTTTGTTTTACAATTACACCTTTTAAGCCTCTGGCCTCCTGAAAGCGACTGTCATTTGCAAGCTGTCGTAAACTTTTTTTTGGGTGATATATTTTCTATGTCAATCAGTTTATCATGACAAACGGAAAACTGATCCCTTGAGAACACTTCCTCAATAGTAGCGGGGGAACGCGGGCCCCCGAGTTTTATGCCACAGGCTTGAAAATTACGCATCACCTAACATTACCCAGCCAGAGTTGGGTAGACCTAGCTGAGTATGGGTAAGCCTCGAATTAAAATTTATTTTTATTATTATTCGGACTTTAGCCAAAAGAATTGGGTAATACTAAGTCAACCCGGGTAAACTTAGGTTTACTCCACTTTTTAGCATTACCCGTAACATATATACAAGAATTGCTCGTTTAAAGATATAAGATTCCATAACTACAATTAGTATTTTAGCGCGTAAGAAATGTAGATTCGCCTTTTAAGTTATCCTAAAATACTCTCGTAAACACTAAGATAATGCGAATATGGCCAACATCAAATGCGGACTAACTCAAAGCCAACATAGTCAGACTTTTAAATACTCATCTTTAGTCTAAACAGTATACAGTATGTTTCCTAAAATATAATTCAATGGAAATATTTCAGGAAAGGTGAGGATTATGTAACGTCCCTTGTGCCGCTAGTGAAGTTTTCTCCGAACACACAGATAGGGCGAGTCATGCATTTCAACATAAGCGATGGGGATCCTTTCTTCCAACTTGTCAATTATAATACGAGAGAAGACAGTATTACCATGGACCCAAGGTGTGTTATTACTCAGATTCTAATATTCCTCATCGAATTATTCTTTATTCTTTTGTGAATTGAACACCCACCTACGACTATTTTATTTAATAATAATAATAATAATAATAATAATAATAATAATAATAAACATTTATTCGACAAAT
The DNA here is from genome assembly GCA_905333045.1 of Lysandra bellargus. Classification (NCBI taxonomy): domain Eukaryota; kingdom Metazoa; phylum Arthropoda; class Insecta; order Lepidoptera; family Lycaenidae; genus Lysandra; species Lysandra bellargus. The sequence goes on from HG995333.1 coordinate 1,160,203, forward strand.
ATTCACACCACACTTATACACTTAAATACACATATTACCTGTGTATATATACACATAGTACCTTGTATCTGTCTGTACAGAGAAAAATACAATTTAAAAAAAAATAATTAAAAAATGACATTTAAGTAAAAAAAATAATAACGAGACTTTTTGATATTGACGGACTAGGTACCCTGATGCAAGTGCGATGCGAACACATTGTCGAAAGGGATTCCACTCAGGCTGTGATCACGGTATAGGATACCTGTACCGTGATCCCTGGTATTCTGTGGATCCCATAGTAGTTGTCAGGCGATTGACAGACAACACGTAGTTTTTTTTAAAATATAAATAGGTAAGTAAATAAATATAATTAAAATATAATAATACGCTAAGCATTAATAATAATATATTATGATAATTGCTAAAATGATATAAATTAGAATATAAATAATACCGTGAGTTAATGTACAATAATAGTGTGCGATAGTAAATAAAATAATATTATATCGAGGCGGCCAATTAAAGTTATATATCATGTAATATCAGGTGTAATATCATTTCGATCTATATTACACACAACATTTTTAATTTACATGAAATACCTAGCAGTGGCGAAGCGTCCATATAACCCGATTCCCATCGGCTTCCCTTAGGGCTTAGAAAAATCGAATATATGGGCCAACGACATATTTATCTAATAAATATTTTACATACCTACTTAAAAAACTTTGAATTCACAATGTTATATGCAATAAATTTTTCTCTCACTTGAAATACATAGTTTGAATTAATAACTATCGCCTACAAATTTTAAAAGGCAATGCAATGTGCGGGCGCAGAGAATCAAATAAGCCGCAGGATTAGCGGCTTATTTCTCCATACAACGACAGTTCATAGTAAGCATCTGTCCTTTTCATTCCTGTGAACTGGTCGTCATGTTCTGTCTCGTTCTAGCACGCGCGATATATACTTGGAAATAACTCGATGCCCGACGAGTTATTACGGAGAAAGGTTAATTAGCAACGCACAAGTGCAAGCGAGATAGATGAGTCATGAAGTAAAATTGTTATGATTCGAATTTAAGAATGAATGTAGCGACATTATACTTTTGCTGGCGCGTAATACATTTTATTTTGGTAGGATTTTTTGTAATACGACTTTATTAAGAATGCCTTTAGCGGTACTAAATATGACAGGCGCGTAATACATTTTTATTTTGCTGGTTTTTAGATTGACATATTAATATGGCGGATAGTGTGTTTATAAACAACATGTCGTTTGTTTTGTTTTGTCGAATTTAAATTTTGTTTTAGCGTTAGAACTTAGAAGAGTGTCGTGAATTAAATTAATTTATATTGTGACTTGTGAATTGTGAGTCGTACGACGTAATCGTGTAGTTCGGAAAATATGGCATTAATTCAGAAAGACTGTTGTCTGACAGATTATATTTTGCTGTCGAAGGAAACTTTGTTTTCCAAACTTAGTTTTGAAAATTAAAAGCATGTCATTCAATTATAAATTACCAAAATTGGTAAGTAGATTTTTTACTCCGGCTTCCCTTCTCAAAATATTCACCCCTCGCCACTGATACCTAGGAAACTTGAACCACTTCCACTTTCGCAACCATAGCATCAAATACAAATTATAGCCCTAAAATTAAGTAAAACAATGATTTCACAAAGAAATCGCACAGAGACGGCGAAATAATTATTATCAATTTCGATTCTGATCTTTTTAATCCATATCCATATTAATATTATAAATGCGAAAGTGTGTCTGTCTGTCTGTTACCTCTTAACGCCCAAACCGCTGAACCGATTTTGCTGAAATTTGGCATGGAGATACTTTGAGCCCCGGGAAAGGACATAGGATACTTTTTATCCTAGAAAAATGTACGGTTCCCGCGCGATATAAAGTTTTGGCGCAACGAAGTTGCGGGCATCACCTAGTGTAATAGTACATTACGCCCCAAGGGAGGAAAGTATGACATTTCAACACGCGCGACAAAAACGTCGGTTGAAGTGTCATGCTATCCTCCCGTGGCGCGTATAGAACTTTTCATCATACAAGGGACCGAAAGTTTAATGACAATTGACATCGTACTATGATATTCTATTATAAAAAAGGACATCGTATATATAAGACAAACGAATGTGGATTAAATCATCCCGTTACGGGGTCCGGGGCTTCCCCCCCCCCCCCCCCAGACGAAACAAAACAACAAATTAATAGATTTTAATTGAACAATGTCACACAATGTTGTTTTTAAAGTACCATTTTGTGTAGTAGGTTGTACTAATTGTAGTTGCTTGTAGTCATTGAGATGTACTTGTAGTGCTTTATTTGAAGTGACTTAACAAGTATGGCACCATGGCAACGCTCATCGCTGTCCCGCTGGCTGCTGGCCTATAGGTATATAAAATTGCCGCATGTATTAATATTATGGGTTTGAAATAACAACTTCACGGTTGCCATGGTAATGAGTTATTTCAAATAGGTAGCGGGAAGAAAATTTTAAACTGTCAGTTGTGAGCAGTCTGAAGGAAATATGCATCTTTCTTCCCGCAAACAAGGGAAGAAAATCAAACTTTCGGTCCTGGTATGATGAAAAATAATTAGTGATGGGCCGAATGTGGTTTGGACCGAATACGAACTTTGGCCGAACATGCGGTAAAAATGAAAAATTCGGCCCAAGGAAAGTAACATTTTTTGTCAATAGGTGGTTATTTTTTTTTAATTAGATCATATTCATATTCATGTTCATGTTCATGAGCATGAACTTGAGCATGCACTTGAGCATGAGCATGAGCATGAGGCATGAACATGAGGCATGAGGCATGAGCATGAGTCATGAGCATGAGATCATTAATAATACTATTAATATTTATTACTTGTTTATAACTCTTATAACATTGTGTTTAGTACTAATCCTATATTATACAACTATACATCCCTCACAAATAGTATTCACCTCATAAATTGCAACATTATGTCAAATGAAACTAGTGTAGTACATGTTTTTATTAAAGTGAAGGTAAATGTTATAAATAAATAAAATAATAAAATAAAAACATCTTTATTAAGCATACAAGGGACAAAACACAGCCAGAGTTAATAACAACAACACAAGAATTACAAGTAAATTGACACGACGCACACAAACATACATACAAGATTTAGCCACTTAAAATTAAACTTAAAAGCACTCTGTTTTGGTTGTGTAATGCACACACTGCATGCTTAAAGGGTAAGCCACTCAGGCATCGACCGCGGCAAGCCGTGGCGCCTGATCTTCCGTGGCCCCCTGTCAGTCTGTGATCCCACAAACGGCACTCTCTTATTATTGAGTATTTCCTATAAATATACAATAAAACACACATATACAATAAAACACTGGACAATTCACAATGGACCGATAAGGGCGGCATCCCACGGTCTGCAACTCTGGATAGACAATATTATTGTAATAATTAAAACAAGACGTTAGTCGGCGCGGGGACGCGCTTGGTACTACAGGTCCCAACTATGCGCTCGACCTATCTAAACTATACTATACCTAGAACAATATAACTATATCCCACTACACTTAATAACAATTTATCCTTAACAATAATTTGATACTATATTATATAAAAGTAATTATATAAAAGTAATAATAGAAATAAAATTTGTGCATAAATATGTGATCCTGGGCTGTATACAACTTGTGCTACAAGCAAAGGCCTTGGTAACATGAAGGGGTCATACCGCCGTGATTCCGGCTTACAACTCTCCCGGTAGGTATTTCAAGGTTTGATACGTTATGTAAATCTTATGTAAGTTGTAATTATTAAAATTATGATAATTTAAAATAAATAATAAAGGATAGATAAATAATATATATTATCATACAATATACTTAATAAAGATACAACACATTATAAGTAAATAATATTATAATTATATTATATTTTTCACAAGTATTTATTAATAAATTAGATATTTGTCGAGAGCTGTTGCTGTATCAAGAAAGCTTTGTATTTGTGCTTAAATCCCTGTATTGTTTGCAGAGCACGGATTGGAGGAGGTTGATTATTCCAGACCTTGCTGGCCAGGTACCGGAAGCTACGCCTGAACGCGGAGGTATGGTGCAGAAGATTAATAAGAAGATACGAGGAACCTCGCGTCGTAACGGTCAGCTGTTTGTCTCCTGCCCACTGTAGTTTGCTGTACAGATAAGTAGGTGTTTTAAATTTTATAACCCCGAACAGTAATGTGGCGAAATGCAGCTGCCTCCTACCATCCATTCTGAGCCAACGCATATCGTTAATATATGGTGTCACGTGAGCACGAGGAAGGACGTTATGACAGAACCTGACGCAAGAGTTCTGGACCTTTTGTATTAACCTTTTGGTTCTAGACAACATACAGGGGCCAATAACTACATCTGCGTAATTTAATTTTGACAAAATAAGCGATTCACATAGCATTATACGTAAATCAATGGGCAGAAAGTTTCTAATTTTATACAAAACTTTTAGTCTATAGAAACAATTGCTAACAGTTTTATTTATATGTTTTTCGAACTTTAATCCTTCATCCATTAATACACCTAAATTTCGAGTCTCGCTTACGTTGTCGATTGATTGTCCATCTACATATATTTTCGGCTGCGCTTCTTTTATTTTATGGATTTGGAGTTTTGTGCCTAATACCATATACTTGGTTTTCTCCGGGTTTAATACAAGTGCATTGGCTACTGCCCATTCCGAAATCCGGGCCAGGTCCTCGTTAAGCATCTTAACCGCTTCACGTATTAAACTGGACTTGAAGGAGATGTAAATTTGTATATCATCCGCATAAATGTGGAATTTACAAAATTTAATGACTCTGACTATATCCGCACAGTTAAGCGCGAATGCCTTAGGCCCAATAACCGACCCCTGGGGCACTCCCCTACCGACGTCGCTTGGGTCTGATCGTGATGTTGTTCCGTCATAGTCATTACTTATCTCTACAAGTTGAGAACGATTGTTAAAATAACTTGCAAACCAGTTTATGGCATTTTGGTCAAATCCGTAAAACTTCAATTTAGCTAGCAGTAAGGAAGTATTTATTGTATCAAACGACCGAGAAAAATCAAGCAGTACAAGTAAAGTACCCTCGCCAGTGTCTTGCGCAGCAAGAATATTATCAACTACATCGAGAAGCGCGGTAGTGGTGCTGTGCCCTTTGCGAAAACCCGACTGGACCTCAGGCAAAATGTTATTTGCCTCAAGGTACTGTGTCACCTGACTACATACCACCCTCTCCAGGACCTTTGACGCACATGGAAGAATACTTATAGGTCTTAATTCCTTTAACTCAGTAACATTGTCCTTTTTGGGAATAGGTTTAACTAATGCCAGACGCCAGGCTTCGGGGAACACACCAGATTCTAAAGATTTATTGACTATTTTGGTTAAACTGTCGAGGCAAATAGGATATTGACAAATCATCTGCAGCATGTCCAACGTTATGCTGTCGGCACCCATGGCATTAGATTTAATCGAGTTAAGAACCTTTTGAACATGTTCGGTGCTAACAGTGGAAAACGAGAAGGTAGATGAGTTAAATTTATTTGTTTCAAAGAAGTTTAAAGTAGACGAACATATTAAATTATTGCCTGGAACATCTAGAAAATGGTTATTTAAAATAGTGGGGTTTTGGAGATGCGGCGGGAGTGATACATTTATCTTACTATTACTTATAGTGATGTTTTCTTTGAGGTGCTTCCACATTAGACGCGGCTGTCTGATGTTGCAGTTGATATATGTTTTAAAATACGCTGATTTTTCCCTTGCTAACGCCAGACAGACCTCTCGTTTAAGATTTTTATAATATTCAAAATGAGAGAGATTTTTACTTTTCCGTGCTCTCTTGTATGCCTCATCTCGTCGTCGCATTAATAGCTTAATATTATAAGTAATCCATGGGTATTGTTTTTGTTTTAAAGAGGTAGTCCTGACTGGTGCCAGTGTATCAAATACCCATAAAATACTACTGTCTGTCTACTAATGTTTGCATTAAAGGAAAATTTACTTGTTATATACCTAACAGTTTTAATATAACTTATAGTCTTTTCTTATATTGTTTTCGTATAAAATTTGATTTTATACTTTCTGGCCCGCAAATCGGTATAAACCTTATTCTATTGCTACTCTGGTGTTTACTGCTATTTGTTCACAATGGCCTGCTGTAATATTAGCATTTATCACCAAAATGTTCGAGGCCTGCGTACTAAGACACACGAATTTAAAAGAAACGTGTCGCTCAATTCATACGACATAATCTCACTGACGGAGACCTGGCTGCTGGACGGTGTTAGCGACGCCGATTTATTTGACGATCGCTACGTTGTCTATCGCAGAGACCGGGACTACAATTATATCACATGTGAAAACTTTTCACATGTGATATAATTGTAGTCTCTCTGAAAAGTATGGCGGTGGCGTGCTCTTTGCGATAAAAAGGGAGCTCGCCGCAGTCGACCGTTCTGAATGGTCGTCCTTTTCAAACTCTGGTAATTCATTCAATACTCAGCTTACTAACTTTGTTAGCAACTTATCACTCATTGCAAGCTCTTGTCCCAATGATTCACTAGTTATAATGGGAGACTTTAATCTTCCTAACATCACCTGGAGACCGGTAGACGCGGACGGCAGTTTTCAGTGTGGTGCAGTAGGTGAAGCACAGTCATATCTCTTGGACACCTTACTAGAATGTAATTTGTTACAATTTAATTTCTGTAACAATGTCAATGGGAGAGTCTTAGACTTAGTTCTATCAAATATTACCTGCTCAGTTACACCGAACGACTTTCCTTTAGTTCCAGAAGACGCCCACCATAAATCACTAGTAATTAACCCTGAGATCGAAATTTCTAGATCACTTGAGTTCGCGTACAAAATATTTATACACATCCGCAGACTTTGACAAAATTAACACTGAACTTAATGAAATAAACTGGGGTGAATGTCTTAGTGAAATTCCGTTTGAGGAGGCAGTAACTATCTTTTATAACTATTTATATAGCATGATGGCTAAATATATCCCCACAAAAACAGTACATAGTAAAAATAATTTCCCAGTTTGGTACAGCTCGGCCCTTAGAAAAGTTATTAAAGAAAAATTTAAATATGGGCCGGAATTTCAAATCGCAGGTCTTCCAGGAAGTGTGCAGAATTTTGGGAATGCATAAGACGAGGACCACCGCGTACCATCCACAGTCTGATGGAATGGTTGAGAGATTTAACCAGAGTCTTGAGAGGTATTTGGCGAAATTGGTAGATGACAAACAAAAGGATTGGGACAAGTATATACCACTCTTCCTTCTGTCGTACCGTACCGCCGAGCATGAAAGCATTAAGGCTACCCCGGCGTATGTCAATTACGGTAGAGAACTAAGAGTTCCAGTAGACCTCTTAACAGGAGGGTCACCGGAGGAACCGAAGACCGTACAAGACTACGTCTGCGATTTAAGGGAAAAAATGCGCTACATACACGCCATGGTTCGGGAAAATGGGTTACAGTCAAGTGAGAACATGAAGACCAGATACGACCGGAAATCGAACACGAGCGGCTTCGAAGAAGGGTCACTGGTGTGGCTGCATAACCCAACTCGCCGAAAAGGGAAATCTCCAAAGTTGCAGACCAAGTGGGACGGCCCATATAAAGTGGTTACCCAAATAAATGATGGATTCAAAAGCCACCAAGAGGCACATTCAAAGTGGTACACATAGACCGTTTGGCGCGTTATCATGGCAGTAACAACGATGCTCGGGACGAGCATCTCTAAGAAGGGAGTAGTGTTACGGATACGGACACACAGAGCCATCTAGCGTCGAACCGGCAAAACTAGCGGACACACTACACATAAATCCCCTACTTGAAACTAGATGGCGCTAGGTGGTACATGCGCGCACTTTCTAGAAAAGTCCAACCCTTGTTTACTTGTTTACGTGCTTACTTGTTAACGTGAATCAAGTAAGGAACTTTCTAGAATTCGACTCGCCCATATAAATAGGCGCAGGTGGACGGCCCGAGTTCAGTTTCGTCTGAGCGATCTTCGAGGTGACTTCGAAGTGAAAACAAGTGATCAATAGTGAGTGATTGTGATAGTGAACCGACGACTCGGCTACGACCTAGGACAGTGATAGTGCTCAGTGATTTGGATCTAGTGCTTAGTATTTGTGAATAAAGTCTTCAAGAGAGTCACCAGGTCTTTCTCTCCGAATCCTCGAACCCTAGCACGTAACAATATTATAACGATGTTGACCTTTGCTGGAATTGATAATCATGTTGTGTGTCGTTGTAAATTTTGAGGAGAACCCATTATGAAATATCCACCTTCGCGACCATAACTGCGAAAGTCACACCTTCTAAATTTCGAGGACTTCCTTCAATACCTGATGGATCGCATTATGAAATTTCCATCATTGCAACCATCTAAGCATCAAAAACAAATTATAGCCTTTAAATTAATAAACGAATTTCCAGTCTGATCATTTCAATGCAAAAGAATACAAAAAAAAAAAAAACAATAAAAACGTCATAATGTGGTTATAGATGGTGTAATAATGGTGGTGATCATGATGATTAATATAATTGACTGTGGCATGTGCTTCCAGTATCTTAAACAACGAAAAAACCCCTACATAATATATCTATAAGGAGTCAGGAGTTCCGTTCAGCAACGAAACTGCAAATCTTACTTTTTGGTAGTATATTATGTTAATTTTACTTAAAAGAAAGTGAAAATTACTGTAATGTTTCTTATTATAAAAGGAGTTCCGTCGTTACATCGAGGATCCCGAGAGAATCATTATAAAGTCACCGTTTTTGTAAACATGTTATTGGATTCGGGCTTACAATCTGCAACAAAAAATCGGTCAAGTGCGTATCGGGCCACGCGCAATATAGGGTTCCGTAGTACCGGTAGTTTTTGATAATTTTTGTATGATCAATGAATGTACATTTATAACGTGTTTTACAGTACTAACAACATCATCTGAGTTACGTTCAAAGGAATTTAAACGAAAAGTTCCTAATTTATACTTCGCCGAATTGTTTTTTTAGTTGATCGACTATAACTCAAAAACTTATGAATTTCTCTTAGCCGTGATAGTTTTCCTTTTAAATTCAGTATATTTCCTACCCCCGCGAATTTTTCTTCCAGAAGCAACCATGTAGCTGGTACACCGGACTCGCGATTTTTCCACTTTAAAACTTCATATTTCACAAACGGATCCCTAAAGCGGAAAATGGTCTTTGAATACTCATAATATTTTTAAAAAACCTATACAATTACACCCCACACAGTGGGGTGGACGCGGAATAAATAAATCACCCCCTGCTTGATGTGTATGGGAGGTTGATGTGTATTTTTTAATTTGGTTAAAAAAAGTATCTAAGATGTTAACCAGGGATGTAAGGTATCACCATGCAAAATTTCATTGAAATTGGTCCAGCGGATTCAGAGATTAGCCTGTACAAACAGACAAACGGACAGAGAAACAAAAATTTCAAAAACAGTTAAAATGTGTTCTATTACACTTCTAACACGCCTCTGACTCGTTTTTTCAAGTTTATTTTCAATGTACAAAAATTTTACCTCTACGATTTTATTATAATAATTATTATTATTATTATATTTATTTTAAGTTTTGTCTCGGTTTTCACCGGTAGAATGGAGCAGGTACGGGCATTTGCCAAGTATCCTGTTCATGAAGTGTGAAGTTTAGTTGCTATGAGAATATGTTGGAAAGGATGAAGATGAATTGAGGAAGCGGCGAACTATAGAGCAAGTATCTATAACAATTGATTTTTGTAACTGTATATATGTGTTTTTGTGAAGGTCAAGAGATTTAAGTGCAACGGCGAGTGTTTTTGGAATAACTCCGGTGGAGGAGATGACTATAGGGACTATTTTTACAGTGTTTTGATGCCACATTTGTTTGATTTCATCGGCAAGCGGTATGTATTTTTGGATTTTCTCATTATGTTTCTGGTGCAGGTTGTTGGTGTTCGGAACGGCGACGTCTATAAGGTAAGTGGTTTTTTCAGATTTTATTGTGAGGGTTATGTCTGGTCTATTGCTGAGAATGGTTCTGTCTGTGATGATATCGCGATCCCAGTAGAGTTTTACTGAGTTGTTTTCTAGAACTTTACATGGTTTGTATTTGTAGTACGGTGTGTCTGTGTCTATAAGGTTAAACTTAATTGCTATTAATTGATGTATGTGCTTAGCTACATTATTATTATTATTATTATTATTATTATTATTATATTATGTATATAGATCACTGATCTCTATTATAGTCAGTGATATAGATAGATTTTTAAGTGCGACATAATGATTTTGCAAAGATCTTATGGTCTATGACTCTATGCTTTGAATCTTATTAAAATAAGCAGTTATGTTTGTTTTATCTAATCGCTAATTTGTTTATTTCAAGGCTTTTATTTACTACTGAACGCACGAAACTACTGACAAAAAAAAGTAAATGGGTGGCTAACAGATGGAAACATTTCAATAAAAATAAATACAATAATTTAATGAGAAGTACAAGTAATAATCATTATTATAATAGGTAACATTTTTACGCTAAAACCTTGCGCTACTTTCTACTAATGTATCTCTTTCATACTATTCTGTTACTATAGTAAACTGTTAACTGAGACTAATATTAATTTTAAAAGTAACAAACCATTTTCAGACATTTTAAGCCTAGGACTACTAGTAAAATGTACCATACTCTTAAGGTATTGCGAGAAAACGATTCTAAGTCGAGGGTAACTACAAATAATCCGTGGAAAATGAATAACTCTATAGACAACACGAAGAAAACTAAAACAGACACTGAGGAAAACGCGCCATTGAAAACAGATTCAGTAAACAATGTTTCTCCAATGGTTCTTTCGACTGGTAACTATATTATAGAGACTGGTGGGATAAAACGGGGTACCAGACTTCAGAGGCTCAGAGCATATTAGCTTTTATCGACAAGACAATATCAGTTAGAACTTATAGGGCTAAGTGCTCTGATCTTATAAGGTTTTGTTGTTTAAAACCTATTAGAGTATCCAAACTCACAAAATACTCATAAAATTGTAGGTGAAAATTCCGAGGAAAACAAGAAAGGGGTTTTCGTAACAAACGAAATAAATAAAGGAACGAGCATTGCAAAAGCTAAAACTGCATCGACACAAACAACAAAGCGTAAGTTAGTAATTTTTATGTTCATACTTATATTATAATGCGTAAGGGTATTTGTCTCTCAACCGTTCATGCTAAACCGATTTTGACGAATTTTGTCATCTAGATATTTTGAGTCCTAACTCCTAGGGTAGGATAAAGGGGTAGCTTTTATAATAGAAAGTACGGTTCACGCTTGATAAACGCATTGTTGCGAATCATTTTAACTCTAGTCGTTGGTATGGTAAATATTTAGAAAAAATATATTTTAAAGAACATAAGAATAGCCTTGTTTCCAGCCCCGTCACAGGTGAGTTGGTGAATCGTGAGTCGTGGGAGAACATCGTGAAGGTGGCACCGGCGCTGGCCAGTCGGCTCAGCTCCACACAACTTCCATTACACCATGGAGCTCACTTGCCGAATAATGATGCCAAAAGGTAAGTTTAAATATTATTTTATCGCAAAATCTTCACGTAGATCTGGCTGGTGCTAATACAATGTAATAATGACCCTCACTCGCAGGTTTTCAAACAATATAATAATATTATTATCACAAACAGCTAGTTCGACTCTATAATTTTTAGGCCCCAGAAAAACTCTTCAAACATTACGTTTTACCTGCCTGCCTAGTATAGTAGCTGTTGCCCGTGACTATGTCCGCGCCCCAGTCAACAATTTTTTTTCGTAATTTTTTAATATAAAAAGTATCCAATGTTACTTCTGATATCCCCAAGAGTATGTGTACAAAGTTTCATGATGATTCGTCAAGTGGTTTTTGCGTGAAAGCGTAACAAACATCCACGTTTTCACATTTATAAAATTAAAATAATAATAATAAAGAAGGATGTGTTTTGTTTATTGTATTGACTAATACTTATTTATATATTTATTGGCTAAATAAACAGAAGTAAGAGGTCATTCGAACCGATAAACATTGAGTTGGCGGAGCCGCGCCACCTGGACACCAGTATCGTAGACTACGTCGACACTATACAACTTAACAGCAATCTGATGATGATGTACTACAACATCCGCATGCTGGATAGCTTCGAGATGACTGACGATGATGTGGTAAAAACAATCTATTGTTACTAATTTCATTAATGTAATAGTTCAAATGGTACTATCAGAGAAGTTGATTCATGGGCAAATTGTCGGACCTACGTATTTTGGTTGCATTTTGTCAAACCCAGCCCACAGTTTGCGACCAACATTGAATTGACATGAACCGACCAAATGACTCAGGTCCGTCAACTGACTATGAATCAATTTCTTCGATGGTACCTTTTAAGAACTGAGGCCAAAAGCTATTTATCGGAATTTGATGTTTGGTATAGAAGTAGTACTCAGGTAATAATCAAAGTATCTACGGGATTTCTTTTTACAGGCAATAAGGCACATGTAATATTTTGCTTTATATAATTTATGTTGTTTGTTTTTTTAGGTGACAGACAGAAAGTCGATGCAGAATTTGACAAGCAATAGAGGAGGACTAATAGTAAATATTTGCGACCTCCAACATCAGGGAAAAAACGAGTGGGTGAAGGTTTTGAACACATCGGAAATTATAGTTGCGGTTAATAATTTTACAGTAAGTGTATTTATTTCTAAATATTCAATTACAGTTATAGTTTGCTAAAATAAAGCCATTAGTATTTACATTTTTAACATAGAACTTGTATTTTGTGTCTAAACTCTAAACCACTCAGACATTTGAGTTTAATTTAATATTTGAGCGACATTCAACACTCAAGCATTAATTACTTTAAATTATGATGGCTTAATCGCGTAGTTGTTTCGGAAATTAATATATTTTGGCCATTAAATTAAGCTGCAGCAAAAACGCAACGTCGTCTACGAAGATGCTACGTCGTCTACGGAGACGCCTACGCCGCTACGAAGATCTGCGCTACGTTGTAACGACAACGTCGTAGCGCAGATAGTGTAGATTGACTAGTGCAGCAACGTTGTAAATAACAAGGCACTAGTCAAAACCTTTTCAAATATTTTTATAATATCTTTAAAAAAATTAAAAATACAAACTAATGCCTTATCCACACATGCCGGGTGGCACGGCCGGCGGCCCGGTCGCCGGCTAACCGCCTGGCACTTACCTGCGGCTTAAATTCGGCGGCAAGGCAGTCTGAAAGCCGGTGGCAAACCCGGCGATTAGCGGTATAAGCCGGCGGTATGTGTGGAATTGTGGATACGGCATAAAACAACTTTTATTAATTATTATAAAATCAAAAAGTTTGGAGAACATTTTGGTCAATATCCAAGTTTTTGGAATATTTTCATAATTTACTTGAATCGATTTCTTATTCGCATACCCAGAAATTTTGAAACTATTATGGACAATCTCCAAGTATTGGATCGCCAACAAAAATATGAATAAAGAGAAACTGCTTATGCATAGTATTGAATTAGATTGATTTATGAATCATGTCCGCTAAAAGCTGGATATATCTACATTGATCAGCTTGCTAGTGCAGTGCACACTTTTACTGTATCAATGTAAACACTTTTCTGTTTGCAGCTGGACCACGTGAGGCTGATAGTGACTCCAGGTCTCCCTCTATTCGAGCCCAAGGAGCAGTGCCTGGGGGAGCAGGCGGAGTGTTGGATCAACGACACGCGCGTCTGCATCAGCCGTACTCTCGTCTGCGATTCCGTGCCCAACTGCGGCTCTAACTGTACGTACTATCAGTAATAATTGATTCTAAAGCAGGCCAGTAACGCAAGGGTATCTGACAGGTTTGTCTGTGCAGTTACGCCTGTCAGGCAAAGTTGAGGCAAAACCTGCACATTCCTGTTACGTACACGCTCCGGTTTACCTAAACAGTTGACCTGTTCAGGCAAACCTGCCTGGTACACCCTTGCGTGTATGGCCTGCTATAGGCAAATGACAGACCTGCGTAATTTGGTCGCGTTATATCAAACCCAACCGACGGATTACGACTTATATTGAATTGACATAACCTGACCAATTGACGTAGGTCCGCAATCTGCCCATGAATCAATTTATTCGTTGGTACATTTAAATTACTTCACCAGCACCGTCCTCCACAAGTTGGCCAGGTTAATATATAGCAACTCGAGCCGAGCTGAGTTAAGCCCAGCCGACATATCACAAACCTACTTAATTTAGTCGGGTTGATTAATCCAGCCATCCATCCAGATAATCACAAGTCGCGAACAACACTTGACATAGGCAGACCAAGTAACATAAGTACGCCCTGCTTATATAAATCTCATACTTCTAGTATAAATAATGCATTTTAATAATTAAATATTCAAAACTAAATGTTGCATGCAACTTCGTTGCACAGATTTATCGCGCGAAAACTGTAAATTTTTCTTTACCATTAAAGAATATCCATTTAAATCTACTCAGCGATTTTAAGTATAATATTAGTAAGGATGAGAATACCTATTAAATTATACACAGTACGTACAACTCCAATGTATATTCAGCGACAAACGACGAGGACCGTGTGACGTGCGGGCTGAAAGCCGGGCGGGGTGCGATGAGCGTGTTGGCGGCGGCGCTGGCCTGCCTGGTGCTGGTGGTCGCGGCCGCCTACACGCTGTATCACTGGGTGTCGCGTTGCGTGCCCAACGTCGCGCAAGCATTCTTCGTCTACACCGACCAGTCTGAAAACACGTGAGATTTTTGAGATTTTATCCACTTATCCGACGTCTCGCGTAAACATGACAAAAGCTTAGGATAATTGGTTTGCGACGGCTACCGTCGTGGTAAAACGTTCCGTATTTTTTTATAAACTTAGAGAGCAAATGAGCAAATCCCTTGATGGAAAGTATTTTCCGTCTCCCACGGAGCACGAACTTCTCCCAGAGAAGACGCAAATTTTCAGAACGTTCCTTGAAAGTTTGAAAGTCTTAAATGATCCGTAAAATACCGCCAACAACACATTTTTATTCTAATGTGAATAATTTACTTGTAAAAATTAATTTAATATGTATATATTTTAATTATTTCAGGCTACTTCTGCACACAGTAATGCGATCACCAAATGATATTGATGTGGAGCCGGACCCGTCACTTTCTGGACAGTTCTCTTTCATAGACCTCACTGCTACTGATTTGGAAAACAATAAAGAAGAAAATTTATGCAAAAGGATACTAAGAAATTGGTGCTGTTGCATATATAGTTGCAATAAAACAAAGAAAGTATTAGATAAAAAAATCCGACACTCTAAAGAGAATGAACAGATAGAACTTACGGAGACAGAATTAAAGAAAATAATGCCACAGAAAGATAAAATAATACAAACAGAAAGCAGTCTAGAAATGAAAAATATTATTTTTCACGATACAGTAAACGAAGGTCCTAATGACAACGTTAAAGCAAGCAAAGAATTAGATTTTATGAAATATGTAAACGAAAGAGCTAAAACTTTACGTAGGAGCCAAGAATTAGAAAATAATTTAGCAAGTATTTCACCAGAAGTATTGCAAAGTATCACTGAAGAAGAATTAGAAAATACTGTTTACGAGCGAAAAGACAAATTGCCAGATTCACAAAAAAGTCCACCTAGGATAAACAAAGGAATGAAACCTACAGAGATTAATCCTATTGAATCAATAGAAAAACACTTGAGATTTCTTGAAAACCCTACTCTTATACCTGATCTACCTGATCAAAGTGATTTACAAGATATTGATTATTATAATCGACCCTCCGTTAGTGGCATAAACTCCAGAGGACCGGCCAACATTGAAGCTAAAGGGAGTAAAGAGTTTAGTAGAAGTTATTGGAAATTACCTATAGGTAAAAAATCTAAGAAGCCGCCTAAGAAGTAGGGTAATGTATAAACTGTATATAATTAAATTTTAAATCCTTGATGCATATTTTTTCGAACCTATCAAGTGCTCAACTTTTAATTAATAATATTCATAAATTAGAATCTAATAATAATCCTGTAAATAAAAGTTTAAAAATTAACTAGGACCAACATCAAAGGCTCTAGCACTGAAGAACGACTGAAGAACGATACATTATTATTTATCTAGCAGGTTTTAAGCTATTGCATAGCTTTTATCGCGGGCTTTGAGCGCGGCGGACGAATTGAGAAATTCCGTAATGAAAATAAACCTAACACCCCCACTTCAACCGCTGTGCCGGTTGATATGGCGTGCTATGCATCATCTAACGTCGTTTCAGTTTGGCAGATTTCGGCATGGTGTTTCTGTGCGTACGACTAGACGTATGTGAATTATAATTGCATAAGTTGATAAAATATGCTATGCAACAGCTTTACCGCGGCAGTCCCCGAGTGCCACCCGTATTTTTATCGTACCATCAGATCAATCGATTCATAGGCGTATAACGGACCTTTCTTATGTAGTAGGTTATTGTCAATAGTCGTAATCTATAAGTTAATGACATAACCCGATAGAAGTAAAGTCCACCTACCTATGACTCAATTTCTCCGACAGTACAATTACAAAGCATAATATCTCCAACTATACAAGTAACGAATGCAGTTATTTATAAGGCCCACATGAGGAGTGCGGGTAACCATCAGCTCGTTTCCTAATTAGCGTCAATTGAGCACCGGACAGGACACGTGCCAAAATATGCCGCCGCTGGATTTCGTCACCGTAATGTTCCATTCATAATTCCCAGCAATTGTCTTGTTGCTATAGATCAATGTCACTGCTTATAGCAGGTGAATCGCACTCGCTAACAGAATAATATGGCAAAGTAAGATATTTTTGCTATTGCTCGACAGTATTACTTTTGCCATGAAATGACAGACGACGTATAAATAGCGACTATACTCTACAACTTTATAAATGTAGTCACAATATAAATATGAAATAGTAATCAAGTTTTAAAAACGTCGAGTACGCTATAAGTATGCTGAATATATGTTTTACGAATGATGTTGTTAGATCTTTTGTTTAATCAAGTAAAATTTATTTGCATGGATAGATTTCAGTCAAGTAGTCAAAAAGGCGGCGACCACACTACGAATATACTTTCGCAGTCTTCGCAAACAAAAAGTCAGAGTATGCATATTATGTAACCATGTACTTATTACAAGCACTCTTTACATGCATGAAACGAATAGAAACCGGTACATACAGACGACTAGACGCAGTAAACACATTTATTGGGATCATACGGGGGCAATGACGTATATTTTATGTCAGTTCCAAAAAAGATAGATGTAAAAGTGTCAAGCTAGAAGTGGGAGCCGGTGCGCGAGGTCATTTCAATTGAAATCAATTAAAGCAATTGAGTCCAATTGAGCGGGCGGCAGATTCAGCGTCGCCGCGCCCGCTCCCGCCGCCCGCCGCACCGCAGACCACGATTTTATGTGAGCGCCTACGCGTCACATGACTCACGAGAATAATAACCCAAGTCATTTTGTATGTTTACACAGAAATTTGTGTTCTAGAACGCAATATTCTGTGTAATATGAATGTATCGTTAGTCGCCGGCTAGACGGTCAAATTTTCATCAATCAGATCCATCAATCCGGTAAAAATTGACGAAAATTTGATCGTCTAATCCACGGATTGATGGATTGATCATATTTTTAATGTGAATTTTTTATAACCATCAATATTCCGTCAATCAGATTGATGGATTAGATTGATGAAAATTTGACCGTCTAACCGGCGACTTTGGAGGAGAAACAAGAATATTAGCAGATACTTCCAATCTAGGCATATATTTTATAGAACTTTAACACATTGATCTTCTTTATGCCTTGTTGATAATTTTAACCACGTGCTGTCATCAGTCGCTTAGCGTTAGAAATGATTTCTGTGATTTTTAACAATTAATAATCCCACCAAAACATGAAATGTAAAAGGAGCCAAGCAAAATATTGCATAGCTTTTCAATACTTCTGTCGTAAAAAGTTTTCAGATCACATTCAAGCTAAGCCTTCAACTTATTTTGTAATTTAAATCAACATTCAGCAAATGTATCAATAGATTTCTTTATTTTATAATTATTATAGCGGCTTGGCAATGAGCACTAGAGAAATAATCAGCTACTAATTGGATTTATTGGGTACCATCAGCCACATGCGTCGTTACATATTAAAACACTTTACGCTTGCCGTCTGTGTATGAACTCCTCCCAATATGCAGTTTTATATTTGTTTCTATTGTGTTCATTGCCAAGCCACTATAATAATTATAAAATAAAGAAATCTATTGATAAATGTGCTGAATGTTGATTTAAATTACAAAATAAGTTGAAGGCTTGGCTTGAATGTGATCTGAAAACTTTTTACGACAGAAGTATTGAAAAGCTATGCAATATTTTGCTTGGCTCCTTTTACATTTCATGTTATGGTGGGATTTCATTTCTTTATTGAAAGTTTTTTTTTCTTTTCTTTTCAGGCCACATTATAACTTTTCTGTACTTAGCTTAGCATCCATTCCCTATCTCCTTTAATATATTTTTTCTTTGAGGCTTCGTTAGTTCTATAGGTGGACAACGTAACGTAAATATACTTCTGAGTTCTGAGTCGATTATTATGTTCATAATGATATATAATTGACTCTTAAGCTAATACTTGAAGGTGGTCATTTTTAGCATTACCGTTGAATACATAGCAGCACTGTTGTAAGCGTCTCGACGTTCTTCGCAGGAAAGGAGCACACCTTATTTCATGCCATAACTTAAAACTCCCATATTATTATATCGAGCAAGTAAGGAGTGTATATCTCAGTACTGATTAGTGATTACATTTATAATATTTAAATCGAATCCAATTATTGTTTCATTATTAACGTTGTTAATATTATTTTTTATTTAATTAATACCATTTCATTAAATTCATAACTAACTTAAAGCCTTCTGTACGTCAAATAGATATGCAGTCGAAACTCATACTGTTCTTGCAAAGTTACAAACATAAAAATCTTTTATTTTATTTAATACTTAAAGTATTATATTATTATTTTTCAATTTCAGTTTTTAGGTTTCCCTGTCAAAGGATGAAAACGGCGTCACTAGACTGGATCTCGAGAACCGCAATAGCTAGGTAGTTGCGATTTTCATAAATTATGTATAGGTGTCGTTATAAAAGCTAATAGTCTAATCAAAATAAAATAAATTATTAAAGGGGGGCCTCATACAACAAGCACGATTTTTTCCCTATTTTTGCTCTATGTCCATAATGGTAAGACTAAGGTTTTTGAAAATTTTAGGAAACGCTCAATTTTATGTTAACTTTAATAATTAATAATAAAAATTAAATAAACTTATTATTAAAAGCCCCCCTTTAATAATAAGTTTATTTAATTTTACGGTACGGAACCCATACAAATTTACGGTACGGAACCCTATGTACGCCAGTCCGACTCGCACTTGGCCGGTTTCATAATTTTTCCTTTCATTGTAAATAAAGACCTATCTGGGTACCAAATTTCAAGGTTTTAAGTCTGCTAGAAGTACCTTAGAATTTTGATGATCTGTCAGTCAGTGAAAAAATGTAGTAACTTTGACCATCCGTAACTACTAAACTATTTGTCGAAATTTCATGTTATTTGGAGGTTAAGCTAGTTTTAATACTTGCTTCTAGTGACCGAAATTTTAAATCCCTAGCTTTGTTAACATCGAATATAAAGGGGGTGTGAAATAGCCGCGAACCGCTTCGAGAAAAGTATGGTACGGCCGTGCCTTTGCTAAAAAGCTTGGCTGGGGCACTGCCGTGCCCCCAGATTCAAAAGCACGTTCGATTTGATCATGAGTATTTTGTAACCACATACCTACGATTTTTACCAATTTACATTTGAAAACGACAAACTCAAAAGTACGCTATACGAGTCAGTATATACAATATACATACGTTTCATCGTAGGCTGTAGCGCTTTTCATTAATAAGTTTGATTGCTTTATGAGATTAAATTACAATCGAATGAATGAAGAACAGAAAAAAGTGAATTTTGCAGCAGTTAAAAATCCTCGTTTCGACTTTTAACACGATTAAGCAAATAGAAGATAGCTTGCGAAATTTATTCACGAGTATAAAAAAAAAGAAGACATTACATAATACATTTGATTTAATTTAAGCATCAATAATTATACTTCTGATTTTATCCGAATCCATGTTATAGTTTTTGATACCTCAATAAAAATCATCTAGAAAATTCGTAACAAGAATATATCATGGTAAAGTCGACTTGTAAGGTACTTTCATGTAAGCGTTTATTTTTATGTATACTAAAGATTTACAAGTCCTACGACGATCGACGACCCCACGATATGACTACGTCAGTTGAAAAATCCTCTAAAGGGTAAACTATTTAAGCTATAGGTACCATAACGTGGCGGAAGATTAATAGTCACAAACGACTATTTCACTATACGATATCGTTTACGGAAAAGTACAGTCGTATATACACTCATGTACAAGTACGGAGTACCTAACAGTTTCCTATTACATAAGTAGTTACAGTAGTTACAGCGCTACTGGGTACATTGGCCACGAGTTCCCCGCTGCGAGGCGGATGGTCCTTAGCTATTGCGCGTGCGCACAAGATGCGGGCATAACGCACTATAATAACAAATATTCTTTATCCTGCTATTGCGACACGCGATCAAGAGGGTAGGCCAATTAAAATACTTATCAGTAAGCCAATCTGTTTCGTAATTGCTGTGTAGAGAAGAATCGAGGAAAGGTTGCGAGTCGATGCAATAAATGTATGTAAATGGAGAACTGATTTATTCAACACCATATAATGCCATATATTAATCCTTATCCTGACTAATATATAGCGGAAGTATGTCTGTCTGTCTGTTTCCTCTTCACGCTTAAACGGCTGAATGATTTTTTATAAAATTTCGTATGGAGCTACTTCGAGAGACGGGAATGAACATAGGATAATAATTATTATTGTTTTGGGATAATGTACTGTTACCGTGCAATAAACGAATTTCGGCGCAAAGGAGTTGCGGTTCGTAAAGTATGAGTAAAAATCACAATAATAACCTGTATATCGTTAAAAACATAATTACTTTTTTATCCGACACGACCTAGACACGATATTACAGAAGGAAGATCTAAACAATGTGACGACATAAAAACACATCAAATGTTGTGAAATAAACTATTATATGTAAAAGCTGATGATAGCTAATATAGTATGTACTATGTTAACGCATGATATCGGCACGGGTAACAAGAATATCTACGTTCTACGTAGACATTGTATATGTACTAGTATCAGGGTTAAAATTTATCGACCGACTTCAAACACTATACTTTGCTGTGTAATAGATATTATTGCTTCAAATTTTTCACAAAACGAAGGAATACACTACGACCGCTTTTAATTTGTGTGACCAGATTTCTAAAACACGCCTTACAATGCCTTTTTAAATTTTGTTTTCCTTTGAATTCTCACTCATCTTTTATTTTCTGGTGATCTCATCTTATTTGAATATTTGAAACATTCGAATGATCCCATTTTATTAATGATGCCACAAAAGGATACTTACGGTTCATGTATGTATAATGTCCGCATAGACTCCATCTTAGCGCGCACAGAGCGCATCATCCCAAAGCGCACGACACGTCACCACATTGAAGACTTTACACAGCTTCATAATAGTATAACGCCTATATCACAGACACGACACTCGGATCTGCCTCTCAAAATGGCCAAAAAACTTGGAAAACTTGAACACGCTCGCACAATTTTGATCAGGATCAGTCAGGTGATTAGGTGATGAGTCCCGTGACCCAAATATGGTCCACACCGCTGCACGTTACCGCAAGTGCATCGGAGAGTGCAATTCGTGCTGTCTGAAAGTCACCAATGAGCCCAATGAAGGAGAGATCCCGCTGCCGAGCGCCAGCACCAACCTAAATAGACTCTGATCATCTAAATTGACTTCAATTAAATAACAACCGAAATTGTTGAAATGCGCCATTACTCCCTCGCCGCTAATCTAAGTGCCAATAGTCGGGGCGAATGTTTTGTTAATAATCCCCGGCCGTATCGTTTAATTAATAATTAAGTAGAGCCGATCACCGCGACCCCGCGGCCGCCAGTCCTCGCGCCGTCTGCTCCTCGCGAGCAGCGGCAGCGCCGACCAGAAATTTGGTGCAGTGGAAAAGATTGGTTCTTTGGTGTTGCTATTTGTGTCATAATAGTACAGATACTTACTCTGAGATCTTTTAGGACAAATCGTATCGCATTGTTCGGGAAGCGATTCCCACGGCTATAAATCATACGAGGACATTCGAGTGGTGCCAGTCCGGATTTACAATACCGTGTTATGGACTTCCAAAATGATGTGGGCGTTCGCACCCTAAAATACCATCGAAACAAACACCGCCAAGATGAGGCTGTGGGAATCCCGCATGGTCGGCGCCCCGGAGCCCGGCGCTGCGGCCGAGGGGCCCGGCGCGAGGGGACCGGGCGAGGGGTGTGGCGCCCGGCTGCCGCCATTGGTCCCCCACGCGCGCCTCGCACGGGCCTAAGCGCCCGCCGCGCCCGACCCGATACCGAGCTTCAGCCGTGGAGCTACGCCACAGAATCGTATTCCAGCTCCCGCGCCCGCCGAGCTCGGTCCCCGCACCCATTGGCCCGTCGACTCTCTCGCGCCTCGTATTATCGTAATATAAATTGACCAACCGTGGGGCAAATTCGGTTAGTTCGTTAAAGTTGATTAAAGCCATTTAACCGGGACGGACACCGCGAAACGAACGGCGCGGGCGACGATTCGGGCCGCGACCGAATGAGCTGAAGTGTTCGCCGGGCCAACTACTCGATCGGGCTCCGCGGGCCGACGGCCGCGGCAGGCACCGGCGCGACGGAGCCGAGCGAGGCGCGCGCGGAGGGCGCCGGCCCGCCCTCGACGGACGGCTACATGTACGTGTGCGGCGACGGCGCGGGCCCCGGCCCGAGGTACGAGTGCTTCGAGGGCGCCGGCCTGGAGCAGCCCACCTTCGAGGAGCACATGTTCGCGGAGTTCGGCAAGGAGCGCGCCGTGCAGGTGGTGGTGGGCGACGTGTACCGGGAGGACCTGCCACCGCCGCCCTGCTTCCCCGACCCCAAGCGCAAGGACGAGCCGCTGCTGCTGGCCGCCGACGCCGCGCCGGCCGCCCCCCAGCCACCGCCTCAGACCCAGACCACCTCCAAGAAGAGCGACAAGAAGAAGAACGATAACAATGGCATAAAGAAGAAGAAAACGAGGTATGTCAAATGAGTGTTATGTAATATAGAATGATTATATTATTTTGCTCAAAAGAATGAATGCGATATGCGCTAGCTATTTGGCAATATCAAAAGTTCCTTCTAGAACTTAGTAAGAAGTAAAACTGTGCTTAATAAACATAACTTTAAACCAAAGTATCGAGTTGAGACAAAGAAAGATGCCGCGTAGCAGCCCGCTACGAAGTCGCGTAGCTGGCTACGAAGAAAGTCCACGAGACTTTCTTACACTACAAATTACAATACAGTAGTTTCCGAAACTTATTTTTTGATTTTAATTTAATTATTAATTTAGATTTAAGTAAAATAAGATA
Source organism: Lysandra bellargus (assembly GCA_905333045.1). Lineage (NCBI taxonomy): Eukaryota > Metazoa > Arthropoda > Insecta > Lepidoptera > Lycaenidae > Lysandra > Lysandra bellargus. Next base: position 1,183,928 of record HG995333.1, read on the forward strand.
AATTAATTACGAATAAGATAATTGACTACTAATATTATAATCTATAAATTAAAAATTCATACCTGCATTAAAATAAATTATTTTAGTTTAAAAGAAACCGGAGTTTTGGTAATAAAAATTCTTAAAAGCAAATGATGTAAAATTTGAAGGAAAAGCTGCATGCCTAAATTTAGATACTTAATTAAACTAATAGGTATGTGTTCTACATTTAATTATACCAATTATACTAATTTAAACTTGATTGTTTACAAATGTACCAGTACTTGCATTTATTTGAGTGTTGTGTCAATTTTAACTACAATTATCATTGTTTTGGAAATGATAATTATTATTTTATGTACTTATCAAAAAACATATACTTAGTAATTAATTATTCATATAATATGAAATAATTAAATATATATACAATAAAAACTAATTAAAATTCTTCTATATAGAGTAGCTTCTAGTCAAGTTATAAATAAAAATTAATGTTTGTGGTTTCTTTTTTTCTGATTACGCATACGCAGAAAAAGTCATCAGTCTAGCTCAGTGTTTTTTAACCTGTGGGTCGCGACCCCCTGCGGGGACACGAAGCTTTTGTAGGGAGTTTGCCAGAGATCGAGAGAAATATTTCAGAAAAAAAAAACAATGGATACATAATATAAAGATAGAAGATTAAAAGTATATATTTATAGACATACATACATGAACAAAAGCAAAGGTTGGAAGGTCGCTACATATTATTTTTTCAAACCACGGTCCACCATAAAACCACCACAGTCTCATCATAAAATGGTTGAAAAACACTGGTATACCAAAAAATTTGTCGTGGTGTTAATTTCAAATTATTTCTGTCGTTCTTTGTATTCATGAAAGAGAAGGCACGAAATTTTGGCACACAATCATTAATAACTAAGGTTCGATTTATATGCGTACGCGCAAATGAGCGGTTTACACCACGAGATCACAAGCAATCGTATGTAACGATTTATTCAAATAGCGGCGCGGTCTCGCTGCTATTTACATACAATAGGCATGATGACTATCTCTATTTCTTATTGGTAATTGAAATACCCTTAAAAATAGAAACATCGCTGAAAGAATGACTCTGATAGCTTAAAAATTCACCAAGATATGACAATTCAGATCCCATAAAATAGACCTGCCCGAAACGCTCCACACAAAGTGCTGCGAAAGAATGACGTCACTCTTTCGTCGTTTGTACGCATCGGGAGAGAACTTTGTTTGATAGTTATATTAAATATTGCGTTTATGAAAGTGGTTTCATAACAAAAGTTGCTTTTAATTGCATAAGTTATCAAATGGTATACGTTTAAGAAATTTAATTGAAAAAAAAATTCGACTTGAATATCTAACTTTGAAGGCGCATAACAAAAAAAAAATACAAATGCTATCAAGCTCACTTATTTTTTACCGTGATTTGTTTATTTTATTAACAAAATTAGCTAATCTTTGACTTTGTCATCATCCCTATTGCTTGTGATCTCGTGGTGTAGCCGCCAAATTGCGCATTTGTGTGGACTCAAAGAAATCGAGTCTATATTACCTTTGTTTACAGCACTCAACTTATAAACACTTTATTTTAAGGTAAATGACGCCCGCAACTCCGTTGCGCCAAAATTAGTTTAACGCGCGGAAACACGGAAACGGCACATTTTTCCGGGATAAAAAGAATCCTATGTCTTTTCCCGGGACTCAGAAATATCTCCATGCAAAATTTTAGCAAAATCGATTCAGTGGTTTGGGCGTGAAGAGATTACAAACAGACATACTTTCGCATTTAAAATTAGTATGGACATCCACTCGAAATTTATGCATCGATGCAATTTCAAAATTAGGGTTCCTCCATAACTAATACGATGATGTGTGATAACTTGTTAGTTGTTAGCAACAGATGGTCCCGCGCCGCGTGTCGGAATCCACCGCGTGTCAAATGCACTGCCCCCTTTAATGAAGTGTCAAATACTTTTGCAAGCCTCCCCTATTTTTTACCTGTTTAATTAGCTCACTTTAATAAACAACTTAAATGAACTTTAAAAGACTTATTTTGTATGAATTTTAATAGACTTTTTTTAGTCAATTTTTTATCACTTTTTGTATTATAGTTTTGGCCCAAGTGTCGAAAAGGTCGGCCACCCTTTACTTACACCGAAGCCTGCTGCTAACTGTGAAGTATTTTGCGATGGATACGCTTCCACAATAGCCTTTAATTCTTCATTATTCATTTTGGTCTCGGGTCGTTCACGGGGCTTGTTCTGAAGGTTGAAATTTCCAGAACGAAAACGTTGGAAGCAAAACCGCACCGTGTTTTCTTTTGCGACACCAGCGCCATACACATTGTTAATAATTCTTCGAGCTGTTTTTGCAGCACTCGTACCACGGTAGAACTCATACAAATTGGAATTTGGAATTCTTAACCAATAAGAAGTTAATTGAGATCAAAGTGGCCTGTACAACAAAACGCCAATTTCATATGTAAGGACCTAATAAATCGCACATATTAAACGAGTAGCTTTGTTAGCCAGTCTCTAATATAGGATAAGATAATAATGAGAAAAGTGCTGAGGTGTGATGGAGTAGAATTATATTTAGAATTTATTTAGAATAGAATTAGATAACTTTAATTTTCGTACTAAGGTAAAATTAAATCATACCTTGGTACGAAAAACATTATAAAAGAGACAAAAAAGGACATGAGAGAAAAGCCCATAGTCGACTGATATTTTAATAAAAAAACAGCGGGATCTCTCCCCAGTACAGTATAAAGTCGCAGTCACACGCAGTCAATTATTAAATGTGATATGATCAGTAATGAGCGCCCTTATGCAGGCGCCGAGTTCAATTACCCGTATGACTGCAGGAGCTCAAGAAATGTTACATACAATCTTACAATGTCATTGTATAGAGTAGATTCATATCAATAATCGATAATTAATATCAAGATTTGTATTGGTTTCTTTAACGGTTCTTGGAAATAATTTAGATTTGCTTTAGTCGAGTTCAAGCTTCCCTAGTGTTACGTTTTTTCACACGGACACGCGTCACGGTATTCAGTCGATTCATATAACTTTATATAGTAAATATTTTCTTTATATTGATAAAAAGTACCTATATTAACATGCTTTTTAATATTTATATATTTTTTTTATTGAATAAGGGGGCAAACGAGCAAACGGGTCACCTGATGGTAAGCAACTACCGTCGCCCATGGACACTCACAACATCAGAAGAGCTGCAGGTGCATTGCCGGCCTTTTAAGAGGGAATACGCACTTTTCTTGAAGGTTTGCAGGTCGTAAAGGTCCGGAAATACTGCTGGTGACAGTTCATCCCAGAGTTTTACAGTGCGAGGCAGAAAGGCAGAAAAAACGCACTGTGGAAGACTGCCACTCATCAAGGTGATGAGGATGGTATGTTTTTCGCGTGGGACGATGGCGAAAAGTTGCAGGTGGTATGATTCCGAACAATTCCTCAGAGCACTCCCCGTGATACAACCGATAGAGGATGCAGAGCGAAGCTACATCTCGGCGTAATTCCAAGGGGTCCAAGCTGTTTGAAACACTATGGCAGCCAACAATTCGAGCGGCCCTTCGTTGGATACGATCCAGAGGGAGCAGTTGGTATTTTGACGCCCCTGCCCAGAGATGAGAACAATATTCCATATGAGGCCGAACTTGCGCCTTGTAGAGTTGTAGGCGTTGGTCCGGACTGAAGTACTGTCTCGCTCTGTTAAGAACACCAAGCTTATTCGAGGCTAATTTGGCCTTACCCTCTAGATGATATCGGAACTGGACTTTGCTCTATATGTTGACGCCAAGTATCTCAATGCTAGGGGAGATGGTTAAAGATGTGCGCTCGAAACGAGGATATACGACCATTGGTGACTTTTTAGTGGTGAACGCGCACACTTGTGTCATGGCGGGGTTGAGTTACGTCTACCCCATTCTCCAATGAATTCTCCACCTTAGACACAAGTTCGTTTTGACTCTCAGTGACATTTTGCCGAGAAATATTGGGGGAGCCGGCATATACAGCATCACCTGTACTATCATCCGCATAGCAATGAATGCCGTTGGTCTGTAACATATGTCATTAATATGCAGTAGGAATAGAGTAGGCGATAGCACACAGCCCTGAGGGACACCAGCATCAACAGACTGAGTTGAAGCATAAAGGTCGTAGTTGACGGCGAATGCCGAGCATTCGCCGTCAACTACGACCTTTATGCTTCTGTCTGCTAAGAAACCAGTGACCCACTTACATAATTTCTCGGGCAGCCCGTATGATGGAAGCTTCGATAGCTTATATATTTAGTTGCAAATCCAAACAGACTAACCGTTACCAACTAATATTATAAACGAGATGTTTCTGATTTACCTTTCTGCGTTTAAGCCAATCGATTGATTTTGATTAAAACTATGGAGATATTTTGAGTACCGAGATAAAATGTAGGATATCTAGAATAGAAAAGAATAATTTTTAGAGAATTTATGGTTCAGCACAAACGACCTGATAGACAACGTCTATATAATTAATAGCCAAAAATTAAATTACCACGCAATCAATTTCATCAATCACTAAACACTACAAAGTGGTCATTAGAATATAATTTTAACAACACCTCCGTGTACAAGTGCTGTCAATTGGTAACAATTACGTGTATACACTATACAGAGTGTAACAAAGTGATAACTTTAGGGTGCGCATATTATTATGTCCCTTATAATTTATAAAGAGTTAACTGTAGAAGTAGAGCAGTTCAAGAGCTGGTTTTAACGTCTATGTTTATATGAAAAAGGTCCAAACGTCTTGAATTTCTCAGCGCTGCTAGTATCACAGTGAACTCATAACACACTCTAATATTATCAGTTTGTTGTGTTACACCCTGTTTAACGTAGGGGTGAATTAGTTTCACGCTCAATCTCCCGCGAGGCGCGTGCACCCGCAGACATATTGCACGCGCCAGTTGGGACTCGCGATGATAACACTATGAATATTTTGTATAAATTGCCCGACGATTTAGATCTGTATCAATGCATGCATAATAATGTTTCGTATCGTCGGTTATCGTCCAAAAAGTTATATAGAAAGAGAGGATACTAAAGATGTATATTTTACTGATGTAAGTTGCTTATCGCGATTTTTACAAAAGTATAAAAATAAATTGACCTAGCCTAATATTATGGGTTACCTCATATTTATTATTCTCCAGTAAGTCGTAGAATACGACATTAAAAATGTTCGTGATTCTATAAATTAAATTTAATGGCTCGCGGGTTATACTTAGAGGAAGAATATTGCACAGTGCATTTAGACCAGCACGAGTCGGCGCATGAGTACCGGAAACTATTCCACCTCAATTTTTTTATGCGATCCTCTTCAAATTGCCCTCCTGATGATACAAATGCATGTTGCCATGGTGCAACCCGGTGCCATATTGTTTAAACAAACATTGTTTAAACAATTGCAAGGAATTGTTATTTTTTAACCGGATTTTTTTTATATTCTTCATTGAAATACCAATAAAAAAGGTCCTATGAGTTTTCACGATAAAGTTAATATTTTTAAAGATATGAATTTTTAAAGGTTCGAAAAATCTCAAATTTGGGTACTTTTGACCCATGAAAAATATATTTAAAAAATAATAATGTCTAAGTTATATATATATATATTTTAATTCTCTATACAATAGCTAATAATATCGTTAATAGAGATTAAAAAAAAATCATTGTTTATATCTTTTTTTATCTTAGCAAAAGTAGGCAAAAAATTGTTTTTTGTATGGGAGCCCCCCTTAAACATTTAGCATTTACTTAATTTTTTTTAGTTTTATTATTAATTATAAAAGTACAAATATAACTAAAGATTTTGTGAAATTTTCAAGTGCCTAGGTATTACCATTATTGATTACGAGCAAAAAAGGCCAAAAAAATCACGTTTCTTTTATGGGAGCCCCTCTTAAATATTAACTTTATTTTATTTATAGTATTTGTTCTTATAGCGGCAACAGATATACACAATCTGTGAAAATTTCAGAAGTAGCTAGCTATAGCGGTTTTTGAGATACTGTCTGTCAGTTTGTCTGTATGTCTCCCATACAAGAAACGTGATTTTTATGGCCTTTTTTGCTCGTAATCAATAATAGTAACAGCTAGGCACTTGAAAATTTCACAAAATCCTTAATTATATTTGTACTTTAATAAATAATAATAAAATTAAAATAAAGTAAATGCTTAAGGGGGGCTCCCATACAAAAAAACACAATTTTTTGTCTACTTTTGCTAAGATAAAAAAAGATATAAACAATGAATTTTTTTTTAAATCTCTACTAACGATATTATTAACTATTGTATAGAGAATTTAAAAATATATATTACTTAGACATGATTATTTTTTTAATATATTTTTCATGGGTCGAATGTACCCAAATTCAAAATTTTTCGAGCCTTTAAAAATTCATATCTTTAAAAATATTAACTTTATCGTAAAAAGTCATAGGACCTATTTTATTGGTATTTCAATAAAAAATATAAAAAAAATTGTGCGGTTGAAAAATAACAATTCCTTGCAATTGTTTAAACAATGTTTGTTTAAACAATATGGCACCGGGTTGAACCATGGCAACATGCATTTATATCATCAGGAGTATTTGAAGAGAATGGCATAAAAAATTGAGGTGGAATAGTTTTCGGTACTCATGCGCCGACTCGTGCTGATCTAATTAAACTTTGGAGATTTCCAATTTTAGAATTAGTATAGCTATATGGCGCACTTGCCGGGGTGACACGCTTTGCCGCACTCACTATATAGAAATTCATTGTCAAATTGCTTCTGTTCTACAACATGATATCGTTCACAGGACGACATTCACGGCGTACCAGCTGGAGGAGTTGGAGCGGGCGTTCGAGCGCGCGCCCTACCCCGACGTGTTCGCACGGGAGGAGCTCGCTCTCAAACTCAATCTCTCCGAATCCAGAGTACAGGTAAATTACCTTTTAAGATGTTACAAAATTCTGCGATCTTAGACATAATAAGTACCCTTTGTATATTAAACTAGCTAAAAGCCGAGCTTTGTGAGGGCTCGCGTCGTCACACCTTGACTTGACCGATGATAACACATCTACATATAAATAAAAAATACTATGTTAAAGCACAAATCCATAGGCGTGAATCGTGATAGTTTTTTCCGTAAAGTGTACCACAAAATGCTGGTTGTGACTTGTGGTATATACTAGGGCTCGCTTCGCTCGTCATGATAACATATTTATTATAAAAACTTAACCTGTTACTCTCAAAACGGAATAGACAGTAGAGTTAACTTTTAGCTCTTCACAACTTTCGTTACTCAACGCCGCATGTCTATTCGAATGTCATACGAAACTTGAAGCAGAATTTTCATAAACCTTTTGCAGGTTTGGTTTCAAAACAGAAGAGCGAAGTGGCGCAAACGGGAGCCGCCGCGAAAGACCGGCTACATCGGGTCGAGCTCGCCCAGCTCCACCACCCTGGGGGGCGGCTTCCCGGGCATCGCCAGCAACATCCCCGCCTTCCCGCAGAACGGGCTCCCCGCGCCGGAGAACTCCTGGTCCTACCAGCACTCCTACGAACTGTCGTCCCACCACCTGCTGTCATCGGGCGGCGGCGGCTACCCCGCGTTCAACGCGCAGCCGGCCTACTCCTACACCACGGTCCTGAACGGGCACGACGGGCAGATGTTCGCGCCGCGCCACTACGAGTACAGCGAGGGCAGCCCGCCACCGCTCGCCCGCGACTACCCCATGATGGCGCACTCGCCGCAGATGGAGGCGCACACGCACGACGACAAAATCGACTACAGGTGAGCAACGACTTTCAAATTTTTCTACTAAAAGGGGGCGCGTTTCGCCGGTTGCTCTCGCTAGGCTAGTTCCCGGTTGTAGACCTCATGTATTCAATTCAATTTCTTCATTTACAAAATGTTTGATAATAGAGATGTTAGTAGAGTTGAAAATAGTACCATCACATTTGACCAATTGGGCATGCAAATAAGTGACGTTCTAGAAGCGTTAATTTTTAACCAATTAAGAAAATACATTTGATTTCAGAGTGCACGAGCACGAGGACAAGTACGCATGCGCACTGGAAGAGCAGCCGCGGTACGCGCCGCCCGAGGAGTACGACAAGTGCGCGATGGTCGACAAGTACGAGTTAGAGCGTCCGGACGCCGTCGTCGTCAAGATGGAGCCCAGCGCCGGCCAGACCTACGCCTCCTCGCTTCCCCCTTTTTTGAATTGAAATACTCCTTTTCGAAATTATCGTGAGCTCGAGCAATTTCGAAAAGGAGTATGGTAGAGAATAGTTTTAGACGTCGGAATCATTAGATCTCACATGATCTGTCGACAGAGATATAACCAGTAGGTAGTATAAAAAAAAAAATTGAGTAGATATTTTTTTGCCACTGAGACATTTTTTTTTTATCAAAGTATATTATCGCATATCAGCTTGATTGTGGGTTCTTCTTTAAGTGGAGTCTATAATATGCGTAAGAAAAAGATAATCTTAAAATTTTAAACGAATGTTTTGATGATGTTGTGACTTGTGTGTGTGCCTTACAAAATCGTTTATTGTTTAACTTTAACTATATCATTATCTATGTCTAAGTTTTGTACTTTTAGATCTGCCAGCTAGGCTTAAAGATATTAAAATAATAATATACATACCTAGCCTTGCCGCAAAATAAATTCGTACAAAGTTATATTTACCTATGTTAAATATCAATTAAACAACTATACTGTTATGTATAACTTTTTGTTTTAAGACATTCATAATACATAATAATTATAGTTGAACTCATTTGTATTTTAAATATTTATATAAAATATCTTAATATCTTAATCATGCATTCCCTGTGCCTTATTATTATAAGTTTATTATAAATTATGAATAGTGAATTAGTAAAACGTTAATAACACTAGATGTTAATTAAAAACTCCTACAGCTACATACCAAAGAAATCTATCAAAGTGAATGTATTTAAAATATTATGAATGTATTTAAAATATCCTAACCTTCTTTATGTTCATGTAAGTTTGAAAGTGGGAAATCCTATAGAAACGAATTTTAAAGCAATAAACATGAAATAACAATGTGCGACAGATATTTAAATATAATAATTTAATAATTATTTTTTGTAAATATTGTAACGTGAAACATGTGCCAAGTAATAAGTAGGTAAGAAAATGAGGCAATATTAGTTTAGTGAGCTTGCCTTTTTATAGTATTCATTGGTGTATTAATCTTAAATAGCGTTTAAATACTTTAATATTACGATAAGTATAGTAAGGTAAACTTTGAAAAGTTTTAAAATCTTGACCGAAACTATAGTTTGTGTGTTTTATAATTGCATAGCATAATGCGACTCAGTGGCGCATAATGCCAAATTATACTAAATGCTTGATAGGAAATATGACGCTAAAGTTGGAGCAGAGGGCGCTAGAAGCACATACAGTAAATAATTCGTTCAAAATCCGACATGTTAGATAAGTCAAATCTGAATATTGGCAGAAACGGTTGTCTATGCTGGTGCTGCCTCTAGCGTGAAAATATTGCAGTATTGAGTTCATTGAAACGTGAATTTGTTTGTTTGAGTGCCTGATTGTACGAAGCGTTGCTGTAGTTGATACATTCAACGTTGAGCATTTTGCCGCATAATGCGCTCTACTGCTGCAATTGAAAAACACACTTTATTATGCGGACTAAAGCAAATAAAACCTACTGTAACATTTTATACTGTGCCTATATCTACAAAGAATGTGAAGCCTTTTTATATATTGTGTGCCTTACAACAATCTCTTTATTAAAAATCAAGACGAAGAAGAGTTTTGTATTGCCAACAGTCCAGTGTAGATAAGTGTCTAAATAAATAAGTAATAAGTTAAATAAAATATTATTATTACTCATTTAGTTATGTTGTAAATATTCTAAATGTAAGTTTTTATATTGTATCTCTTGAGTGAGAACGGTTGCCTAGATGTACGTTAATATATCTAAACTAGCAGGGTGAGAAAATTATGTAGTTGCTTTTACACTTAGTAAAATAAGTTTTACTATTTTTGGTCGTTTTAATGATCTGATGGTCGATTACCTATAACTAAAAGACTTGGAATTTATATAATTATTTATTTACATACGAGTGAAAATCTATACATAATTGGATGTCTAGCTACTTACATACTTAAATATAATTATAGTCATGACACGAGGCGAGTTAAAAAACTAAATGTGAAAATGAATTTTATGACTATTGTAACACGTGGTAAATTGAATAAGTACATATTTTTCTACGTGTTATGCTAAGTAGTCACATACAGTTTTACCCGATCGAGCAATCACGTAGAGTAAAAACCACGGCTTGGGCTTTCGTCCACACATTCAGCATTACTCGATAGTTTTACTCCAAATCGAGCAAAAATTACCGTGTGGAACGCAAAACTCACACGCTTGAGTAAAGCTCGACGGCTCGCGTCGAGTAAGTTCGAAGGAAATTAGTTTTTTTTTAATTCCATCAATATCCTTTGAATTCTACAAAAGTATAAGAAAACAATAATATTATAATAACAATAAATTGTTACAAATATATACCTAGTTAATATTTACATTTAACAACTAATTGATTACGATAATATTTATTTTATTGTGACTCCTGCATGCAGGCTACGTGTAAAACAGCCATAACATACCCCGGTAACTTTTGCCACAGTTTATGTCTCTTGTGGCAAAAAGCAATGATTGGCGTCTCTAACTCCCTGCATCGCTGCAAGCCGCTGCTAAGCGCTGTAAACTGTTCATGCTTTTTAACGAATTTTAAGGATAAATTTCAACTAACTATGAATTACATCTTCCATAAAATACATCAAATAATAATGATGCGAATTTTCGAGCAGATCAGACTAAGGAACCGAGTTGTCCCATACTATCTTTATCCCCCCTTTTCACACCCTTAGGAGAGGAATTTCTAAAAATCCCTTCTTATCGCACGTCTACGTCATACGAAGAATACTCCCTCCAAATTTCAAGTATCTACAATTACTGGTTTCGGCCGTAGCGTGATTCCATTTTCATGTCATTCAGGACAAAGCCTTTTATATAATGTCGTTGTCGTTGAAGCCGCAACATTGCTTAACTTGTTACGTGCACGGTAAAACAACAAATAATTATTAATAATAATTTAATAACAAATAACAGGCATGGGCGCCGGCAGCAATAATTCCCAAGGGGTGCAGATTTTAGTTTTCTTTCTTTTCTTTTCTTGTTACATTTTGCGAACAACAGTGACTGTCTATTTTCGTCAACAGAATACATTTAGTGCCGAAACATTACGAACTATCTTTGTACGGCATGGTATTTTAGGTTACAAAATGATTTTTATTTCAATCATTCCTGTTGATCCTGAGATTCCCAAAGGGTGCAGCGCCCCCTGGCACCCCCCTGCCGGCGCCCATGAACAGGTGTATGTACTGCCTCGGTCAGGCTACGTTCACGGTGTGCTGCGCGCGCGTCGTCCTTAACGCCCTTATCTCGTCGTCTCGCCAGCCGGGCGCCACCTGTTTTGATCTATGACGTGACGTCATATTGCAGATGAGATGAGAGGGAATTCTTATAATTATTATGTAAGTAATTATTTATACAATATTTTATTTTTCCACTATAAAATGTATATATGCATATTTCTATAAAATAGCTATCTCACATCATTTTTAGGCTTATCTACTTATTTATTTATTGTATAAGACGTATTTATAAAGTTTTTTATTTGGTCACTTTGCGCTGACGCCAGTGTGCATCTGTCGAGCGATTGACAACAAGGCCCCACGGAAAACCAGGGATCGCGGTGTAGGTACTATACTGTGATCATCACCTGAGTGGGGTCCTTTTCGGTGGAATACGCATTACACTACATTGTAGTTCTGAACCCAAATAGACACACAGTATATTATGTCCATCTGGCACTAATTTGTTAATGTTCTTTTTTATGTTAATTTTGTTTTTTTTATATTAAGTATACTTATTGCCTTTTTTGTGAAATGTTTATTGTTATGTGGTGTAATAATAAACATTTATTCAGTACAAACACATTTGTTTGTACTGAATAAATGTTTATTATTATTATTATTAAAACTATCGAGTAATACCGACAGTGAGTACTGACCATTACAGGCACATTTAATATCGAGCGCAGCAAGCTGGGCTACATTTTTCATATTTTTTATAGCTACATGATATGACATGATATATATATTATGTCACCGTAAGGTTGTAAACACTGCAAGATTGTAATATGGCAAAGTGATGGATTGTAAACAAACAGTTTTCTGGTGATTTTAAATTAATTATTTCGTATTTAAAATAACTTTAATTGCCTGAATATTTGATGTATAACATTGAATAAAATTTAGATATATTTATTATTTAAAGTGCAGTTTGAATTATAAATTAGGTTAATTTTAATAACCGAACATTCAAACAGCACTTTAAATCAACGATTTCTATGCTTTAAATATATCTAAATTTTATTACTAAATTATAAGACTAGAGTTACACGGTCAGTCTGGTATCAGTTCAGTCCATCAGTGCAGTCTGATCCCGACTGATGTAAGAATGATCGTAATTCGTGTAACCGTGTGATTGACGGATTGATCTTTTTTTTATTATGTACTTAATTTTTGCCATCCTTCTGGCGTCAGTCTAAGACTGATGGACTGAACTGATGTCAGAGTGACCGTGTAACTCTAGTCTTAGGCTGCGTTTCCACCGGAGATGAGTTGCGAGGAATGTGTTCTAGAAGAATCAATAGAACCGTTGCGCTGAATGTTGTCACTTGTCAAGCAAATGAAGCGGTTCTATTGGTTCTTAAAAACACATTTCTCGTAACGCAGCTTAGCTCAGCTCCGGTGGTAACGCAGCCTAACAATGTATAGAAAGAGCGGCTCGCCCCGTTGCACCCTGTCATAATATGCGCGTGCCATTTGACAAACTATAGACGCGATGTATCTACATTTTTATCTAATTATCACGAACTATTCACAACTTTACTTTGCTCACTTCTGCCGTCACTTTTGCCCCAGATGCCGTCGCCGCTGAAATGATATCCCTTCTCCATCTCATACAGAACTAGGCTCAATATCTGACTGTCCGTGAGTCTACTGAAGTCCATGTTGTTGTAGCTTGCGTCTAGTGTCGATGCACTGCTGATCGGCTCGCCGTTTCTAAGTTTTATTAAATAGTTCAAATGCTTTTGGATCTCTAACCTGGAAACAAAAAAAAGACTGATTACATATCGGTAAGTTATAAAACATGTGTTTACAATATTTCCATAATATTGTCGCAAACAAAAGAAATAAAGACTGAAACTATCAATTTCGATACGGCAAGTAAATTGAAAGATAATAAAATAGTCGTAAACTTTATATGAGGGATATAGATTAGTCATAAGAAGAGTATTAAACTGCCTATCGGCTATCCCTATAGGTATAATTTGTTGTTGTCCGCCGTTATTTCATTACACAGACGGCTGAGTAACTTTACCTCCAAATTTTCAATTAAATATTCTTATGTTATTCTTATTAGCATATAGGTCATATCAGAGGTAAATTTACACTGAAACATTGACGGCGCTAGCTAAAATCAAGAATAAAGAAAGCGTCAAACAACATTCTACTATCATTGAACTACTCATATTACATTAGTCTCGCGGACTCTCGCGAATAAATTGTATTGTTAATAGATGACTATAGAAATTGAAACAGATGGACGTTTTGGCTGTGAGGGAGGTGTCACTGAACTTTGACGTCACAGACGCTTATAGTCCGCGCGGAACTAGTTGGCCGCGCCTTAGGTAGGGACAGAGGTGAGGGGGCGGGTTGCTTGCTGCTCGCAACGCACATGAGATTAGACAGTGACGACCAATCTCGCGATATCGTGAACAATAATATTATTTAATTATTGAAAAGAATAAATTAAAGACAATTGATCAGTTTTATATTCTAAATTATTGTGATCGGCTTTCTGTTTTTTGAAAACCTATGCACATTAAATATTATTTCCTTAGATTGTCTTTTTATCGGCGGATTTATCTTGCTATTGCAATCTCTTGTGCGTTTTGTCTAAACTAGCCAGAACTGTCAAAATCAAGCACCCCCCGCCTTTCCGTCCCACCGCTCACATACCTAAGGCGCGGCCAACTAGTTCCGCGCGGACTATAGCACGGGCACTGCCCATTGAAATATTACAATGAAGATTGTATGGTGCTATGTGGGTGCTATGTAGCCGTATGACATCTATCGTGTCAAATGTCGTGTCTGATAGACATAGGACAGCTATATCGTGACATGTGGAAGCTATCACGAGACATATTATTACAGCCGTTTGACACGACAATTGACACGATAGACCCTACGACTACGTAGCGCCCAACCCTCAACGAGCATTTGACTCACCTCGGATACAGCAATATCTGACAGTTATCGAATATGACGTCATCGCTGAAATCCCTCTTCAGCGTCTGTATATTATTCGCTATGACGTCGAGGGCGGTGTGCAGCCAGTACTTGTGCCGCTTGAGTTTGGCCAGCACCGCCTGCGTCGTTAGACGCCGGCTGCTGAGCGACGCGCTGACGTAAGCGCCCACGTCGTTCCCGCAGACTTTCGCGCCGAAACCGTTTAGGAACCTGAAATATTGTGAATGTAAACGAGGTATTTTTTAAATCCCGATGAAAAAAAAAATGTTATAAGTTTGACGTGTCAGTCTGTCTGCCTGTGACATCATAGTATCCAAACGGGTGGGCCATAATTGGCCCACTCGTCTAGCCTTCTTTATTTGAAAGCTGATAGGATCAAGATTGTTTTTAGCCATAGTTTATGATCATTAGTTACTGATGGATAATATTGTCGGGTCTCAGTTCTACAACTTGTAACTCCCAAACAAAACAGCTTGTAAACTTTTCTTGATTAACCTTATGTCGGCTTTACACTCTCGCCGAGAGCTCTCGGGCGAGAGCCCCTTGCCCGAGTGCGATCATGTACATTCTCGCTTAGTTCAATCGCAGTTATGAACTCAGAGAAGATGGACCATTATTTTTCTAAAAATGGAGAAAACGTATCTACGATCAATGATCACCATTCACCATTGCATCGAAAGATATCATTGTAATCCAAAGATCTATAATAATATTTATTTTTATTTCTAACAGTTAATGACTTATAATGACGTTTATTATTATTATTTTTCTGTTCTGCACTGTCTAGTGGCGCGACTAGTAGTGAAAAACGCGAGAGTGTACAGTATGCGCTCGCTTTCCTCGCGAGACCCTTTGTCTCGGGCGCAAAATACCGACACCGGACCGAGAGGGTCCGAGGCGAGCGCACCCATTTACACTCTCGCACTCGGACCGCCTCGCTGTGTCTCGGCGAGAGTGTACAGCCGACATTAAATTCATTGTAGATGTGAGAATAATACCTACATGGAAGCTTTTAAAAACACTCAATATGTTCTTTTAGGCGTCCCCCACATTAAGCGTGCGCGTTCCTCGGGCGTAAGAGCGACGCTAGCGCCGCGTACCTACGTGCCGCGAGCGTGCTGCACAAGCGTCGTGTGTTGCCGCCATGTTAGGGTTGATTCAGACGGCCACGCGACGCGTAGATGCTTTTCTGAATTTATATGGATTTGAAAGATTCGCAAGGCGTCTCACGTAATTGAAATCTGTCAAATCACGTCGTCGCGTTACAGTCTAAATTGACTCTTAGGGTCAATGCAGACCGCAATGTGACGAGGCGAGGCGAGACGCGGCGCGGCATAAATTTATGTGGATTTGACAGATTTCAATTGCGTGAGACGTCTTGCGAATCTTTCAAATCCATATAAATTTAGAATTAATGCATCTACGCATCGCGTGGCGGTCTGAATCAATCCTAGCACGGCGGCAACACAGGACGCCTGTGTGTGCCTGTGCCCGCTCGCGGCACGTAGGTACGCGGCGCTAGCGTCGCTCTTACGCCCGAGGAACGCGTACGCCTAATTTGGGATCAGCCTTATTTACTTACGAGTTGAAGATTTTATTCGAAGACACAAGTAGATTGAAACTATAGCATTGTTTTTGAGCTTCCTGTATTTTATTTAACCGGTCTATCATTTTCTTTTCATGTACCACCATGTACAGCATCTAAATAAAAGAAAAAAATTATAAGTAAGTATGTTGAAAATAGATAGTAACCATTTTGTATTGATTATTTTCGATTGGATTTACTCATAAGCAAAGCACAATTTTAAAATTGTTTGGAAAAACGGTTGGAGATAATATTATAAGAAACTGCTCTTGGATCGCAGTCAGACATAAATATAGTTAAAAGAGACACGTTATTAGTAGCTATAGTACACATACATAGATTGCCCATTCCAGATTTTCCGAGCAATAGCTGCAGCTGTGTAGTCTATATCTTAGGCAACTTTAATATCTCAATATATCCACTAGGTGCATATGAAATTTTTGCTTTTTATCATAATTTATTGTAGTGTATATTTTTCGCTGCTATAGTGTTTTGATCAATCGCACTTTAGAACAGACCTACATTTTTTTTAATATATAATAATATATACAAAAATAGTATTTACCCTAGAATTTGTTGATAATATTGAATATTCCTTCAGGCTTGATAAATGCTCAAGTCTTTCTCTAACAGACCGTGGCTGCATACAAAATACACGTAGGCAACGATACTGCGCCTCATCATTTATGTTGTATTCCTGTAAAACATGTCAGCTTTGCATTATTCAATAAAATATAATATTATAATAAATACCAAGAATCACAAAAACTATAACAACTATTAAATTCAATTTTTGTAAGTATGTAAGAAACCTATAACATCTTATATATAAAATTCTCATGTCACAATGTTAGTCCACAAACTCCTCCGAAACGGCTTTACTGATTTTCACCAAATTTTATATGCATATTCAGTAGGTCTGAGAATCGGCTACTGGGTACTTTATATATTGATAAGTGCATTTATTGAATAAATAATAGTAAATTATTACAACCAGAGACTGACGGCGACCATTGTTTGTGCGACGGGATAGCGATCGACGTTACCATGGCGACATGCTTATTTAGTCACTTCAATAAAATAATATGGGCGAAATACTTTTTAATATGGCAAAGCAACGTTTGCCAGGACAGCTAGTAAGTTTATAAAATATAATTTTCGTGTCTCAACTCTATTGCTCCCTATTGCTTTTACCATTATTGGTTCCAAATATAACAAATAATAAATATTTAGGACCACTATAACATGGTAATATCAGATTTTCCAGTAGGTACTATTCAAATGCAAGCCATAGTTTAGTTTCAGTTTTTATAGATAAAGCTTGTGCTTGCAAAAAATAATACCATAATTAAACTTTACAAAAATTTTTTACTTGATTTAAAGGCATACCTTTAAAATTTCTTTAATTTGCATAAGAGATTGATGATTATTTTTTATAATGGCTGGTTCTAATTTCATGACTTCTCGGATATCCAAGCCTGCTAGGGTACCAACATTCTCTAATATGAGTTTAGTGTTAACTGGATCTGCTGAGATTATAAATCCATTTCTTCTGATAACGTCAGCATTGAATTTTATGTCACTTTCAGCAATGCGTAAAGATTCCAAAATATCTTCGTATGGTCTATGTCTCATTGGTAGGTAATTCCTAAGATAATTTTTAAATTCATCATTACTTACACCTAATTTCCAACTTAAATATCTTTCTAATACACTCATTCTTACTGTAACTGAAATAAAAATTTTTGGGTGAGTAATTAAGTTACAAAAATTAGGTTTTTTAAAGAATATTATTACACTTGACATAAAATATACACATACCAACATTAGTTTTGTCATCTTCAAAATTATTATTTACTTTCTGATTCTGAGGCAAAGCTCTAAAGAACTCATACAGAGCTTCTTGTAAATTAAAGTTTTGTTTTAAAATGCCATCTCTTTTTAGCTGGAAGATAGTCTTTGACTTCACTATAGTATGGTATCTGGAATAACAAAATTATAAGTGATAAATAAATATTTAAAAATAATACTATAATCTTTGAGATGATATTACACCCTAAAGCAGTGGTTCCCAAACTTATTTTGTCTACTTTGAGAAGAAATTTTGTTTTAGCACCCAATTGCTTCAATTTAAAATGCATCCAGATGAAAACAAATCACCCCCCAAGCCTCTACACAATGCCGCCATTTTTTTCTGAGTCCCACGCCCTGTAGACCTTCAGTGCCTTCAGCGTCAGGCCTTTGGGAAAGGTTAAAAAAGTATGGTTATGGGTATGGTTATGTTTATATGGATACGATTTTTGTTTCTCTATGATTGTAATTGATGCTAAGTCCTTTAATCCTTCGATAGTGGAAAAACGAGACACAATAGCCTTTCTATGCGGCCGCTTGGGGCTCGAAGGATTAACACCAAGGATAAACTGCAGGTTACCTGATGATATACTTCGGTATGATGCTGGTGAATTGACACTCTTTTAATATTACTCCATAGTTCTCCATTGATATTGGATTCATACTGAATAAATGTGGATCAGAGCATGCCTGCTCAGCTGATATATTAAATTTCTGTAGTATCTGAAGTGTGTACTGTATATCCTCTTTGGAGAGTTTCAGTACATTTGGATGTTTCTTCTGTAATTCGGGAAGAAAACTTTCGTCCAATCTTGTTCCTAAAAATATTATACTTGTCATATTATTTTAAACCAAAAACTTGTGTTTTAAAACCTTTTTCAAATGTATTAAAGTTGGTCTGAGGACAGAGTATTGTGCATTTGAACACCTAGAACTTATTTACCTGTGACTTTCTCGTAAAAGTGTATAAAAGGTATATGATTATAAGATAATTTTCGTATCCTTGCGTTTGTCTTAGAAATAGCAAGAAATGTTTTCATTTGTATTAAAAATCGTCTTGAATGCATTGTTAAAGCTTTTTGTAACAATTAATTAATACTAAAATTGAAATTAATATTAAATCATAACCTCTAAAAATGAATTCAAAATATTTTTGCAAAATGTAAACAAATTCTTCCTCTCCATCTTTTTTAATCCTTTAATTATTATTTTTTTGCCAAAATTTCCTAGATCAATTTTTGCACTTATGTTTGCACTTATGTAACCACATTTTCTTATAAAGTTACACTGATTGTGTAACTTTATAAGAAAATGTGGTGTGATTGGTAGTGATTTCTTGGAATTTATATTTTCAAAGGGTTGACACTTGACAGCACCCTTTATGCTTAGCACCAAAGAATAAGGATTGGGTAAAACTTTGGTCAGCGTGTCACTGAAAGGGACAGGAAGAAAAGTAGTTAGTGTTACCAGTAACGAGGAATATGAAAAAATTACCCACGGATCTCATAATTATTATAAACTAGCTACTTACCGCAACTACAGCTGCGTATATTAAGGCCTATTACATACTGTTGACGTCTAACGGATGCATTCAGTAATCATCATCTATCCAAAACTAAAAGCTGTTGTTGTTTTACTTTTTAATAACTTACTTAAGTTATTACTCCTTCACTTATTAGTAATAATTGTAAAATGTGATACACTGTGAATAGTTTAATCGTGTGAATAATCTTTTTTTAATATTATTATTCGACATTTAATAATTAATACCAGCAGTGGCCCGTGGTGTTACCCGTGGTGTTACCCGCGGTTTATTCAGTCAGTCACGTCGCCGGCAAAACGTGACAGTGTTAGTTTTTTAAGTATATATAAAATATGTATGTTAGTTTTAAGGTATTTGTTATATGGGCCTCTGATGCCCGAAATAAGCGATTTGATTTGATTTGATTTATTAGGAAAAAATATATATTGGGACATTTTCCGGTCGTAAACTACTTCAAACTTACAAGTTTTAATTATGAGGTCCAGTTTTTAAGTATAATACTATGATTTATTGCGTTAAAGACTAGCAATCAATTAGAATTTTACGTGGGCAAATCCACGGGTAAAATCTGACCGATAAATAAAAACACAATTCAATCATTAACATAATATTTATTTAACATACAATTGCTATGCGTATCAAATAAAGGGTAACTTATACTAACTAGCTAAAGGCCGCACTCAGAGACGAGTATCAATAATTACTTAACTGTGATTGAATAAAAATATTGAGTTAAGCCATGGGGCTTATCTTTACATTATCTTATTTATCTGTCAAACTCTTCATAAAATTGAAGTTTAATACCTAATCATTAAATTTCTCTGAGTACGGCAATAAGTATTTAAAAAAGTATTTTTAACGGGCTTTGGCCCACCACATATTCCCACCACCACGAAAATCCTTTGACATGATCTCAGGGAGCCCAAAAGACATGCTAAAGCTATCTTGGGACCCGCAACGAAATTAATCAGAAGAAGATAGGTCATAGGCGGAGTAGGAAATATTCCCATTTTCCCTCCCCATACAAAGCAGGAGGTCTCACACGATGGGTTATCTGATGCTTCGCTCTTAGAATCTAGGAGCTGTAATAAAAAATATTAATTTAATTTCTACACAGACAAAAAGGACCTAATGAATTATAAATAAATTACCTTGACAGGCACAGAAAAAGAAATGTTTTCTTTCCAACATTTAATACATCTTCTTTATTAAAATGTTTACTGTATATTCTTGAACCACGTGGTGGGCCCCAATTCAGTCTATTTTTTGCAGTTATCCATAATTTAAGGATTTCAGGGTCATTAGGAAATCTGGAAAAAAATTGGATACATGATAATTGTATTGGAATAGTACTTTAAACTATTAGACCGATTTTGATGAAACTTGCAATATTCCTTAAGTTGAACAATACCAAACTTGAAACTGTACAACAAAAAAAGAATTATTGAAATCGGACTTGTAGTTCCGGAGATATGCAAACACAAACATAAAAACATACATACATACATAAATACATACACTTTTGAAATTTGTTTCATTTGTTCAGACACTGATCTAGACTAACATATTATACAAAAACTGGGCAGTTCTAGAAATATTACATACACGTTTCGAATTGATAACCTACTTTTTTGAACTCGGTTAAAAAACAACAAAATGTTGAAAAAACATATTTACTTAAATTTCCCCATTAGCAGTGTAATTAACATAAGCAACATCTGGCAACACTGGCATTTGAAGTTATAAAAACAAAATACATAAAATACAATATATTAGATGCTAATTTTAGTAAAATATATGTTTAATGTGAACAATAATAATAATAATTAAGGAAAGTTAATTTATAAAAACTGTGATGCTAATAAAATAAAACGAAATTTTTGAAAACTTACGTGTGAAAAGATATTCCCTCAATTTTCCATAAAGTATTGCTTTTACAGCCCATAATACTACATCCCAACATTATTTTAATATAGTGCACATATACATCTTATAAGAAAAACACAAACACTACTTCTACGTTACAATAATTAGTTAAATCAAACAAAATTTGTAAATCTCAGCTGTTTGTGTACGAAACGTCAAACTTTGTTATGCTTCTGTAGGAGCATCACATTGGAAAAAATGGCCACGCGGTGAGGGACAGAAAATAATTATTTTATCTCTTTTCTCTACAAGCAATACGTAATTAACTATCTCTTTCTTTGTGTGAGTGAAAAGGAAATATCCAGCAATCTATACTTTTACTCTATCTACGCTTAGCACGAACCTACGTGACCACGCGACTGCGAAGCGGCCGCGTCAAATGTCAAATGTGTGTTTTGTATCGACGCTCTCGCTTCGCAGTCGCGTGGTCGCGTAGGTTTGTGCTAAGCAGGGCTTCAAATATCGTTATTTTTGACGTGATAACGTCTTATAATTCGATATGGGCTGCGCGCCCGAAAAACATGACAGTTCATGCGGCGTTACCTCGCTGACAGCGAGAGCGCGGAACGAGCGACAAGAAAGCACAATCGGCCTTTGCGATCGGCAGCGTTCGACATCCGTCTCTCTCCTAAGTCCTACTTGAGTGACGTCCTACGCCTAATACTGGTCCGATCCGTTCTGTAGGGTTACCCTGGGACGCAAATCCCTCTGGCGTAATAATAATAAATCAAGCAGTGAGTGTCAGTGAAAAGACGACAATTAATTCTATTGAAATGTATACCAAATGTTGTCGGGTAAGCGATAGCGCGATCTAGAGGCCTAACAGCGACATCTGTTATCAAATCGCGGAACTATAAAATATTATGAAGTTCAATTCAAGGTAGTTATCACGTTCAACTATCGTCAGTAAACCGACTTTACAGACAACCGATTTTTCATAACGTTACTGCTTCAGCCTTCAAGCGGGGCTTCATAACGTTATCGAATAACAGAAAAAATATCGTTACGTACCGTTATTTTCATAATGGTAGCCAGATAACGTTATTTTTTTAACGATATTTAGTAAAATAACGTTATATTTACCGTTATTATTATAACGATATTTTTTCGTTATGTATAAACGAACAATTAATATCGTTATAATAATAACGGTAAATATAATGTTTTTTTCTGTTATCAGGTATGCGATCGTGCACGGTGTACTAAATCTCACTCGCAGCCCATTTTTTTTTGCGAGATTTGTGTGAAAATATAAAGAAAAAATACACCTATTAAGCGTGATTACGTTTAGAAAATTTTCCCGCCTATCATGACTTTCTTGACGGACTATAACGTTATCAAAGAACATATATTTACCGTTATAAATCCTACATTTATACATATACGTTATAACATTAACCGTTGTTAATATCAATTTTTAATGTTATTTTTAATATCGGGTAAATTTTCATAACGTTATCTATGCCCTTGAAGCAGTAACGTTATGAAAAAATAACGTTATTTGGAACCCTGCCTTCAAGGGCATAGATAACGTTATGAAAATTTACCCGATACTATAAATAACGATAAAAGTTGAAAACGGTAAATGTTATAACGGTAAATAGGATTTATAACGGTAAATATATGTTCTTTGATAACGTTACCTTTTGTAAAATAAGTACTTAATTTAATCAGTCAGTTCAGTATGCAGTATGCACAAAATTAAACTAGAGTCTAGACGTCTAATGAGAATGACATGGTCAATAGTTCAGTACTCAGTATCTTTGTTCAAATATTACTAATTTATGGTTTGTATAGTTTGTATAGGCGACGGGGCGGGACGGGCTTTTTTTCCACGAAGGAATAAAGAGCGCGTCTGCTCGTCGATGTCTGCAGCTGCCCTCGCCGCGTACCTACGTGGACCCGAGACGATCAAACGGTTTGACTCAAACACGTAAATTTTGGTTTGACTCAAACCATTTTGATCGTTTACAAAGCTAGTTTGAACGGTTTGTCAAACATTTACGTGCTTGAAGCTCGTTTGATGAAATTTCATATTTTTGTTGTGTTTGACGCGCCGTTTGATCGTGTTCCGATGCGTTTGAACAAACTTTATACCATTCTTTGGAGTAGGTACATTATTTTTAACCGACTAAAAAAGAGGAGGTTATCAATTCGATGCGTACATATGTATGTAATATTTCCAGAACTGCCCAGTTTTCGTATATAATGTTAGCCTATCTGAACAAATGTGCAAAATTTCAAAAGTGTATGTATGTTTTATGTTTGTGTTTACATATCTCCGGAACTACAAGTCCGATTTAAATATTTTTTGTTGTACTATAATAGGTATTGTTTAACTTGGGAGACTTCTGCAAGTTTCATCAAAATAGGTTTAGTAGTTTTTGAGATAGGGAATTTAATTCTCAATTTCGTACAATTTTTAAGTCGGTTTTATCTTTTAAAAAATAATATTTATTCGTCACAAGACGTGTACTCCACAGCGAGTATTGAACCAAACTGCGCAGTTTCGTTTGACAAACCGTTCAAACCGACATCAAACGGTTGCATCAAACACGTAAGGTTTGAATCAAACCGTTTGATCGTCTCGGGGGCCCTTAATATCCTTGTTAAGTAGTATTTAAGTTATTTAGGAAAATAAGTAAGCGGTTAGGCAAGATGAAAAACTATATATTTTAAAGCTCCGATTTGACAACCACAGACTCGAGGCTTGACAACCTAACTTCTTAAGTTTGACACTAGTTGTCTATACTTTACATCTCCCTTTCTATAAAGACTTAAATTATAATTATTTTACTAACATAGTAAAAGTCATAATAGAATAAATTGCACAGCACAACTAATATGGTATCTTACATAATGAACTAGTAATTATAAACTTTGGTGCTAGTATTATAATAAAATAATTTACTAACATAGTAATAATAACAATAGAATAACTTGCACAGCACAAGCTATGTTATCTTACATAGTGAAATAGTAATTATAAACTTAGGCGCTATGATCATAATTAAATATTAAGTTTATTTATTGGCTTGATGATTCTACCAAATCTTGACATTCTTGGTGCTATCACTGGTTGAGCCAAATTTGAATTATTTGTATGGTCAGAATTATTCATTATAGAACTTGTTGATGCTGGGGGTGAGCTAGTAATAGATGGTAATTGTTCTTGTGCTGGAGCCTGTTGTACAGCTGGTTCATCTGCATGGACGGTTTCAGGTACTACTACTCTGTTGTTGGGTATGTCTGCTTGTGTCTTATGCAGGTGGCTTAAATTTCTTCTTAGTATTTGTCCTTTGTCTGTTTCGATGATTACAGATCTTGGTAGACCTTCAAGCTTACTTATCACAGTTGCCCCTTCCCATTGACGATGAGAGACTTTGTGTCGGACTTTATCATTAACTTCTATAGTATCTGGCTGCTTGGTATGCTTATTACTGTATCGGGTTTGTTCCTCTCTTAGTCGTTTCAGTTCGGCTGTAACTCCTTGTATTATTTTTGGTTTTAAATTTTTGTCAAGGGTGGGTATTGGAGATCTTGTAATTCTGCTGTATAATCGTTGGTTTGGTGAACCTAAAATATCATTTCTTGGCGTATTTCTCCAGTTTAATAGAGCTAATTGAATATCTGACTTGTCAATGCTGCATTTTCTTAGCATATTCTTGGCTGTTTGAACTGCTTTTTCAGCGAGCCCATTGCCTTGATGGTGATGTGGACTGGATGTGACATGGTTAAATCTCCATTCTTTTTGAAAGATCTTGAATTCTTGAGATAAGTATTGTGTTCCATTATCGGTTTGTAGCTCTTCTGGCACTCCATGCACAGCAAACCATTTTTTTAGTTGTTCAATTACTTCATATGATGACTGACCTTTTAGCTGTTGAAAATCTAAGAATCCAGAGTAACTGTCACAGATTACTAGGTAAGTTTTTCCTTTTAACTCAAATAAATCTGATGCAACTATTTGCCATGGAAGTGTAGGAATCTTTTTAATTAGTACTATATCTTTAATGTTATCTCTCTGAGTTTGTTCACAGACAGAGCATGTTTTAACTAGTTTTATGACATCGTCATATTGTCCTTTCCAGTAAAGAAATTGCCGTGCTCTTCTTAAGCAGCTATTTATACCTAGATGTCCTCGATGAATATTCTTTAACATTTTAGCGATCTGTGATTTTGGCACTATTATTTTATTTCCTTTGAAGATTATTCCGTTAAGATAGCTTAAGTCTTCTTTAAAGTTAAAATAATGTCGTAGTTCGGTAGGCAGATCATTAACTTTTTCTGGGAATCCTTGTATTATTGTTTTTAGAAGTAACTGTAAGTGTGGATCTTCCTTGGTAGCTGTAATTAACTCTTCTTTAGCGTTTAATGACATAGGTAGTATAACTGCAATTTTCAAATTGTCTTCTTGTTCATATTTCAGATTAGATGTATCGCAATCTCGACTGAGGAGATCTGCTAAGGGTATTTCTGTTCCTTTTTTAAATATAACCTTTGGCGAATATGGTGCAAGATTGAATATTATGCGTTGCAGTCTCGCTGGAGCAGATTGTATATTTTTTTTAAAGATTGTCTCAAGTGGCTTATGGTCTGATTCCACTGTCAGTTCTTTGCCATAAACATATTCATGAAACTTCTTACATCCGAACAGTATAGCAAGTGCTTCTTTCTCAATTTGTGGATAATTCTGTTCAGTTTTAGTTAACGCTCTTGCACCATAGGCTATTGGTTGTCCTTCCTGAAGAAGTGCTGCTCCGAGGTTTCTTGAACTTGCATCTACAGATAGTGTTACTGGTTTTTTAACATCATATAGTTTCAATACTGGAGGACTCTGTAAGATCTGTTTTATTTTGTTCAGAGCTTCTTCTTGATGAGCTTCCCATGTGAAGATTGTATTTTTGTGTAGCAAATCTCTTAACGGATTTGTCAATTCTGACATGTTTTGAATAAATTTATTTAGATATGTAATCATCCCGAGTAGTCTCTGTAGCTCAGTTTTATTCGTTGGTGTTTTTATTTCTTGAATGGCTTTTACTTTTTCAGGGTCTGCTTCTAGTCCATTTTCTGAAACAATGTGCCCTAAAAATTTAATTCTTTGTGATTCAAAAATGCACTTATCTTTATTCAGTTTGAAGCCGGCTGTTTTCAATGTTTTCATGACTTCACAAACAGTTTTGTTGAGTTCTTCTCTAGATTTTGAATAAATAAATATATCATCGATGGACACTCTGACATTTTTGAATTTACTGAGCAAATTAGTTAATATTTCTTGAAATATTTCAGGTGCTGAGGACACTCCAAAAGGGAGTCTTTTGTAAGAATATCTTCCCCATGGGGTAGCAAAAGTTAATATTTTTTGTGTTCTTTCGGAAAGTTTTATTTGCCAGAATCCTTTTGTACAATCTAATAATGCAAAGAACTTAGAACCTTTAATATCAGCTGAGATTTCTTCTATAGTAGTAAGTGGGAAGTGACGTCTCAGAATGTTTTTGTTTATATCTGATGGGTCTATACAGATTCTTAATTTGCCTTTTTGTCTGACAATTACAATAGGACTCACCGCAGGAGTAGGCTCCTTTTGTAGCTTTATGACATCTAACTTCACCATTCTGTCGAGTTCTTGCTTCACCTCATCTCTAATGGCATGTGGAATGCGTCTTGGTGGTATGATTTTGAGTTTTGGGTTCTCTATAAGATCAATATCATACTCGTAATCTTTGTAACAGCCTAAACCGTTGAACACATCATCTTCGCATTCACTTTCCTTCAATGTTTTGACTCTTGCGATTAATTCCAATTTTTCACAGGTATCTAGTCCTAGAATTGGTGTAACTTTTTCTTGTACTACTTTGAATGTAATGTTACTTTCTTCATTTTTGATAGTACACAATAGCTCTGCTTCACCTAAAACTGCCATTCTATCTTCTGTGTAGCTTATTAAATTTTTAGTGCGGCTTGGTTTTAGCCTTGTCTTTATTTTGTCTATCAAGTGTCTCGGTAACACATTGCATTGTGCTCCTGTATCTAGTTTGGCTGTAAATTGCACATTACCAACTTGTATCTTTTCTGTCCAGTCTTTATTTATGCCAGCATTTATAGCTGATATGTATACCTCATCTTCAGAACTATTTGAGCTTTCTTCTACTGCATTAACTCTATTTTTCTGTTTAATCTCATATATTTTTTTTGTGTGCGGCACATCTTGGCAAAATGTCCATTTTTATTGCATTTAGCACATGATTTATTAAAAGCTGGGCATTCTCTGCTTTTATGGTTTGTACCGCATCGTTTGCAGTCAAAATATTCATTTTGTTTATTTCTGAGACTTTTGTTTTTCAATGATAAGAATTTATTTTTACCTTCGAACTCGACCAGTTGTTTTGTGGCTTCTTCACAAGTTTTACATATTGCTATAGCTTTTGCCAAGTTTAGTTTGTCTTCTGTCAACAATTTCTCTCTTATATGATTTGATTTAATTCCAAATACTATTTTGTCTTTTAACATTTCGTCGAGTAAATTGTCAAACTCACATTTGCTTGCTTGAGTTTTTATTCTGGTTAAAAATTCGTTAAAGTGTTCGTCTTCGTTTTGTTCGATCTTGAAAAATATGTATCTTTCGAATGATATATTTGTTTTAGGTGTGAAATATTCCCCAAACCTTTCTTTTATAATTTTGAGGTTATTTTTATTTGTGTCGCTAAGATTGAAGCTGTTTTAGATTTCGATCGCGTCTGGGCCTATTACTGCCATAAATGTAGCTGCCTGGACTTCGGCTGGTTTTTTATCGAGTTGAATAGCGATTGCATACCATTCGAACTGTTGTAACCACTTTTTCCATGACGTAGACTTGTCCGAGTCAATTTGTAGGTTAGCAGGCGGCTTTATTCCGGATACGGTATCGTTCGTAGCCATTTTACAACTTTCTCACATATATTCCTTTTTCTTCCTTCTGACACCATGTTAAGTAGTATTTAAGTTATTTAGGAAAATAAGTAAGCGGTTAGGCAAGATGAAAAACTATATATTTTAAAGCTCCGATTTGACAACCACAGACTCGAGGCTTGACAACCTAACTTCTTAAGTTTGACACTAGTTGTCTATACTTTACAATCCTATCCATACATATTGTGAGTTATGAATAACGAAAAAATATCGTTATAATAAT